>OW119925.1:22021605-22649105 GCA_933210815.1 Meta bourneti | reverse complement strand
CAGTGTGTAAGGACTCAAAACGGTTTGTTACGGCTCCGAAGTATCATAACGGTTTGTTACGGCTCCGAAGTATCATTTGGAAGAATCTGTGAAGTGGCGAATGATCGAGTGAATACGGCGAAATTAGAAGCAGGGTAGATAATCGTGGAAGTTTGTGAATATTTCAAGACAGACAGTCTCTACGCTATGGAAAAAATTTCAGAACTCTGGAACTGTTGTAAGGAGGCCTGGACAAGGTCGTAAACGAATAACAACTGCTTCTCAAGATCGAATTCTGGCAATAACAGCCCGTCGTAACAGGAAGTCTACTGCTTGGCAGTTAAGTTCAGAGGTTGCAACCGCCACTGGAACTGTTGTATCACGGCAAACTGTATACAGAAGGCTTAAAGAGAAAGACCTTTATGCCAGAAAGCCAAGGGTATGTGTTTCACTGTCTTCACAACAAAAGAGGGATCGCTTTAATTGGTGCTAAGAACATCAGAACTGGAGTGAACACCAATGGACCCATGTTCTCTTTACTGATGAGTCGAGGTTTAGTTTAACATCTGATTCTAAACGTGTTTACATCTGGAGGGAGTCAGGAACACAAAATCTTCCTTTGAATATTATGGAACGGGACCGTTTCGGTAGTACAGGTGTGATGGTATGGGGAGGAATAATGATCGATGGACGTAATCCCCTACACGTTTTCAACAGCGGATCCGTGACCGGCCAGAGATATCGGGATGATGTCTTAGAACCTTATGTAAGACTTTTCAGAGGTGCTTATGGATCTGACTTTTTATTTATGGACGATAATGCTCGTCCACATCGAGAAAACCTCGTTGACGAATTCCTTGAAAGTGAAGCCATTGAGCGAATACCTTGGCCAGCAAAATCTCCTGATCTGAACCCGATAGAGAACTTATGGGACTACCTTGGAAAAGCAGTTGCACGGAGACATCCTCCTCTTAGCCCTGAAGACCGCATTGCTGGAGGAGTGGAACTTAATTCCCCAAACTGTGGTGAGCAACATTATTGCCAGCATTAAAACATGTTGTGATATGTGTGTACATGTCAAGGGAGATCACATTGCATATTAAATTCATAAGCCCTAATTTTTTTGTGTTATTCTTTTTTTCTGAACTCTCCTTGTCACATATTATTGCCATTTTTATTGTTTCATGCTATAGTTTTACATCATATGCAGTGCTCTTAAATTTTTTCCTTTGTATTTATGTGTTATGATGTTATGTATCATTTCACACAAATTCATAAAATTACAGTGCACAGTTTCTGAGAAATCCGTGATTTTATTCATGTAAAGATAATTTTGGACATGAGTGTAGTTTAAGAAACATGAGGGGATATTTTGAATTCTTAGTCTTGTTTAATATCGATGAAATTTATAAATACTTTTTAAATAAAGTTTATAATATGTCTAATAAATATCTACTTTCATGAGTACAAATGAACTAAAAAATAACAAAAAATTTACAATAAGTCGAAATTGAACACCTATTTCTACGTTACTTAGCTTTGGTAATGCTTGCCTCAAGATCAAATATCTTCAATTCTTAACAGACTTTTTAAAATTTCAAACAAGATTGAGATGTTAAAAGGATGGATGTTATTATTTTATGGAGCAAGGTTCAAAAATGGACAAGCTGCTTCAGAGATGTTAAATGAAATTTAAAATTAGAATAACAATTTAAAAAAATTATATCTTCTTAAAGTGGCTCGATTAGTTTAATGAAATACTGAATATGATTTTATAGAACATTATTTTCGCAGTTCGTTACAATACCACCACAAATGTTATTTTCATAGACAACAATACATGTCCCAAATGAGATCGGTAATTCATCTTTATTTACTTAATAACACACTTCATTCCAAGAATTCGCAAACATTAGAGCTGAATATAGTTGTTTTAAAATCATTAACCATTTTTAACTTACAGTTCTGTTTACCAATCAAATATCAAAACGATATCACCAACAGAACCAAAAGACAACTGGTTCATGCAATGCATCCTTCTTCCGATCCTTCCTCAGAAATTACGGAAGAGGAACAATTAGGTTCAAACAGTTGGATAGATGGCATTTTGACCTAGCACAAAGCTACAGTTGTGTGCAAGCTCAATACAGATTTAGAGAACTGGCAACTCTCGCTATTCTACTTCAACAAAACCGGAACATAACTACTGATTCTTATTCAAATACGAACAGACAAAAGAAACAATCGAGGCAACAAGCAAATCCGCTTGTGTCATTCTAATGTTTCCAGTGCTCTTTGTGTGTGTCCCCGAATAATAACCAATTATTTCTTTCATCTAAATTATACGAGGCGAATATCGGCTGTCCCTTGCGATAATTAAGTCCTTCCATATCAACATGCAAATTCCTCTTCCATCAAATATTTGAATCCAGAAGCTCGGCAATAAATGCCTAACAACCTTTTGGATGGTTACAACTTCGTTAGCGGATTGGGGTGGGGCAACTTCCTACCCCCCGATCCCTGGGGCGGGTTCGTTTCTCTCCTCCTAATTAAATTGCTTGTGAACGAGGAATATTTCCGAGATTATGCGCAGGGTTTTGTATTTCGTTTGCGATGGCCTATGCGTGTTTCCGACTGAGAGATCTAGCTGGAGATGGATGATGTTTTAAACGTGGCGCGTTTATCTGGAAGCGAAGAGGTGGAAGGAGACTCAAACTTATGGAGTGGAGAGTGTTTGAGTTAAGACTGGAACTGAAGGAGGGTGTCGTAATGGAAACACTCGAGGGGGTTCTTGTTTCGGATGAGAATGATAATTGACCTTCATTTTCTCGATAACGTGATTTGAGAAGTTATATTCGAGATGTTGAAGCCCAAAAGGTAGCTGAATAAATGACTAGTATCATATTCGGGATTTAACATTTTGTTGTAGAAATGGCTTAAATTTTCACAGCGTAAGCCATCACGCTTCCTGTTCCTATAATCTCCATGGTTTTGATTTGAAAATTAAAAATGATGTATGAAGATGTTGCGTATTGCAGTGTTTTGTGTTTCATTTGCGATCGCCAATGCAAATTTAAAATGTAGAGAAGTACATGACTGGACGTGAATGGTGTTTCTAAAAGCAGGGTGTTTATCTGGAAGCGAAGATCCAGCTTATGGAATGGAGAGAGTGTATGAGTTAAGATTGGAACTGAAAGAGTGTGTCAGAACTGAAACACTCGAGTGATTACTTGTTTCGGATAATACCGGATGTTTGTGCGTGCATGCCAGATAATTATCGCCAAATGATATCTTAGCTCGCGAAGAATTAAGAATCGCTTGCAGTTTAATTATTTTTGTTTTATTCTTTAGACGCCAGTTGTGGCAACATTTAAAAAAATACCTTTAGAATTTGTGTTCTTGTTATCGTTAGAACTTCTCGTGTTCAGATTTCCTACTAGCTTAACCTCGATCTTTATGCGCAAATTATTTGTGTGGACTCATAGAAGTGCTCCACATGTGAACATTATTTTAGAGCCACGGCCTCCGTTAATGTATAGAGAAATTTTGTAAATAAACTATACAGTCAATTTATTTGAACCTCCTACATTGTACGAACATGCCGATAGTTGCGTCATGGACTTTTTGTTTGCAATGAGATAGTGAGTGAGGGGAGGCAAATGTATATTACTTCATTCTTCCTCTCTTTTGATCTGTGCAACTCGAAGCGTTTTAGAGGAGATACTAATCTGTAGGACTCCTTGAAGCATTTCCTGCAGGTGGCAGTCCTTACTTTAATCCCAGACGCGTTTTATATCCAATTGACGCACTTACCCTGCGAACGTATTTGTCCCACCATTGATTAATTGTCAAAATTGACTATTAATCAAAGAAAAAGTACTGTATTGTCTAAAATTCAAAATTTAGTTTGTTAAATAACTTTTCCATGATACAAAAAAATCTATCGCAACAGTGTAAAACAAATTTGATAGTTATAAGTTATTTGAGTTATATGTTTGTAGAAGGGCACCTATTATAAAAATTGATCGGGTGCCTTAAAGTTTTTCTTGAGGATATTCTAAGCTTCTTTGATATTGTAATTGCATGGTTAAGATGATTGATAATTTAATGTAAGATACGGTGTCAAAAGCAGATGTGTACGGAGAATGGAAGGTGGAAAAAAATAAGTGGAATTCCTACTAAGGAGAAATAGTTTTAAATAGAAAATTAGTACTAAATGATCATGTATGTCAACGATTAGTATTTTAAAATTATTTATGCTTTTAACACAGCATGGAAATATATTTAGGAGCATCTAAACCTTCTATTCATGTTTCCATCTGTTGTTGAAACATTGAAAAGTTAATGGATGTTAAGTATGTGAAAGGAAAGGAAAAAATTTTATTTATCGAAGTTCCTTACACTTATTCTTTTTGTTATAGCATTTTCAAAGAGTATAGTGTTCAAAGTGTATAGAGGAGTACATAACATACGGTATGCGGCCTGGATCCATATCGAGAATTCTTCTATCCACTTAGAGAAGGTCTTGTATTTACTAAACTGAACTAGACTATAGAAAATTATTTTAATTTTAATTGGTTTTTAATGAAATTTAGTGAGGTAAATTTTCTAAAAGGTGGATATAAGAATCTCGGTGAAACAAAAAGGAAAAGTGTAAGTTGAGTTCTAAGGCGTAGATAGGGCATTACAGAATATGGCCAAGAAAGCTAATTTTCTTTTCCTAGGACTAGAGACAGGAGTTTCTCGGCCAGGTACTGTCACTGGAAAAAAAGAACCACCCCCTTTATTTCGAGCACTATTCGTAGTACAGGAAATTCAAAGATATCATTCAATAGGGAATACGGTCCTCTACAAATTCAAGTGCAAAAAAATGCTTTAGGGACCGTTGTCATATCACATTTCACACAAACAACAAAATTTCCAATAAAAAACACCATGTTTTGATGCCTTAATCAGATTCGGCATCGATAAATTAGTCTAAAAATGAAATTTCATGACTTTACTATCTTTATATCCGAAGATATTCAATGTTAAAGTTGTTGTCAATTTCAGGGATCATCTCCACATTGGAAATAAATTGCAAGAGATAAATTGCAGTTATTCAGAACTGTTCATTTGATGCTTGACTGAAAGAATTCTACAAAGAACATTAAAAGAAATGTTCATTCTTTGTTTAATCATTTGTAAATACAAAAATTCAAATACAAAATTTATGCAACCAAAAAGCCTACCTATTATTAATTTAATGCACAATCGAACTGATATTCCGATTATCCAAAAAGTGAATAGTGAGTCATTCAATTGATCATTGATTAGTAGAGTTCTATATATACGATACATAACTGGTAAAAGGCAATGTATTTTAGATTACATAAATGAAATTTCCAACCATTTTTCAAAAATTTAAACATTTCTCAGGTTTGTCTGACATCTTTTAAACTTTTTCGTTGCCCCTAAAATCGCCAAAATGAGGAAAATTTAATGTAGCGCAAAAACTCTCAATTCCAATTAACTGAAATTTTGCATGGTCATATTAAGTCCTGAATCGGTTCCCATCAAAATATAATACGTTCCAATTCATAATTTTTTCAAACATTCATTTAATAATTATTATTGCCAACTAAAAATTATTTTAAAATATTATATTAGGTGGATTTTGTTTGGGTTTCTTAACAGTAACATGGTACAAAATATAAACGCTATAGAAATATTATTTAGGATATCCATAAGTCTGTGAAACTGATTTAACATTAGGAGCTCCAATCTTTTTGTACTCATAACTTCGAAAAGGCAAGACCTAATGACATGAAATTTGGTATCTGAAGTTAAAGTATGATATAGATTCGAAATTGTGTGTCTTAACAGGGGGTTTCTATTGGAAAGTATGAAGTTTGTGCTCAATTTAATATGAAGACGGCCCCTTATGCAAAGTTAGTGCATTTGAATTTATAGAAGACGCTAATTCCTGTCGAACGCCATTTTTCAATTTGCTTTACTGTTGAAATTGCTCGAATGAAGAGTTGTGGTTTGTTTTTTTCCCGCGACTGTATCTACCTCTAGCAGGAGATAATTGATATTCAAAAGAATTACGAGTTTATCGTAAGCACATTTCAAATAACCTTCATCACAAATAAATGAGGATTGTCAGATTATGATTTATGGACCGACTTGTATATGTATTCATCTTAACATAATTTAATTCCTCATTATACTGCGTTCTGGTGTAATTTACATAGGAATTCCTCATTGATGTGAATTTTTTAAATTTCAACAACATGGCAAAAAATGGAAATCCTGGGAGAAAAAAATTCGTCAGGAAAAGTAAAATTTAAAAAAAATTTCGCTGTAAAAATTTTTCTCGTTTCTTGATAGACGCATTCCTTGAATTTAGATTAGGTAGGTATTTTAATTAAAGGCGCACTGGAGCAATACAACGGGCTATTGGTGGCGGTTCTGGATAAAACCCAAAAGGAAAAATCCGAGGACAACACCACGTAATTTTGAGCCACGGTCAGATGACGAGATCACACCTGAACTGGCACCTCACTCTCCAAACTTCCACACCATGCCAAAGTAAGGACGTTTGAGGCTACGACAGATTTAACATGCACTAGCCCCCTTTGTACACGACGGTTTTTGGTTGGATTCGAGCTAGCAACCAGAGGGTTGCTAGTTCAAAATGTTAAACATCTTAGGAACAAACTTATTTCAGTTATGAACCAAAATAAGTGCAAATTGTGGGTTAATTAAAAAAACCTAAAATTCAGCGGACATATTGAGGATATATATAATGGGATTAACTCCAGTCTTATTATTGAAAGAAATTTAACGTGTCAAATTATTGTTTAATAAATAGTTCTACTGAAATGGATTATTGTAGTCAGTTCCTTACTCAACACCCTTCATCTACTTGGAACTAATACATGTGACCGCTTTCTTCAAAATCCAGCTCGCAGCACACATGAAGTTGTGCAACCCTGGTGTAGTGGTGCTTGTTGACTCACAGTATTTCCAGCTTCAAATTTGTCAACTTCCCTCAACTGTCAAACTGCTGATGTCCACATTGTCTTCTGGAAGTTCCATATTTCCACTGATTCTATTGTGGGTGAATTAAGGCGGAAATTTGATTCTGCTTAAGAAAATTTCCCTTTTAGTTGAATTATTTTTAGCTTTGCTGACAGTTTTTTGTTTTATCTTCAAAAATTGAATCCTACGAAAAAGCCCATCATAATGAAATGGTAATATACTCAAAACCTTCATATCTTTTTATTCCTTTAACAGTTTTCAAATAACAATGCATTTTGCTTTTGTTTCCTTACAATACTTCCAATAAAATATGCTAATATTAAGTTTTTATTCAATATCTGGTCATTCAAATGTTCAACAAGTAAAATATTAAAAAAACCTAGTCTTTAAAAGACAGCATTCCTTTGAGAGATTGCCTCTTTCAATTTTACACAATAAAATAATCTTCAGTTATCTTCACACAACAACATTTAATCTCTATCGCAGAAAGTCTGAATTGCATGCGATTTGCATAAAACATGCAAAAGGTGAATTTTCATTAAAATAGCTGATTTTTAACAGTAAAACATACTGATAACTTTTCTTCAATTGCCTCAGTAACTTAAAAATTGGCTAATAAATTTTACTTCTATTATAACAGCGTTATTGTAACATGTTTCGTAATAACTTAACCGCAAAAAATAAATATTCAATCGGATATATGTTCACATATTTTGTTCATACTAAAATTAGAAATGTATTTTTCTATTTCAAAGATTAAATACCTCAGCATTAGAGCACATTTTAAAATTGTTCCTATCAACAGGTAATAATAATACACACAATGTATAAAACTACATACAGCGCGCTAAGTATATAACATAACTGTTTGTTCTTAATGAAACTTTCAATATTAAGTTACGATTTTAACAATCTAAAATTATAAATATACAGTAATTAAGTATTCTCTTCTCCCAATAACTAAAGGGGTATAAAAGTAAACGCTTCTTTTATTAATTTTCACATAATAAACATTTTCATGTAGCCTTTTGTTCTGAATAGCTGTTCAAACACAATAAAGTATTTCCATTTTCAGTTTATTCTTCAATAGGATCTTTCGCAATGACGTACATCGTACAATAGCTGCTTTTATATACAACGAAAAGTTAATTTTAGTTTTAATTTTAATTATTATCCACAGCTGTGCTGCGGAACTCTACTATTGACTTCCCACTAATAGTCACTTTGGTATTGAACCACATTTTTTTCACACGGTGGTGATATCTAAGTATCCAAGAAAATTCTTGGTGTAGTTAGCCTTTGTGCAGCAAAAAGTTCTTAACATTAGAAAATAGAATTAAATAGTTATACGAATGAGATTGAGTAATAGATCTGCAGAATATAAATAGAATTAGATAGACCTAACAGAACAAAATAGCAATAGAATCAAATTAAATTATTGAAACAATATAATTAAAGTAGAATTTAATCATAGAAACAACAGAATTTAAGTAGAATTAAATAATAGAAACAACACAGAATTTAAGTAGAATTAAATAATAGAAACGAGAATTAAGTTAAAGAATAGAAAAAATAATTCTTGGTAATATTAGCCTTTGTGCAAAAATAACTTTAGAACGACAAGCAAGAAAATTTGTTTATAAGTATGTATGTATTTCTATAAAGTTGTCTGCCAAGGGAAAAGTGAACTTTCAAAAGTTATTCGATTACAAAATTTTCAGATTATTTACTTTTGATAAAAGGTCTATATATTAAGTTTGGTTTAAAAATATTAAGTCATTCGGAAGTTGTTACATAAAACGAGGTAAACATTTTTGATAAAATAGCAAAACTTGGTAGGACGCATGTCATTGTTATTGTATTGTCAAAATTTTTATACTCATAATAATTTTTACGCATACAAATCAAATTAAATTTATTTGGAAAGTGTATGACTCAATTTTATACAAAAAGTATGTGCTAGAGTTCCTAAAATTTTGCAAAAAACTCGCCTTAGGTCAAGCAACATTTTAAAATAAAATTTGGAAGCATGATGAATTTCTCATTTATTGGATATATACAACAGATTTCAAGGATTATCCAAGAAAATTTCAAGTAAATCAATTAAAGCCAGATGGTCAGGGAACATTTTGAAATCGGAAGAATGTCAATAAATCGGAGGAATGCCAATCGGAGAAAAAGCATTTTTGTAGTAGACTTACTGTATTTATCTAATATCTTTGAGGGCCGCGAACTAGCAACCGGAGGGTTGCTAGTTCGAATCCAACCCGAATGTCGTGCCGAACCCAATCCAGAATGTCGTATAGAAAGGGGGCTGGTGCATGTTAAATCTGTCGTGGCCTCAAACGTCCTCACGTTGGCGTGGTGTGGAAGTTTGGAGAGTGGGATGCCAGCTCAGGTGTGATCTCATCATCTGACTGTGGTACAAATTTATGTGGTGTTGTCCTCGATCTTTCCCTTCAGGGGTTGATCCCGGACCATCGCCAATAGCCCGTCGTGTTGCTCCAGTGCGAGGTTAATTAAATACCTACCTAATATCTTTGATGTTGTACATCTAACTCCATCAAATATGATCGTAATTGAAAAATTCTATTTGCTATCTACAGAAATTATATCAAATAATTTTTAATGCCAAAAATAAGACAAAATCGTTTTTCTAACGATTTTGGAAGTTCACTTGTACCCTCAACATATCAAAAGCAGAATTAAGTTTACCACATTATATCTCAAAACCCAATCCAAACATTCATTTTTCATCTGTTTCCGTACACCAAACTTATGAGCAGACATTTTCTTAAAAGTGAGGTAAAATGTCCTGCTTTTTATTGGTCGTCATTACTTCCTCCACGAAATGTCACAGAAGTATTCGACTTAAATTTATGTAGCATACTTACTCTACCGAGTTATAGAACTTCAAAGCAATTTAAAACTGCCGATAAATCCGAGTTTTAAGAAGAAATGTCCAAACAGTTTTTAATATATGGTACCGACAAATGGTATCTATATATATATATATGTTTACGACTTTGGTAGTCGACTTGCAAGTGAAACACACTAAATCAAAAACACTTCTGAGGAAACGAAGGAGAAAAAATTCTGCTATCTATGCTATACTAACAAAGTGTGTTTCACATGAAATCTGACTTCACCAATCTAAGATCACCAGATTATGGTCTAAAAAGCTAAAAAACGCATATCTCAAAACTTTTGATAGTATATTTAACTTGGAAGCCGACGATATATGGTTTGTAAACTTGATCGAAGCATGAATTATTTCTGAAATTCCACTTTTTGGAAAATTTTCTATTTCATTCAGTTTGATTGGATCTTATTGAAAGGATGATTGGTTCAAGTGAAATCTCACTATGTAGTATAATGAGTAAATGATCGCCTAATGAAATAACTTGCAACCTCAAAATGCTTATTTGGAGAGTGGAGTGCCAGCTCAGGTGTTGACCTCGTCATCTGATCGTAGTTCAAAATTACGAGGTGTTCTCAGGTCTAAGGGATTGATCCCGGACCGTTTCCAAAAGCCCGTTGTGTTGATCCACTATAACTTAAACACAACTGCTTACCACCCGTATGCTAAGAAAAAAAAACCTTTTAATTTGTGACGTCACTTTCACAGACCTGTATCTCGAAGATAAAATGTCTTTCAAGGTTATAAAAAATATTGATTCAATGTGAGGATTAAAATGCACTGTATGTAAAATATCATTTGATTCTAAGATGTGAAGTGCAGTCTTGCCTGGATTTGAATAAATTAACCCTATAACATACATTGAAAAGTAGTCGAATTCAAAATGTTTAATTGAAAATTTTTATTGCCACTTTAAGCAAAAACGCTGCAAGTTTTCCTAGCATTTGCAATAAACAATTTATAAAATGTGTTTTATGATTGGAAAAGTTAAGTTCAAACTAAATAAAGGCGTTTAGATCTACGTTTAACAATGATACTCCCATTGTAAATTAACCAATTGTGAAGCGGTTTCAAGAAATCGGAAGGACTTTGCATCAAAAAGGAGATGTTAACAAACGTATGGAAGAAATCGGGTAAACTCGGTATTCTGAGAACAACAAAGGAAGCGTATAAACTTTTTAACAAGCCATTACGACCCGAAAGCTTTTAAAAACTTTTGAGTTAACAATGTGTAGTTAAGAGTTAAGCTGATAATCTTTTTACTCTTACAAAAGTGAACAATTCATGATACTTTTGTGAAAGTTTATTTTGTTGAATATTTGTGAACAGGGAAAAGGATAAGTAGATCCTCATAAAGGCTATAAGTGAATTGATTCGTATAAAATTAAAACAAAACACAAGGGAGTTATAATGTGTGTAGTTATATTACATATAAAAAGCAAAAGACATTAAATAATCAAAGTAGAACTTAATTTTTGTATTTTAGATAGTTATCAGAGAAATTTAGTAGGGCAGTTTGATTGTTATACAGATATAATAATAGTAAAATGAAAAAATTCCATGACATATTTTTTAAAACATTTATGTTGAGCTCAAGATGTTTGTTATATTGTTGAGCTATTTTAACAACTCAAAATAACTCAACAAAAAAATTGTCATGGAATTTTGTTGGTTCACTTATTTTATATATTACTATTTATTGTAGAGATAGATATTTTAGGTAAATTCACACCAAATATATAACAAATTGAAACAATAAATTAATTTAAAACACGAAATTAAAATTTGTGATTAATTTCTCTTCACTTGTTAACATTCAACACACTTTTTACCGTACATTGTCTTGTTTAAAGAAAATAATTATTTTATATAACTTACGAATAATACAAAACACTGCAACGAATTTTGAATATATATATATTTTATGAATATTTAATCATTTGATCCTGGCGCAAAAGAGCTTTTTCGAAAATAACTCGAAATACGAACTTCGCTGGTATAGTTGGTATTACGGGGAAGTAAATTATTATAGTGAATTTCAAACAATAGCTAAAAAAGAACATCCTATATATCACGAGTTGTTTTATATTTATGAGACTTTATCTTAACTTGAAAACTATGATTTATTCGAGGAGTAAAAGAACCAGAGGAAAATATCAGAATATTCCCAAATAGATTAACTATGGTTTTATAATGGTCGTTAATTATTTATTCAAGCGATTGAAATTTAAAAAATGTAGATTACATTAATATTAAAAATGTAGATTGATGTCCCCGAAGGTTGATGTCTAACCACTTTTGAGTTTTGCCAAAATGCGAGGCGTATTGTTTATTTTCCTTGCATGTCGTATCTTTTGAGCATGGAATTTTAATGGTAGACGAGTACTACAAATAGTATTTTAAAATAGAATGTTGATTACTTTCTTTTTAGTACTAGCATTCTAAACAAGTGCGAAAAGTGGTACAAAAAACTAAAAAAATTTATTTCGTACAAATAAAATTCAATAGTGTAGCTTATGATGTATTAAACGGTTTTCTGTAGGATTATTTATGACTATTTCACAATATCCAATTCCAATAACTAGTTCTTTAGTGTTAGTTCCATTTATTGAAGAATTGTTTTGATGGTGAAATGTTTTTACAGGTACAGTTACAATTTTGGAGAAAGTTTTTTCAGTTTGCAAAATGCAATTAATCATCTAGAGGTCTGGAACTTTACCATTCGAGCTCTACGTTTCTTGTATTTTGATACGCTTTTATATATGTGTTTAAATAGAGTAATAAATGTCATTCTAAAAAAGATTGGTTTTTTATTTCTGTACATTTTTTTGGCTAAGAAACCAAGCCTATTGGTTGAACGAATTCTGTGACACATTCAGTACTGATAAAGAAGTACAAAATTGCTTAATAGCCATGCAAATAAAACTGTATTTTACTGTGGGGGATAATACATAGTGCTCAGGTGTTTTATAATTAATAAGATTCTTTAGAAAAAACAGATTATTCGAAATTTTCATACAATCCTCACCGGAACTATTCGTGCTTCGAAATGAATTTCGGATATTGACTCAATTGAAAGTTCTGATTACGCGAAAGCATCACTTTAATTCCAAAGAAAAACAACGCTAGTGCTCGGGAACTTCGTTGTTTACGAGCAGCTGCAAATCAAGCAGAGAGGGGGGAAACCCGAACGAGAGATCTTTATTGAAAATCACCACGTGACCCATTCCGATAACGATTCTTCCCCCACGTTGTATCGAATTAGATAACGACGACTCTGCAACTCTTCATTCTGCTCATTCTAAGGAAAGCACGGAATTCTTATCAGAGGAAACTTTTCTTCGACATTCTGATCTGATTCCATTCTGGAACTTTAAAAGCGAATTGATTTCTTCCTTTTGGGCTTTTGATTTTGTTACACCTTTAACTGTATCCGCGGCGATCGATTCCGGCCAATCACAATATGGCGGGGCCCTTAAATTAAGCGTCTTTCATTTCGTCTAAATTTGCCTCCGGTGTTACCGTGGCAACCCGACGGGCGCGTCCTTCACGACTTTATCGAAGATGAAAGGGGTCTGCAAGAAATTATGCTCCTTCCCAACGTCCCATTTAAAGAACTGTCAATTTCGTCTGGAGATGACTTCACTTCATCTTCATTTGATTCGGTTATTTCTCCATCATCTGCTTAATGTTTCAAATTACTAGGGACTCTCTCTTCTATTTACTAAAACGTTGACAGGCGTTAAACAAAGATGAAAGATATAATCGAAAGTCCCCCTCTGACAGTAATTGAAATTGAAGTCGTTCCGAGAGTAGCGAAATTAGAAAATATTATACTTAAGATTCCTGACTCTCCTTCTCTGCGCTGTATATATATATTTCTTTCTTTTCCTGCCTTTGTGTTTGTTTCCAACGACATTATGAGTTTCATTTGATTCAATCACTGTCGAATTTAGATTTCACTCCGCAATGTCGCAAAGGAACGGTTCACTGTTAAAATACAGACATTTGAGCGAATTCTTTTCCAGAGATAAATTAATAAATTCGATCTGTTATCACACTTTATTTTATGAATAAGTATTGTAGAAGTAGTAGCATAGTAGAGTAGTAGTGAAGCGCTCAGTAGCATAGCGCATCATTGATTACTGTGGAAGCCGAAATTTGAGCAAAACCCACCAAAATATTATGCTTTGCTTAGACAACCTTATTAGTCAGCCCCCATTCTCGCTGTTGTTTCTTTTCGTGAAAACAATAAAATACTTATCATTTTCAGCCCAAATTTAACCCTCCAAGTGGCTTCGACGAGATATTTCGTCCATCAAGATCTGACCAATTTGGCCAATGAGATATCTCGCTATAGTGCCGAATTTTATGATGACTAGATCAAGATCTGGTCAATTTTTCTCTATTGTGTTATGTTACGATCTTCGATGGCCTTCGCTTGGTATTTGTATGAGCGGAACTTGGGGATCTCCGCTGGAGGATTGGCGAGAGTCGAGGCGAAAGGGGACCCTTGCCCCCTTGCTGTGACGGATGCCCCTAAAATACGACGAAGTTTCCCCCTCTGACTTGCACTTGCAGGTAAAGTGCAACTCGTTCTGAGTCCAATTCGCAAATTTAGCTACCTCCTCGATCCTTTCGAAAATTCTCGCATTCTGATCCTCTTTGAAAGTGGGTATCAACCCCAGACTCTAGGGGGGAAAACTGTAAGGGAAAAAAGGTTCCCCTCGCGCCAACCTCCAATTGTGATTGCGGCAACCCCGTAGATTGCAATTTCCTCAGGTACGCCATTTTGAGGACTTGCCATTTTTTAAAAAGTACTATAACTGCTCTTGCTTCTCTTAAACAAACAAAATTAAAATAGCCTAACAACATTCACTTGTGTAAAATAGGTGCCTTCCATCACCTCACATAAGAATACATTTCAACAAATTTGTAATACCAATCATAAGCAAGCATGCATAATAAAAGCAATCTAAAAGGGAGTAAAACTTCCGAATAATGCACACATAAATCAGACTAATTTAGGGTAACGTAACAATTGACCAGATATCTCGTCCTTCAAGATCTGGTCAATTTTCTCTATTGACGAGATATCTCGTCCGTCAAGATTTGGTCAGGTTTGCCAATGATGAGAGACAACTCGTCAAGACAACCACCAGAAGGGTTAAAAAGGAAACCAAAAGATGCAATTGCGCCCAATTTTGCAATTCCATGTGGATGATCCATGCTCGTTTGAGGTTGTTGTTTTCAAAGGAAGGAGAAAAACAGTGAGAATAATAGACCATACGCAAAGACCCACAGCGCATATTATCCACAACAATTCTAGAATTTTATGATATCCACAGCAATTCTAGATCATCCACACAGAATTTTGACAATTCTGTGTGGATGATCCAAGTTCACTTGAGGTTGTCGTTTAAAAAGGCGGGAAAACACATTGAAAATAATAGACAATGTGCAAGGACCCGCAGCTCATATTATCCATAACAATTCTAAAATTTTGTGGTATCCACAGCAATTCTAGAATGAACGATCCTGCAGTTCTCGGATCATTCACACAGAATTTTGACAATTCTGTGTGGATGATCCAAGTTCACTTGAGGTTGTCGTTTAAAAAGGTGGGAAAACACATTGAAAATAATAGACAATGTGCAAAGACTCACAGCTCATATTATCCACAGTCATAGCTCCATTCCTGTTGTTTCTTTTCTATAAAAAAATAAAATACTAATCATTTACAGCCCAACTTTGGCAACTCTGTGAACGATCGAAGCCCGCTTGAGGTTGTTGTTTGCAAAGACGATAAAAACGCCGTGAGAATGATAGACCATTCTCAAAGACCAACAGCGCATATTATCTGGACTAAATGCTGGTCTCAGCAGCAAGTATGGGTTAGGGGAGAATAGTCTGTCCTAAAGGTATCCATTGAGCATGACAAAAGCCATTAATCTATCAAAGTAAGACCATTTGAGGCTGAAAGGATGGGACACCAGCACTCTGGCTTTTAGTAATGGAATTGAAAGATGGTAAAATAGAAACTGACATCTCACTCAGATTTGCGTGAATTTTTTTGCTTTTGCTTTAGGTTTTATCAATCTTTATATTTTTGCCGCTGATTTTTATTATTATTTTTTAAATTAGAGGATGCCGGGCTTTTAGTCTTCCATGGGCGTTGCGCTACTGGTTTTACTTGAATCTTTTCTAGAATTTTTATGGGCCACGGTAGACCGGTTGGAAGAGTAACAGATTAGCAACCGGAGTGTTGCGAGTTCGAATAGAACCAATGTCCGTCGTGTACAAGGGGGGCAGGTGCATGTTAAATCTGTCGTGGTATCAAATGGCGTGGTGTGGAAGTTTGGAGAGTAGGCTGCCAGCTCGGATATTATCTCGTCATCTGACAGTGGTTCAAAATTGCGTGGTGTTGTCCTCAGATCTTTCCCTTGGGGATTAATCCCGGACCGTCGCCAAAAGACCGTTGTGTTGCTCCAGTGTGACGTTAATTAAAATACTTACCTACCTAGAGTTTCTTACATTGATCATCGAATACTATACCTATCATTCAGTTTTGCAATAAGATTCGTACACCCATGGGGAAATGGGCTGCCCGGTTGGTAGGATAGCGGATTGGAAACTGGAGGATCGCAAGTTCAAAACTAGATCCAACTAAAGACAGTCGTGTACATGGGGGCTGGCGCACGTTAAATATATTCTGGCCTCAAATATCCTCACGTTGGAGTGGTGTGGAAGTTTGGAGAGGGGGATACCAGCTCAGGTGTTGACCTCGTCATCTGACGGTGGTTCAAAATTACGAGGTGTTATCCTCGGATGTTTCCCTGGACGGTCCCGGACAGTCGCCAATAGCCCGTTGTGTTGCTCCACAGCACTGTTAATTCAACTACCTACCTTTGACATCTATTTTTATGCATGACTCAACAATCCACTACTTTGTGTTGCTAAATCACAACACAATTAAAAATGTATATAGGACTGTGATAAGTGTTGCATATTAGTTATACAGAAAAGGAATTCACTCAAAACGGCTTTAACATTTAAAATCCATAAATCTTTATACTTTTATTTATCAAAATATATGGTTTCCTTGTGTTAGAAATAATAATCTCAATTTCGGTACACGATTTTCAGTTTGTGTATAGAAGTCGTTGAAACCACTGTTGTATTCAATAGATTTAGAACAGAGACCATGAAAGTAGTTTATTTAAAAGCTAATGTCTTCAAAGGAATAGTAGTCAGGTCATTAATATCAGGAAGACTGATGTTATTAATGGTTTACAAGGCGTGAAAAGACCGTGAGTTAATAACCAAATAGACAAGATAGTTAATTTCCAACAAAACCTCGCTTGAGCGACTACGAATGTTAACGACAAAATAAATCAATTAAGAACTCGCAGGGCAAGCTATCTTTTCGTTAATGGAAATCGTAACTCAATACACATCAAATTACATCACACAAACTGTAAATGCCAAATTCCTGGAAGGGTTTAAAATGTGACATTAAGTTATTGAATTTCAGTGGTGTGATAAATATTTACGCCCTTTCTCGTCTGAGAAAATTCCACACCGTGAAGTCATAATGGAACCGAGGCCATACATAATTTATATGCGCACTAAAAGTCAGAATATTAAAGAGCAATTCATATGGATGAATATGGTTAAGAGGAAGCATTTTATGGTTATGCTTGTGCATTTTGTCATAGCCGCCATTCTCAGCATTAAATTCGATGTTAAGGTATAACCCTCCAAGTGATTCGACGAGATATCTCGTCCATCAAGATCTGACCAATTGCTAATGACGAGATATCTCGTCATCAAGATTTTGCCATATTATTTGATGATGACGGGATTAAGATCTGGCCAGTTTTCTTCTAATGATCGTGACTGCGTTTTCTTCTAATGACGGGATATCGTGACCAACAAGATTTCGTCAGTTTTGATAATGACGAGATACCTCGGCGAAACAACCACCAGGAAGGTTAAAAGAATCCCCAGAAAGCTTGCCCTTTGCACCAATGTGAGGCCTAGCCTTACTGGTGAGAGGTTTGAACACGAAATATAAAAATGTGGGGGAGTCCATTCATGACACCCCACCTCGCAAGATAGCGGCGGCGGCTTTTAGGTTATTGACAGGGCATAATCCCTAAGCCAAGCAATTACATCGTTTTGGCATCTATGGTAGCCCGAACAGTGGGGTTGTTGATATGTACTGTGACCCCCTTTAGAATGTTTGGCATAATCGGGGAAAGGCGTCCTTGCACGCTATTGGAAGGCCAGAGAATTTTGAAGCAGCTGGACTTTGTTGATCTTTTCGCAACTTTTCTTTTTGTTCTATGCTCTAACTTCATGTGACATATGGGGGTTGATAAATGTTCGATGCCTTTCGAATAAAAAGTTAGGAAATTGGATCAAAGTAAAATCCTGGACATCCAGGTGGAAATATCAGTTGGTGTAGTCCAACTATCACGTGAGGAGACTTGCAGCACGTCTCTTCTTAGGGAGAATTCATTTCACTCCGGGGTAGAAAACTCTCTAGGATTGAAAATGAGAGAACTGTGGAAACATTTTTTCTGCCTCTAGACTAAATAAGACGCTGTAAAGGTTACTAAAGATTGAAAAGAGCAATCTATCCCTCTGAAGCTCTGTTGGCACCTACTTAAATTAAGGCAATGGAATCGTCCGGATCCACGTGTGACGTTGGAAGAACCTTATATTCTCTTGGTCGTCGCTTTATATTGATAATTTGCAGTTACGTAGCGTAATATTTATAACTAGGGATGCCAAGATTGAATTCGCTCTATTATGAACTATGCATAAGCAAAAGAGAGTGCCTCTATTTTTTATAGCAGTTGTACATCCAGTCAAACAAAGAACCATGCTAGAAAAGTAAATATGTGGTTTTTGCTTTCAACTTTGAAGGATTGTGAAGGGAATCTTGGTCTTAAACAAACGCAATTATTTGTAAGTAATTGGTGTACAAAAACCGTCCTAAAAAATCTAATAAATTTTCATCGTATCAAAGCATCTTTAATTATAAAACATTCATAAATTGGACACAAGGAGTCCGCATAGTCTTCGCATAGATCATGCTCCAAGACCAACTGCACGTGACAAACACCTCTAACCAATCTGGCACAGTAACCACCGAACGTCAAGGTGATCGAGCATGAGGTTCGTTGACAAGGAAGCCGCATACAGACTCAACAAATAGAGTGAGGAATAAGTGCACATTTGTAATCAAAACTGATGTCCACTGAGATATGCATCAAAAATAAACTTTGTTTTCTATATCAAATTTTCTAGATTCAGTCAATGATTTACAATTTTTTCAACAGGGGATGCCCGGTTTCAATGGATGCTACACCACTCGTAATTTGTCACAAAGTAGTGTCGTAATTTGTCACAAAGTAGTATAATGAAGGCATGCATTAAGGCGGGCAGCTCAAGAACTCAAGATAACACAGGGCTTCATCAGTTCATCATCTGGCAGTAATCCATATTAAATATAAACGGTTGTCATACGTGTTGAGTTTTAAAATAGGATTTGAAGATGGAGACTTGTATGATGCACACAAACGGCGGCTAGATACGTTTATAAGTTAAGGCTAATACGATGTCTTCAGTCGGGTGCATAGTGGAAGATAAAAAGTAGATCTCTGGATAAAATGAGGATGTAGAGGTCCCAAATAACTCCCCACGTCGACGAAAGCTGACCATTTACGAGTCCAACAAGCCATTGAACAAGACACTGTAAAACAAGAGTACAAATGTCAGAAAAACATTTTTGTGCAAATGAAAATGTTTCGATACCTATAATTTTTGCTTAAGTTGTACTATTTGCGGAATGCTGAATCAACTTATCAAAGAATCTATACAGAAATAGATTTCATCTAGTTGTGGTAAGATTTCGAGCTAGGATTTTCCTTTCGACATGATTCTAAAAGTGCCCTTTGTTGTATGGTATAGTGAATGCCATAGAGAATTAGTAGATCTTGGGACGAAACGAGGATGTAGAGGCAGCAAATATCTCCCCACATCGACGAAAGTTAACCGCAAACAAGTCCAATGGGCCGTAGAATTACATAAAGTGAAACGAGAGTCTAAATGAGAGAATATGAATTCCACTCCAGGAAACACATTTTTATAATTAATTTTTAACTTTTCTATCAGTAAAGAAACTGGAAAAAAGGAAGAAAATAGAAATTGCAGATATGACGGGTGCTTAGATTTACTCAATCGCACAAAAGCATTACACATTCAAAGCAAGCACCATAAATTTTGATTAAACTTAAATCTAATGTAGATATATTCTTTCAAAGGTGCATTTTTATATAAGTGAAAAATTTTCAAAATTTTTAATTTTTGACAATTTACGGTTTCTCAATTTATGAAGAAACAGATTTCACCTAGTTGTGGTAACACGATCTGGCATTTTCATGATAATAAAAGAGCCCCTTACGGTATAGTGAATGCCATTGAGACACAGTATATCTCGCGACGAAACGAAGCTGTAGAGGCTGCGGATAACTCCCAACGTCGAGGAAAGCTGACCACTTACAAGTCCAAAGGGCAATAGAACTACATACATTAAAACAATCCAAATTTCAAAATAGTCCGTTGTATTGCTCCAGTGCGACGTTAATTAAAACACCATACAATATCATACCAAATTTCAAAATTGTAGTTTTGTGTAAATGAAAAATATTTACTACCTTTAATTTTTGACTATTTACTGACTCAATTTACGACGAAACAGATTTCACCTAGCTGTGGTAATTCGAGCTAGGATTTCCTTCGGTCATGATTCTAAAAGCGCCCTTTACAGTAGGGTATAGCGAATGCCACAGAGAAACAGTAGATCTCGGTACGAAACGAGGATGTAGAGGTCGCAAATAACTCCCCACGTCGACGAAAGCTGACCACTTACGAGTCCAACGGGCCATAGAACTACATACAGTAAAACGAGAGCCCAAATTGGAGAACGGAATCCCACTCGAGGAAGGGGCTATAGATTTCGGTAAGCAACTACTTCCCCGCGCTTAAAGAAAAAGAAATAAACTAAAGGCAGGTGCAATAAAGGAAATACTAAAAGGAAATGAAAGAAATGCGAAGGGACTGAAAAGAAACAAGAGCAGAAGAGAAAAGAAGGCAGAGTATTTGCCGCAAGAGTGACGGCGCAGGAGGTTTCTTTGCCACTTGATTCTTTCCCAACGTCCAAAGTTCCGATAACAAAGAGATAAGGCTCTTCTCCAGCACAGATAATGCTGCCGTTTTATCGTTGGATTAAGTGGCATCGAAGGAGATCTTTAATGAGAGCGGTCCTAGGCTCTGCACAATAATTGTTTCGTCTTCGATAACAAAATCTTAATGGCGTAACTTGGGGACGAGTGTGTGCTGTCATATCGACGAGCCTTTGTAAAAAAACTCAAGGGCATGCAACATGGATTCCAGGAGATTTGGGATGTTCAGAAAGAATGGGAGATAGGCTGTTGAAGAATTTTCAATTCTGATAAACTATTGAGCTTGGATTTATGGTAATAAGACAATCTGAGATACTTTTGAATTGGGGGCTTGCAAATTACCAACGTTCTCAGTAACGGTAAATTAAGGCAGGATAGGCTGTTGAAGAATTTTCAATTCTGATAAACTATTGAGCTTGGATTTATGGTAATAAGACAATCTGAGATACTTTTGAATTGGGGGCTTGCAAATTACCAAAGTTCTCAGTAACGGTAAATTAAGGCAGGATAGGCTGTTGAAGAATTTTCAATTCTGATAAACTATTGAGCTTGGATTTATGGTAATAAGACAATCTGAGATACTTTTGAATTGGGGGCTTGCAAATTACCAAAGTTCTCAGTAACGGTAAATTAAGGCAGGATAGGCTGTTGAAGAATTTTCAATTCTGATAAACTATTGAGCTTGGATTTATGGTAATAAGACAATCTGAGATACTTTTGAATTGGGGGCTTGCAAATTACCAACGTTCTCAGTAACGGTAAATTAAGGCAGAAATTATCAATACCGGTTTAAAGTTCTAGTTTTTCCTTAGCAAGCTGATGCCGTGGTAGCCCGAATAGAAGAGTAACGGATTAGTAATAGGAGGGTTGCGAGTTCGAATCCAACCAGAGACCGTCGTGTACAAAGGGGGCTGGTGCACGTTAAATCTATCGTGGCCTCAAATGTCCTCACGTTGGTGTGGTGTGGAAGTTTGGAGAGTGGGGTGCCAGATAAGGTGTGACCTCACCAGCTGAGTGTGGTTCAAATTTACTTGGTATTGTTCTTGAATCTTTCTCTTCGGGATTGATCCCGGACCGTCGGCAATAGCCCTTTGTGTTGCTTCAGTACGACGTTAATTAAAATACCTACCTACCTTAGCAAGGAAGGATGCTTTTAAACACATCTCCTCCGAAATGTAGGAAGGTAGTTGAATTTATGTCGCACTGGAGCAACACAGGCTGCTGGTGACGGTCCGGGATCAATACCGAAGGGAAATATCCTAGGTAGGTAGGTGTTTTAATTAACGTAGCACTGGAGCAATACAACGGGCTATTGGCGACGGTCCGGGATCAATACCGAAGGGAAGCATCCGAAGAAAGATCCTTGGAAAACGCCTCGTTATTTTGAACCACTGTCAGATGACGAGGTCAACATCTGAGCTGGATTTTTTTGTTAACCTGTGAATATTAAAAAAAATGACTGCGCAGATTTCCTTCCAAAAATTCGTTTGAAATCGGAAAGCAACAAATTTTAACTTTCAACAGAATACATAGAGGAAATATCAAATTAGACTGAGCAATGGTAACCTTTTTATGTGCCCAGGATCATGTGATTAAAACTAGTTTTAATATGACCCTTAGACTATGTTCGTCTGCAGGGAAGAAGCGAACGCCCATCTATTGATTCATCGTCTTATTGGCCGCTCGACATAGTAGTAGACTGGCTATTTTACCATTTTTGTCACCACTGTATACAGGGTGAGTCTAAATTGTTTTTACAAAACAAGAGGGGTGATAATACCCATCCAGACGAGCAATAATTACTATGGAACATAGGGTCGCATTCCACTCTGAGAGGCAGAAAAGAGTAAAATTAGAATTTCAACATGAACTTATAACAGTGTTGGGAAAACGAATGAACGATACCAAAAGTTGCACAATCTGATTTATTGATCAGAGAAAAACTCACAGCAAGTGCTCAAAGTGGCGGACCTGTGGCTTGGCCTCCTCGCTCACCGGACCTCACTGAAGATCTCGTAGCGAGAATCGGTGTTGCCGCAGACAAAATTAACACACCAGGAATCTTCGAGAGGGTGCGCCAGTCATTCCTTCGCCGGTGTGAACTGTGCAACGACACGCGTGGCCGCCACTTTGAGCACTTGCTGTGAGTTTTTCTCTGATCAATAAATCAGATTGCGCAACTTTTGGTGTCGTTCATTCGCTTTCCCAACACTGTTGTAAGTTCATGTTGAAATTCTAATTTTAATAATTTTTTGCCTCTCAGAGTGGAATGCGACCCTATGTTCCATGGTAATTATTGCTCGTCTGGATGGATACTATCACCCCTCTTATTTTGTAAGAACAATTTAGACTCACCCTGTAGAAATGCACATTCACACATCTTCCCGTCATAAGATGACAAATCGGCCAGCCAAGTCAATTCTTCACAGAGCAGTCACATGACTACTAGTCGACATGTCGGTCACACTTTTTGAAGCTCCTCTCAATAACAATTCTCAATCTACTTATATTTCCCTTCTATGACAGAGAGTATCGAAAATGATGAATTTGACTAGGGTCCCTGAACTTTCTAAGCGGGGGCCACATTTGGATATTGAAAAACATACCACTACTGGTATGCGACGGTTTTTGAAACTACTGCCATCGGATAAATTGATCTCTGAAGTAGGATCTTAAAGATAAAGCCAACGAAATCATTTTCAGTGAATTGCATATTTCGACTGATGTGTACCGCAAGGGTGAAATCACTTGACAGCAATTTTGTTTAGTTAAGGTAGATAGGTAGTTGAATTAACGTCGCACTGGAGCAACAGAATGGGGATAATGGTGACGGTTCGGGATCAATCCCAAAGGGAAAGATCGAGGTCAACACCTCGTCATTTTGAACCACGGTCAGATGACGACATCAACACCTGATCTCGCACTTCACTCTCCAAACTCTGCGATAAATTTAACGTGCCCCAGCCTCCGCGTATACGACGGTCTTTGGCTGAATCCAGTTTCAAACTCACAACCATCCGGTTGCTAATCCGCTACTCTTCCGATTGGACTACCGTGGCCGTTTGTTTTGGTAAATTTTAAATTACCGCCTATGCAAACATGTAAATAAATAGTACTTGATTTGTGTGCTATTTTTCTTCTCTCGCTTATCGATGTCTAGATGCCGAATTTTTCCTGTCAGATGATTACTTTTTTCATGTCTTATCATGTACGATAATTTAATAACTTACTTAAAAGAGAGGAATGTTTAATTACTGGGTCGTTGGCGTGGTATGGAAATTTGGAGAGTGGGGTGCCAGCTCAGGCGTGACCTCGTCATCAGACAGTGGTTCAAAATTAAGTGTTGTCCCGAATCTTTCCCTTCGGGCTTGATCTCGGACCGTCGCCAATAGCCCATTGTGTTGCTCCAGTGCGACGTTAATTAAAATGCCTATCTACTTAATAACTAGGTAGCAACTCTGAATTTGACTAAAATATAGCTAAGAAAATCAGTAATGTTTCTCTAATGGTAATTGTTATCAATCTTCAAAACCGGTAAAGGTCGATAATTAATTTCCGGTTTTTCAATCCTACTTCAAATGTACCATAAGAGCCAGATATATTTACCGAATTACTTAGCTTAAAACTATATTATTATTTTTTATCCTTCCAAAAGTCGCACTTATGAAGTACAGTGACTCCCCTTAAAACGTGATAGATAATTATTAAATATATGTCATCATTAAATATATTAATCATTTAGAGATAAAATAATCATATATGTAGGTGTCTTTTAAACCTACAAGTGGTTTTGACGCGTTATTTCGTCCATCAAGATCTGATCGATTTTGCTAATGATGAGATATCTCGACATCAAGATATTGCCGATTTTTTTTATGATGACGAGTTCAAATTCTGGCCATTTTTCTTCTTATGACGATATATCGCATCCATCGAGATCTGGTCAGTTTTGTCAATGACGAGTTATCTCGTCGAAACAACCACCATGAGGGCTAAATGCTAATTACAAGAGAAGCCAAAAAGGTGGAGGAAACTTGGATCTTGAAGCTTTCTTGATAAATAGCCCCATAGAAAGTCGAACTTTTTGTTTAAATTCTAAGACGCAAGTTCAGGGAAATTTCTCATCGCCAAAGCTGTCAAAACACTTCGAGCATTTCCGTCCGGAAGTTGGTGGTATAAATAAATCTCATTTCATGGAACGTCAAGTATTGACTTATTTGAATGTACGTAACAACAAAAACAGCCTCAAAACATTAGGATTAGAATAGAACTTTAAAAATATATTTGAATAAATTTCTTGCTGGAAATCAATAACCACGATATGTCAAGCATTCTACATCCAGTGTACAAGTTAACCTTTTGGCTAGAGCTCGAATTATTAATATGCGCAGGTCTTGTTTAGATTCCCGTTCTGAGCTTTAATTTATCCACAGTGATTCAGAATTTAATTCGAGCCCTCTATGGTCATTAGTCCATTAATTATCTTTTGTGTGCAACCTAAAATTGCTAGAAAAACATATACTTCAAAATTATTCTACATCCTTTCCCTTTAAAATTATTGGCAAATGGTGAACATTTGGCTGCTTCACTTCTTCACGGACACTTCAGTACTTTTGCTCAAGTCCGTTACAGTTTTAAGTAATTGTACTCACGTCCAAATGATAAGCATTCGAAACAACTTGTCTGGAGTCACATAAGAAGGGGATGAATGGAAGAACAGAAGGAAGAGTGGTCCAAGCTTATTAGAAATAAGTGGGAGGGTAAATAATGGGGTGGGATAAGAAGCATTTTTTTAATTAGCTTAGTCCATTTTTTGAAACTTTTACGGTCGTATTCACAATTCCGAGTTAAGCTGCGGGATCAACGATGATCGCCCGATCATCGAAGAAACCGTATTCACATCATCCGAGGTTTAAATTGCCGTCTCATTGTTAAATTTTGATCCTCCGAAATCGGAGGTTTAACGCTCGGTTGAGGGTTAACGCATGCGCATTGCTAGTTTTTTACGAAGAAAGCGAAGCGTCCGTCAACAAAACAAAATGGACGACACACTTCATTCTGTGCTAAATTACAGAATTCCGATTAAGGATTCTCAAATATTACGTTTGGTAGCTGAGATTGGTACCGAATTTATAAAATTTATTCGTGTGATAAAACTCTGATGATAACATCTTTCGGAAGCGCTAGGAATAGTTCTGAATATAGTTGATCTGTAAACATGCAGTTACGTGGACCACGGCAGATACAAATTTATCGCAGAACAAAAATGCTTTTCTTGATTTATTATTTACAAAAGAAAAATGACAATGCACAAGTTAGTTCACTCTTTGCATCAACACACCAATACTGACGAGAAAAAGTAATCGGAATCCAATTCTGCCGACGAAGTATTTGATCAGTATGGAATGTTTTAAGATCTAGGCTTCATAATAAATGTAAACAACGTCAGGTGATAAAAAGAGAGGAGACAGCATAGCCAATCACAGCGAGCTTATCCTTTAATCGGTGGGTCGCTTAATTCGTGGGTTTTTAATACGGTTCTTGGATAATCCGAGATTAAACTCTGACCCGTGGATTTTCTGATCCATGGCTTAACTCGAGACTTGTAAATACGGCCATTAGACCGCTGAATACTAATGTGGCTTAAAGTTTTAATCTTTTACTCCGCTCAATAATGTTTGTGTTTTAAATTCTGTGAACCTAATAAGCGCACACTTTCCAATTCCAACAACACACCCAAAAGGCGTTAATATTTTTTGCAATCATTTGTCACTCAGTATTAAAGACCACTCTGTCACGTTACTTAATACCGCAAACCCCATTCTTCCATTGTCAGAAATATGGCATCGGAACAATGAAGTCTAACCACAACAATGTGTCGAAACAGCCGCATACAGTGCATTTTCCACATGCACGAGAATTTAATTAAAGCGGTCTGTCAATCAGAAAATATGCTGTCACAGAGAGGATTACATGAATCCAGCCAGCCGAACGGGCCTCCCTGCCATTTGGCGACGTTATGTACTTTAGCTATTCATTACAGGGCTTTGCTTCTTAATATAGGAGGCTCCCCTAAATTGAAAATGAGATTTCTCGCCAGGGTGGGTGATTGATCGGTGCCAAGGGTTTCCCTACCCTCACAGATGGAATAATTTGATTCGTCCCTTCGGTTGGTGTTGTGCATGCATATGCAGATTTGGTTTCGGGGCCTAAAAATGGAATTCATCAGCGCTAGTAATTCAGACTTCAGTTGGAGAACTGGTTTAAGTTTGATGCGGTTTTAGTTACGCAGTTCAAGTGTGAGAGATTTGCTAAAACAAACAAAAACTTCTAAAGCCAGAAATAATCGGTCAGTGTAGTTTGAAAGGGTAGATAAAAAGAGCACTTTTCGTGTGAAGAAATAATTAAAAACTCTAAGAAAGAAAATTTAAAGGTTTATTTGGAAACGTATAGAAAAACAACAAAGCATGACTGAAGAAAAAGTGAAATGGAATGATAAATAACTAATAATCAACGTTATATATATAGAATAACAAACGTCGTTTGAAGTTTTACGATTTCTTACAAGATGCTTCTTTAGAGTTCTACGAAATCAATTCCAAAAATAGGAATATTAATGAAAAAATAGTTATGATCAAATATCGTCTGCCATCAAGGTCAAGTGACGTTTTTGAATCTGGAACTCTTTTTGTTTTCTTTACATTATTTATCGTCTACACAGTTCCGCACGTGCAGATACCGTGTAAAGGAAAAATTATATTCCAGAAGAATAAATGTGCGTTGTTTATACAGAATAGAAATTCACAAGTTTAAACTAATGTTTCTGAAACTTGTAGAACTTTAAACACAGTCATAGTTCTGTACTATGATTCAAATTCACAAGGACACCCCCATTCCCCATTAAACTCGATCAAACCATGGAAGTCAAATCAGGAAACATGTTACAAATATTTAATAGATATGAACAAATGCTATAAATTTTAAATTTAAAAGTAAAATGTTTAAAGATTTTCAATTGTATTTTGGCTCTTCTGAAAAATTTAGCCGTGATACGTTTCGTGAAAGCATAAAATGTAATAAATGAAAAGAATTTTTATAGAAGTATAAAAATGCGTTGCTTATAAAGTAGAGTTCCACCGATTAAAGAACGTTTCTGAAACTTAATGAAACTTTAAATATAGTTATAAATAGTATATTGTGATTTAAATTTATAAGGACTCCGTTGAGACTTAGTAGTCTACCTGAGTTTAAGTTTACTTAAACGTAATATTATGTATTGAATAAACGATTATTTCGTCACTTGATTTGAAGCATATTACCAGCTTCATATTACCATGCTTGGACCCTAAAATAACCTCTATCATCGTGGGTTAGAGCTAATTTCCTCAACAGATTATTTCATGCCTAACGGCGACTTAAATGTTTAGGTCCATTTGCTGACTTCCTTTTACGAGAGTAATTTATTTTCCTAGAAATAACGTTAATCCAACAGACTTTTCCTAACATAAATGAACAATAAAAGTTTGTTCTAAGTATTAAAGCACGAATAAAATACATAGATCTGCTTGAGCAGATTTCAACCTACCTATTTGCAAAATAACACTAGGTTCCGATTACCTACTATTAAAATATTAATTTTTTTATGAACGTATATACTTTATTTGTATAAATATATACTTTATACTTTAGGGAATATCTGGTATCAGTATCTGGTCGCCGCATCGGGAAAAACTATTTGGAGGGTCTTATCTAGTCTGCGGGCCAGGAAGACTTGTTCGGACGTCTGTATAAGAACTGTGGGCCCTTTAAAAGTATCCAGAGAGCCGTATCTGGTCTGCGAGCCGGATAAATATATCCGGATCGCCGTATCTGGACTGTGGTTCGGTTAAATCTATTTATAAAGCAGAGTCTGGTCCGCGGGCGTGATAAAAGTGTTTGGAGGGACGTGTCTGGCTTGTGGGCCGGAAAAACCTATTCGGAGGGAACTTATTTGGTCTGCCGGCAGGGTAAACCTGTCCGGGACTGTATCTGGTCTGCAGCCCGGATAAACATATCCAGAGAACAGTATATGTACTCGGATCGATTAAACCTATTTGTAGGGCCGTATCTGGACTGCGGGCCTGAGACCAATCTATTAGCTACAACTGATATATCTTACGCGTACGGTTTATTGTGGTAGGTCTGGTTAAATCTGACACCAAATACAGCAACATCTATTTCTCAAATAGCTAACGACTAATAATAAAGCGCAATCTTTCTGCATTGTTCGGTTGAAAATGAACCCATTTTAATCCTTGAAATGGTGAAAGAAAGGATAAAAATCCACACACCCGTCTATTCTTTACAATTCCTCCCACAGTGCATTAGAATTCAGTATTTTAAATTAAGAATCTTGAGTCCATTTTGCATGTACAGAATCCATAATGATTCCCATTCCTACAAGTACCGATAATTTAGACTTTTCAGATAAATCCTCATTACCTGGTCTGTCTAAACCAAAGAATATTCGTCGTAAAATACACTACGAAATGACTTGCTGATTTCCGGAAATTTGAGAGCATCAGACAGGGCACTTAGAATACAAGCATTATATATGCAGAGGTTGACAATGGTTTCGAATGAAAAGCAGAAAATCTCGAGCAGGGCTTTGAAATAAAATAAATCTCCATTTTAAGGATAAAGTTTCGAGGAAGTATGGTTTTAGGGTAACAATAAAGGGGCAGAGAGCATGTTTATAAGACACCCGCTTTATAAATCTTCGATGAAATATCTTTAGATTAAAAGATGTTAATAATAACATCATAAAGTGTTCTGTCTGCGCCATATATCGGACTTTTTATTCGTACTAGTTTTACTAGAAATAAATTTTGCATGAATGCGATAACGCTATAGAATAAAGTTAACAAGTTCTGGTTAAAAAACTATATAATTCATGAATTACATTGTAAGAACGCATGTTATAAATCATGTCAGTAATAAACAATCTCATGCAGTTTGGATGATACGCGAAACAAGTAAAAATGTATATATAATCTGAAATTTTCTATTTGAATTTCATATATTTTCAAGATTCATAGAATATCCTTTCGATTAAGTTATTTTATATCTGATTAAATGGTAGATATTTTCCGCAATTAAGTTTTTATGAGCTTGAAACTTTTAAATGAATCTTGTTAGTTGATTAAAGATTAGATTAGAAGCATAGCCCTCAAATTTTATAATTTCCAGAAAGACTTAAATCAAGAGGATTTAAATTCCGATCACTCTTTTTGGGTTTTATAAGTAACTTCCATTCAAATAAAAAAGTACGAATCAAGTTATTCACATGAATGTCATTTGAGAAATGATCGTATACGGTGCTACTGCAATTCATTTTAATTCCATTTCTTTTCTAGAATAATTGCCATTTTTAATTAATGTCTATTTTTTAAAGTTTTCGAATTCACGTGTTATAAATATAAAAATACTCTGCACTGTTTAGTTATAAAATTCATGCCTAGGATAACCTCCTTTTAACCTCATCCTCTCTGGGTGTATATCTCTTTTCTGTGTCAGTAAAAATTTCATTGTGTATGTCTGTTTATTACTTGATATTGTATGTCTTGTAGCATGGTGAAATATAGTCCTTTGCGTCATAAAACCCCAAAAAGCCAACCAACCATCCTTCAACTTCAGGAACATAACATAACTTATGGGTTAATCCTCCATGTGGTTTCGACGAGATATATTTCGTCCATCAAGAACTGATCAATTTTGCTAATGATGAGATATATCCCCAACAAGGCATAACCAAATTTTCGATGACGACGAGATCAATACCTGGTGAATTTTCTTCTAATGACGAGATATCTCGTTCATCAAGATCTGATAATGATTTTGCTAATGACGAGATACCTCGTGAAGACAACCATCAGGATCATAAAGACACATGCTGGTGATGTTGGAAATGAAAAATCGGACTCCCTGGGTAAGGAACAACAGGATCAAATTCCTTAAATGCAACAATAAAATGGCGCAGAAGCAATTCCAAATTAATAATAAAAAACTATCATTGCGGAATGGTAACTGAATTGAGAGACTACTTTCCAACTTTTCGCACCACTTCCCAACGTCAAGTTTCATATTAGGTGTACTAGGACAGAAATGCTGTTCTTCAACGAACATGGATCCTTTCCAGAATATTTGGTTCTCTTTTAAATAATCCCAAATCGCAACTGTGCTTGTGGACTGTAAGGCAATCCATATTATTACTTAACAGATTGTGCATTAACATCAGACTGGCATACATATAACCAAACCATCTAACGCTAACAAACAACTCTGGATCAATAACCTTGCTAATACCACAGACATGAGAATAAAACTGTAGACATGATGAGTTTCTTGGAGGAAAACAAAGAACTAATCATTGACTGATCTGCTCTATTTCTGGCCATGCCTATCCAACTGTTCAATAATCACTCGCTATGCAATTGTATTTCTGTTCCTGTTGGAAGAGTTATTTGCACACACATCGCTGGACGGAGATCCTGTCATACCAATGCTGCCAAGATTTTAAGTTGCTCAGTCATATTTATTGTTTCTACCATGACGTTAATCTCTACCACTCCTTTTAAAGCTTCCACCAAGTAAGAACGCTGATCAGTTATATATTTTTTTCGTCGTCTGAAGGTGAATCAGGGGCTAATTCCACTTAGAACTTTCAGTACGGGAACATTGTTGAACTCCAACAGTAATTACCAATGGATTGAAAATTTCAAAAATGGGAGTACAAGTGTTATGCAAGAAGAATTCAAATGATCATTCCAGGAGCTGAAAGAAACGGGGCATTCATTCTCTTTGATTAGCCGACCCCATTTTTGAGGTCATAAAAAATCTTGTATAACGATGGGACAAAAGAAAAAATGAGTTGAAAAGAAAAGGGACTGTGTTGAAAAATAGTGCCAATATATAAGTTGTCTATTCTTATTGAAATAAAGTGTTACAAATTAAGATAGAATTTTCGTCTAGATTATTCATGTGGCAGAATTTCTTGAGCAAGTCTGATAAAACAGACATGACTAGCAAACTTTTGATGCCCTTTTTTGAGGGCATAAAAAAGCTTGTGCAATGATGGAACAAGTACTTTGAAAAGCAAGGGTGTTATGTTGAAATTAGTGTTAATATAAGTTGTCTATTTTTATCGAAATATGTTGTTACAACTTAAGATAAGCATTTTGGACCAGATTATTTGTTCGGTAGAATTTCTTGAGAAAATCTGCTAAAACGGACATGACTAGCTTGCAAATGATAATAGTTCTGATGTTTTGTTTTTATTATAGAATGTTAAAATAGTAACAATGGGGCATTCATTCTTCTTGTAGTTAAGCACAATGGGACGTTTAGTGTATTTATTGCTGTTGTGTAATTTATGTTTATTTTCTTTTACTTTTTAATGAACGTTGATTTGCATGATAGTTTTATTGAATTTAGAATCAGTCCACAAACCCGAGGTTACATAGAGGTTATATCCGTATTGAGGATAATTATCGACTTGGCTTAAACAGTTACCTCTCTTTAATTAAACGGGCCGCGGTTGCCCAGTTGGAAGAGTAACTAATAAGCAACCGGAGGGGTGATAGTTCGAATCCAACCAAAGACAGTCGTGTTCGCGGGGGCTGGTGCAAGTTAAATCTGCAGTGGCCTCAAATGTCCTCACATTGGAGTGGTGAGGAAGTTTGGAGAGTGAGGTACCAATTCAGGTGTGACCTCGTCATCTGACCGTGGTTCAAAATTGCGTGGTGTTGCGATCTTTCACTTGGAGACTGATTCCGGACCGTCGCCATTAGCTCATTGCATCGCTCCAGTGGAGCCATTAATTATTAACCATTAAATTAATTACCATTACCTTGTTTTGATGTCATTCCAAATTCGTCTCTGATACGCCTTAACATTGAGTGTTTTGACCCAGGGTTAATATCTTTGTAAATAACAGCAAAATATTTACCTACCTACTTTAGCAAGTTAGGATGTTTTTAAACGCATCTTCAATATGTAGGTAGGTAGTTGAATTTATGTCGTACTGGAGCAACACAAGGGCTATCGGTGACGGTCCGGGATGAAAGCCGAAGGAAAACATCCGAAGATCCTAGGAAAGCACCGCGTTATTTTGAATCACTCTCAGATGACGAGGTCAACACCTGAGCTCCAAACTTCCACACTTGAGGAAAACTGAAGCCATAGAAGGTAGGTATTTTAATTAACGTCGCACTGGAGCAACACCGAACCGTCTCCAATAGCCCGTTGTGTTGCTCCAGTGAGACATTAATTAAGCACCTACCAACCTCTTTAATTAAAATTAAAAAAGCGCCACGAAGATCTGATTCTTTCTAGTTACCTAGTTTCACTTTACCATTCGCCATTTAAAAACTTATTCGATATTTTTACAAAGCAAGTTTACCTCCCATTACCTAAGCCCGCCGTCAAATGCTCCACACGACATGCAGCGCATTCTAATCAGCCTGTTGTGAAGCGACGTCATTTATTACTCTTGTTACGAGATTTCCACTGTTGTTCCGACAATTCCGAGGAGAATTTCCATCGCCGAATAAAAACGCTCAGCGAAACGTTTTTGCCGAAATCATTTCCTCTCTATCTTTCTTCCCCGAACCGTCTTGCCGCGGTTTTGTATTCCACAAAAGCTTTCTCGGTGGTATTCTCCCATGCGTGCCTCAGTCTCACTGGAAACGAATAGGTCTCTGGCTTTGTATTCCGCATAAAGTCGGAAACAGCGTCCGAGACGCACGCACACACAAAAAACGCTGCGGAATTAGATGGTAATTTCGAGAGGGATGGCGAAAAAAGCGCCACAATAAACACGCGTACAAAAAGCGGACTCGTTAAATTAATGGATGAAACGTAAACGCCGCGGGAAACCTAATTTTATGGTGTTTTTTCCGCAGTAAAAAATGAACTTAAGATCTGGCACCTCAACGGAGAAGTATGTTCTGGGACTCCATAAATCAACAAATAAGAGCCTACATCCGAGTTTTATGGAACAATAGAGCAACTGAAAAAACCCTCGAAAAGTACTGTTTTTATTGCCTTTTCTAGTTCTGGTGGAATTACTTCCACTCATTTCGCGTGGGTAAAGTTCGGGAGAAATAAAGTGGCATCAATTAATAATGGGAATAAATAAGTCTTACAGTGTTTCCCTACAGATTCTATTTCTGAAAAGAATTTGGTTTTACAAAACGACACGAGGGAGCTTAGGGCAGCTATTATTCGTCCAAAGAAATCTTAAATACTACAGGTAATACTGGGCTTACAAATGAGTTCCTTTTCAAGAAGTTTGTTATAAATTTCTTGCTTGTGTCTTTTGTTCTTCGACTTATACAAACTCTATCCAATTTGTAGCCATTTTAAAGGATAAAGCCAAAATATTTAATGATATCGGCGGTTGCTCCAACAAGCTATGGGGGAACTTTATTGCATCAAAAAGAAATGAGATAAGATACAGAATTTCTGATATATACATTATACTACTTATGTAAAGAAAGCCGAGATATACTTTCCATTATTAACACGCGGAGGAAGCTCTAACCCGATTGGAAGAGTAGTGGATTAGAAACCAGGGGTTGCGAGTTCGAAACTCGATCCAAACAAAGACCGTCGTGTTCGTGAGGACTGGTGCACGTAAAATCTGCAGTGGCCTCAAATGTCTTCACGTGAGCCTGGTGAGGAAGTTTGGAGAGTGGGGTTCAACTCAAGCGCTATTTCGTCATCTGAGTGTGGTTCAAAATTATGAGGTGTCCTCGGTTCTTTCCCTACTGGATTGATTCCGGATCATCGCCAATCGTTACTTTGCTCCAGTGCAAAGTTAGTTCAACTACCAATTACCTACCTAATTGACCTGAGTTGTAAGTTCGATTCCTGTGGTTTACTCTGGGTGTATTTCTCTCTTCTGTGATAGTAAAACTTCCCTGTGCGTGTATGTTCATCACTCGACGTAGTCTGTCTTGCGTTTGGGTAGGTAGGCATTTTAATTAACGCCATACTGGAGCAACACAACGGACTATCGGTGGCGGTCCGGGTCTTGCGTTTGGTGCAGATTGGCCAAACACCCTCACGCCATAAATCCAATCAACCAGAAACGGAATCAACCAATTAACGCAATATTTATATTGCTAGTCATTTTTGGATTAAGGTTTTAGCCAGATTCATTATTAATGCAGTGTGATTGCATTCGTATTTGAGAAACCTCAATACGCTAACATGACAGAACCCTTTCCTTGCAAGAATAAGGTATCGCAATGATTATTACCGCACGAGGTTTAATTTAATTTTGATACTGAATTCTTCTGTTACCTAAACCAATGATCTGCTTGAACTATGAACTACACAGCTACAAATCTGCTGTTGTACGCCTCTTAATTCCCTGGGCGACCATTACCTAATTGAGATTTGATTAACCGATTTAATCCGACATCCATTTAGGACAGCGAAACGGTGTCCTCATTATCCTATTAGATATTTAGCTGCGTTAGGCCTACTCCATCAGAAGACACTGCGTGGAACGAGGAGGCATTTGTAGTAGGCTATGGTTTGAGGTTACATCAGAACAGTTTTTGCTGAGCGGGCTGTTGGTTTGGTAGGTAGGTATTTAATTAAAGTCGCAACTGGAGCAACGCAATGGGTTATTGGTGACGGTCCAGGATCAAACCCGAATTGAAAGTTCCAAGGACAACACCACGGTAGGTATGCAGGTAGGTATTTTAATTAACGTCGCACTGGAGCAACACAAAAGGCTATTGGTGACGGTACGGGATCAAACCTGAAGTTAAAGATCCAAGAACAGCACCACGTAATTTTGAACCACGGTCAGTCACACCTGAGCTGGCACCCCACTCTCCAAAATTCCACACCATGCCAACGTGAGGCCATTGCAGATTTAGCATGCACCAGTCCCCTTTGTGCATGATGGTCTTTGGTTGGATTCAAACTCATTACCCTCCGGTTGCTAATCCATTACTCTTCCAACCGGGCTACCAGGGCCATCGTTCAATTAGGTGACAGGTTAAACGTAAATAGTGTGTTTCCTCGACTATCGTGTCTAGCGAGCTCCCAATTTGTCGGTCGGTATCGGAAGCGATAGTTGGCGAGACAAATAATCACCCATGGCGATTTTGCGTACAGCAGCCCTTTCCACCGCTATCCCTCACTACAAGTGAACTCCTCCACGGTCATGTGCCTTCACACCGAAGCCTCAAGATACATGTTCAATACACGTCATGCTATGCTTGGAATGGTAATACAGCGTTTGATGCATGCCGATATGTCTACATGTGCAGTACATTCCAAGCCATCTTCGAAAGGATAATGCCATGTTCGATAAACGCTGACATATGTCCAATACATGCTGTGCCATGTTTGATCCTAGACATACTGATTCACGGCATTATTGTTCCAAAATATGTTTCTGTTGAAATTGAGATATTAAAAGCTGCAATATATGATGCCCTCGAATCAAAAATATAATTTTGTTGTGTGTGTAACTGCATAGTGATATTTCATCAACAATCCAACCAGCGACTGTCGTTGGTTGGATTGTTGTTGATGGGGGCTGGTGCATGTTAAATCTGTCGGGGCCTCAAATGTCCTCAAGTCGGTGTGGTGTGGAAATCTGGAGAGTGGGGTGCCAGCTCAGGTGTTGCACTTGTCATCTGATCGTGGTTCAAAATTACGAAGTGTTTTCCTCGGATCTTTCCCTTGGGATTGATCCCGGATCGTCGCCAATAGTCCGTTGTGTCGCTCCAGTGCGACGTTAATGAATTATCTTTACCATTACCATCAGCAACAACAAACATTTGATTCTCGCAATACAATAGTGTGTCAATTTTTCGAACTAAAATCAAAATAATTTGGCAGCTAAGAGGCTGAGTTATTTTTATATCTAAAAAAGTAGATGCTTTATGATGAGACGCATCGATGTTTCTAATATCTAGTATGTTAAGAATTAAATTAAAAAGATCCAGCGAAAATCATGCTATCATTCTTTAGTATTGTTATTAGAAACTAATTCTCTAGAACAGTAGAAGTATAAAACAAGTAGATTTGTTATTAAACTATGGAATGATTTCAATAATCTCTATCGAATAGATATTGAATGTAGTTTATTGCAAAGGTGGTATTTATTAATAAGGATTAGTTTGTTACTCTATGGTTAATTTTTGTTACTACATGAGGGATAATTAGACAATTTGTTACTAAGGAATGGTGAAATTATTTGTCAATTCTCCGAATTCGTTAGGAATTGTATCAGATGGTAGTAGAAGGAATCACTTAAGTAAAGAATTTCAATAAATAACGGTTAACTGTTAAATGAAACAACTGTTTGGGTCTATTGCCGTTATGGAAGAGCGTAGGAGCGTAGGCCCTTCAAGCCTGTAGGATCTTAGATATGTGATAAAGAATAAAACCATTTCATAGAAAATGCTATCTATAAATGTGTGATTTATCTATCATTTTTAGTTCTTCATACATACTATAAATGGAACTATTAGAAATTATAGTAATACACAAGAAAATGTATCAAGGAAATAAAGAAATACATTTGATTCAAAGAGTGCCATTTTCAACCTATAAAACTGTGGCAAACAAATAATTAGTCTGGAAAAATAATTGAGTCAAGAAAAAATGCTTCTGTGTCTAAAATAGAACAGCTATTATGTTAATAGCTTCAATTATTTACGTTTTTGTTAGTAAGAAAAGTTTGAAATAGCACAGTGACTTCTATTTTTAAAGTGAAGGTATACTATTGGATATATTTTATACCATAAAAATTATTACTTTTGATTAAACTTTTTTAAGGGCTACAATTTAATCTTATACATTTGACGTTTTGAGGTGTTTAGTAACGTTAAACTTATAAATGTTCCTCTAGTTGTCCAAAATTCATGGCCGTTTCCGTTCACTGGAATTGCAACTTCTTCAAACTTGTGTCTAAAAGCAAAACCACGTTCAATTTTATTTCAAACCGGGTCTACTCAATAATAGCGTTATCAAAATTAAACTACGAATGTAATCAATGCGATAAGTATTTACTAACAGTTCACTCAGATTACTTATAGTTACTCAATAATTTAAGTTTTAAGAGAATAAAATATTAAAACTATAAAGATGCAAATAGTGATCCAAGATTAAAAGTGTTCATAAAATCGATTAATAGAATATGCTTATTTGTAATACCTAATAATACGTAAAATATAGATAATAATACCAACACAATACTAAAGATATTACTAATAGAGTATAATGATACTCAACATGGATATAGAGTTTTTGTAATTAGTAATGGAAGTGGAAACAAAACAGAAAAGTACAGAATTTTAGATTGCATGAATGTTAAAGTAGGTGTACTCAGGTTGTTATATTATTCAACAACACACTTCACGAAAATTAAAATGTTTTTTTCTCATGAAAAAAATATAAATTTTATTCGGGGACATATATAAACGTTGCTCAGGAAACTCCAGGTATTCCAATGAGGGAGTGCTTCAAGGTAAACAAAAACTACTGGAAGAAGAAAAACTACTAAGCGTTTTAGTACTCTTCCCCGTTAAGAACTAATTTGTTTTTATCGTCGTTTGGGCGATGTTTGGTGTTAATTTCCTCCTACATTAAATAATTCAGGCAGAACAATTTGTGCCCGACTTCATGGAGCAGCCATTTACAACACATGATTTGAGTATATTTTCAGTTAAATAAAAGTTAAAATTCAATAAATATTGAATGTATGAATAATTCTATAAGTATTTCATTCGAGAAACAGCGAGTTGCCAAGTTTATATGTCACTTCCAGAAAGAAGCAGGAAGTGCGTACCCCACACTACGATACGAGCGCCCTCTATACTTGACTTTATAGCAAGACTCTTATATCTAAAAATGAATATTGGATCTCTAGAACTTCACTTCTAATCTCATCCGCCATTGAACATTTAAATACATTTCAACATCAGAAGTGCGAAGAAAATGTTTCTTTGGAAAGAGCCGAGAAAGCGGTCATTGTCATGATAATGCAATGTAGGTTTTGGGTGGGAGAGATTTCTTTCATCTTCTAACTTATAGTGGATCCCCTGATTTAATAGTATTCCTCCCATTGAGAGAAGATGTGTGTTAAAAAATTAAAAATGTATATATAATTTTTATTTGTGCCTAGGAAATTTTTACAAATTTTTATGATGATGGGGAACGTTGAAGGGCATAAGTTTTGGAATTTTAGCGGACTGCTGTCCTTATCTGCTTAAGTATAAGGATGTTAAGAATCGTGTATAGTTAGAAACAAGCACTGGTTTCTTAAAGTAATATATACAAGGCATGTTACTATAGAGGAAATATAAAAGCAGAGTGAACAATGGTAATCTTTTTATGTGCCCTGCATCATGTGCCCAAAACTAGTAGCAACGTGACCTTTAGACTATTTTCATCTGGTGGGTGGAACCGAACATTCATCATCTGATTGGTCCACGCGACGGGAGAAGACGCCCATTCATTTATTCATCATCTGGATGATCTGCGCGACACAGTAGACTATTTTTCATCACTTTTGTCACCACTCTATAGAAATACGCATTCACACACCTGGATGTTATATCGCTAAGCGAGGGGATAAGGTGCCAAATCGGCCCATCAAGAAAATTTTCCATAGAGCAGTCACGTGACTACTAGTCGACATGTTTATCACACCTTTTGAAGCTCCTCTCAATAACAGTACTCAGTCTACTTATATTTAACGTCTATGCATGTTACTGCCTGTTTCATACCCCTTATTTTCGACGGCATACCACCAAAAGGTTAGCCCTATCAGTGTCTGTTCTGATGCTACGCCGAAAAAGGGAAATTTTTACTCACTAAAACTAAAGGTTGGCATTTCCCTAACTATGATATTTGTTTCTTTTTCCTGCGGCCAAACGTCCAAAGAAAGTAAAAAGGGACCACTAGACGGAAACTTATGTTGTGTAGCTCACTTTAACTCTACCCACGAATCCATCAAACATCTAAAGAAAGAGAAAAGAAACTATTAAACTGAAACTAATGTAGTGGTAGTTCAAGTTAACTTTACCCATGAATCCATCAAGTATATAAAGATAGTGAAAAGTAGCTAGACTGAAACTAATGAAACGTAGCTCAAATGAATTTACCAATGAATCCACATCAAATACATGAGGATAGTGAAAAGAAACCGCTACACTGAAACTAATATAGTATAGCTCATGTTAACCCTCCAAGTGGTTTCAACGAGATATCTCGTCCATCAAGATATGATCACAATTTTGCTAATGGCGAGATATCTCGTTATCAAAGCATTTCCGAATTTTTGATTACGAAATCATGATCTGGTAAGTTTTTTTCTAAGAACGATATATCGTATCCATGAAGATATCCATGAAATATCTCATCATTGCAAAATTGGTCAGATTTTTATTGACGGGCTATTCCATCGAAACCAATTGAACGGTTAAACCTACCCATGAATCCGTCAAATATCTAACGAAAGTGAAAAGAAACCTCTAGACAAACTAATGCAGTGTAACTCAAGTCAATTTTCCACATGCATCCAACCTTTTATCAGAGATTCGTGTAGAATATGTTAGTAAAACCAGTTAACTTCAATTGATGTCTTCAAGTCATCGACAATTAAATTTTCTATTGCTTCGTGGACCACTGTCACCCACACCATCGGATGAAATGGTTTAAATCAAAATCCTACATGTCTGAAAAGGCCTTCTATGCCAGAATAAACACCGGTTTGGAAGTAAATAATACCAACCCAAACTTCAATTGATGTCTTCAAGTCATCGACAATTAAATTTTCTATTGCTTCGTGGACCACTGTCACCCACACCATCGGATGAAATGGTTTAAATCAAAATCCTACATGTCTGAAAAGGCCTTCTATGCCAGAATAAACACCGGTTTGGAAGTAAATAATACCAACCCAAACTTCAATTGATGTCTTCAAGTCATCGACAATTAAATTTTCTATTGCTTCGTGGACCACTGTCACCCACACCATCGGATGAAATGATTTAATCAAAATCCTACGTCTGAAAAGGCCTATGCCAGAATGAACACCTGTTTGGAAGTAAATAATACCAACCCCTCCCAATGTTGACCCGAAGTGTCGAGAGGTGCATGAACCCTTCCCCGCACGCATTGCCAACTCTGTCTCTTCACAGCTCGTCCAAGTATTTGATTATGAATTGCAGCCAACTCAGCGATTAAAATAGTTGGCCTTCCACAGGTTGACGACTCTGGCGGAAATTTCACGCTTTGCCTCTCACCAGGAGGGGAGCTCTCGTTAATATGCGTGTCAGTTCGTCCAGCGCAGAATATTGCACTCTGCGGAAATAGACTTTCCATTCCCCGATGATAACGAACGGACAGCCGTTTGGAAATCCTTTCATGTATTAGGGGAAGATGAGAGCTGGGCCTGGTATTAAAACATTCATGTGCTCGCGTCCAGGGTTGGTGGAAGTGAGTGTGGTTCCAGGAGGGCTCCCTCGTGGCTAATGATCTAAGTCAGATGTAATTACTGTGAGTTGGCAGACGGTGCGATGTCGGTGTGGGTCAGGAGGAAATAGACCTGCTTCCTGGTTCATCTGGACCGTTATCACTTTCATTTCACGTAGGTTCGGATCTAATGCATTAACCTCCCCTTTCCACCTTCATTTATATTTGAGATGTATACTTCAAATATCTCTTCGGTTCACGGGTTCTTGAATGTTTGAGATCATACTCCAATGAACGTAAACCCTTTGTAGTATATTCGTGTATATGAGCGTAAACTCATTGGAGTTCGGTCAACTTAAGTTTAATAAGTTTTTATTGTACTTCAGAAAGAAATACTTCTTAGAAAATCTTAGAAGAAAAAGAGATCTTGAGAAAAATCTTATCTAAAGGAAATCAGAGCGAAGATAATTTATTTTGGTTCTGATCTCTCATCTGGACTGTTATTCCACCTGTTTCCATAGATTAAGGAATAAATGGAAAAATCTGTATAACTTAAAAACTATTCGGCCGATTTGAATGAAATTAATGTCATCTTATGCTACAGAAAACAAGAACATATTATATACCTTACATTACATCCTGATACATAAATCCTACATAATAACGCCGATTACACGATGCCTTCTATCAATCAAAGAAACAATATACATAAAATGAACATTAGAAAGAAGAGTAAGAATTAGAAGGTGAATCAAAAATTTTCGTTAAGAGAATTCTAAAAATGTCCTCTCCGGTGCAGTGAAAATAGAGCAGCACCCCATTGAATCTAAAAATAAGTTCTCGCACCCCCTTGAAAAATGTGTTTCTATTTCTTTATTTAGGAAATCATTTCTATTGTAAGATAATTTATATATTTATTGAAAAATAAACACATACATTTACATATACATACAAAGCAATATCTCAATTTTTTATGGTTACGTTGTTGTTTATTCATAATAATACTTTTGAAGCGAGGCTCCTTTTTTGAAAGAGCCACGCGTAAGCATCACTTGCATTTAAGCGATTTCTGGTTTTTGTTTTTAAGTGCAAAGGTGATGAAAATCCCATTTCCCACAGGTAGCTGGTGGCAAATGTTAAAAGTATCTGCAATGCTGCTTTTGCCAGCTGTGGTTAAGTTTCTAACTGTGTACACGAGAATTGTTCTGTCCAATTTTTCAAATTCCAGTTGAATACGTGCATTGGCTCGTATTTCAATAAGATCGTCTTTCATTAAATCGCTGTCGTCCATCGAAACTTCTCTCGCACCCCCAGGGGTGTACACACCCCAGGTTAAGAACCACTGCTGTAGCACATACGTGTGGTGCTTTGGAATATATATCCCTATGTGAACACGGTTTAATTTTGTGTGATTCCTACATCCTCCTAGTTTGAACAGAAAGTTTTGAACACCCTATATTTTGTGTGTGATGGACTGGTGTAGTGAGGAGGATTAATCTTAAAGAGCCGGTGGTCTTTTAGGTTTGGTTTATCTCTTCTATCACCTTTTGTTTTACGGTGTATTAGATCAATACCTTCGACTCAAAGTGGATTCGGGTTGAATGTCTAAAAAAGACAAATCGGCAAACTACCAAACAGTACCCTCTAGCAAATCTTGTGAACGTACATCCCTATATGAATATGGTTTAATCTTGTGCTTCCTACCTCCCCTTAAAGTTTATACAGGCGCACATTGTGTGATGTAATTACTATCTCAATTAAACAGTTTAGTTTCTTAATTCAGATTCAGAAAAGTTATCTCAGTTCTGGAACATGGTTGCATAGGCAATTCATTACATATTTGCATATTTACATTTCCAGGGGAATGAAATTCATTTATCCGTTTGGCTCAGTTCAGCTGTTGCACAGAATTAATTTTTACTACTTTAGTTGATTTGTCGTGAGGGTGCAAAGGTAAATCTATGGCAAAGGTTTTAGCAGAATGATACTCACCGGTTTGGGATCTGACTATTAGGATGTCATTGATGATTCCTGCGGAGTACCAGGCTCGATGTTAAGGGGTTTCAGGAAGTTGCTGCTTCCATTTTTCTTGTTTTTCGAGGAGCAGTCTCATCAGAAGTCCATACGCTTCCACCGAAAAATATATCTTCCCTTTAACATTAGAAATTACTCTTTCTCTTGCCGGCTCTATCTCCATTCATAACAAATGCTTCATAACAAATGCTCTGATCAATGAAAACAAGTCGACGCATTCTACATTCAATTATTCTGTGTTTTTTTGTTTGTTCCTCCTATTTCTAGTAGACACACGGAAGCCAGTGTGACAGTTATTAACATTAGAAACGCAGTATATCATGGTCAATTTGGAGAAGTATTGGCTACATCCAGGGACGTAACTAGGGGGCCAGTCGGGGCATGTGCCCCGGGACCGGATTGGGGGGGGGCGCTAAACTGGCCGAGTATTTTTTTATTATAGATATTTACGTATGTGATAAAAAATAAAGAAGAGGAAAAACATATTAGTAGACTACAAAAACTATAAAAGGAGCTAAATGCAGAATGTGTGAAGTGTTTCATGAGCATGAGTTTGATGTGAGTAAAGAAGGGAGGGATGGATAGGGCAGTAAACTGTGCGTGAATGTATTTTTAGAGTGACTAATGCAATTCTTACCTACACATATCCCGATATCATTTGATAAACCTTTTCATTTCATTTGCAGCGATTATAAGTGTGAAAGAATATACCAAACATGCTACTCTTAGATTATTTGTCAATGAAATATCTTAGAATTAATTTGGGATTTTATCTTGTACTAAAAATGAAATTACTGCGAAATTAATCTATTTACCTTTGAAATTAAGCATTTACCATCTAAGTTGAATAAGAAAAATTTGGAATAGTGGAATTAATGTATGGTAGCGATATCGGGTGTTGTCGGGGACGGTTTGATTGGTCGGTGGGGGGAGGGGCGCCAATGCGAGTTCTTGTCCCGGGTGGAAACTAGCCTAGCTACGTCCCTGGCTAAAATTTCTATTCGATTAGTCGTTGAACGCATTTGTACAAATTTTTCTCAATTGATCGACAGATGGCGGTACTATAGAGCAAGTGTGTGGTGGTGGCCCGAAAAAATCGCTATACAATTAGCCTTGGAATATTTAAAATGTGGTTTCGAGGTAAAATCACTTTAATTGAAAGGGTTAAATTCGCTATTTTATAATTTGATTTCATCTATTTAACATAAGTAAACAAAAATAATTGTATATTTCTTAGAACTGTGAGAACCGAAAGGAATTGGAGTACCGCAGAAAAACAATATAAGGTGCGAGGCGTAACTATTAAAAGGAATGACACTGTTCTAGGGTATAAAAATCATGAGACAAGATAAATTTTTTAGTTTTCATTCGTTACGCTTTGGTATGTTTGATTTCGTTGATACCAAATTGGTATTAAAAGTAAAATACGTATAAACTAATGCACGTTACCAGGTAATATTCATTTATTCAAATTCTTATACACGTTATTAAATCTTTGATTATTAGAACAGTCTAGATTTTGATAATTTTAAGAGGACAGTAATTGAAGAAAATATTGTAGCAGTTTTTTGCCTTGTTGCGTTTTTTTATCGTCATAGAAAACTGCTTAAAAAAGAAACCAAAAGTGGAAAGATTGTTTTTTGTCGGAGTAAAAAACTCTCAAACTCTGAGAGTGTTTCTTAATTTCTTCTTTGAAGGCCATCATTGAAAAAAAAGTGGTGGTGCAATCGTGATTTACAGCGGAATGCAATTCAATTTCCTCCAGAAATGTGACTGTCTAGACTCTAGACCTCTGGAGGCTCTCTTAATTAGAGGTGATTTCAACCCTTGAGTCTAACCCAAGGATACTAGAGAATAAATAAAGGTACTGATGAGATACTTTTTACACATTTTCGTTACATTACGAGTTTTTGTATCTTTTTTATGCATTTAACGATGTTTGAACTAAAAATTTACTTTTAATTATATGAAGTTATGCTTTTATTGAATATTTTATTTATAAAATAGTAGTTTGCAAGCGTTCTAAAAAATGTGATGCAAATTAAGTTACCGAATAGGCTTAATTTATGTGTCGTTGCAAATCATTGTTTCCCAGATGAAGAACATGTTTGAAATAATTTGTATTTTATACTGTGCGTCAGAGTAATAATTTACTTAGAAGATAAACGGGTGAAATAAAGCCATTCTAAGGTGTTTAATTGGTGGTTGTCTCATTAACAAAACTGATCAGATCTTGATGGACAAAATACCTCGTCATTAGAAGAAATCTGACCAGATCTTGATCTCGTAAAAAATCAGCAATATCTTGATGACGAGATATCTCGTCATTAACAAACTTGGTCATATCTTGATGTACGAGATGTCTCGTCGAAACAAGTTGGAGGGTTAAAATTTCCTGTTCAAATTTAAACCTGTTTCGCATGGGATGTATGTGGAATGCCGGAAATCCCTCGTCGCAAAGCAATGGAATCTGGACGTAAAGACGCCATGCGTGCCCGAAACACCAACTCATGCCGCACATAGAATAACAGAGTTTTCCCACCAAAATCAGCAGAAGGACGGAGACGACGCAGGCAGATGATGAAGAAAGACGTTGCAGCAGACGGCTGCTAAGATATGAACTTCAATTGTTCGGACATAAGACGGCCCCAAACCCTGTCAATTCATCTCATTTGTAAATAGTTGATTTAGTTTATATTAAATTCCTCATCTCTTTAATTCATCTCGTCATTTACTGGATTATGGTCATTGTGTCTCACATGGGGGCTCGGCCCTATCCCACATGCATATCCACAAGGGTACTTTGGGACTTGTTGGATTGGATGGGGTGGACTCGTCCAGTGGCGGAGATAGGTGGGGCGAAAATACTTATTGCAAAGCTGCGTGTTTTCGTTTGAGAAAATATTTCGTATTTTTAAAGACAATTTTGCCCTTGTTACAGAAGTAATTTCCAGTGTTATATGTGTGAATGAATGCTTTCACACATGAACTCTATCTTTAGAATACAAATTAATTCTTCCCTCCATGGTAGCTCCCTGCAATCGCATTACTATTCAGAAAGACACAAAGCAATAGTTATATTCTTACAACCATCTAGAGAGCACACAGCAAGACAGGGGTACCTTTACTTCTGATCTGAAATCCTAATGGAAGCCAGTACCAAAACTAGGTTCTTTACCACCTCGTATGTGTTGTCAATAATTAATTGCAATCAAAAATTAGTGTTCCGAATGAATACTTATTAATGTAATTAATGTGGGACTAATTAGTATATTTATCTCAATTACTTAAATATCTATACTTTACCTTTATTTTAAATACGACTAAATAGATTTTGCTTTAGACAGAGGACGGCATCAGTCGCATTGCCCCAGTTACTAAGAAGTTTACGGGTTCGATAGCCCGGTTGGAGTAGTAGAGGATTCACAACCCGAGGGTTGCGAATTTGAAACTCGATCCAACCGAAGACTGTCATGCACGTGTGGGATAGTGTGCATTAAATCTGTCGTGGCCTCAGATATCCTCACTTTGGCGTGGTGTGGAAGTTTTGAGATTGGGATTCCAGCACAGGTGTTGATCTCGTCAGCTGACCGTGGTTCAAAATTACGAAGTGCTGTCTTGGGATCTTTCTCTTTGGGATTGATCCCGAACCGTCATAATAGCCCGTTGTGTTGCTTCAGTGCGACGTTAATTCAACTATCTACCTAAGAAGTTTAGCTTCGCCTCTGGACCCGTCGCTGTCACCACACTCACTCGATATATCATGCAACGAATTCTTGCTTCTTGGGATATTCAAAAGTTATCGTTACGGGACTGCAATTAAATCAGAAACTGACCTCATTACAAGAGTAGCTATCTCGGCTGATAGTGTCCGTGAGAGGCCAGAAATGTTTGACTATGTCCGACAATCCATGCGTCGATGCTATTAGGAGGGCATTAGTGTTAGTAATCTCCACTTTGAGCACCTATTATAAAACTGTAAATGAACAACTGCTGTTAAACTTTAAAGTCAATGCTTGGAAACACTGTTCACTACTTATTGTTTCATTTCTGCATATTAGTGTACCCTTCAGCACATCTGTGGACATACATCGCTAGGTGAATACGGTATAATTTTGCAGCATACTTATATTATATTGCAATATTATTTATGCTGTTTGTTAATATTATATATACATAATACTAACAAACTTAGAACTGGGTACTAATTATTCTGAGAGCTAGTATATAGATGCATTATGTTTATAAAATGATAGTGCCTCAAAATCATAGTGGTAATTATGAAGCCATTTGATATTACTAACATTGACTTATGCATTATTAACTTAAGCTCTGCAATTGTACGTCTGGTCTCGTAAAATTACTGGTACGTATTAAATGTCTCGTAGGAATTTCGAATATGATATCTATTCGATACCACGATCGCATTACGAGTTAAACAATAAAATATTTGGGAAGTTTAACCCTTTTGAGTGGCAGCACCTGCTGTTACTAGGTTAAAATTACGAGTTACAGACTCGCCTCCTCCTAAGAGTAGAGAAAATTACGAGTTGTATTTTCAAATGCCAGTTGTATGAGATTTTCCTGTCTTATTTTATGTCGTTTTGTCCTGTAATAATAAATGTCTCCTTTCATTGGCCTTTGCCTTAATTTATCCTTGACAATATGGAAAATAAAGGAAAATTGCTAAGTTATTTGTGTCAAAAAATATGTTTAGTCAATAGAGCATTGAGACATTAACTACCATTATATAATAATTAATACAAAAAACAGATAGCAACATGTATGAGAAACTTTTTTGCCAAGCTAAATGTAAGCAGGTATTGTTCTTGCTGCGGAGCGTGCTTCCTACACGTATTCCGAACGTGACGTCACTTGGCTTGTTTTACGAACACGATTTCACCACGTCGCCAATAAAAATTCCAAAGAATGATTTTCGAATTGATGTATGATAGTTAATTGGTCAATACAAATCACATTAAACGCCAGACGTCGCCAAAACGACGATAAACTACATTTTAAGGAAACCCCTAAATGTATCACGTTAGAGTTTTGGGTTTGAAACAACGTTTCCGTTAGGTTTGTTTATTTTTACTGAAAATCCCTTTCATAGAACTTATTACTGGCAGAAGGCAACTAGCAACTTATGACTATCTTAGAAAACTCATTTCTATTTTTTTACTTATTTTTCAATTTATTTTTGTTATATGAATCATACTGTCTCTACTGATTTATTTGTTTACTAGCAGAATTATCCGGCGATGCTCGGGTTGAATTGGTTAAATGTTGATTCTATTTCATAGAAAAATGTAAGCATCGTTTAAATTGCGGAAAGTATCTTTTTAAATCATTTTAACTTTTTCATAGCTTCTACAACTTACTTCAGACGCAAGTATGTATACATAATACATCCCTCCATATAATCCATTTCATATTCATCACGCTTTTACTGTAAGACAAACTACATGAGCTTTTTCTGAGATGACTACTTCAAAGGTCGATTTTGAGATTTGGAGTGATTACGAATGCCAATTAAGTTCATTTTCAGTAAAAATGAGGAACTTTCAGCGTATAGTCTTGCACTCAGTTTTTCAATCAATATTTGTTATTTGTGGTACCCTTGCATGGATTCGATGTTTTCGAATTACATTATCATTGCGAGAGGATGGCAAATTAAGCTGTTACGGCATTCGTGGTTAATTTATTTTGAAGCACACATTTTTTTTCTTGAAAATTCTATTCAGCCGCACGTGGAATAACGGAGCTTGTTTTTAAAATAAATGTCATGAGTATAGACAAAGCAAACTCAATCGATTTAACTTTTTACAAAATCACTGCTTTCAATGACTGTTTCACAGGTACCTAAGTTGTATACGAACTGGTTGTAAACAGTCTCAACTTCAAGTAAGCAACCTCGACCTTCTGCTACTTAATACAAAAAATTTCTATTTTTCAACAGTCCTAGTTTACATACCTCATTACTATGATATTATTCCAAGATCAGCAAAGTCGTATTTAAAATTCGCTTTCCTCCAATTAAAAAATTGAGTTTTAAATCGAATCCTTAAGGTACTTTTTCAATTGAGACTCAGTTTCTATATGGAAACCACGTACCTATTTAGAATGATAGATGTAGTTACTTGACTATGGAGTACAGCTTTCAACAATACCCATGAAACATGAAAAACAAATGTAAATTAAATTGATTTTAATCGTCTTGTAATGAAAATATGTCAAAATTTAGAAATATCTTTGAACTGCAACGTATGGCTACCCGTTTTGATTTAACGTAACATATCTTATTTTTAGAATAACTTTATTTTAACTTTACTAGTCATTTTAAAATAAGAAGTTATTAACCTTACTTAAAAAGGTTTTCATTTATTTTTATGAAACAGAATTCTACAAACTATAACGTATTTAACCAAAGACTTAAGGAAAGTTCGTCGAAATAGACATATACCACCAAGAAATTACCCATGCCTAGTGGTATTTGCAGAAAATAAAAATAATTCATTGCAATTTAAATCCTAAATAATATATCTGTAATATGAGAAGTAATGGAACACATATAAATACAAACTGAAACGAAATTCTGGTCATTGAAAAATGTGGAATTCTGAAAAACGAAAGATCTGAACAAGCGTGTCGAATTCCGACGTCATGAGAATATTCTGAAATAGAGAAATTCGAAAAAGACGCTTGAAAAATATTGATAGACAATAATGAATCATTTACAAAAAGAAACAAATTTACAAAACTAGAAATGCTCAAATACGACCGTAACATTTCTGTCTTAACTCAACTACACAAACACGGAATTCTAAATCTAATTTATAAAATAAAACATTAATTCTGGCGTTGCCAGATACCGAATTGAAAAATTACTCTTTTATGATCAATGAGTTTTTTATTTTGACTTTTCGTGTTCGATTACAAAATGCAGGTTGTGTAAAAATAAGTATTTTAACTATCCATTTTTCATCATTCCAATATTCCTAAATTATTTATATTGTGGAAAGGAATAAAAAAATCAGTTAAAACATAATTAGAATTTTAAATTGTTTAAATACAACGTTTCAGAAAAAAATTGTTTTTCGAGCAATACTGGTAAAACAATTTTATTAGAAAATTTGATTTTCGATCAATACTGGTAAAACAAACTGAGTTGCGTACCGCAATCGTTTTATGCTCAATGTTTTTCCTAAGGGAATTTCGAATTGATTTAGCCCCCACATAGGTTAAAGAGAACGGGGGTTAATATGTAGCTTGCCTTACTCGCAGGGTTCCAAAGTATACGTGTACCAAATTTGATGTGGATTGGTCAAACGGTGTAGATTTCTATAGAGAACATACAGACAGACAACAACTGCTTAGATTGATATCTAATAATAACGTATGAGTGAAAGAGGATTAAATTAGACTGATTTGGCGCTCTACTGTCATTTACTGCACGAGGGCAAATTTTAAAGAAAACAGTGGGTAACCTTTTATGTCTTCACTTTCGACTGATTTATTTGTTTATACAGGGTGAGTCTATATTGTTTTTACAAAATAAGAGGGGTGACAGTACCCATCCAGACGAGCAATAATTACCATGGAACATAGGGTCGCATTCCACTCTGAGAGGCAGAAAAGAGTCAAATTAGAATTTCAACATGAACTTACAACAGTGTTGGCAAAGCGAATGAACGATACCAAAAGTTGCACAATCTGATTTATTGATCAGAGAAAAAATCACAGCAAGTGCTCAAAGTGGCGGCCACGCGTGTCGTTGCACAGTTCACACCGGCGAAGGAATGACTGGCGCACCCTCTCGAAGATTCCTGGTGTGTTAATTTTGTCTGCGGCAACACCGATTCTCGCTACGAGATCTTCAGCCGAGTCCACAGGTACATTAAAGATTTCATGTGCCCCCAGAAGAAAAAGTCCAGTGGGTTGAGGTCCGGTGAAAAGGTTCGCTTCCCAACACTGTTGTAAGTTCATGTTGAAATTCTAATTTTACTTTTTTCTGCCTCTCAGAGTGGAATGCGACCCTATGTTCCATGGTAATTATTGCTCGTCTGGATGGGTACTATCACCCCTCTTATTTTGTAAAAACAATTTAGACTCACCCTGTATAATGAAAATCCCTCTCATAGATAGTGAACTCTATCACGAACTAGATTCGCGTACTATCAAGTTAAAAAGTACTAATATTTTACCACCCCTTGAATATAGAACACCTCTTAGAACCTCTTGGATATTTATCACTTCTGGACTATAATAAACTATATCACATTGTATATCACAAGACTTTTTCAAAATTTAAATCAAAACAGAGCTTAAATATGGCGTCTCATTTCAGATACCGAAGGAGACCTAGTCCTTTAACGAAAGTTCCAACAATCGCATCGCTCGCAGTAAAAGTGCATTTGTTAGCGAACTATCGAAAATCAAATTTCTAAAACATCGCCGACAGAGCGTTCGAAGCAAGTCCTAATCAATGCAGCAATTCCAGCGCTAATCAATCCCCGCGACATTCATAGATCGGGCGAACGCGACTTTAAAATTGGGGAATTACTGAAAGGGGATCCGGCGTATGGGATGCGAGTAACTTTTATCAACAACCTTTTACCTCGATAGGATTTAAATTACACGTCGAAAGGTCGAGAACGAGATCGCAGCGTCGACAACTGCAATTAGATTCGGGTTATTGTGATGCAAATGGGTATGTCCAGGAAGTTGGAGAAAACGCATCGCTTTCCAGAACTTCGATTCCGAACTTCCTACCTCCCCCGCCCGTGTCGAAGTTCGAGAACAAACATTTCAGTGTCTTTGATCTGTGGCTTTTGAATACCCTTTTCGATGTTAATTACTGCGTCGGGATAAGAGGACATATCTGTCTCTGGGAGTTGTGTGCTTGAATGTTTGTCGGGGAGAGAGGATTTTGCGCGATTTAAAAATAATCCCTCTTGAAGCTCTCTTTGGGAATGAATGTTTGAGGAATGTAGAGGCGGTGGTTTTTTTTTAATGTTGAAAGTCGTGTCGTGGGCTATTGGTGTTGAAGTAGGTATTGGAATTGGGGTAGAGCAACACTACTCTGTTGCACAGTTGAGAAAAGTTTTAATAGTAGAATGCATAAGGGTATTTCAATAGCATGCGCCGTATGCTTTGGGTATAAAATTAGTCTCAAGTAACGCCAGGAGAATATTTTAAGGTAATACGGATCAGCATATACAAGTCTCACTCCGGCTACAATACCGACAACAGTCAAAAAAGTTGAATTTCTAGTTTTATGCAGATGTATTTGAATTAAAGTCGTCGCACTGGAGCAACACAACGGGATATTAGCGACGGTCCGGAATCAAACTCGAGAAAGGAAAAGATCCGAAGACAACTCCACGTAATTTTGAACCACGGTCAGATGACGAGGCAACACCTGAGCTGGCACCCCTCTCTCCAAACTTCCACGCCACGTCAACATGAGGACATTTGAGGCCACCGACAGATTTAACATCCAACAGCCTCCTTTGTACATGACGGTCTCTCGTTCGATTAACCCTACGGTCGCTAATCCGTTACTCTTCCAACCGGGCTACCGCGACCCCACCATCTGCCTGAAGAAAGATATAATTTACAGTTTTATAGTATGTAGGTATTTCAATTAATGTCACACTATTTTATGTAAAAGCAAGTATTTAGTCTATCTATGAAAGGTATTTTCAATCAAGTTAAATTAAGGTGGTGGTAGCGATACGTATTTCATGTACCTATTGCGAACGTAACGTCACCTGTTTTTGCAATACGATTTCAGCACGTGACCAATAAAATTTCTAAAGAATAAATTCCTTATTTATATAGTTTCCAATAGCCCGTTGTGAACTCTAGTGAAAAGTTGGGGCCGCGGTACGATTGTCACGATTTAAATTTTATTGGATAGAGGGCTTGTCTGTGCTTAAAATGGTGGGTAGTGGGGGGTTTGCAGCGGTGTGGGGGGTATCACTTGCGCGTGAACACTGAAAATGGCTTCTCGGCGCTGAGCTTGGGTAGTGTAACTTTCGATTGCAGATATGGGACATTGAAATTGGGGTCGATTTGTCGAGAATGAAAGGACCTACCTTATTATTCAGCAATAATAACTGCTAAAATAAAATTTGCAGTCCTTAGCCCATATGCGTGCAGTCAGTGAAAATTTTCATAATGTCGAAAAAATTGCAAATGAAATATGAACAGGGATGTGAGAAACGTATGTCATTGGAAAGCAAAATTCAGAAGGAAACACGAAAGCCCAGACTGGCTAATGCTGAACGATGCAGATTGCGTAGAGAATGTAAGAAACCGAATGCGTCAATGCCAGCGCGAGTACTCTGAATGCTCTGTCGCCTGAGCCGATGGAGAGTAACTTGGAATGTGATTACTAGAATTGAAATGTGTGATAATTGAAGAATTCTATTAGAAAAATTGTACCCAGTATGCATTGGTATTATAATTGTATGATTCCAGATAACAATGCATCCATTATGGTTACCAGTGATTTCAATGTCGATGTTACAAAAAACAATCTCTTATAGATTATATGCAACGCGAGTTTAATTTGAAGTACGTTTCTACATCCAGGGGTACCAATGAATGCTAGCTAAATAAATACCATGTCATTACGAAGTCACCACCAGCCTGTACCATCCTTTTTGACATGTAGGATCCAGGGCTGTTTGAGGTTTTCTCCCCACTCCGATCCTTTCATCTGCCTGAAACAGTTGGAAACAGCACTCATCAGAACAGGCTACTCTTTTCCAGTCATGAAGTGTCCAGTGACGGTGTTCCTGAGCACAGGTGAGGTGCACAGCTGTGTGTCGAGTATTCAACAAGGGCACTCGAGACAGGTGTCGGCTCCTAAAGCCCATATCTTCGAGGGGACGTTGCACAGTCCTCACGCTGATGTTTGCTGAAGTCCTAGCATTGAATTCCTGTTATTTGAGGCAGTGTTGTACGCCTATGACGCGAATTATTGCAAGCTTACGCTAGTAACGTTCATCCATAGTCTTTTTAGGGGGCAGCTGCTGTCGTAAACTACAGGTTTTGCTAGAACTCGAGTAGCAACCGTACGTTCTTGGAATGATCAAACGAAGGCAGCTCTGGAATTAAATTCCCAATCAAACATCCGACTGTTCCCGAAAATTTACGGAGCGAAGTTTTACGCAGAGGTAAGTTAACTACCCAGACAAATCCTCCAAGACGTATGAAATCGTATTCAGTATACACTGATATCTATAACCAAAAACAGTAACAGTTAGAAATGTTTGAAGAATTATATATTTTCGTAACTCACACGAGAAACCTTTCAAGTTTTTGTGTGTAATTTTAATTTTCGATGTTATGAAGCGGGTTAGTTCTAGCGCATCTCGCTGCTTTGAAATCCATAAAACTCCGCCCACTCATAAAAATCCAAAGCAACATGCATCAACATTGCGTTTTTAAACTATAATTGACAGATGCTCCCAGAGATACAACAGACTCAATCTACACGATTAAAGTGTCAGATATAATCCCCATCCCGCTTATTTATCACGTTCAGGGATGCGTGGGGCTCAGGGCTCTAAGCCCATTTTAACTACGACCAAACGCAGACAGCCCCGGAATTAAATTCCCAATCAAACATCCGACTGTTCCCGAAAATTTACGGCAGCGAAGTTTCACGCAGAGGTAGGCTAACTCCCCAGACAAATCCTACGGACTTTCATCTCAATCGATGCGTGCGCGATCGAGTCTGTCTCACGCATCCTGCCCGCTTCAAGCTCTTGGGGAGTAATCAGGCCACTTGGAAGGAGATAGCCAGCATTATTATTATTAGTATTCCCCTCCTCAAAAGCAAACACTGCGAGAAACAAACAGCGCCGTGGCTCAATCGGTGCGTCAATAAAGTGCAATTTGATAAAGCCTTCCAAATCGCTGCAATTACCGAAGACCCTCGTCGTCTTTCTTCCACTCCAGGACAGGACAACAGGACTCGGGAAAAGAGGATATTATTCAGCATCTTAATCACAGTTCATCGTCCTCTAATTCTGGCAGGATTACGCTTCGTTGTCCGATGCCAAATTTTTGTCACGTGGTGCATCAGACCGGATCGGTGTTTTGTCCGGGAACGGGATACCGTGTCTGGAATCGTATCCGGGAATTTTCCAGTCCGGGCCTTTCCTCGGGAAGGGCGCATCCGCGTTGCCATTTATCGATAAAGTAATTAAATATCCGTGAATGAAAAAAAGGACAGTTGATCATGACGAATGGCTCTTGTTTGTAATTGTTGGGATAGATAATGACTTTAATGAAAGGGGTAATACATTTATGTAGGCTGTGGAAGACCATACAAGCATTATCTGGTTTTGGAGGGAAAAAATGATTCAATAACAGTGTGGTGACATTTTGTTGTATTAAGCGCGATAAAAGGATGTTTTGCTGGTTTTTGTTTCTCAATTAGAGTATTTTTTGTGCTCAATTTTGATAATGGACTGTTTTGGGGTTTTTGTCGTCTTTTATCTTTGCGATGGTCTGCGATAAGATTGAAGAGTCGGGAGAAAGGATGGAATCCGTAAAGAATTGAATTTGAGAGTGATTTTTTTCTAATGCGATGTAATGCAGAATTCCATCTTTATATCGCGCATTCGGTTGCATCGTTCTATTTTGTTCGTCTTCAATAAGCATTTCGGGCCGCTGAGCCCGGTTCGAAGAGTAGCGGATTAGCAACCGGAGGGTTGCGAGTTCGAAACTCGATCCAACCAAAGACCGTCGTGTACGTGGAGGCCGGTGCGCGTTGAATCTGTCGTGGCCTCAAATGTCCTCACCTTGGATTGGTGTGGAAGTTTGGAGAGTGTGATGCCAGCTGAGGTGTTGACCTCGTCATCTGACTATGGTTCAAAATGGCATGGTGTTGCTATCTTTCACTTGGAGACTGATTCCGGACTGTTGCCGATAGCCCATTGCGTTACTCCAGTGCGAGGTTGATTCAAGTACCAATAAATATTCGGTTTGCAAAACGCAAAATTTTTTAAAATCTATTTCTTTAGGAAATGTAGAGTTCAAAGGCACTTGTATCAAGTAGTTGTCCTTGACATTTTTTTTGCGGGCAGAAAATAAAATACACGATACAAAGGTAAGAAAAGTAACAAAAGTACGCACAAAGAATACGTAAAATAAACATTTGCATAAGAGCAAGAAAGGAAAATAGTTAGCTGCCCATCTGGTCCTATTGCCTCCAACATCGACCGCAGAGGTCCCGACTCGAGATAGAAGGCACAAATTTGCACGAGGGAATGTCCATTTCTAGGGATTTAATACAAAGGGGCTCTGAAAAATTTTAATCCTCCAAGGGACTTCGACGAGATATCTCGTCCATGAAGACTTGATCAATGAGATATCTCGTCATCAAGATATTGTCGATTTTTGTATGATGACGGGATCAAGAGCTGGTCAGTTTTTCTAATGACCCGATGACTCATCCATCAAGATCTGGTCAGTTTTTCTAATGACGAGATACCCCGTCGAGACAACCATCAGGAGGGTTAAGTGGTCAAGATGTTTAGCTAAGAAATCGTGACCAATCATGAGTCGGGTTATTGCAACAGCTTCTGCCCTTGGGCATCTCTGGGATGCATTTACGGTTAAGTCAAGATTTTCTTGAATTTTTAGTTCTTGATAGAAAAGGGATTTTGATTTTCTATTGTATATATTTATGGAATTATATATACGGGATGGGTCTGCTTGGAATCCCCAAACAACTACAGTGTCTTTTTTGTCAAGTAATCAGCTTGTTCATTACCATGGACACCAAAGTGTGCTAAACGGATTTGGTATAAAAGATTTGGGTGTCTGAAAGCGTGAATGATAAGTTTAATTTGGTTTGTTGTTTTATCGCTTTAGTGTTATTTTTGTCTTGTTACGCGACGTGGACAAGTATTGTCACGAAAGCATTTTCAAAAATATTATGCCCATTTAGCTACACTAAAAGGTTTTAGCACCATTTTGTAGTGCTAAAACCTTTTGTAGTTTTGTTGTACATATTTTTGATGTACATATTTTGTACAACAAAAGTGTATTGTAGTAGTTTTACATATTTTTAATTAAAAAACGTGTAATTTAATGCATAGTTTGCACCTTTTTATTTCTAACAAATAAGATTTCTTGATTCTCGACCTATCGCGTTTTTTTCTTGTTCTAATATCGAGTAGTAATGTATTAAATCAAATAGGGACTGCACTATATTAGTACTGGAAATTGAAGGAAGTTAAATTGGAATAATTTCGGGCATATTAATTTAAACGACGTTATTTACTTTGTGTCTTCAGCATTACTAATATTCATTTTGCTGTTTTACTGCTGTTCGTAATTTTCTCCTCTAACATATAGCAATCACTCTACTCAAAGTATAACATATGGGTGCATTATAAATGGGGAAACATCCATCACGTTAGATGCTATCAAAAGAATCATCCATTGTAACCGATGGACCAGAACTAACATATATTACTAATTTTTCGGAACTATGTTTAATTCTCTGAAAGGGCTTCGTGTCCAAAATAATGACCACATCCCAGAATTCCTCCAGGAAGTGTTTGAAAGAAAAACTCTTAATTTCATAAGTGTTTGGTTTCTCGCTCTATGGTCATGTTTTGCTATCCGGAAGCTAATTAGATCAGTGGGCCATTGCAGCTGACAGTAGATTCCGAACCACTACGAACATCTATGCCTAGACTGGGATTTCGAACCCAACCTTTGAACCCAGAGTCAAACTGCTAACCACTCGATTGCGAAGCCGAATTATCTGGGGAAATGGCCGAAAGTCATGAAAACTCTATCATTATTTTAAATCATTCAAAAATAATCATTTTAGTGATGATTTTATACGTATTTAGAGATTTAGCCATATTTGTTTGGTAAAATATAGCAATATATGTGTAATGTGTTTGTTGTGTAAATATTGTTATTAGTTTTGCCATTAAACCAAAAGCTGCTGTTCTCCTTCTATGCAATTAATTTATTGTAAAGAGGATTGATGATAGTGACATAGAAATACGATGACCAATCAGCACAGCATCGATCCTTGCATGTATTTCCATATGTATATGTTGATCCATATGTATATATATATATATATATATATATATAATAAAAAACAATCAAATTACAAAATATATAAAACATTAAAACGTAAAATAATAGAAATGCAGACCAGCAAAATGCCAAAGATCAAAAAGCAGACAGGTAAAAAGCCATAAAAGTTGGGGGATAAATAATAGTCAAGCAGAATCCAGAAAGCAGAAGGCAGAACTGTCCATGTATGCGCGCTAAAGCTGCAGACACAACAAGAATAGTAAAATAATTCAAAATTACAAACCGAAACAAAGAGAAATCCAAAAATTTTAAAATCAAGAAATTTAAAAATTTAAAATCAAGAAATTAAAGAAAATTTTGAAAAAAATGATGAAGTGTTAGTGGATCAGGGCGTCATCAGGGAGGAGCCTCACTCAGTCAACACAATATGGTGTTTTCTGCGTGTGAGCGGCAGTACACCAAAAGTAGCTCACACACCCCTCCAAACACCATAAGAAAATAAATTAGAAAAACAAAACAAAAATTAGAAAAACAAAATTATATATATATATATAATTTTGTTTTTCTAATTTTTGGTTTTGTTTTTCTAATTTTTGTTTATATATATATATATATATATATATATATATATATATATATATATATATTATATATATAAAAAACAAAAATCAGAAAAACAAAAAAAATTAGAAAAACAAAATTATATACATATATATATAATTTTAGATTAATTAGTCAGATCTTGATGGACGAGATATCTGGACGAATCCGCATGGAGGGTTAATGTCTGATATTTGGGTCAGCTTAGCCTAAAATGGCCTTTGCGTCATTAAAATCCCCAAACCAACTAACCATTGGATTAAAAAAATATGTTCCTTTAGTATTGGAACTTTTAATTTCTGTAATCGTATCAAAGAGTAGCTTAATTTATTTTCAAAATATATTTTAAAGTGACACAGTGTGTGACGTCGATTCAGTTTTTGTCCGTAATTAAAAGTTTTATTGAATTTTCTCAGATGTGTAAGCAGAACTGAAAAAAATGTCGAAAGCGTAGAGTAAAATCTGGTACATTTCGTTTGTCATTTCTTTTCATATTTTATTACTTTTCATGATGCTAAAAATTTTCGTCGCAAAGAAAATTTTCGCAGTCACAAAAATTTTAGTTCGAGCAGGTTATAAATTTGAAACGGCTGTCAAATCACTGATAGTCTTATAAAAATAACCAGAGTTTTATAATTAAATTCGAATGGTGTTGATCTAAATCAACAGCTGTATCAACAATTAAAAATAATTTTATTTCAAGCATGATTGCATGTGAGGTCGTATATTGTCACGAACTATTATTCACATAATTGGAGTACTGGAGAATGTAATAGATAGTAACATATTTTACACTCTTTATGCGAGTAAACATGAATTGTTATCTTAATGGATCATACCTAATTTAATAAAAAATGTTACATTTTGCAGACTGGATAATCTAACTAGCAGTTTTGAAAGAAGGAAAATAGACGTACCGGGGAGATAATTCAGGAGGTGAGGCTTTAAAAAAATTACCTATAGATATTTCACATACAGAAAGCTCCAGAACATTATAAATCTATTGTGATAGATGCTTCGTAATATTCTGAGAGACTCAATCTCTAGCAACTAAGCCATCAAAAACGAATTTCAAGAGTAATATTTTTCTATTATTTAAGTTTGTTCGTTTTGTTGTGGCTTTATGAAATAAATAGGATGATCGAATAAAAAACATCCAGCTTAAAGCTTACAAGTCATCGTTTGTTTTTTTATTTGTGTAGATGACAATTCTAAAATAGCTTTGCATCATCTATTTGGAACATATATTCTGGGGCCTTCTCTCTCGTAAAATCGATATTTACTGATCTCAGTAAAAATTGTTTACATAATTTACGTATATCTCAGAGAAATGACACATAACCAAATTATTCAGTGCTTATCTTTCTTTCAATGACAAGAGCTATAGTGTTAGAATTGAAAACCACATTTTTCATTAAGATTTTACATTCATTACTTTGGGTTTCCGATGTTCGCTAGAGTGAATAACTATTTTAATTCACTTCTATAGAGGCCTTCATATATGTCGTCCAGGCCTCAATATCAAGTTCCATAATTAAACCAGTACAGAGTGCAATAAAAATATATAATTCAATGCTCAAAATCCTGCACAGGTTTATAAATTTTGGCATAGTTACGCGACATAAATATGTGACCTATTTAAATTCATAACTTCGGGGTTAATGGGGGGTGGTAAGGATGCTAGGATCGTTTAGTAGTGCATAAATGATTAGTGTGCATTTAGTGACATTTATAATTGGTGGGGTGACGGATCAATGTCAGTTCGTGACAGCGTGTCGAAGTGGATGATTATTTTTGTGCTCGGTACCGGGAATGGACTATTGTTTTGGTTTTCAATAAATACTTCTCAACTGTAGGTGATTGAGCATTTATTTTGGTATATAGTTCATGTTAATATAATGGATTAGTTGTGTGAGTTGAAAAATTACTATTGTAAAAATTTGTGATAAAATAAACATGACCAACACCTCTGTATTTTATTCACGACTAGCAAAATTACCCAGCGTTGTTCGGGTTGAATTGGTTGTAATATTACTCAATGTTATTCCTATGGGGATTTCGTATTGTTTTTATCCCCTATCTGAAGATCTAGGACGAATTAAATGGGATTCAATATATAGTCTACATTTCCCCTCGGAATTCTAAAGCATTAGTACACCACATTTGGTGTGAATTGGTTAGTGATAGTAATGATACTTAATGTTATTCCTATGGGGATTGCTTCATTCAACATAACATGCCAAGACCAGGATTCGAGTATAGCCTATTTAAGTAAGTAGGTAATTAACGTCCCATTGGAGCAACACGACGGTCCGAGATCAATCCCAAAGGGAAAGATCCAGGAGCAACACCTCGGAACTTTGAACCACGGCCAGTTGAAGAGGTCACACCTGAGCTGGCAACCCACCATCAAAACTATCCATGAGGACATTTGAGGCTGCGACAGATTTAACGTGCATCAGTCCCTTTATACACGACGGTCTTTGGTTGGATTCGAACTCGCAACCTTCCGGTTGGAAATCAGCGACTCTACCAATTTGGATACCATGGCCCATTAGAGCCTGTTGAATCAGGAGCCAAGCTCAAAGGACTGATCTAACACGGCAAGCAAGGTAGGTATTTAATTAACGTCGCAATGAAGCAACACAAAGGGTTATTGGCAACGGCCCGGGATCAACCCCCGAAGGGAAGGATCGAGGACAACACCACGAAATTTTGAGATGACGAGGTCACACCTGAGCTGGACCCCATTCTCCAAACTTCCACACCACGCCAGTTTGAGGACATTTGAGGCCACGACAGATTTAACGTGCATCGGCCTCCTTTATACACGACGGTCTTTGGTTGAATCCGAACTCCGGTTGATAATCCGTTACTCTTCCAACCGGTCTACCCCGGCCCCACAGCAAGCAAGAGATAGCGCATGTGACAACAGGTAGCGGTGCACTTTCCCCGAGTAAAGGCTAGAACCTGCCGTCACCGAGCGATTTAAATTTCGGACACTTGCAGACCCCATCTCATAAAACCGCCGCGTAATCGAATTCAAGAAGGCTCTTCGTCCACAGCGACCAGAAGACGGAGTCATTAAAACCGGAATCACGGTCGAACACGTGTAGAATAAAACGAAAACCGGTTTATCCGTCCTCGAGCAGACCCCGTCCTAGTGCCAATTAGCACGGATCCTGCATATAAATGCCGCGTCTGAAAGAATGGGCTAACGAGCGGAACGTTTCCCTGGAGACCGTCAGCAGCTTCCCTGTGTCCCTCCAGATAAGAACTGCGGCAGTAATGATTTCTAATTCATTTCGCTCTGGATGTGCAAACGGAAAACACGAGATTTTGCACTCTTGGAGCGGGGGAGATAATTGCTGCCGGTATCGCGTAACGATCTCTGCTTGAGCGCGGAACAAATGGCACGATTAATTGATAAATTGAATTGTGTGTCGGTCTGTGCGGGTTGTGTGTTTGTCTGGGACAAAGGAGACACGTCGCGGTGATGGGGCGAGCGAAAGAGTTGTTTTTTCCCTTCTTCTCAGATTAACGGATTAGGGAAATGAGTTACGAGCAACACTTGTATTCGTACGTTGAAAACTGATCCTGCGGAACTCGTATTCAAGCGCTTAGTCCCGTCCCTAGTCTTTGGTCAATAGGTTTGGCTTATCACGACCATTTTGATGCCTGCACGAGTGCTAATTAGACGGTAACTACGAACCCTCCAAGGAGTCCACGAGTACAGTTCAGACCCGAACTATGCCAATCAACCGACCTCGTAGTCGATTGGTCGATTCTGGCCCTGATCTTTGGTCAATAGGTTTGGCTTATCACGACCATTTTGATGCCTGCACGAGTGCTAATTAGACGGTAACTACGAACCCTCCAAGGAGTCCACGAGTACAGTTCAGACCCGAACTATGCCAATCAACCGACCTCGTAGTTGTTTGATCGATTCTGGCCCTGATCTTTGGTCAATAGGTTTGGCTTATCACGACCATTTTGATGCCTGCACGAGTGCTAATTAGACGGTACTACGAACCCTCCAAGGAGTCCACGAGTACAGTTCAGACCCGAACTACACCAATCAACCAATCTCGTAGTCGATTGATCGATTCTGGCCCTGATCTTTGGTCAATAGGTTTGGCTTATAAAGACCATTTTGATGCTGCACGAGTGCTAATTAGACGGTACTATGAACCCTCCAAGGAGTCCACGAGTACAGTTCAGACCCGAACTATGCCAATCAACCGACCTCGTAGTCGATTGATCGATTCTGGAACTAATCTTTGGTCATTAGGTTTGGTTTATCACGACCATTTTGATGCTGCACGAGTGCTAATTAGACTGTTACTGCGAACCCTCCAAGGAGTCCAACCCGAGTACAGTTCAGACCCGAACTATGCCAATCAACCGACCTCGTAGTCGATTGGTCGATTCTGGCCCTAATCTTTGGTCACTAGGTTTGGCTTATCACGACCATTTTGATGCTGCACGAGTGCTAATTAGAAGGTAACTACGAACCCTCCAAGGAGTCTCAAGGCCATATTTGGCCAAGCTGCGACAAACACAAGACAAGAACGAGGGATGAAAAAAGCAAAAAGCAGAATAGTAAACGAGGGTAAAATAGAAGGGAAGACAGATCACTTGGATACCTTAGGGATGCTCGTACACACGAAAAAGATGTATCCCTGAGGTCGACAAGTGTTCGGATGTGCCACTTGGACACGGCGGGTAAATTGGATTCCAAATCACTAATGCGCCGTGGCTCATTGGGTTTGCTCCCATTGAGCTAGCAACCTGCGAGTTAAAGGTTGCGAAGGTTTGATACCCTCTCTATATTCCACTCTTTTGTGACAGTAAAGCTTTCCTTGTATGTGGATGTCCATTTACTTGATGTTGTTCGCCACAGCTTGGCCAAATATGGCCCTTGCACCATAAAACCTAAACAACCAACCGAAACATTACGAATATCCATACCTAGATTCGAGCCCAGACCCTGTAGATTGGTTGATATTGGGGTTTTATGGCGAGAGGACCATATTTGGCCACTAGACCTTATTGAAACAAGAGCCAATAGGCGAAGAATCAAGAGAGGTTCGACAGGCGAATTCGAGCATAGATGTTTCCAGAGGCTCGGAATCTAATATGATCCGTAGGCATCGGTATAGGTAGGAATTACGTGGTGTTGTCCTCTGATCTTTGCCTTTGGGAATGATCCCGGACCGTCATCAATAGTCCGTTGTGTTGCTCCAGTGTGACGTTAATTAAAATACCTACCGGTATAGGTAGGTGGGTATTTTAATTAACGTCGCACTGGAGCAATACAACGGGCTATTGGCGAAGGTCCGGGATCAAACCGGAAGAGGCACCCGTCTAATCCCCTGCCGTTCAGCTAATCATATCAAACTGAAACAAATCCTCAATTTAGAAACTTACTACAATGAGAGCAAAACCACAAATGCTGTGTAGGCTTAAATGTAGGAGTATCGGCGTCTCGCCACTTCTAAAGCTTGGGCTAAACTAAAGTCATTACTAAAAATCTATAGAAAAGTTACACACATGATCTATATTCCTGAATCAGTGACTACAGCATAGTTCATTGCATATGTGTAGGTCATGTGCTTGTGACAACGGAGACTAGCTTTTGCGGTTAGCGAATCAAAAAGGTGTGAGAGAAACCATACTTATTTCTTTCGCTTTAGAATAGCGTATTGAGAAATGAATTATGTAGGAACACTTGTGTTAGCACATTTGGAATCGACTCTAACAGTCCGGTAATCTAGAGCTTTGCCCTCAGTTCAGCTGATATTGACATTGCTTTGGAATCTATTGGGCCTTAAGACTCGGTCAAATTAGCCTTTGTTTTAAAAAATTGACCTTAATCTTCCTGGTGGTTGAACTAACCCAATATTATAATTTGGTACCTATTTGAATGCCGTCTCGTCTATCTCTGAATGTGTGTTCCGGTGACTACAACAGTGGATCTGCGTTTTTCAAAATGTCTGTTCACTGTTGCTGTTATTCCTTGAAGTTGGACTAAACCGAGGTTATCACGATGTACCTCTTAGAATATGCTACATTCCTGAATTGTCTCCCTGACTGCATCTTTCAGAGGTACAAAAACCGAGTAACATAAAAGAGTTGCATAACTTTATTTATAACACGTTTTATGAAGAACTTTGTCTTTAAACTCTAATTTTGGGCGCAGAAACCAAATTTGTAATGGAATCATTTATGAGGGTTTTACTAATGCCTGGCCAATTGGACGTTGTTCATTATGGCACTATAAGGTCAGATTTGTGAACTACTTTAAATTACCCTGGAACATCATAGGGGGATTTACGTAAACACCTCACATACATACTACACTTTCTAGGCAAAATAAGTTTATAGAGAGGCCACACTTTCATTCCAGACAGACAAGCATCCATGCCCGATTCGAACCAGGAACCTTTATATTCAGAAGCCAGCACTTTGACCACTAAACGGATTGGTCGACTGTATCATTGAGAGTCATCGATGGAATTTCTCAAAAATCCATTATTTTCTGGTAAAAAATTCAATTCTGGTAAAACATTCATTCTGCTGTGTATATATCATCTATGTTAGGGTCTTCTCACTTCCCACAAATAAAAAAATCACTCTTCTCGGTAATAAAGCACTCCTTGCAATGCTTATAAGAATAATTATACTTCAATGGAGTAAATGAAATATTTCAATAAAATACAATAACATTTACTTTATATTCAATTCAGAACAATTGTTTCTTTATGATTTTACCAGTTAATGTTTCAAAGAAGCATGTAAACATCAAAACATTATCTATTGTTTCGGATTTGAGAGAGAGAGAAGCTTCTTTGGTTATCCAGGCATAAAGTATTCAAAATTTCATGAATAATTCAACAGAGAAATTTGATTAACTCAACTTTTGCATGTATTACACCATTGGAAGCACGGTGGACTATAGCGTTTTAGGAACAATCAAGTCCATAATTTAATCAAGATTTCATATCAAATATTTATCGAAGTGTCAGTTATAGTATGCTTGCACATTCTAATACATTCTAATTATCTTCACTAAATCTGAAAATAAGAAACTTCATTAATCTTTGTTTATTTCTGCTTAGGAGCAATGCATCGATAAGTTACCTTGTAACAAATCCAGATACTTTCAAATATTTGATATCTATGCAAATATCCATTCCAATAAAGTTTCTATGTTTGCACGGTAATTTGCAATAGCTTTAGTTTGAATTCCTCACGCACGAATCTATTGTAATCGTAGGAATTTCTTTGAGAGAAAAGTAAATACTTGACTTATGATGAAGGAATTTATGCATCTTAATTGTTTAATTTAAAAATAAGTTTGTGTTTTGGTTTTATATACCAAGATGATTAAAAGTTTGGTATAGTTCTGCTTTGTTATACCTAAACTTAATTTTAATTTTTAAAGAACAGATTTAGGAAAACGAAAGTTTGAAAAAATTTCTTTAACTAAGAAACATTAATTTTCTCACTGTTCTTCCAAGATTGGAGAATCAATAGCGAAAGAGAGAGTAATACACACTAGCGTTAGTAAAACACGTTTAATCGAGAAACATTTTCCATCTCATGGATTAACTTATGTAAAATACAATAGTTTTGTTACTTGTCAAATGATGCTATTATTTACTTATTGGTTCATCTAAATGTTAGTTTTCTAATAATCATTGAGGTTGGTTGGTGGAATGGAGCCATCATTAGACTATTTTTTCGAGAATGCTAATGAATATCAGTTGCGAACTGTGTCGATTGTGCAATCTTGCAAAATTTGTTTTCGCCTGAAATTGATTGACAAGGAAGGAGGAGTTTACAGCACATGTGGTTTCAACAAGATGGGGCAACATGTCATACAGCTTGTATAACAATGCGGTTTCTAAAGGACGTATTTCCTGACAAAGTAATGTCGGAATCCGGTGTTGACGATTGGCCGACTTGTTCCCTAGGTTCGACCTCGTCGTGACTTTTCTATACGGCTACTTACAGGAGTCTCCGTTAACAATCCGACATCGATTCAACAGTTTAAGATGTCCAAAGATGTGCTGAAATGCAATGGTACGGAGGTAGGTATTTAATTAACGTCGAACTGGAGCAACACAACGGGCTACTGGCGGCGGTCCGGGATCAAATCTCGAAGGGAAAGATCCGTAGACCATACCACGTAATTTTGAACCACGGTCAGATTGGTTTTTACATTTCCCCCCTCTTTTTACTTTTAATTTTCCATTATATGCAAAACCGGAACAATCATAAATCTCTTAGAGAAAGTTCTCACGTTCACTTTGCTATAGTCCTTTGACTTGGCGGATTCTCTTAAAATTAAAGATCTTACCTTACAAATATTCTCAGAAATTGTTTCTTTTTTGGAAGTATTTTCCACTTTTACGTTTTTTTCCTTTCTCATTAATAATATTACTTATCGTACCTTTAGATATCGAAAAACCATGACTTTTACAGCGTTTATGAACAATTGAATAAGCACAATTATCTTCGGAAAGAGATTAAACATAGCCTTCCATCCATTGCTTATTTAAAAGCGCCATTTTGAAAGTAAACAAAACTCTGAGTTAGCGGACGATAAGTTATACTTTTAACTATTTAACTGCTGTGAAAATAAAATTCTTTCGTAGTATACAATTTTTTTACAGCTCATCAAAATCTTTCAAAAAATGTCCGAACAGCCTCTGTAAAAGACCATTTCGGATTAGTTTTTTTCATGAATCAATTCATTACGTTCTAAATCAGTAAATTTTAAAACAGATTGAAAACTTTTCACGATATTTTCTCATACTTGATTTCCAACCAATAACCAAAATCATAAATTAATTTTTTTAGCTGAAAACAACCACGAATACCTTCCATTTAAGAAAAAAGTTTTCGAATTTCATAAACTTTTTAAGTTTTTTATATTCTGAGCTTGAAGGGATTAACCAAATCCCAAACTCACTTTTATAAGAGAAATACAATTTCACGTCGTCAATAGCTACAAGCAATGCACATTAAATTCATTAAAATAATTTGATAGGTTGTATCAAGGACACAAACCGTAGTTTTGACTTGAATACTCAAGCCTGATGTTGGTAATGGCAATTAACTAACGTCAAACTGGAGCAACACAACAGGCTATTGGAGACGGTCCGGGATCAATCCCGAAGAGGACAACGTCTCGTAATTTTGAACCACCGTCGAATGACGAAGACAACACCTGAACTGGTACTCCACTCTCCGAACCGGGCCTGATGTTGGATTGCGGAATAAATGAAGCAGATATATTAAGTTTGAGCGATTGTTTAATCTCTCTGAATATTTGGGGCCGTCGTGGCTCAGTTGGTATGCCCACTGCGCTAGCAACCTTCGAGTTGTAGGCGGCGCAGGTTCGATTCCTGTCGGGTACAATCCTCCCTGGGTGTATTTCTCTCTTCTATGTCAGTAAAACTTTCATTGTATGTGTCTATTACTTGATGTTGTATGTCTTGTGTCTGGCGCAACATAGCCATATTTGGCTATGTTGCGGATGACGTAACGCCTTGATTTGCATATCAGAAACTTTTTGATCAGTTTTGATTGGATAATGCTAATTAGGCTTGTCTTTCACACATTCCCTGCAAAAATGGATTACATCGATTGGATATTTCATGGAATATCATTATTATTGGGTATGTAAAGATATAAATTTGGACATGAGTGTAGCTCCGAAATCATAAGGCAACACTGATGTAACACTTTTTTGAAACGCTAGACTTTCCATGCATACGCCTCCCCAATATTGTTCCGATTTTAAAGATGTTTTCGTCAAAAAATCTTATATTAGTTGCCTGAATGGAGTGGAGTCTTCTTCCCCATTCTTCATCCCACGTACTTTGCCAAGATGAATTTATTCTCAGTTTTAAAACGTGGGTGAGAATCGCAACGATCGAATTAACGCAGGAAAAAACGAAACGAAACAATTTCCCATTCCCACTTTCGCCGGTAATCCGGAGCATAAGAAACGAGAAACGGAAGAACCGGAAATTCAACAGAAATGGTAAAAATCCGGAAAAATACTGAAGGCGGAGATATACTTTTATTATACGCCGTCGCGAAGGGAGATAATCCATGAAACGACAGAGAAAATGAAACATCTTATGGACGAATAAAGAATATGGATATCAGAGTTTCTATCACCATTCAGATGACGAGAAAATCTTTACTCTGGAGTTGCTGGAATTGGCTGGCACGAAAGAGGAGGGGGAGACATGGCATATTCCACGCATACTTCGGCCGAATTTGGATTGTGGAAAGAGAAAAACTCTTATAAAATTTCCACAATGGTCAATAAAACTTATGGAAATTTTGGGAATGTGTGCATCAGATTTCCATTTTTGTCTTGGGGAATGTTTTTTGGAAATATTTTTGAAACAAATTTATTCTGTTCCCTGCTACTATTCGATGTTTTCTGGTGATGGATTAGTGAGAAAATTTTAAAAGAATAAAAACATTGCAACATCAGCTTATTTATCTACTCACCATATTGACTATCATAATATTTAAAATAGTTCTATTTTGTTTTAATACAATTTTAATGCCATACCAGCATAATGCCATACTGGAATTATAAAACAGTTCCATTGTGTTTTAATACAATTTTAATACCATACTAGCATAATTATAAAACAGTTCCATTGTGTTTTAATACAATTTTAATACCATACTAGCATAATTATAAAACAGCTCTATTGTGTTTTAATACAATTTTAATGCCATACTAGCATAATTATAAAACAGCTCTATTGTGTTTTAATACAATTTTAATGCCATACTAGCATAATTATAAAATATTTTGTCACTTCACAATAACTAGTTTTCCAATAAGTTTCACAAAACTCATTGCCTGATAATTCATTTATTCAAGCAGTACACTTTATTCATGACATTATTGGAACAACTGAGTGACATTAAACAAGTTTCGAGATGTTTACCTTAACAAAGCATGTTTTTTTATGTGAGCTTTCAATAAATCCGATCCATCATATTATGTAAATATATTTCAAAATGCTGATATTTCTGATTTATATATATTTCGTACTTATATTTCTATCGTATAGTGAACAGGACGCGAAAAGCATATTATTCCTGTTATTGACGAAAAGAATAACACTAACTTTGACGGATACAGAGGTCAAAGGAGCATTTACGGTTGCAAATGTTTCCGATGTGTTGTATACTGTATGAGAAAATTTCTAATTACACAAAAAATTTACAGTCGGTTTCATCTCTTGGTGGTATTCGCTTCGAAAACTGTCCTGTAGTTGCCAGCTTCTGGTGCAAAAACCGGTTCCAAACTGTCACCAGTTCTGGGCAAGGGATAATTTGTTTTTCCTTCTTGGATCTTCATTCTCCCTTGGAGTAATAGGGCAATTTTCTCTCAACTAGAAATCTCTTCCTTAGCAAAATTGACCAGATCTTGGATGAAATGTCTCGTCGAAATACTCGGAGGGCTGAGAAATCCAAAATTTTATTGAAAATTTAAAATTTACCTGGTATAGTGATCATCTCGCTTTTGTGCGATTCACTTGGTCCGGGTTCGAATCTCGATTTGTAAGCCCAAACATATTGGCGATTGTCCTTAAAGAGTAACGGTGGATGTCCTTCCGGGAAAATTTTCTATCCAAATACATTTTGCAAAGTATGATGTCACAGCCTTCTCTAATAATTGCCAATCCACCCCTTGCAGTGTCAATGCCCAAACAGGTCAGTGGCCGGTATGTAAAAAATTTAAAAGCTTAGGTATCAAATCCTTGGAACAATTTACAGCATATAACAATTGCAAAGTAATTCAATAAGTATCCGATGCTGTTGTATTTATTTCGAAAAGCAGAACTATCCGTCTTGGCGTACATCTCAAAGGGAGTTTTTTTCTTGGAAAATATTTTATATCATATTATATTTTAAACAAATATTATATAAAAAATAAATTTGAACGATTTGGATTGAATTTTACCTCAATCAAATCTTAATTTTAAATGGACATAAATTAAAAATGGAGTTATAGAAATATTTTGCTGACGACCATTAAAAACTGGACAATCAATTATAATATGAAGAATTTAAATTAAGATACATATGAAGTGTTCCAATATCACCTTGCATAGCACGCCATAAATTCAATCCAGATAAAAAAAGAAGCTAAAATCCTCAAATTAATTAAATATTTTATAAAATTTATCTAGCTTCCTTTCCATTATCTTTAGCACAAAAGAAATTTTACAAATCTTTTCAAAAGGCTTTTTCTAAAAATCATTTAAAAGTCTGGCAATAGATCTTCAATAAATTAAGAAGATATGAGCTTGTAAAAACGGTCCATTACTTTGTTGTTTCTTTACAAATTGAAAACCTTAAGTACAAGTTCCGAAACTAAACGACTTTCTGTGTAAGAGACAATACAAAATGTCTTATCATTTGATAAATTAATGCCCGTCGAATGCAGTACAATACTTCCCATAATGACTTTGAGTTCAAATTAATAGTTCCCTAGGAAACTTTTATCCAATACATCCTTAATTCAGATAACCAGGTTCTGTGTACTAAAATCATTGCTTGAATGGATTTTTCTTTCATCTGTGATTAATCAGAGCTCTCTAACACAACGCTGCCTAGACCTGGTTTTTTTTATCCAGTCCCATCATAACAAGTAAAAAATTGCAAGTTGTCTTTAGTCTTTAGATGAATAGGGCTATTTCCCGACAAAAATCCGCCCTTCATTATTTAAATACTTCGCGTAAGCCGCTATCAATCACCGAAAAACAGTAGAGTCCGATAAAGCATAGGGCAGCCTAAAGAAACCGATGAATAAGCGATAGTTTTATAACGACAAATAACAATAGATGGAACTGTGGATGGTAGGGAACAAGATACTTCTATTAAATGGGCAGATTATGATCGTGTAACTGGGGCTTTATCGTTCATGAAATATAAAAGGGACTAATTTATTTTCCTATACAAGACTAAGTCGTGAAAGTTATTCATATATCATCGACTCTATGAATCACTCTTAGAGATACTGAGGCAAAAGATTGTACAGCAACATTTATTGACGCCCACTTTCACCCATAGAGATGTATCTTTAAGTTTCTTGTGTTAGTATCGCAATCTGTTGTTTTGGGATCATTAGTAGTTCCTATCCCGACATCCTATTGTCTGCATTTATAAGCAATTATTTAGTTATAAATTGATAACATTGAAAGGGTTTCTGTAGCTTCTGCTGACTACTTAATAGTCCCCTTTTATAGCACTAGACTGTCAACATAAACTTGCTATAGATCACCGAATAACAGTAGTCCAGTAAAGCACCGGGCAGTCTAAAGAAACTGACGAATAAGCGATAATAAAACAATATATGAAACCAAGAGTGGTTAGGGACAAAATACTTCTGTTAAAGAGACAGCTTATGATCGTGTACCTGGGGCTTAATAGTTCTTGAAATATAAAGGGGATTAATTTATCTTCCTATACAGAACTTAACTCATAAAAGCTTTTCATATATCATCGATTTCACTCTACGAGATACTAAGACAAAATATTATGTAATGCAATACATAGACATCGATTTTCACTTATGGAAATGTACTGTCAATTTACTTGGATTTAGTTGTTCAATATGGGTGATTTCGGATTATTAGAATTTTGTTTCATGGTATCAAATTATAACTGCATTTGTAGGCAATTATTTAGTTAAATTTATAACATTAAAGGGGTTTTCTGCACATCTTGTTACTACTAAATACTTTTATCCGCTACATTAGATACTACGTAAAATAAAAAACTCAGAAATGTAATATTATATGTATAATTTAAATTTATAATCTATTTCACTGCTTTATTCATTGACTACAATGTTTAAAATGTTTGCTTATTCAAAAAGTAAGAGTACAAACACTTACTTTTCACCTTTCGAGAATAACGTATGCATTGTATTCATTAAGATCTTAGCATATGGAATTATTTCAAAACACCGAAGTGTATTTATTTTTAGGAATAGAAATAGAAAGGAAGGTTTAAAATATTAATTTGATGTACCGTAGATGCGAAAGCAGAAAAATTAATGTTATGTAGAAAAATTGCAAAACTATGATTACTTTTTCAAATTCATTAGCTTTAAAAATGTATTCATGTCGTTACTTTAAATGTATAAGGAGAATTTCTTGTTAAATGTTCTTTGCTCCAATGAAAGTTATTGAAAGAGTTATAAAGTGACTAAAATGAAAGTTTTCTTTATAAATATGCATGTTTACGCACTTTAGAATGCTGATTTCAAATTTATCATATCGCTTTGACACAGTTTTTCAGAGATATGGGGTGAAAGTTTCGGGATTAATTTACACACTGGAAGGAAAAAATAAAGTTTAAGTTCTAATTAATGTTAATAATATAACTTTATTAATGATGTCTTTCAATAGTTTTCGTTTTGTAACTGATATTACTTTGCACATGATATGGGTTTAAAGTTTAGGACTTGTTTTACACACAGGAAGTAAAAAATAAGGTATATGTTCTAATTCATGTTAATAATTATATCTTTATTAATGGGATATTTCAATATTATTTCAATGGTATTTCAATAGTTGTTTCGTAGCTGGAATCTTGGCAAAGCACAATAGTATTTAACTTTTACTTTCGTTTTACGTTACTTTCCGATATTTTTTATCTTTATTCTAGGATTATTTCGTAACTTCGTGCCTAAATAATTGTGAGAAGTATTTTTAATTGTTACCAAATTAATTCAGAGTAATTTTGTATTTGAAACTGGGAATCTTAACAAAAAATGTCTAAAATGATTACTAACGAAGAGTTCTTTGATTTTTGATTCGCATCCCAAGAAATCTTTAATTTTAAGTAAGGAAATCTGCAAGTTCTTTGCACTTTACATCTTTAAGCAAATTAACAATAATATTAATTTTAAGATTTTTGAACATTAGAATTTTACTAACAACTGAGAGAAGTTTAGTTTAGATATGTATGATCTATTCCCTTTTTAATGTTGATTAAAGGTAATTCATTGTTTCTTTCTAACTTTGACTCTCGAAAAAGTATGCCTAATAAGGAATACAGATTTTAATGAATTTTTCAAAACGCTCCTTTAACAAAAATGAATGTCATTTCAAAATTGGTATCCAAAGGAAATATTAAGACGCCAGCCTCCTTTTTGAACATTCAAAACATGATGAATTCAAATAGAGGGATACATAAACATATTTAACTTTAGTCAACCAGTGTCACTGAAATGTACATGATAATTAACTTCTCAGCAGACCATACACTTTTTAATGCTGTAGAACAGCTTTCACCGCATGAAGCCTTGAACATTTAACAAACTTGATTTTCGAATAGTTCTAATTATCAAGTATATTAATCATAGCAAACATCATAGCCTTTTCACGGAGCAAAGGCTGTTTCTTATAATCAATAAAAAATACTTTTCTTAGTTCTTGATAGTCACAATTTTAAGTTTGATATCCAGGGCCTATTTTATACTATACTTCCATGTATATATTTTTGAAATAAGAATTTTACCAGTGATTGAATGTAAAATAAAAATAATAACCATCCGTTTCTAAGCAAATTATAAGCATGATGTGGTAAGAAACATAATTCATTTTGCAATTTTCAAGCCTAACAAATATTTGTGCTAACTAAAACATGTGATAGGTTGAAAATGTCATATTTCGTATTTGATTTATTAAGTATCTAACTTTCATTTACTACCTGTAGGAATTTTTGTGAATTCTCATATCTTTACATATGATAAGTACTACTTAATAAGCTTCCATTTCTATGCTTAATTACAATATATTGTTTTCAAACAATATAACCCCTTTCAGGGGCGATAATACGTGTGGAGTCCCATCTATTTGAAACGGCTAAGACTAAGTGTATAAATATTTTAAGTAAATTAAGTCTGCTAAGTTTTTTTCAGTACCATAGCTATATTAAGGTAGATAAGGTATATAAATATTCGTTCACATCTGATATTCCTGCGTGTAGAAGTGTTTTAGATGGGTGATGATACATTAGGGGACCCACCATACCTTAAAAAACTAAATGTGCGTTGTACACAAAATACATTTATATAAGGTGTCATCCATTTAAAGTTAAAAAATGTTTTTATGTCCTGTGACCTTCAAATGATTAAAGACTAATTTATTACATTCTTTTTAGGAATCCTCTGCTACTTTTTCTTTTTAAATCAAGTCTTTGATTCTACTTTACTTTCTATAATGATTTTAATTTGGAGTGTACAGGTACTATGGAAATGTTAGTTCTTGAAATGCAAGTAAATATACTTTACTGATGCTACATTTATATTACATGGTTACACAGCTTGAATATTGCATGTTATAAAGGATTAAAGACATCGCAGCTCATCAGACTTACCAAGAGAACGAAACTCAGCAAAATCATGCTGTATCACTTTGTTCTGGGTTCAAGAACTTCACCGTCAACGCTTCTCTGGACTTCAGGCAAAACCCCCTCTGAACAACTTTCCTCCGAAATTCCCGTTTCAATGCTGGTCACTGACATGTGATTTAACAAGTGAAAGAAACCAAGCAAAAGCAGGTTAAATCACTTCGTACTCGGTCCGAAAACCTACACACCAAACGCTTCCCCGGGCCACCGTTAACGCTTCACTGGACTCCATGCAAAAAGCCCTTCCGAACAACGTTTTTCCGTTTCAACGCTGGCCACTGACTCTGAAGTCGCCGATCATATGACTCAACTATAGCACGAAACTAAGCAAAAGCGGATTGTGCCACTTCCATACTCGGTCCAAAAACCCACCCACCGAAAACTTCACCGTTAACGCTTCCCCGGACTTCGGGCGAAACACATCTGAACAGCGTTTTTCCCAAACTCCCGTTCCAATTCCGGCCACTGACGCTCGCTTAATCAGGGGCCACAACAGGAAAGGCCCTGATGGATCCCTTTCCCCGTATAATTCACTTAAGGTCCAGGAGAAAAATCTCCATCCTTGTCAGGAATTTTAAGAACCTCCCCCGGAAAGTCTGCACATAAAGGAAATATGTCGGTAATTGGATTACGCAGAATAGCGTGAAATTTAGAAAGTAGATTTATTACCATCATTTGAAATTCTAGCACTGATAGAGCCCCAATTTAGTCTCGAGTGAACACAGAAGGATGTTCTTTTTTTTAATAACGCGAAAAGCCCCCGTGAAGTGTAAACGCTAATAACAACGCCGTGTTCGCCATTTTATTCCATAAAGGTGTTAGAATCCTTTTTCTTGATTTATTTCATAACGCATTTCAATTAGGAGTCGCCTGCTATTGAATAATAAATAACGCATCGGCATATTCAATTGCATCGCATTATAAATTTATTCTGTGAATTTTCGAGTCTAAGCAGTGCTCGTAGAAACGGAACACGAAGGGATGTTGAATTTAACTTTTATCGGAGTGTTTTCATTTTCGGAGTCTTGCTAGTTTTTAAGACTTTTAACACACGTGAATGCAATTAAATCTTCGCGTTATGAAGGAAGCGGATGAGACATTGCCTGAAGCCATAGCGATGAGCTTTGATTCCAGACTGCCTGAGTAATTTCTTTAATTGACTTACCAACCTTTTCAGGGAACGTGCAGTGCTTAAAGAAACTGTGTTTCCTGAACAACTTACATTTTTTCGTTTCGCCTTAGGAGAAACATAATAAATTCTTTAATGCAACAAAAACTGAAAGTATATTAAGTTTTTTAATTACCTTCTCTCGATTGTTTAGAATAACAAGTAAAGGATATGAGACAAATAAATATCGTTTTAAAAGTTTTAGATTTTATATAATACTTTATTGTATTAAGAATTATATTCCCAAAGCTATTTCCGAATTATGAGGATTCTACACTTTAAAGAGGAATTGGATTAGCTGAAAACATTTCTTTGCAAAGTAGCGATTTTCATGAACATTTTGATGCAATTTCCAAATTAATACGCTTATTTACAAAGTTATCTCCGAATTATCAAAGGATGAATTACTAATTTCCATACCAGTTTACATTTGCTTAAATCTGTTTAATTATTAATTGCTATTGTTCTTGCATTACTATTACTATTATTATTGTTTAACTGTTTAATCATTTGGAATAAACAAGATATTAAAAATATTAGTCTACCAACTTTCAAAATTGTTTTTGAAATTAAAGGTGTAGCTTTTATTTCATGTGAAATTGATTGACGCATAACCTTATCCCTCCTTAAATGCATTGTGCAATTATATGTTATTATTACTTTTATTATTGTTTAACTGTCTAATCGTTCGGATAGTCGTCTAAACAGAAGATTAAAATACCAAATTCTATCCTTTCAAAATATTGTTTTTGAAAAGAAATGTTCCATTTTGGGAATTTTAAAAAATTGTCAATTCTCTTAAGTACAACTGCTAAAATTTTATTATCAATACACATATAAAAGGAGAGATAGTTTTTATTTTATGTGAAATCGATTGGTGTAACCACCGTACCCTCCTTAAGGAAATTCACAATGGAATTATATGTGAATAGATCTTTAGAGAAGCAATTAAAAATTAGTTCGTTATTTTCAGTTTAAAACTACACTCAACGATGTACTACTATAATACCCAAACAGATTTAGAGTCCCGAAAAAGTACTTTTTATTGAAACGTGTCAGGCGAGTGAGATTCAGGAATCGCAGATTTATTGGAACCGTTTTCAATATGTATTATAGTCTACTTTGTGAACCTAAGAGGACCGAATCAGTAACCTTAAAAGGCAATAGCACATTATTGTTTGAAGTGTGGCAATTAATATCCTCTATTAGTTTGCTAGTTAACACTTCTACAAGATTTGGGCGGACATTGCCAGCTTCATGGGGCCTCTCGTTTGCATTCATTGCCAGCTTCATGGGGCAATGAATGCAAACGAGAGGCATTTTCTGTTAAGCTAAATTCAGGTAGTGGTAGTGTTTCTGCTGCGAAGCGTGTTTTCTTATTTATTACGAACGTGACGTCACTTGACTTGTTTTTAGAATACGATTTCAGCACGTCGCCAGTAAAAATTTCAAAGACTGAATTGATGTGACAGATATTTGCTCAGCGCCAGCCGCCGACCAAACGGCGATAAACTATAGTTTAAGGTAATCCCTATATTATCATGCGTGGGCATTTGGTTAAGGGAAGTAAAATCTTCGATTTGTGTTTGGTTTGTTCATTTACACTGAAAATTCATCTCATAGTCACAAAGAGTATTATCCATCTGATAGTCATAACGTTCTTGTGACACAGAACACTGTGTAACAAGTGTTTCTAGAATTTTATATCAGAAAAGAAACCTCAATACAAGTGCGACTAGTATTTCAATTGCGCTCGATCCAGTCGATGAATAGCAGCACTCACGTGAGTATCAAATTAACGAACTGAATTCATGTAGGTGAACCCAAAATTAATTTATTTCGGAATTCAGTTGGCGGAGGAGGATCAAGACGATCCATTTAGGATATAGATTTGTCATACATAGGACATGCACGAACATGTTCAGAAAAATGAGACTTACAGGCATGATAGCATAATATTGTCGTGTAGAAATAATTAAAAGTTCGAAAGAAGAAAATTTAAAGCTATATTTTGAGAAAAGATCACAGCAAAACATGACAGAAGTGGAATCGGAATGATAAATGAACAGTAATTAAAATTAAATGTAATAGTAAGCATCGTTTGATGTTTTAGGATTGGACAAGACGCTTCTAGAAAGTTCTACGCTGTTATTACCAAATATACAAAAAAATGTTTAAATTTAAAAGAACAAATAATTAGCCAAAAATATCGTCTACCATCAGTCTAATGACATTTTTGAACCTGGAATTCATTATATTTGCTTTCGATTATGTATCATCATCAAAATTCAGTAAGTGGCATTATCATAATTAATGTAGTGGTTAATGTGTGTTGTACATAATTATTGTGTTGTAAATGAATGTTTAGCGATAAGGATTTTCTGTTCTCATCTGTCAACCTCCTGATGAGTCAATGCATGCGCAAGCAACTCTGTATGGTACAATAATTCATTTGTTAGATTATGGAATGAAACATCGAAGTATTAATTTGAGAAATGATCGATGGAAATAGAAGTCGAATTATTTTCACTCAGGAAATAAATAGAGATGTTTGTTTACTTCATCCTTTTATTTACCTTAATTTTGAAAAAGTTACTTTTGAGCATCTGAAGAAAGTAGTAACACGTTTCTACTTTAAAGTAAGTGTACAAAATAAAGAAACCTTATCAAAATACAGTTTGTGGTTTTAGCTCTTCAACTTCAGACAGTTAGCAAAGTTTCTTTAGTACGATAGAGAAAAAAAATAGAAGTACTATTTCTAAAACGGAAGAGAGAAAATATCTTAGAAGACTCGTAAAAATACCTTAAAACCATTTATTTTCGTTGGAGTAAATCCAAAATTTTATTCCCATAAGTTTTTCGTAATAATCTAACACTCCTATCTTTCAATGCTAAAAGTATTTAATTAGCTAATTGAAAAAAATTATATAAGAATAATTTATATAAATTAAAATAGCGTTAGTACAATGAATATTTTCGCCCGATTTCATTTCAAGTTATTTATCCATTTTGAGTCCTTTTAATGCAAAATCAGTGGTTTTCGAGTTTGGTGTCTGTACATGTGTGCCTGCATTCTACGTACAAACGTTTGAATATATTTTCATAAATTTTGTATGCTTTAAGTACTCACAGCAACTTAGTGAATGAACTTAACAGCGTGTCTGTCTGTCTTCCAGTTTAATGTTTGCATACATCACAAAAAGTAATTTACCATACTATCATAAAATGTTAAATATTTTATAGAACATATTTTTAACTTAGTAAATACATTATTTATTTTTAGGCAAGTTTCATGCTAAAAAACCCTAAATACCCATACTTAAATCAACATTAACTTGGCATTGTTGAGGAATCTGGGATGTAAATCGAGGTCCTGGAAAAGCAATTATTTTTCAATAATTATTTTTGCGGAATTTAAATTCTAATACTTCACCTATTCTTTCTATTCAAAGTATAAATAATTTTCGAATATTTGGGAAGGATAATATAAAGAGATTAGAGCTTAGCAGAAATTATTTAATGTCCAATATTAACCAAGCTGTATTTTCATTTCTGTACGGTATATGTGAACATTTCGACCAACTTTCCTCAAAAGTTTTTCGGATTCGAATTCGCATTCCTCCGGTTGCTAATCCATTACCGTGATACCGTAGCCCTATTGAAAGCTGAATTCAATGGAGAAGTAAGGTCATCATTTTCATTGCAAAAAGGTACGTGATATCTATAGAAAACTAAATCTATGAATTGAAAAAATATAAGGTGAAGCGCTTTCTCAATGAAACGAAACCTCGTGTTCGTTGACCACGTGAAGTAGTATCATTTTCTGATTTTTTCGAGTGGAATTAATTGAGTATTTTAAATTTTTGTTCTATTTTTAGTTGTAAGTTGCGTCAACTTGCGAAATCTATATATATATATAAAATAGGATGTGTGTATGTATATATATATTTTCTATACAAATCTACACACCGTTTGACCAATCCATACCAAATTTGGTACACTTATACTTTAGAACACTGCGGTCAGCATAGGCTAACTTTTAACCCCCGTTCTATTGGCCCTAGGGGCTAAAAACTATTCGAAATAGCCATAAGAAATAAGAAATAACATTGAGCATAGATTGATTGCTTTAGGCAGCGATGGTTGCTTTACCACTGTTGATCGAAAAACAATTTTTTCCGAAACAAATTAAATTACAATATTTATGTTTGAACTGACTTTTTAGTTCTTCCCATGATGCAAATAAATTATGGATATTTTCTTGACGAAGAAAGAATATTTTAAAATATTTATTTTTTTGCAAGGAAATTCAAGGAAAGGTTTTCAGGAGTTCAAGGATTATTTTCAAGGAAAGTTGGTGTATATTTCGACCAACTTTCCTTAAATAATGTATTGAATACGTAATGATTTGTAGAATTCTGTTTCACAAGCGTTTTAGGTAAGGCGTGTAACTTATTTTAAAATATCCGGAATAGATACATGTGAATGCTCCGTTGAAAGCAGTGATTTTCTTTCTGAAAAATTCTGTAAAATCGACCTTCTGCTTTTTGAAAAATTTTTATTCATTCAGTTTAATTTGCCTACACCGATTACATTTATTTCTAACCCAAGCATCGTTATTCCGAAAAGCACAAAGGAAAAACTCATTGATCATAAAAGCATAATTTTTACTACTCGGTATCTGGCAGCACCAGAATTAATGTTTACTCCTTTTTATTTTCTTTCTGCTAGTATATAGTGTTGTAGTATGTATAAAATGTATGCTTTGTAAAAATCATTTAAATGAGATTGTACAATGGTAAGAATTATTAAAGCATCATTATTTAATTAAGTCTACCACATTAATTAAATATTTAATTTTGTTAATCATGTTCCTGATTTAGTAGCATTATATATTGTACATTTCCCGCGTTATCTGAAACAAACAATATCTGAGCATTAATTTAAATTTACAAAGAATCTTAATCCTGTTAACAAGTTTCCTTATATTTGTTTTTGTAAAAAATATTTAGAACCAAACAAGCACTAGTAAAATACATTATAGTTCTTTTAGTGCATTAACTATTATATTGATTTCTATGACAATACTACTTACTGTATTCAGGCAAGTGTAAAACGATTATCTAAAGTAGAAAAATACGTTAATTATCATTTTCAAAAAATTAATTTTGGAGATTATATTTCTAATTTAGCAGCTGTGTATTTTGAAACATTTTCCATGTTGTGTGAGGATAAAAATATCTCACCATTAATTTAAATTCGGTAAAGAATGTTAGATATGTACATATTTTCGCAGATTTCTTTTGTAAAAGAATATTTAGAATGTAATTCTAAGTACTAGTATAATACATCATAAAAAGTCTGTTAATTGTTCTATTTATTTCAATAATAGTACTACTTACAATGTTCAGCAAGTGTAAAATGATTCTCTAAGCTATTGTCCGAAATAAGGTCGAAAGCTATTGTCCGAAAATAAGGTCAACAAAAGAACTTTATAATCTTAGAAACACACTTCTAAGAAGAAAGTACTATATAGTTAAAGAAAATATTCAGAATTCACATCCAGTTACGACGTCAGAGTTTTGTTTCTTCTTCACATCCGGGTTAGTACATAAAATGTAAGAATTTACACACCCTTTTCAAACATTCCAAAACACGATGGATATTATCTTTGAGAATTGGAAGGACTTGAAAATATACCTCTTTATTCGAACTTTCTATCCATCTTTTATACAAAAGGACTTTTTTGTTTTCCGTGGCATCTCCTCGAAGCAGAAAGGAAAAGAATTGCCTAGAAAGCAGAACTTAGGAAGTGACTTAGATATAAAGGTTATACAGCATATTCCGACAACAAGAACAAGAAAGCAAAAATAAGACAAAAAACTTTTTATAGTATTTATTTTCAATACAAAAAGATTTCTGAAGCAATAGAAGTTTTATTTTAGCCTTTTCTATTTGAAGTTACTGAATTATTCTCTTTTCGGTGGAGATCCGAAAATCCGATTACCTTCCATCTAAAAGGTAAAAAAGAGTCACAGCAAAAGTGGTTCACTTTTGGAATTCAACTTTGGCAAATAAAAAATGGCGCTTCGTGTTGGAAAAATTAGATAATAACTTAGTTTTTTACCTCGCCGACACCTGATTTATATAAATATCCATTTTTTCGATAAAACCAAGTACACTGCTGGCCACCGTAAATGCAACACCCTGAAGGAAGCATGCAAATAATATGAAATTTACAACATGCATTAGCGGAGGTGAGATATGCAAATGATTAGAATTTCAGCGCAGACGCACATCACGCGCGCCTGTGGCGCCACTTCAAAGCGCTATTTAAGGCTTGGAGATTTCGATGATTTCAAGTACGGCAATTGTGTTTTTCTTGTGGTTTTTTCAAAAAAACGATCAACTATGCCTCGTAGAAAACAGCGATCATCTTTTGATCAAGTATCCGAGTTCGACAGAGGAAGGATAGTGGCCTACCGAGGTTGTGGATTATCTTTCAGGGAAATCGGTAGTTGTGTTGGACGAAACCAAACAACTGTAATGCGGATATGTGATCGTTGGATGCAGGAGGGTACGACGGACCGACGTGTTCGATCGCATCCACCTCAGTGCACCACTTCACGTGATGACAGGCATATTGTGCGTATGGCAGTGACGGATCGCTCAGCCACATCACGAACCATAGCACAGCATATTCAGTCTGTACCGCATCATCCAGTGTCTGCGCGTACCATTCGACGCCGTTTACAGCAGAGTGGTCTGTCCGCAAGACGTCCATTGCTTCGTCTACCCTTGACGCAGAACCACAGACGTTTCAGCCGCCAATGGTGCGATGAAAGAAGGATGTGGACGGCAGAATGGAATGAAATTGTTTTTACTGACGAGTCACGCTTCTGTCTGCAACACCACGATGGTCGGATTCGAGTCTGGAGATACCGTGGAGAGAGGATGCTGAATAGCTGCGTTATGCACCGCCACACTGGTTCTGCACCGGGTATTATGGTATGGGGTGGTATTGGATATCACTCTCGCACTCCTCTAGTACGCATTGCCGGTACTTTAAACAGCCAGCGCTACATCTCCGAGGTGTTGGAGCCAGTTGTCCTTCCCTACCTTCAGGGCTTGTCCTCAGCCATATTTCAACAGGATAATGCGCGACCACACGTGGCACGCATTGTCCAAGGGTTCTTCGTCAATCGCCAGATTGAATTGCTTCCCTGGCCAGCTCGCTCTCCGGATCTTTCGCCGATAGAAAACATGTGGTCCATGGTTGCTCAACGATTGACCCAGAATACATCCCCAGCTGCCACACCAGATCAACTTTGGCAACGTGTGGAAGCTGCTTGGTCTGCTGTACCCCAAGAACACATCCAAAGTCTCTTTGAATCAATGCCGAGGCGTGTGGCAGCGGTGATCTCCAACAATGGCGGCTACTCTGGCTACTGATTTTGGCAGGAACCACACTTCACAGAAGTCTATAAATTTAATCATTTGATACTTGGTCAACATGTTATCTACAAAATAAATTTTGTTGTGATATCTCTTGTCTTTCTTGGTGTTGCAATTTGGGTGGCCAGCAGTGTATATTTTATCATTCATTGACGCTAGAAGAACAAATATCGTGATTCTAACCAATAAATAATATTACGAAACGAACAGTCTGAGTGGGGTATTGACAGTTTTTGGAGTCCAGTTGTTGAAATATACTTTAAACAAATTGAACAGCTTTTGTTGCGTTTTAAACATTGGTTATATATCATAAAATAACAACATGGAGTTATCGAATACCTTAGGCAAGTAAAATATTTGAAGTTTTAAAAATTAGATAATAACGACGTTTTTATCTCACCAGACACCTGATTTATATAAATATTCATACCCTGTTTAATGAAATTAAACACATTTTATTATTAATCGCCTCTGGAAGAACAAACAACGTGATGCTAAGTAAAAATTAAACGAGCGATTGAAGAAAGGTATTGACTTATTTTTTAAGACTGGACATTTTTGAAATACTACATCTAAAACAAATTGAATACCTTTTGTAGCGCTTTAAACATTGGTTTGGTATCATGTAATGGAGCTTGAAATTAAAAATTAGATAACGTGCAGTTTCTTACATCACAAGATATCCTAATTTATATAAATACCTATCCAATTCAATGAAACTAAATGCACTGTATTATTTATTCATTAACACCAGAACAAATAATAGGATGAAAACTAAAAATTCATTTTAAGAAACGAATAAGATTGGGGTATTTTCATGTTTTGAAGTCTAGAATCATCTGATTGGGCCTTGAAATGAATCAAAAACAAACTGACCAGCTTTTGGGGCTCTAAATTGATTAAGTATCAAAAATAACAACTTAGAGTTGTTAGTAGGCTTTGAAAGTAGAGATATCATTATGAGAATCCATCCGGAAATCTATTTAAAAAGATTTTTGAATAGCAAAATGTTACTAAAGTCTGATGCATTTTAATGTTGAATACCATAACACCTTTAGGATGAGTTTGCATACAGAATCTCTACTTTAGCAAAAGGGATAAAAGCGACATAATTAACAATTAAAGACGTTTATTTACGAATAAAGGGGGGGTGACTATTTACACATTAAAAATACTTAACAATTTCACTTCATCGGGTATTCGTCAGACATGGCCGTACGCCATCCTCTTCTCGCGTCATCGTTCTGCAACTCTCTCGAATCTCTCGGAAAATCATCCTAAGAAAGTCTGTCTAGACTTGGCGGCGCTTCTTTATTTCCTGTGTTACACACAGGGAGTGTCAGATGGAATGCTGATCTTTAAAACATAACCCACACTCGTCCATCTTGACGTAGCCAGGTCCTCCGGCTATACACGAAATGAGAATATGACATCATCACTACCTGAAAAATATAAAAGGAAAAGCGAAAGAAAAATGTCAGAGTTGAGCATGTTTGGGATGCTCTTGCACATTTTTTCACAATGCAGCACTTTTGAACAATCGTGGGTTGATTTCAGTGTCTTCGTGCAGCGTTCTGTTGAAAAGTATCGTTTCGTCGTGTGCAGTGGTAAACATAGTTACTGTGGGTTTTCTTCGTGTGGCCGTCTTGAGTACAAGCTTCATTCGTCGTTGTCTTCAATCATGTACGTCGTGGAGTTCTGCATCGTAAAATCGATAACACAAAAATACAAAAGTTGTTTGAAAGAAATATATATAAATTGTACAGTTCAGTTTTGTGAGTGTGGTGCAATGTTTTTAATTGAACCATGCTTTCATGTGGTCGGTTGCAGTTGAAGTTTGGTTGGGTCCATCGTGTTGACCAATTTTCTTGACTTCATACCGGTCGTTTGGGAGAGCTTTAACAATTTGGTTTGGACCATAAAATTTTGGCCGGAGTTTACGGGCAGTTCCAAACTGTGTTCGTTTGATGTCTACTTTATCGCCGATGTTGTATGAATGTGCTGGTTTTCTTCGTTTTTTGTACTGGCGTGTATTTTCTGCTTAAATTTCTAAGATGTTATGTTTGGCTTCATCGCGAAGAATGAGTTTATCGTTCATCGTGGCTTATAGATATTCATCTTCTAATATTTGTTCGATTTGGATGTCATCTTGAATTTTCATTTTTACGCCAACTAAAAGTTCAAAAGGTGTAAATTTAGTGCTTCTGGATGTGGTACTGCTGATTATGCGTTGTACTGTTGTGACGTGTTTGAACCATTTATTGGGTTCGTGTATGGACAATTTTGTCAAAACTGGGATAAGAGTTTTGTGATAACGTTCAACTTGGCCGTTGCCTCTGGGTACTCCGGTTGTTATTAGCAAATGTTCGATATCTTCTTTACAATGAGTTTCAAATTCTTTGGAGGTAAAAGCTCTACCTCTGTCAGAAATTATTCGACTAGGGTTTCCGAAAATGGTTTGCTGAAGTTTGAGCTTGTCGAGAGCATCATTTGCTGAAGCTGCTTTAACGGGGTAGATCCAAAGAAATTAATTTGGTGAAAGCATCAATAACTAAATAAATGCTTGTAATTTTTGTTGGTGGAAGGAAGGGGTCGTAAGAAATCGATGTGGTAAGTGTGTAGAGGCACATCACCTTTAGGGATGGGATGCAGAAGACCTTCAGGTTTACCCGTTTTTCTAGACGAAAGGATACATGGGATACAATTGGTAAGAATTTCCTGTACAATTTTCTTAAGATTGGGGATATAAAAATCTTGCGAAACAATTGCTTCGGTTTTGCTAGCAGCAAAATTACCTTTAGCATGTGCATTGGTTACAATTTCTTTTGGCATGGAAGCAGGTATGGTACAACTAATAGTTCTTTATCTTGAATGACTTTGTGCAGAACATTGTTTTTAATGAAAAATCATTTAATGGAAAAGTGTCCAAGTGTGTGCAGATTTCGACAATAAATTCGTCTTGTTTCTGAGCATCAATAATTTTCTGTGTTAGAGTGTTACGTGTAACAAACATTACGGGATAGCGACTAAGAGCGTCGACATGTTTCATTAACTTTCCTGGTCTGTGAACAATTTCGCAGTCAAAGTCTTGTAGGAAAAGAGCCCATCGTGCGATTTTAGGTGTTAATTCCTTATTTTGCATGGTTTTTTGAAAAGCGGAGCAGTCGGTCAACACTTTAAATTGGGAACCAAGTAGATAATTGCGAAACTTTTTTAAGGCTTCAATGACAGCGAGAACTTTAAGTTCGTAACTGCTATATTTCTCTTGTTGAGGAGTCGTCCTTTTGCTCATGAAATGAATGGGATGCATATTGCCGTCACCATCTTTTTGTAAAAGACGCACCAAATCCATGGCAACTGGCGTCGGTGTGGAGTTACATAATAGAGTTTTGTTTGAATAAATGTAGAACAGGGGTTTTAGACAATAAAGTCTTAAGTGTTTCAAAAGCTTCTTTTAGTTCTCGTTCAAAACTGAATTTAACATTATTGCGCAGTAGGTCACTTAAAGGTTTAGTAATCTGTGAATAGCTCTGGATAAATTTCCTGAAATAACCTGGGACTCCGAGGAAATTCTGCACTTGTTTTTCGGTTTTGGGTTCAGAAAAATTTTGTACTGCGGTAGTTTTAATTGGAGATGGTTTGATTGTTCCGTTTGTTAGTTCGTATCCTAAAAATTGTATTCGTCTTTGTAAAAAATGACACTTCTCGAGATTTCATTCGAGTCCGTACTTAGTTGCAACGTCAGGAACACGCCTTAACTTTTGAATTCCCTCTTTTTCGTCGTGAGATGAAATTATAATGTCGTCGAGGTAAATTTCTTCTGTGTTATCATTTAAAAGGCCCCTGAACACGTGGTATTTTTGTATGTACTCGTATGATACCATTTGTAAAATGAAAATTTACTTGATCGAGAATGTCCCTTCTAATCACAAAATTATTGCATATGTCTGTAAGAACGTAAACATTTGTCGATGTAATTACATCATCAATAGGAATTTGGGCATTGAAATATCCAATAGGAGTAATTTTATCACCACTTATACCCATTAATGATACATTGTCTGTAATCAATTAAGTGTTTTCGAGCGTGTCGTATAATTAATTCCTTGTTGATCATTGTCACCTCGCTACCTGTGACAATTAAGGCAATGTGTTCTGAATCGTTGAGGATAACATTCTTTTGAAGTTTTCGGGAATCTGCAACTACAATAGTCTGTACTTCACTTCACGTGTTTTGGGACAGTGTCTTGCAATGTATCCATTAAAAGAGTTACATTTAAAACATTTCTTGCCTTTTAACTTATTGGGACAATCAAAAGATGTGTTCTGTTTTCCCACAATTGTAATATCTATTTTCATTTGTCGTAGGTCGTAGACGTGCATTCTTGTGCGAGTGTTCTATTTTCCACGAATTATTTCTTGGTTCGTTAAAACGAGGCTTCGGAGTATCGAAATATCGTGGTTGAATGTTTTGAAAGGTGTTTGGTCGTTTTCCCTGAACAGAAATTTTCTCATATATCTTTAAATTTTTTTTAATTCCAAAATTTTTTGGCACCATACAAAAGCAATTTATTATTTTCAGGAATACCGGCAATTACATATTCGATGAGGGAGGCTTCATCAATATTTGAACGACTAGCAATTTGTCTCATTGCAATTAAATATTCAGAAAGTGACTCAGTAATTTTAAGTTTAAGGGAACTTAACATTTTATGATTGTCAATCGATGATACCTGAGAACTAAATTCCAAAAGTAATTGTTCTTTCAATTTATCGAAAGTAAAAATTTGTTTCAAAATTGATACATACAGTTTGGCAGGATCAGCCCCCCCCCCAATGCTTTCTTAGAAAACAAAATTTTTTGTTGATCAGAGGTGATATTATAAAAACTAAACATTTCTTCTATCTCATCCAAAAATAAATCAATAGAATATGTATCTCTTACGTTAAATACGCCAACAGTTTCAATAATATCTTCCAATGAAAAAACACTCCTGAAAAGAATTTGTTGCAACAGGAAATGAAATACTTTTTCGTGGAGCGTGAATCATAGGTTCGATTGAAGAAAGAGACTGTTCTTCGTTTCAATTAAGCATGGGATGGGGTAAGCCAGAAGTACTGATGTTTTGATTAACGGGTTGTTGATACATAATAGTTCCGTTTTTGAATGAATCATCATGAGAAACTATTTCAGCCGTTGCGTTGGGACGAGAATTTGTTTCGTCTTCACTTTCGTCAGCGTCAGAATTGGATTGCGCACTTTGATCGAGGTCTAAATTAGATAATCCAAACAAGATTCGATCAGTTTATTCGTCAATATCAGCTGTTACTTCAAGGCGTAGAATGTTGGCAATTGAAATAAGATCGGACAAAGAGAATTTTTCAAGAACTGTTTCTTTTTTCAACTTTAGATCACAATCGGATGGAAGGACAGAAAATTTTTTCAAATCTGATCTGTTAAGTCTTCCATTGTCTGTTTCAAATACCAAAGAATGAAAAAGTTTGAAATTTTTGGTAGAGGCTGCTTTTATGCTTTCGCGCATCCTGGGGATATCACCAAGAGTTTTTGCCATGATCAAGGATAACAAAACCAATTTTCTTAAAAAAGAAGTTTCGTACTCACAGTTTAGACGATTTCACAAGGATGTAATCCAATCAGGTTGCTTTCGGTTTCAAACACACATCAGTTCTGTAAGATAATTAATTCATCACTTGAAGTCTGCTTAACTAACGTCGTGGTCACTTTTGGTATTCTTTGCGGCGGGTGTGTCTAGTTAGGGGTTCCGCTCGGAAAAGCACTGGCCGAGCCCTCTTGTACCTTAACCACTTTAGGATGAGTTTGCATACAGAATCTCTACTTTAGCAAAAGGGATAAAAGCGACATAATTAACAATTAAAGACGTTTATTTACAAATAAAGGGGGACTATTTACAGATTAAAAATTGTTAACAATTTCACTTCATCGGGTATTCGTCAGACATGGCCGTACGCCATCCTCTTCTAATGTCATCGTTCTGCAATTGTCTCTCGAATCTCTCAGAAAATCGTTCTAAGCCAGTCTGTCTAGATTTGGCGGCGCTTCTTCGTTTCCTGTTTTACACACAGTAAGTGGCAGATGGAATGTTGATCTTTAAAACATAACCCACATAAATAACAAAAATCTGTAATAACAATTTTGGCAAATATATAATTCAAAGAGGGACTAATCATAAAATGGTTTTTCGATTTGTAGGTATTTAATTTTTACTCAAAGTTTTAATTATACTACAAATTTATGAATACCTTTATAAATAAAAGTCGTAAGTATTTTAATATACTAAATAAAATTTTTGTTCTATTTTCCGCAGCAAAAATTCCTTACGACATCCTTTTTCTAAAGAAACGAAAATAATGTTTCAAAAATTAGATAGTGCAATCAATGTGGTGATATTTATAAACCTCGAATATTTAATCTTTCGTGTCTATTATTTTAAACAATTGAATAATTTACAACACTTTTAGTACGATATTTTTATAAGCTGACTCATCTTAAGCTAAATTATTGTTGTCAATAAATATGTAATATTTTAACCAGACAATAAGTTAAATTATATGGTTTAATATAATTGTATATTAAAAATTTTAGTTCCATAATACATGCATTAAAGGTAAAATTTTGTTACAATTATGATTGTATAATGTAATAATCACACACAATGTAATAATTCAATATAATATTCATAGTAACAGTACAATGACAATGCAAAAAATACAAGGAAAACAAAAATCAATCATATTTAAAGATACCCATGAACTTATGCATTTACGTAATTGAAAATCCTAGTCATTTGATACAAGGGTTTCAGTAATTTTGTTCTCGAAACACAAGCCAAAACTTGCTAGAAGATGCCGTATAAGGGGTTTAAAAGTAGAAAAAGAAAACTACATATTCTAAATTGAAATGGATGACAAGTCAAAATGAAATTGTTCCCGGTCTAATTAGCCCTTGAGTAGTCAAAAATGACTGCAAAGCGAAAACCAACCAATCAAATTTTATCAAAATTCTCTCAATAACTCTTAAGAGACCCAGAAGTCAATCGGTCGCGGATTAAAGCAAGATTTAATTAACCTGTTTGAATATTTTGTAAATAACTAGTACTGATTTCCTTTGTTGCTGTAGGACAACTAGAAAATACGATAGCACTACGTTTTATGCACGGAAATTTAAATTACATTCCATTATTTCATTTTAAAATCATACAATTAAAATATGTCTTTTGTTACCGGAGTGTTTGTGTTTTTTTAATAAAACCTACATTTATCGAGATGAATATTGTCGAATCACAAAACGGAAAGCAGATTTGAATTTCCCTTCCTGAAACACAAATTTTAACACGTCTCATTCAGGCATTGACAAACATTTTATTTCATCCTATAAATTGACACACCTTTGGGACAATATGCGGCAGATGGAACTGGGTGAAATGAGAATCTCTTTCATGTTCATCGACATGAACTCTCGTGATTTCGATTTAGAGGAATATTGAATTATACAGATTCCTCTGACAGTGGCTTTGTTCCTTTGACAGATAGAAATAATTCTATACGACTCAAAGACTGACAAACAGACATGTCATTATACAACTATCAAAAATAGCATCCAAAGCAATCACTTTTCAATGGATATTTTCACAAGTTAGGTTCATCGGAAATGATTGATTAACTTGCAAATTAAGGCTATGGAGTGAGTATCCCCAATTAATGAATTTACCGCTACTGAGATTCATTCTGTAAAAAAATAGTCGAGTTCGGATTATTCCACCTAAATATCATTGGTGCCAGATTAAGTGCTTCTGATTGAAACTACAGTTTAAAGCAGTGATTCTCAACCTTTTTTTTTGTCACGGTACACTTTTAATAATTTAAAAATTTGGCGGCACACTAACAATAAGATAAATTAAAAAGAATTTTATTTGGTTAATTGATTGATGTACATAAAATATATTTTGAAAAAATAGCATACGACAATAATTTTAATAAATGAAATATCAAATGAAATTCCATTACAAAGTAAACAAAATGTTTATTTAATGATAGATTACAAATTACATTTAATGCGAGATTTGAGCTTGGTGTTTTTTGATAACTTCATTTATATTTGGGCGTAAAAATGATAATGCTACTCTCATTTCGGGATCCAGATTTAAAAGTCTGAATATTTTTTCGGTTTTATGTTGGTCAAATCCGAAAATCCGAATTCGCACAAATAAGATGTGGGAAATTGTAATAACACACTTAAGGCTTTTTGAGATATTGTGGGATAATCATATCTAAGATTAATCCAGAACGAATTAATTGATTCTTCTGAATATTTTGAAATTAAATCTCGGTTATTACACACCGAAATTAGTTCTTCCTCTTCTTTCAAAGTTAATTCATACATCGACGTGTCGTTTATCACAAAGGGATTTCGAATCCAATCAAATTTTTTTTTATTTTTAAATTTGGAAAGTAATGAACAATTCTTTGCTCTAGTATTGTCAAATGATCAATAACTATTTTATGAATTATTTTATAACAGTCTTTTGGAACTGACTCAAACTTTTATAAACTACCTTCTTGTGCTTTATTCTTCTATAAAGTAACTTTTTTTGAAATCCCAGCAATTTATCGGTTGAGTTTAAAATATTTTCTTTCGGTCCTTGCATACTTGTATTTATGCTATTAAAATAACAAAAATATCAGACAAGTAAGCTAGCTTAGCACACCATATTTTGTCATCCAACAAATCAACAAAATCATTATCTTGTTCAAAAATAGCTTTATCTCTTTTTTTAATCCAAGCACGCGAGATAAAATTTTCCCTCTGGATAACCACCTAACTTCCATGTGCAGTAACAACGATTCGTATTTAGACTCCATAGCCTGGTATAATTGACTAAATAGGCGACTTTTTAATGGTCTTGATTTTATATATAATTAATCATTTTAACACATTGTTCCAGCACTATTTTCAATTCTGATGGTAATTGTTTTGTAATGAGTGTTTCCCGATGCAAAAAACAGTGGGTAACTAATATATCTGCATTATGTTCCCTTACATGAGCTACAAATCCTTTTATAGATCCAGTCATAGCCGGAGCACCGTCTGTGCAAATGCCAATGCACAAACTCCACGAAATTTTAATTTCTTGTAAATACGAATTAATTTCATCGAAAATGTTTTCCTGTTGTGAAATCAGATAATTCACATCAACATAAAAATTGATTAATTATATCGTTTTCGTGAATGAATCGAACGAATGCAATTAAGTGTGCTTTTCCCGTAATATCAGTTGTTTCGTCGATTTGTAGAGCAAAATTTGAATTTGCAAGAGTTTTAGCAGTATTTTCGTCCATGTTTCGGGACAGGACTATAATTCTGCGATGAATTGTGCATTTGAAAGTGGTATTGTACAAATATCAATTTCTGCTGATTCACCGTTCATTCTTTTTACAATTTTACGACAAGCAGGTATATAATTTCTTCAGCCAAATTATGAGGTTTTAATTTAAGAGCAATTAATTCAGCCACTTCATAAGAAGCCATCCGAGCTTTTTCAGATACACTAAATTGCTTTTTAAAAACCTTTACTTGCTTGGATCTTGCAGATAATGATTTTTGAAAGTAGCTTGTCTTTTGATGCAAGTGAAGGATGATTAGTGAGCAAGTGACGTTGGAGTTTGCTCGGAACCATAGCGCTGTTTGATAATTTACAAGCACATACCACACACTCGGGAACAGTTTGGTCACTTTCCGTTGTAGATGTAAATCCAAATTTTATGAAGTCGTCATTATACTTACGAAGAACATTACATTTTTGGCTGAGGTAACATCTTTACTTGTTCTGGGCTCGTTAGCCTGATCGCTAACATCATCATTATCGTGGTTAAGCTTTCTTTTTTTTATCCATTTATCCATTGTCGGAGGTTCTTTAAAAATAAAAATAATTTCGTCAAAAAATTATTAAAAACGACATATCCCTTTGAATCCGTTTTAAGTAAGTTTGACAACACAATAATATGCTATTGCACATGCGAAAGCGAATATATAAGTAGTAACCTAACCCTATGCACACATCAAGCAGGCGACTTGTAGACTAAAGTAGTAAATAGGTTTGTTTGGGTTAAATCCAGAACCAGTACAGAACTATAATAGTCATGCGCATTGGTTCAGCCAGTCCCCGCTAGGAAGGTTGAACCAATTGAACTACTTGTCTGATGTCGCTTATGTATGGGTATTCGCAGTGGCGGCACACTTCAAGAATCTCGCGGCACACTAAAGTACCGCGGCAGCGGTTGAGAATCGCTGTTAAAGGTTCCAGATTGCTTCGGAGTAGTTCCAGAGTGGGAACACAAGGAATATGAAATTTAAGATGTTTAGGGCTTTTCCACTCTCCTTGTGTTTCACCATGCCTGCAATTTCTCATCCTATCTTTATTAGTATTAATTGGGAATCAAGAGGCAACAGCGTATCGTCTACTCCAGGGATGGCCAACTTCTGTATATATATGATCGAATTTTTTTTAAAAATGTGTCGGCGATCTACCTACTAAAATCTTGACATTTAACGCATTCAAACTTGTGTATTGTGTACTAATAAGTGACAATGGGGGACGGGGTATTAAACCAACATGATATTTTATTAATAATATTTATTAATTGAAAAGTAGTCACAGAAAAAATACAGATTAAATTGTATTTTATTATCTTATTAATGGGGGGGAGTCTGCGTCTGCATGTCTTCAACCAAGCGTTCATAATTTGGTGTGTATCCGGACAAAGATAATGATAATGAATCTCCAGTATGGGAATCAGTAAGTAGGGAATGATATTTAGTCTTCGTGAACTTTAAATATGAAAAAAACCGATTCACATAAATATGTAGATCCAAAACAAAAGTAGATACATTCGCTACATTTGGTGATATTGGGATACTTTTCTCGATTGACGTATTTCCAAAATTTTTCCTCAAGTTCTCTGGCTTGTAAGGTTAGACCAGTTTGTAGAGTTATAATTTCATTTTCTAACGCGTTTTTTTCAATATTAAATGTGTCAGAAATATGTTTTACATTTAAATTCTTTTTAAAAGGAAAAGACAGATACTGAACAAAAACTTTAACTTTTTCAAAATCGTGAAATCTGACCTCAAAGTCTTCAATCACCTTCTTAATTTCTGCAACGTATTTTTAATGTTATAATTACAATTTTGATATTTTTGTAGGTGATGGGACATATTTGGAAAGTGATTCAAATTGTTTTGTTGAGGATCATCTATTAGCATAATAAATTTTGTTTTGCACGCATTGATGCTACTGATCATTTCAATTATTGTCTTGTTTTTCCTTGTAATTCTAAATTTAAATCGCTTAATTTCGATGTAAAATCTGTAAGAAACGGCTAAATCACTGAGCCAAGTTTCATAATTTAAATTTGCACGTCCTTGATCGTGCTCTTCGAGAGAATTTTTTATCTCAGTTAATAAATCACGAAATCATTGCAGAAATTTACTTCTACTTAACCACCTTACATCGGTATGTAATAACTCTGGCTGTCCTTCATCAAGTTGCAATTGGACGAGACGCCGTTTGGAGGGAACTGCCTCGAATGGAATTAACAATTTTGAACGCCATGTCCATTATTTCTTTTGTATTTAATCTTTTGCTGGCTAACACGGTGAATTATGCCAGTGGTAGCTCAAAAAATTTGAGAATTCGTCCTCATTTTGGCATAGAGTTATAAATCCATTTATGCGGCATGTCATTGCTCCTGCTTCATCTGTTGTTATTCAAACTAATTTAAAAAGTGGTAGTTTCAAATTAGTGAGGAAGTTTTAAAAGAGTTGATATATCTACATCTCTAGTCCTTTCTTTCAAAGAAATCATACCCAATAATTCTTCTTTAGATATATAATCTTTAAAAAACCATACGAATAAAAATAAGCAATTGTGCTGTATCATGTATATCTGTCGATTCATCAAATTGAAGGGAAAAACAAGAACATCTATTGATGTCGTTATATAACTGTTCTCTTATATTTTCACTCATTTTCTCAATCCGCCACATCACAATATTTCGAGACAGTTGTAGATCTTTAATTGCAGCAAGATTTCCAATCTTGTTCTTAAAATCATTAAAAAGTGAGTCTGACATTTCCACGGGTTTCTTTTATAAATTCCCCGTCAGAAAATGTTTTACATTTTTTTTGCTAAAATATGGCTTACTTTGAATGATGCAATAATCACTGCAAGTGATTTCAACATGGGCAACATTTTGTTGAGCTCTTAATTTAGCCTTAAGATCCCTATTTATATTTTTTCTAAGTCACTATTTTGTGGATAATCTGTTTGATATTTGTTATGTAAAGTTAAAAAATGCCTCTCCAGATTGCCCTTTTTAGTAACGGCTACGGAGGCATTGCATATTAAGCAACAACATTTATCATTCATCATTGTGAAAAAGTAATCAAGATTCCATTCTTCATAAAAATGATAAGTCTTCGATATTTTTGGTTTACTACTCATTTTAATAGTTAGTAAAATGCAAAAGAAGTATGGAAGTAGACAATTTTAATTTAAAACCATACCAGTACTATAGAAAGAAGGTACTACATTTTTGCACAGCAGAAGTGTTAAGAAAAATTGACACTTTTTCTAGAAACGCTAATACAATGTTACCACTATGGTGAATACTAAACAAGGAACACAGGAATGCCAACTTATGTATTGTTACACCGAGGATTAAAAGAGGGCGCACCGAGAAGCCCGCTAGATGGCGTGTTGGACAGCGAGCAGATGACAGGTGACGTAGGACGCCGTTCTCCCACTCTCGTCGGCTGGCGCCGAAGGCGAATTGTCAACGTCAACTATGATACTAAAGGAGCCACGACAGTTTTTATGAGTTCCGACTAAGTTGCGTTTGCGTGTTGAAATCGTCTCCTGTCGGCTGTGATCGACCAAAAATAGCTTCGATATCGACTTGTTGGCCATTCCTGGTCTACTCGAGAGAGTCTATTGATCAAGTAAATATCGGACTAATAGACTTTGTCGCTGGAGTAGACTACTAATACTTATTCTCTTAGATGAAGGGGGCAGTTTTGGAATTCTCATTAAGGAACTTCATTGCTGTGTTCAACAGGTTTGCTCGAGTAATGACAACCAACGGTTTTCACACTCAAATACGTGACCGGTGATTATATTAAAAACATGTAAAGTAGTATATCATGTAAATACACTTGTTCATATGTAGTGTGTCGATACCTTTATTTACAACTTTTATGTGTGCAGCAGTGCAAATCAGAAAAGAAGACATTTTTAAGAGACGGATGACTTTATTTTTCAACTGAAAAGGGAGGACACATGTATTCATTTGGGGCATCATATATTAACCAGTCTGAAGTTAAGGATTACATTGGGTGCATTACTTTCTTCTGTCTAAAGCTTTCTTTGTGCCTGTATGTCCATTACTTAACGTTGTCTGTCTTGTATTTGGCGCAGCTTGGCCAAATATAGCCCTTACGCCATTAAACCCAATCAACCAACCTGAAGTGAAGGATTTCATTCACGATTTGTAGCTTTCTATTTTTTTTAAATGGATGGGGTGTGCAGTGGAATTCAAGAGTGATTTAAAAGCATATTTCAGTAAATTCGATTGACTTCAACGAGGTATAAAAATAACCATTCCACTTTGAACTTTTTCATTCATCACTTTGGGTGAGAATTTATTGTTTCTTGTAACCATCTAGGTAAGACTTTGTATTTGATTGTATTATTTATTTGATTGTGTTTTTATTTCTTGAATTTGAAAGAATAACTATTCCACTTCGTACGTTTTCATTCACTGCTCTGGGCTAGCATTTATTGTTTTTGTAACAATCAGGGTAAAATTTTTGTCTCTGATTGTATTATTTATTTGTTAAATTTGTAAATTTTTGTATGGTTTTTTAATTAGAGTCGATATTTTGTTAAAACGCGCATATTGTTTGGAATTCCTCCAACCCAGTCACCAATAGTTCTGTGCAGGTATCTAAAAGATGCATTCTCGTCATTTTGGGAATTTTAAAGAATTAATAAAAGATCTGTTTTATATTCGTAATTTTTCATTCCTCAATCTATTATGCTATACTACATAATAAGACCTAACCTTCTAACTTTAGACAACGCTTAAAAAATAACCTAAATATGAAAATAAAATTAATTACGATTAGAAAGAAATCGGCGTGAACAAAGCAATTGTATGTTTCGCCTTAATTGACTACGTTTGTTCCAAACTGAAAGACCTATTTATTTAAAATTATTTTTAAAAATCAGATTAGACTGTGGATATAAAATGTTTTTTTTTTTGGTTTATTAAGAAAACTGAAGCAATATAAGAATTGTGGCTATTAAGTTACATTGGTAAAGCAGATTTTTAATCATGGTTATAGCTCATAAATTGGCAGATTCTTAAATATTTCCTTCATTACTGTTTATACACTTCTGTTTGTGAAATTGCAACACTATGAAGGAATCATCAGAAATAAATGAAATTTATTCCACGTATTACTTATAGTAGTTTAAATAAACAATCAAATTTACAGAGCAATAAAACAAAAATAATGCCGAAAATCAATATCTTGTGCAGCCGCCACGCGCAGCGATGAGAGCCTGTACACATCGTGGCATCGAATCATACAGATTCTGAATATCATGCTGAGGAATGGCATTCCAGATGGCCTCAATCTGATGCCAAAGTTCAGCCGTACTCTCTACGAGCGAGTCGCCGTCCGATGTAATCCAGACATGCTCAATGGGTGACATATCCGGGGAACGTGCAGGCATTGGAAGAAGCGGAACCTATCATACACTGAAGAAGACTTGTACATTCCGAGCAACATGTGGACGGGCATTGTCTTACTGAAATACAGCTCCGGGAATGCGTTGCAGAAGGGGTAGAAGTTCGGGCTCTACAACTTCCCTGATGTAGCGCCCACTGTTCATGAACCCCACAATTTGGAGTAGGCGGAATCGCCCATGATATAAAATAGCATCCCAGACCATAACGCCAGGCGTTCGTCCTGTATGACGCTGAATAAGACACTCCGGGAGAAGGCGTTCACCTCTGTAGCGTGTGACGAGTACTCGTCCATCGTTATAGTCCAGATTGTTGCGGGACTCATCTGAGAAGACGACTTGTTGCCAATCGGCACGCCATTGGCTGTGTTGGTGAGCCCATTGTAGCCGGAGGCGTCGGTGGTTCAGCGTCAAGGGAATCGTGCGCAGGGGAATCCTTACACGTAGCCCATGGCGCAGCAGACGTCAACGAACCGTGGGGGCAGAAAATGACACACCTGTAAACGTGCTCCAATGTTGTGCCAACGTACGAGAGGACACTGTACGGTCCGTCACCGCCATGCGGATGAGGTGTTTGTCGTCCCGTGGTGACGTCATATTGCGTGACCCACTGCCGGGGTTTCGATTTGTCCAGTTCTCCATGGTCCATCTTTTCCACACATGCATCACTGTTGTGGCATTACGCCCCGTGTGAGTGGCGATTTCACGATACGAAAGTCCACCCTCACGGAGGCCGATCATGCGGGCCCGTTCGAACTCCGTTAGTTGCTCGTCTGGCACTCTGCGTTTTTGGCAAGGCATATTGACTTCTAATCAATCATTTACAGCAGTCAAACGACGATACACACATTTTAACGTACCTTTACAGTGCTTTTTATATACGGCTCACTTGGAAGTTTAGAGGGTGTTTCTCGTCCCACACATGCGTGATCGCTTTGTAATTCTAATAATTTGCATATCCTAACCTGTTTTGCATTTCTTGTAAGTTTCGTTTAATTTGCATGATTTCTTCATGGTGTTGCAATTTTCACAAACAGTAGTGTATAAATGTAAGATACCAGGATAAGGTTAATTAAAACATATTTTAATACAATAGACTTTTAACTCTGAATAGTTATTTAAATTGTATCAGCATGGTGAACTATGTCGTAATTAAATATATTGCCACTGCATGCAAACTTTATCCTAGAATTTAGAAAAAGTCACACACACAATTTGTTCCTTACATTATATTTCGAAGACTAGTTTAAATGAGTTTAAATGATTTAAATTGTAGTTTAAATGAGTTTAAAGAATATTTAACCCCTTCCTGGATGATTGTCCCGTCATAAGCAAAACTAACCAGTTCTTGATGGACTAGATACCCCACCATCATCAAGAAATTGGCAATAACTTAATGAAACTATTTGGAGTATCAAAAGAATCAATTTAATTTGGACTCTTAGAATGGCCATTCTAACTGTCTCAGTATTGTGAAATCTATGGCTATTTATTGTATTGCAACTGCATATAAACTTTATCCGAAAATTTAGACAAAGTTACACAATTTGTTCCTTACATTATACATTTCGAAGTTTCAAGCTGTAGTTTAAGTGTTTTAAAGAATATATATAATAGAATCGACTTATTTCGGATTCTTAGAATTGCCATTTTAATCGTATTAGTATTTTGTGAATTCTATAGCTATTAATTGTATTGCCACTGCATATAAAGTGTTGTCTATAATTGAATAGACGAACTAGTAGTACGTTTTAAGAATCGTGTCGCGAATCAGTCTTGAAGCTCCATGAGTTATTTAAAATTCAAATTGATGGAACTCAGTTCAGCGATCGGTGTTTAGATGTAAATATCGAATTTAACAAATACCTTTCTGCTTTTTGAGATTCGAGAATTATTTCTTTTCTAAGGACCCACAACGGATACAATATAAACTTTATTCGATAATTTAAACAGTTACACAATTTGTTTCGTACATTATCTATTTCCATTAGTTCATTTCTTCAGATTTTATGGTAGAAGTTTTAAGCTGTGGTTCAAGTGAGTTTCAAAGAATATTTAAAACAACTGATTTGATTTGAGCTCTGAGAACGGCCATTTTAATTCTATCAGGATCATGAGCTTATACTATTCATTGTATTGTCTATGTATATAAACTTTATTCGAGCATGCTGTTGGTTGGGTCCAAATATTTACAGCCTCCACCAGTGTGGCATTAATCAAATCCTCGGTGTGTTACATGCATGTTTATGCAACAGCGGATTGCACATTAACATTATATTGACTCTTAATGAGTCATTAACATAAATAAACGTTTCGATGCCGACGTTAACCAAGCTGGGTTCTGAAGTTGGAAATTTGTTAACGATTTCGTAGGTGTTACATTGCGTGAGGGGGTGTTTGATCTGGCTGTAGTAATGGCACATATTTCACTATTCAATTATGCATAGGAGTATCATTCATCTTACTGTCAAAATATCTAATGACTGTATTATTAAAATTTGAGGAGAAATGGAAGTAATAAATTTCTGTTTTATGAAAAAAGCAAGCAATGCACTGCTATATTTGTTGTGAGATGAGAAGATTTTTAGTACTGATTTTTCCAATGAAATAAACGCCTTTGAGTGAAAAGATAAACATTTTTGGTTAGTAACGAAACAATTCTAATACAAATTTTGTTGCATATTTGTAATAAAAGTTTAATAAAATTAAAACACGTGTTTCAAGTTTAATAATAATAAACAGTGAATTATAATAAACATTTTAATTACAGTAGAACCTTGATTACCCGAGCGTTCGAGGGGGAGAAAGTGCTGCGAACCAGAAGACCGATAAGGATTTTTTCCAAGGGTTTAAATAGCCCGTCGTGTTGTTCCAGTGCGACGTTAATTAACTACCTACCAAGAGAGTTCAAAAGGTATGATAAATACGTATGTGACAAAAGCAACACACGACTGAAAGTGTATGTGTAGGACAAAGTGAAGACAATTTAAAAGCAGTTATAAAAATAAAACTAGACTATTTCAGAAATTCCGGATATTAGAAATTTAAGGATAGATATGGGATACAAAATTAAGCTGTATTCACATAGGGATGTATGTACATAAGAACCTCCCGAATGTTCCACAGTATACACTAAGGTGCAGAAATGAAACAGACAGCAAGTATGTGAACAACATTGTTACTATCCTTAATTTTACAGTTTGACAGTAATTGTACACTTACAGCCGTATTCACAAGTATCGAGTTAATCCGTGGATCAAAAAATCCACGGGTCAGAGCTAAACCAGGGATTATTCAAGAACCATATTCACAAAACACAAATTAAGTGACCCACCGATTCAAGCAAAGCGAGAATTTTGAGAAATTCACAGTAATGTACGGGGGTAAGTCAAAAATTATCCGCACTTTCCTTATAGTACATCTTTAGGTTTGTCATTCGCCTTCTACGCATACATGCTTAGATTTGATACTACTGTGGTCACGTTACCGAAGTTTGACCTTACCTTGATAGCGTCATTTTTCTTGCTTCTGCTTCAGTATAAACATGGCCGCTCCGCTAGCAGTGTGCTCCAAGGAGGAATAAAGGGAAGTGATCTGATTTCTATGGTTGGAAGGTGTGCTAGAGGCTGAAATTCATCGGAGGCTTACAACACAATACAGGGACAGTGCTCTACCATGTAGAAGTGTGTATGAGTGGATCGAGAAGTTTAAAAGAGGCCGATAAGCCTGATGCACGAAGAAGCAGGACACCCGTCAACCTCTACCAGTGACGAGAAGATTCAGCAAGCTCGAGGAATGGTACTGGCAAACTGACGAGTTACCATCAACAATTGTTCTCAGTAGATTAGACGGACAAAGAAGTGGGGGATGCGGTGCATAAATGGCTGGGCGATCAACCGAAAACCTTCGTCTTGGAAGGAATGCGCAAGCTTGTGGACCTCTGGACCAAGTGCATCGAAAAGGAAGGAGACTAGAAAGATGACGAACGTGTTCAACGGCTACATTTGTGTAAATAGATTGAAAAAATAAAGTGCGGATAATTTTTGACTTTCCCTCATACTCAAAGAATTTGACGTATGATAGGACATTTTAAGATGGCACGATACTTGAAATTTTTGAGTTAGTAGAGGCTTATCTATGTAAAAATGAAACTTTGACCAGTGTTGTGTACACAAAAAGTCAAAAAGTTTTCTTAACTCTGTACTTTTATGAACATATGCAAAGTTAGACTCAAGATCGGTATCATTGCAAATTGGCAATAATTACCATCGCCAATTGCTGGCAATATTGGAAAATGTACCGTCGCATGTACATGCACTGTTTAAGGCATCCAATATTGCGGCCTATCCAAACAGCCGTTTGGGAATGAACGTTTTAGTCACCAATTTGGCGAGAGGTCGGTACCATGTTATTGAGTTTTACTACATTGAAATTTTTATAAATGCCAAAAAAGTACCTTTTCGAAGATTCGTCTTCTGCTGTTCCAATAATGTGATGTTCAAAAACCACAAAAAGAGATTTTCCCCACAAATTGTACCTTTTCAAATCTAAAGAAAAAGTAAATATCTTTCTTTAACTGTAACACAATCATAGAAATCTTTTAAATATCTGGGAATACACCCTAAAAAAGTGTCTACTTCTAGTTTATGTTGAAAACTCTATCTAATCAACCACATTGAATTCTTTAAAAACAATTTCCTAATGGCGATTAGTAATTTAAATATAATTTGTCGTAAGATGAATCAAGTTTCGTAAATTTTCAAATTGTATAACTAAAATTAATTTATAGAAGAATCACAATTAATACAGAACAAAAATGCTTCTCTGAGAAAATACGGTTTTTCGAAGAGTTTAATTAGAATAACAAATACTCACTACCTTTTAATCCATCGATAACTACACGTTAAATCTATAAATCGTTTGTTCTTCAGAAATTTGCTTAATATTTATTTGTACAAGTGTACAATGTGACATTCACTAATAATTTTCTGTTTTAAGCTAAGTATTTTATTTCCTAAAATATTCAGGTATAAAGTTAATAATAGGCTTATGGAAAAAGTTTTGTTACATACGTGAATTGATTTTAATTTCGTTAAGTTTTTGAATAATTTCTTTCTCAGAATTCCTATTTTGAGATAAATGCGAAATTTTTAAGAGAAATGTATAATCCGTTACACTTTTGTGAATTCTCATTTGTAAACAACTTAAAGCCATTTATGACTTTTTACACAGGTATATGTTATACAGTATGCCAATACCATTACAGTAAATATAAAATATCCACTTATTTAAGAACGTTATTCGAGATATTAAATGAATAATAGAAAGTTTCCAAGAACATTACAAATGCAAAGTAATATCTTTTAAATTCTTAAAATTTCAAGGTTTTATGTCACATTAAGCATATGGCATAAAGATAATTTGCCTAAAAAAATTTTAACATCAATGTTGAAAGAAAAATAAATTATTCAAATGACGTTCCATGAACTATTTGCTAAGTTTACATGTAAAATATTGGATTAGCAGAAAAGAAATAAATATAAAGAACAAAAATGTGATTAAATTTTAAAACGAAAAGGGGCTTACTGTCTAATATACCGGTATACCCAAAGAACATTATAATCAAATTGAAGAGTAGAGAATATGATTTATGTGTATTATACTTAATGCATGACGCTGGAATTTTTTTTGTCTTTGTTTTTCCAAGAATAGATATGGGCATATTTATGTATTTCAGTGGCATTTATCAGTGTGTATTTATGGTAGTTCAGTGCAAAGTTTTGGCTTATTCTTAGTGAACTGATGCGATTTTAAATTCGGTACTAGGCATTTAAAACAAAAAAGAATTTTCCAAAACACGGAATGTAATTTTCACTTTATATATTTAATTAATATGTTTCAACGATATTTTTTGTTAAATCCTTTTGTTAAGTTGCTCCAAATGATTCGTCTTGTTCGAAATGTTTTATAACTTAAAATGCAAACAAAATATTTATTATAGAGTATACCCATATTTGTTTGATACTTTAAAATCATTTTTTAAATTGATTATAAATTATATAAAATAATATGATTTTTAATTTGCAATGTATATTTACACAGATTATTTATTCATCTCTTCGTTTTCAGATTTTTATTCTTTTTACTAAATAGGAAATTTCTTTAATACATTATACGATATTTTCAGCTTCCTTTCCAATAATACATTTGCATTTTTATGCATTTTATATAATTCGATTACTTATAATTATTCTTGATTAAAATTTAAGAACACAAGAAAATAGTGAATTGTTTTTGAATATTATTCAATTTGGTTCTACAATTAGTTATTTAGATATAACTATACTATTTTAAATTATCACATGTACTTTTCAAGCTATTTTGTTTTAATTTATTATAATTTATATCTTTTATAATTTGAATAAAGTTCATTACGTATTTTTGTGTTGTAAAATAATAATTTACATTCTACCAATAAGACTGCTTATTTTACGAAACAGTTTTAGTTTTTGATTCTTGACATTTTCAGCTTTGTATGCGATTGAAATAAGTTTGTTCAAAATAATAACATTTCATAATATTATTAATAAATTTTGCTGTGTTCCAAAATAGTTATTTTTAAATTTACCTTTTTATGCGGTTGCTTAAGCCACATTTGCATTCATTACCTTTTAATCACTAGTATAATCATTTTTACTACATTTCGCTATCCTTAGGGAAGACTTGCATTTCATATGAATAATACCTGTGCGTAATTAAAATTGAAATTTATTAGAAATTGCTTCGATGGCTCAGTTAAATGTCTCCGGAGTGAAACTTTTATCCTGTATTACATAATATTTCACATTGCTTATCCTTTATATCTTAATCCTTTATTTTACGATACTTTATTACTTCCAGTTCATACCTTTTTATTTGATAGGATACATTCCAAAACCCCTTAAGTGCACTAAAGTGAAGTGTTTTGAAATCACTTAAGTGCACTAATTTAAATTAATACATCTATTAAATGGCTTATGTATTTTTTGAGAGTTGAATACATATTTGCATTTGATATTATTGATGTCACACATTGTGTGTTCTGTTTCAGTTCATCATTGCATCTGTTTCAATTATTACTTCATGTAATCTGAAAAATAAAACTCTTTAGATAGTTTTTTAATTTTATATTCGAGTGTTAAAAATTGAATTTTTAACAATTTATACATAATTGAAATGTAAGTGGCACTAGACGCATATATTTCAATCCGTTTTGATTGTATTATTTTAGAAATAGGCGAGCATATTTTGGATTATTTTTATAGCTTAATTCTTATTTTTCGAATGCATTTAAATAAATAATCCTTGAAACTAAAAGAGGTTTTGACTTATAAATACTTAGGATTTGCAGTAAGCTGCAGATATTTCAGAAGTAATTTACTACTTTCGAACTATATACCTTGATTGCCTCAGGAGGTTTTATTGAGGATTTTTATTAAGTATAAAAAACTGGAACAACCCCTAGTAGTTATATATTTTGAATATTATTTATACAGCATGAATTATAAGCTCAAATGGAAAAAAATAATTTCTCCTGCAATTGTGTATTTAAAACTGAATATACTAAAATTAAATTACAAATTTTTGGGAGAATATTTTTGACATTTTACTACAAATCACTCCAATAGGGTATATTGTCTAGAGCATGAAATGTTTCGTCCCAAAAAAAGTATTTTGCACGAATCCGAATTATTTACCTTGATTGCCACAGGAGAGGTAACATTAAGTAATTATCTTAAATACAGGATGAATATGTCAAGTAGTTATATATATGTATATATATATATATATATATATATATATATATACAATCGAACATTTGTTTATAATATATGAATTAACAATATAGAAATGAAAAATAAATGTTTTTCCGACAAATTTTGTTTTTAAAAACTGACCATGCTAAAATTGAGATATAAGTTTTCAGGGAATATTGTGGCCTTTTTCTGTAAATCTATCCAATAAGATCTGATATCTAATGCAATAAGTGTTAGAAAAGTTCAGCGTTTTAGTCGCACGGCTTGGGATAACGTAACTATAAGCCAATTCACAAATTTTTCAGGAAAGAAATTTTCAAGTTCAAAAAAATCTCAGAATTTTAAAGGTTTATTCTCTTTTCGAGATGTCATATTACCTTAAATTTTCAAGTATTAAGCACTCATTTAAATGATCAGAAATACCGATTCTCTTAAATATTTTGTTTCAATTTTTTCACTATAGAACATATTTTGTCGCTAATCACTGTTGCTCAGAGCTCTAAAATTTATAATTTAATGTGTCTTGTCTATATGCGTTTTGGATATTATGACAAAAATTGTTTATATGATAAACAGTATTAGTTATATATGCTACTCGATTTAATATCCAACAGGGAAACCTCTTTCCAATTCACCAGGTCTCAAATGAAGCTTCTCATTTAAGACATGTCAATTCTGCTTATTATCTCTAAGGATTGTGAAAAGCACTAGTGAGATAGAATATGCTGGCCAAGTATGTGACATCGGATGAAGCTAGTCTATATTCAACCTGACACGACTGCCTGGCAAATGACTTCTGTCGTTTTGGAATTCTGCCAATCCCATTTTGTGTGGTATATAACAAGAACATACTAGAATGGATAAAGATCACATAAATTACTTTTCCGCACTACATGAATTTTCCATTGTCTGTTTATTGGAAGATGAGACTTCGTGCGGGTCAATTTAAGTAATCTGCAAGTACCTACAAGTTGGAATTAGATATGATTAAAGTTGTTTTCAAAGTTAAATTTGATTTCAATATGGCTTTGTTTGATGCGAATTTTCCATTTGGTCTTATGAAATAACTATACATTCATGAGTGTGAGATTTAGTTGTTTATTTATTAATTTATTTTCGACGAGTTTGTCTGTCAATCAGCAGATTCCGGATTCAAATCCTGGTATGCACACGTATGGATTTTGGTGATTGTCACGAATCGGAGTTACGGGGCTTACCATTGGGTGGCTTACCATTGGTGACTTACCATTGGGTGGCCTACCATTGGGTGGCCTACCATTGGGTGGCTTACCCACTGGGTGGCTTACCCCCACTACACTTCACAAATCATCGCCAGTTTACCCCTTGTGTCCGACGTAAATTCAACTACCATTCGAAATAATTAAACAGCGACTTCTATTTCAAACAAAATCTATAATTTGGTTTCAAATAATTTTTCAAACCCTAACATCTACATCTATACATATAAAGCAGAGTTCATAATAATACATATAAGGCATCTGTCTGTTCTCAATACAAATCTATATTATTTGACAAATCCACACCAAATTTGGTACACTTATTCCTATGAACCTTGCGGGTAACGTAGACTACATATTAATCACCCATTCTATTTGTCTTGGGTGTGCATAGGGGTGTAACGTTCCGTCATCCTGGACAGAGCATTTGCTAGGGGGCACTCTTTCCCGGTCTGGCTGTGCAGATGACTTCAGAGTTAACATCTACAGGAGTCGCCTCTCAAAATGACCTTGAAGTTTTTTAGAATCTTCGAGTATGGTGCAATAGCAGATGTTTGCGGTTGGTCTGAAAATCGCTCAGTATCATATCGTTTATAGGGTACATATTAACAACCCGAGCAACGCTGGGTAAATTCAAATAGTTTGATCTAATGATGTTTAGATGAAAGGTTTGTACCGTTACCCCAAATGGTATTTCATATTGGTCTCTTTTGGAAAATTTCTCAATTTGCGAAAAATCCTAATTCGAGGTAGGTAGTTGAATTTACGTCGCACTGGATAAAGGGCTATTGACGATGGTGCTGCATCAATACCGAAGAGAAAGATCCGAGGACAACATCTCGTAATTTTGCACCACGGTCAGATGTCGAATTCTAATTCGAAATCTATGTATTACAAAATCTATAATCTGATTTGAAATTACTTTGCACATTGGAAAATGTCGTAATTTGGTGTGAAATAGTTAAGATTAAAGTTTTGATCTAAGAAATAGTAAATTTATGCTTAATCCCTTTGAGGGAATGTATTAACATGAAACGTGTTTGGACGAAACTAATTTTTAAGACATTCATTGTTTATAAAACAACCCACAAGATAATTCTATTTCAGATTTGTGGATAACAACTTTTACCATTTGGTATCAAGTCATTTGGCCCATAAATATGCCATTATTTGGCGTGCTATTGGTAAGATAAAAGATTTCTCCCACTAAAACATAAGATGTTTCGTAGAGTCCTCTTTTTAAGAAATTATAAATTTGTGTATAATCCCTTTCAGGGAATGTAATAACACGAAACGTAGTTGGGACATTCAGGAAGAGAACAATCAAAAGGAATAAGCAAAATCATAGATTTCTACCATTGAAATCTACGGTGTTTTATTTAATCTGCTTTGTAAGAAATTATTTGTAACAACACGATAATTCTATTTCAAAATTGTGGATTCTTTGTCCATTCGGTTTCAAGTCATTTGGCCATCATTTGGTGTGACATTGATAAGATAAGAGATTTTATCACTAAAACATAAGGTGTTTCTTAGAGTCCTATTTTTAAGAAATTATAAATGTGTGTATAATCTCTTTCAGCGAATATAATAGTTTGTAGAAACATGCTTGGGAACATGCAGAAAGAGAACGACCAAAAGGAATAAGCAAAATTGTATCGGTTTCTACCATTGAAATTTATTGTGTTTTATTTAATCTACTTTTAAAGAAATTCTTTGAAAGATCCCACACGATAATCCTATTTCAAATTTGTGGATAACAACCTTCACCATTCGATTTCATTTGGTTAATGGAAATGCCATAATCTGGTTTGCTATTGATAAGATAAAAGATTTCTATCACTAAAACATAAGGTGTTTCGTAGAATCCTCCTTTTAAGACATTATCAATTTATGTATAATCCCTTTTAGGGAATGTAACACGAAACGTGGTTGGGATATACAGGAAGAGAGCAAAATCATATCGGTTTCTGCCATTAAAATCTATGGTCTTTTGTTTAATATACTTTTAAGAAATTTTTTATTTACTAAACCCACACAATATTCCTATTTCATATATGAGAATAACCAGCCTACAATTCAATTTCAAATAATTTCTCCAATAGAAATGTCCTCATTTAGTGTGCTATCGATAAGATAAAAGATTTCTATCACTAAAATAATAAGTTGTTTCGTAGAGTCCTCTTTTTAAGAAGTTATCAATTTATGTCTAATGAATGTAATAACACATGTGATTGGGACATTCAGGAACAACAGGACATTCAGGACAAGAGAACGAGCAAAATCGTATTGGTTTCTACCATTAAAATCTGTGGTCTCTTATTTAATATACTTTTAAGAAATTTTTTATTTATAAAACAACCCACACTATATTCCTATTTCATATATGAGGATAACAACCTTCACAATTCAGTTTCCAATAATTTCTCCAATAGAAATTTCCTCATTTGGCGTGCTATCGATAAAATAAGATTTCTATCACTAAAACATAAGTTGTTTCGTAGAGTCCTCTTTTTAAGAAGTTATCAATTTATGCATAATCCCTTTCGGGGAATGTAATAACACGAAACGTGGTTGGGACATTCATGAAGAGAACAAGCAAAAGGAATAAGCAAAATCGAATCGGATCACGCTCGTTCTTAATCAGGTCATCATCTCGAGAACTGAAAAATTGGGAACTGGAAGAACCAATTAAGGACATTCTTCTCCATAATGGAAAACGGCTTCATCGATACATCACAGCAATCGATTAAACAAACTCGGTAATTAACACTTGCTCTTTCCGAACGCGCCCGGATGTTGGCGACTTTTTTGCTGCTGTTGCTCATTCCCGATCGCATCTAGCACTTGCGGCGGATTGCGGATGCCGTTCATTTCAGAATGCCGTTCATTTAGGAGGGAGTGATTGAAACGGGCCGTTTCTTCGTTTTTCGGAAGTTCGATTATTAACGCGCGCGTGCAAATTAATATGAATTGTATCGGAAATGGAAATCGCCTTTCATTTCAATTGTCCCGAGGATTAGAAAAATTGTTTCCGGAAAATTTTGTTTTGTTTCCGCGGCGCCGAGTACTTCAGAATGCCGTGAGGTACGGAATAAACTGAAGTTTTTCGAAGCGTCTTTTCAGATGTCAACTGAAATTTCGTCTTAATTACGATGAATAAACTGATAATAAAGTCTGATAAACGTGGAATTGATTTGAGAATATATATTTCAGGATTGATTGCTTGATGTGGGTAGGTAGTTAATTGATGTCGCACTGGAGCAACGCAATGGGATATCGGCGACGGTCCGGGATCAATTATGAAGGGAAAGATCCAAGGACAATGCCTCGCAATTTTGAACCATGGTCAGATGATATAATTGATGTAGGAGATATAAAAAATTCGAAAATGTGAAAATATACCATTGTGAGTTTTATTGTGTAGTGTTTTAATTCACTTCTGTTTGAGTTTGTTGTAATAAGTTAATGATACGTTGTTTTCTTGTTTTCAATATAGCTCTCTGCAACTAATATTGTATTGTTCATAGTTCATATATGACTGAAAGATAAATAGACGTCATTTCGAAAAACTTCTCTTTAAAATTCAAATTAAATTCTTCAAAATTTTCATTTCTATTGTCCCGAGGATAAGAAAAATTGTTTCCGGAAATTTTTGTTTTGATTCAGCTACACGGAGTACGCCATGAGGTACGGAATAAACTGAAGTTTTTCGAAACGTCTTTTCAAATGTCAAATGGAATTTCGTCGTAATGGCGATGAATAAATTAATAATAAAGTCTGATAAACGCGGAATTGATTTGATAATATATATATTTCAGGATTGATTGCTTGGTGTGGGTAGGTTATTAATTAACGTCACACTGAAGCAACACAACGGGCCATGGGCGAAAGCCCGGGATCAATCACGAAGAGAAAGATCCAAGGACAACTCGTAATTTTGAATCACGGTCAGATGACAAATTGATGTAGGAGATATTTGAAAAAATATTACTGTGAGCTTTATTATGTAGTGTTTTTGGTTTGAATTTGTGACAATGCGGTTATGGGAATAAGTTTTTGTTTTCAATACGACTCTACAACAAATACTGTATTATTAATATTGAATGTAGAGAGCCTATATAGATAGAAAGGTGACATAGGGAAAACGGCAGCCATGTTTTTTGACCGTTGCTGGGCCAACGCGGACGCTATGCTTTGATAGATTGGATTTTCTCATGGCATAAGAGCTACTTATTTGGACCACATATCAGTTTATGAACCAGTAATATACAGGACTTAATCTGGTGTGTGCTTGGGGGTCTGAATAAAAAAAAGCCTTTTTTTAATTTCATACATTGATTTAGATTTGAATTAGGAACACTTGCATGTTATATCAATGTGGGGCAACGTATTTTGCCCTGTAATCTTCCGAATAAATTATTCATATAAAATATTTTTTCATAAGATAAAAGAGCTTTAAATCCTTAATAGAAATACAGTAAAACTTCAATTATCACGACTGAATGTTGGGCGTAATCCGGATATGCAAAAATCTGGAGGATTGGGTAAGTCATAGAAAAACGGTTATGTTGTGAAATAAAATGCCAAAATTGATCTAAAATAATTTTTGTTTATTTTTATTACGAGAATACAGTATATTTGAATGGCAACCTAATAAAAAAAAGTAGGCCTAATGTACTGTATTTTGAAAGTAAGGTAAATAATTAAGTATTTTAAATATCCATTTTTGTCATCATTCAAATATTCATAAATTATTTATATTGTGGAAAGAAATAAAAAAACCAGTTTAAACATAACTAGAATTTTAAATTGTTTAAATAATATAACGTTTCGGAAAAAATTGTTTTTCGAGCAATACTAGTAAAACAATTTTATACGCTTTCCATTATTGGCGGAATATCGCATCGTTTGACGACATCTTCTGGTTTGGCGAGAATGGTCGATGGAATTTTACACATGTACCTTTGCTTCTTTTTAGTTGTCTAAATTAATGTTATCAATAGTTTACACCTTATTTTGTTCATTAAGTGAATCGGAGCGGTCTGTTGAAGTGTCAAATGAAATTTCGTCATTAAAGGCATGGCGATGAATAAATTAATAATAAAGTCTAATAAACGTGCAATTGATTTGAAAATGGATATATTTAAGGATTGAGTGCTAGATGTGGGAGATATTTGAAAAAAAAAATTATTGTGGGCTTTGTTGTGTTTTAATTCACTTCTGTTTGAGTTTGTTACAATAAGGCAATGATAAGTTTTCTTGTTCTCAATACAGCTTTCCACTGCAAATATTGTATTGTTCATATTTAATATATAACTGAATACTAGGTAAGGGTCATAGAATCATCATCATCTATATTATTTTTATAGTATAGATTCCTTTATGCCTCTTATACGCGACGAATTACTTATTTATGTATTGAACTGGTTTTTCATTTCTCTCCATAATATCAATAATTTATGAATATGTGATTTGATGATATAAGGACATTAAACGACGCATGTTCCACGCGAATTAATGAATAATTGGAATTGTTCATACGAGAATTCTCGCATGGGCACGCTAGTGGGGATAAATTCTGAAAAACTTCTCTTTAAAATATCCTATTGATAATCGCTTTTCAGTTCTCAATTGAGTTTCCAGGCATAGACATTTTAAAGTACGCATAAATTTGTACAGTTTTGTCTGACACTGTATCCAATAAGGTAAACACCCAGGAAATTCTGCGCGACATTATTAGTAATCTGTCAGCCAGTTCTCGTTACAGTTTCATAGCGCTAATCGAAACACTGGCGAGAGACATGTTCAAACCTGTCGTCGAACCAAGTTGATAGATCGTCTGCTTTTCGGATAGAGTGTCTGGTAGGACATCCAATTTCGTTGTTGAACTTATACGATTAATTTGTTTTTCTTGTGCGATACCGAATACTGAAATCAGATTAGATGGATATAAATGTGTGCCATTAATATTTCAGTATGAACACATCATACATTTCTATCCTATTGTTCTGTCCAGAGATATCTATGCGAGATGTTCGAGACAAAACTGTCATGTTCAAATGTAAAAAGTTTCTACAAGTTTCTGTCGGACAGTTGATGAAACTGTAACTACAGATATGTACAGGAGGTAACGTACCTTTAATTCAACAAAAGCATTCTTTTCTCGAAAAAACGTCAAATTTGGTGATCTTGCAAGACCTGCTTGCGCGCATCATGCATTTTTCTTTGACTTCTTTCTTTGAACTTCATGCTTTCTGGTTCATTCTCATACCTGAATTTGCAACTCTAAATTCCTAAATCTAATTACACAATGGCAAATAAATTGAAATATCCTTTTATTGCAAAGGCACTTAAATAAATATATCTATTAACCTCTATATGTCACATTGTGACACATTAGTTAGAGAATAGAACAAAGGGTAGTACAAAGATCAACTAAAGTCCAGCTGCTTCAAAAGTTCTCAAGCCTTCTGATAGAGTTTATGGAGGCCGATTGGCTATCGAAGTTCAGACTAGTGTTTTTGATCAAGCTGAATAATCACTTCAACCAATCAATAATCTATATCACATTGTTATTCATTCCTTTTCCCACAACCATTTTTACAGATCTTCAAACCTAATGACCGGAAGTAGCTTGAAAATATGCGCATACATAATCCGTCTATTTCATTAGGTCATGGGATCGACTTACAATGACTTGGTTCACTTTTTATTTTCGCGTTACCTTTGGTTAAAATTACATTTAAATATTTTCATGAGAAAAAGCTCGCGCTCGATAAATAGATCATAAATCATGACAATAATAATTAGTGAAAATTAAACAGCTCGAGTTTAAATTCACGAGTTGAGTGTACAAGACTGATCTACTGTTGGAGAAGTAATATTATGAGTAAAATACCAGGAATATATTTTACCAAGCGATAGTTATTAAAAAGTGCAAACTCTGATTTTTATTTTATCAGACGCTAATTACTAATTTAAAAGCACAAATTTGATGTACGTTTTGCAAATGATGTTTATATAAGTTTTAATTTCCTTAGTTTCAGAATTAAATTTTGTATTTATATTTATTGAAATTCTTTTGCTATGTGGCAACAGAAAGAAGATAAAACAATGAGTCAACAGATTGCACAGAAAATATCGGTACGAAAATATTTTTGGAATTTGCTAATGGAATAATAACGTTTCATTAAAAATATTAATTTTCATTAGGTTTCTTGTTAGTCTATTTTCAAAGCGAATATGTGTACACTAGAATCTTCAGAGGTAAGTTGAGTAGTCACCACAACTTCAAGTCTATTTTGCATTTTCTACCATTCGATGTTTGTTATGAAAGCTAATAATCTGAAATTTTAATTTCAGAAAATATTAGGAAGAGTTGGAAAAGCCATTCTGTGTCCCAAAACTCTGGTGCTGTTAAATTAAATGATAGTGTTCATGATCTTCAGAGAAAACAGCAAGCACATACTTAAGCTCTGATTCATGGTGGCGAAGAAAACACTGGGCAGGTTTTAAACTAGCCAACTCCATCAGGATGCCACTTCAGTTTGAAGTTGAAGATTGGAGCTATAATCATGTTCCTGAATCCTCGATACGTAACGAGCTTTATGCATCGGAACTAGACTGATAGTTAAAGAACTAAACCTCAATTTGATCATTGCAGTACTCATAAGCTCATCATGTGATAAAATTATTTTTATTCCGCTAATTTTCACCTAGCACCTACGACATAGATCACTTATTCACATTAAGACGTAGTCAATTTTCTGTAAAAATAGCTTTTTCTATGACCATTTGTAAATCTTAAGGTCATATACACTGGAGAAAGTAGGTATCGACCTTCCTGAACCTATGAACCATGGATAACTTTATGTAGCATTGTCAAGAGTTCGATGGTTTGATAATGTCACAGTTAGTTGTCCATGGGACCAAAACAAGGAAAAATATCTCCAGATTCTGTTAAGATATTTAGAAATAATATCCTGCACAAAGAAAATTTCCAAAGTCCTTGAATTAATTTTGATAAATGTAAAACAAATGGGGTAGCACATGGAAGGGACTTCATGTCCCCTCCATGTGCTACCCCATTGATCCCCCTGGGAGGATCATAATCCAACACACACTTTCATATTTTGTATTCCTATGCATGAACAATGAAGCATATCAACGGTATGTTTTAACACACGCTCATTATTTATAATTACTCCATAATATATCAGTAATAAAAGTTTGAATAGCAATGAGCGCTTTCTAGAACCCGATTTATCCTTATCTCAACAGACTTTACATTAGAATGATATAATTGGTGACTCGAATCACTATTTGAATGTAAGTAAACATTTTCATTTTACCGAACCGAATGGAAGTTAATAACGTATATATAACTAAATATTATTAATAATTCAATTTCTACCTCGACTGATAAACTGTATAAATTTTCCAGACTCAACCGCAAATGTTGTTTGATTCTAATAGTTTTATATACCTGTGCGTATGTTTATATATGTATATATTTGAATACTAGCAGAATTATCCGGCGTTACTCGGTTTGAATTGGTCAACTAACATCCGCTTTCGTTAGCAAATTGAAATTCCTATTCATAACATGTAACAACTACCACTCTAATGAAGGTACACAATTGTTAAATACACTATTTCACAAATGTAAATAAATGTCATATTTAACATTTTACATTTTTGTAGAATTTAAATTTTTAGCAGGAAATAAGTCTCTAGAGTGTGTTAATGTTACCCAGAATGCATAGAATAGTTCAGAGTATGCATTTAAATGCCTTGTATTTCATTTAAAAACAAGTTTCCCAAAATTATCATGCAATGATAAAAATGTTTTTAAAACTAATTGAACCACTTCCTTAATTACCGTTATTGAACGAAAAACATCAAATTAAAAATCCAGAAATACATCTTAAACCAGATTTAATAAAGCTTCGAATGAAAGGCACTAATGAATGTATCTGTTTTTTCACTACAAAATAGGTTCTTGGAATATAACGGACACAACGATTAAAAAAATACCACGGTTCCCATATTAGCTACCAGTCCTATTTTAAAAGGTCTTGTTTTGCATGTTTTATTTATAATGACTAGCAAAATTGCCCGATTTCACTCGGGTTGAATTAGTTAACTATAGATTGAAAGCGATCAGAAATTAATCACTTTCCTCTTCCGTAGAAAAATGCCAACTCATTTAAGTGTGAGTAAAATAATTTTTTAACACTTTTTCTACATTTTTATAATTTCTACAACCTACTTTGGACAAAAATCCTATACATGCATTTCCATCCATGTAATGCATTTAACATGTATCGCACCCCTGCTAAAGGTACACTTTTGAACCAGGTTTGCGACATTTTCGAATTTCGCCATCATTAAGGGAAAGATGACAAACTAATTTTATAAGATATTTATCACTGTTTGTTTAAAAGTGGATACGCATTGTTTCTTGAAAATTCCTTTTTGCAATAATAAAGGAACTTGTTTTAAAATTGAATGTATTCGGTACAAAGGTAACCTATCAGAATTTTTTTAAATGGTAAATCGATTTGATAGTTTCTTCTAAAAAAATCATTGTTTCAAGAAAATCTCCCTTATATAAGTTGCTTTAGTATAGCTTTGATTCTCATAAAATAAGCCACCTCGACCTTCTGTCGCTATATCACAAAGAATTTGTAATATTTCAAAAGTCCTAGTTCAGACTTTTTTTAACATTAACGTTCTTTTAATAATGACAAAATTCTACTAAAAATTTGCTTCATTCTAACTTACATGCTGCTTTAAATGAAATATTTTGCCGTGGTGTTGTGTGTGATGAAAGTTTATTAAAATAATAAATATTTAAAACAAAAAACAACAGAAAACAACGAAATGAAACAAAATAAAAGTTGGCGATAAAAAAATTGTTCTAAAGATATAAATTCGCGATTTTTTTCCTCGTGATCTCGCACAGTTACCACAACTTACAACTAAAAATTAGAACAAATTTAGAAATAAGAAATTAATTCCGAGCTAAAGAAACATAATATGTATATAACACTGCACTTGGCAAACGAACTTTTTCGTTTTGTTGCAAATTATCGTCTGTCCCAAATATTCGGAAATACTTTATAATTCGCAAAGAAAATAAATAAGGCTCAAAATACGAAAATATTACAATTTAAATTCCATAAAATAGTTTGGAAAAATAATTGATTTTTCAGCAGTTCTGGTAAAACAATCCAAGTAATTGCAAGGCTCAATCTACCTTCCAGCTACTCCAAAACTACCAAATTATGGTTGATTAAGTATAGTTACTTTGATGTCTAAATATGTAAGCGAAGGAACGTAAAATAACGTATTCACTTAACTAAAACACAGTGTATAAAATATAGAACATTGCAATAAAATATGTTGGATAAATTTTATGCGATACTTGTGCAAACAGACACAAAATAAGACAGAACGGGAAGACGGACAGACTAACGCAAACAAGTTCGGTCACTAAATGAATGCAAGTACTCACAGTATGCAAAGTTCCATGAAAATACGTATATTCAAATGTTTGGACGTAGCAAGGGCACGCACATACAGACAGATGGACAGACAGACATACACCAAACGCACAAGAGACGGATTTTGCATTAGAAAGGCCCAAAAGAGATAGAAAACTTGAAATGGGTTGAAAATATTCAATGTACAAACAAACACTCCATTCTTATATTTAAATATATCCCATATATTTCATTGTCTATTTCTATACACTTCGTAAACTATGCAATCATTAATTACCAGTTGGTTAAGTTATTTTACAAGATGTAGGGCATTTCTAATTAATTTAATTTATACTCACTTCGTTAATGTGTTGCATTGTTCATTTATTTATTCTTATTTCGTCTAAGGGAGTTAGACTGTCTGTGTCTTGACTAGAACCCGGATCTCGTTTATCGTTTGCTTCTTGTTTACGTTCACAAATTATTGTATTTTTATGGCCTGACTAAGGGCTCTTCTGACCTTTTGGGGCATCATAAAGATCCTCCGACCACCTCTTGAATAACCACACACCATCTGGGAAGATTGGGAGTGTCTGGGTCTTTTCAAATAAACACCCATCCCCCAATTTTAGTAATTTGTTATTCATTAAGCAGAGCGTGTGAAAGACAGTTCAGTGTTACTTACCAAAAAGTACTTCATGATAGCGATAGGTTGTACAGATATATATATATATATAACCATCGGACCTTCTAATGTATAAACGGAATAAGTGAGCGTAACTTTATACTAGTTATTTTTTCGGTTGCTCGATTTGAAGATCTGTCACGTAATTGTTGGAAAAGCATGAGACTTAGTGTGGGACAGATTATTGATTGGTTATTGTGATTATCCAGCGAGACTAAAAACACCAATTTGCACTTTGCCAATCGATCGAAGCCAATTCGTGAGCCCACGTGACTTAGCTTTCTGAGATCTTACAACAGCGAGTCCATCCATATGATCTGCATATTTGATTACGTCGATGCATATAATACTGTACTGTAAGTTAATTTCTGCAGTGGCGTCTAGGTAGGTATTTAATTAGCGTCACACTGGAGCAACGTAACAGGCTATTGACGGCGTTCCGGGATCAAACCCGAAGGGAAAGATCGAGGAAAACACCACGTAATTTTGAACCGCTGTCAACTGGCTCCCCACTCTCCAAACATCCACACTACGGCAACGTGGAGACATTTGAGGCCACGACAGATTTAACGTGCCCCAGAATCCTTTGTACACGATGGTATTTGGTTGGATTCGAACTCGCAACCCTCGGGTTGTTAATCCGTTACTCTTCCAACCGGGCTACAGTTGCCCCCTGTAGAATCGTCTAAGTTCCTCACATTCATTTGTACTGGCTGTATAACCCCGCGTTGCGGAGGACAACTTGTTAGTAAATAACTCCCTCTTGGATTTTTTACTCTTTTTTTGCATGCCTTCTTATAGATTCACTGTTATATAATTCTATAAATTTATAATTATTATTATTCGGATTTAAAAGTTTTATGGATTAATGTGTCACGGGTTAACTGATTACTAGTAAACGACATTAGATTTTTCGCCGTCTCATTGCAAGTCTTCATGTAAATTTCCCAATTTCACCCTGACGTTCAGCTTCGACCAGTCTTCTATTGGTAGATTGTTCCTTAGATTCATTGTGACGTCTTTCACGTAGTTTATATTTAGCTGAATTGCTTGTTATGCAACGTTTCCTTTTTGGCATTGTCGTTAAAAAGAGTAATCATAACACAAAAACAAGCGCTATAAAAAAGGCAGGAGTAAACAATTTGAAATTCCAAATTACGATGGATTTAAGGGTTGAGTTGTACAGGCTTGCTGTATTGGATGTGAAATAATTATAAAAATAATGATTATTTAAAGAAGTAAAATATAAGGCTCGAAAAAAGTAGTGTATTAAATGTTTATTTAAGGTAGGTAAAATGTAAGACACGAAAAATACTGTATATTAAATTTTGAACATTTTCTACGTATTTTTATCGAATTTAACACGAATATTTAAGTCAAGTCTGACAAAAACATAATAAAAATGTTGGGGCAAAAACTGCAACGGAACTGCCAGTGACGTCACGGCACTCTGTCCAATCAGATAATTTTTTGAGCATTTTATGTTAATATTTAAATTTTTGAAAATTTTGAATGGGCGGAATAACTTTCCCAGTTTATTCTGCGTATTTTGACACCTCTCTCAGATCTCTACGTGATGTGGTTGAGACGAAGATAGATTTCCAACAGACAAACTATCACATATTAATAGTGTAGATTATGATTTACCAGCTAACCAAAACTTTTGAACAACATCCAAAACATACGAATAACACTACAATAATAAATGCATCCCACATAATCACTATACCCTAACTATGATAAATTTGCAGTGGGAGTAGTGAAGAACGAGGACATTCCGAATGATCATGACAGTGGGTGGATGCCCACTCCCTTTCCCTGTCTCCGCTTTCCCATTGTTTTCATGGTTATGTTCTCCAGTTACATTCATGTCTCATCGTCTGCTACAAATAAACGTGTTCGTCTAGAAAGGCTCAGTTTTAGAACCTTACTATTAAGCATTTGCAACAAACCGCTTTTAATGAAAAGGCATATTTGGTAAATACTAAGTTCTCGAATTTTAGGTTCTAATATTGGGTCGGTACGAATGAAATGTCCGGAAAATGACCATCACACTTCGATGGCGATAACTGAAAAATAGAGTACCCGACCTACTCGAAATAATCTCCCTCTGAATTGGCACACTGTTGCCACTTGTTCTGACAAGCCCATGATCCCGGAACGAAAAAAGTCTTGTGGCTGGGATGCGAGGAAGTCATCAACTGAACCTCCGTATCTTGGGTGAACCGTTTGCCAGACAGAAAGCGATCCAGGTGATGAAACAGATGAAAATCTGTAGGTGACAAGTCAGGGGAATAGGGGGAAGAGGCATCGCTTCATAGCCCAACTCACGTAGTGTAATCATCGTCCGTTGTGCGACATGAGGACGGGAGTTTTCTTGCAAAAGGAGAACGCTGTTTGCCAAAGCCGGTTGTTTCACCATCAATTTCCGGTGCATCTGTAGTAATTCATCACAATATCGTTCTGAAGTGATGGTTTGGCCACGGCAGGAAACTGCGATAAATTACTCCAGCTGTAGACCACCATACAAGAAGCATAACCTTCTTGGGATGTAAGGGTGGCTTGGGATGGCGTCCAGGAGGTTGTGCTTTGCTCAACCATTGTGCAGATCGTTTCCGATTGTCATAAAGGACCCATTTCTCGTCGCAGGTAACGATTCGCTGCAGTAGAGGCTGTCTTCCATTCCTGGAAAGGAGCGATGCAGACTTCCAAACGTTTCATCTTGTTGGCTATTGGCAATTCACGAGGCACCCAAGAATCCATGTTTTTGACCTTACCCAGTGCAGCCAGACGACGAACAATCGTAGTGTGGTGGACATCTAGCTCGGCCGCTATCTCACAGCATGTTTTACGCGGTTCAGCTTCGACCACACTTAGAACATCGTCAGAAACTGCAACTTCTTGGTGACCACGTGGTTCGTTTTTCAGGTTCATATCTCCACTTCGAAACTTCGCAAACCATCGCCGAATGATTCGTTCATTGGCTGTATTTTCCCCGAATGTTGTGTTAATGTTTCAAGCAGCAACCTGCAGCAGAATCTCACTTTAAATTCGTAAAGGAAGATGACTCAAATCTGAGTTTTCCTTGTCGAATTCGGAAGCACCTTACGCCCGAACAAATTAAATCTGGAACTTGTACTTCACACGCGTGATAGCTATTTATAGTAGCTCTGTGACGTAAGATGCCGGAAGCTTGTAGGTAATTACTTTTAGCTGTATGGGTGTCATTCCCAAAGCTATTTCTCATCGGACATTTCATTCGCACCGACCCAATATTAAACGAGATTTTTGAAACTTGTCTTTTACGGTTTTATAGGTAACTAAAGCAATACTTTAGGTTTTCATAAAAATATCACTGAATTATTAGGTAAGGTGTAGAGAAAAGTTTTGTAATGATACCTTGGAGAAGTACCTACCACTAGAATTGTTAATTTACCACCAAACAACACTACTCAATACTAGATTATTTTTTGCAGATTGGAGTTTTCCTTCCTCGTTTCCATGAATTTACCTGGGATCTTTCCCTTTGGGTTTGATCCCGGACCATCACCAATAACCCGCTGTGTTGTTCCAGTGCGACGTTAATTAAAATGCCTACCTACCATTAATTACCCTCTGGTAGGCAGTTGAATTTACATCGCACTGGAGTAACACATCGGGCTATTGGCGACGGTCTAGGATCAACCCCGAAGTGAAAGTTTCGAATTAGCCTCTGCTTTGCTAAAAATGACAGCAGTGACAAGAAAAAGTAAACTATACACCGTTGCACTTCATTATTATTGGCGAATTATATATATCGATATTAATTTATCTCTATAATTTAATTTTAATGCTCTCTACAATGCTAGATGGAACTTTTGACAATTACGCCAGATGGGGCTCTCCGCAATGAATTTTAACGTTTAACTCTTCCCAAAACATACATTAAATGCATACAATCGTCACATTTGCGATTTTCCTGTAAAAACCTTGAGTTTTTTCAGTATGAAGTTGGAAATTTTGAAATTCGGTGAAATTTAATGACCAATTACTGTCCAATTAATATTCAAAATTGAATAAAGATTAAAAAATAGGCTCATTTCCCATCGAGTCGCCAGTTTGGAGTGTGGGACAACGACTTGCTAGTCGTTTGAGCTACTCGAGTATTGTTTCAAAGCGTTTATATTTTTGATTTTATATACGAGGGGTGTTCAAATGAAAAGGTACGAAACGATACTGTGGGTATAATTGAAGTTTCTGACCGTGATGGAAGTCTTTATTCAAAAGTAATCACCAGAGGCCTGAGCACAACTATCCCACTGTTTCACGAGCCGAAGGATTCCGTGTTCCCAGAATTCCTGTGGCTGTGACATGAGTCAGTCCTCCACTGTGTCCTTCAGTTCGTCGTACGAGTTGAAGCGCTTCCCTTTGAGATGTTTTTTAGTGGACAAAACAGATGGAAGTCGCAGGGCGATATGTCCGGGCTGCAGGGCGGATGCTCAAGCTGCTCCCTCTTGAACTTGGCCAGTACACTTTGTGTGACCTGGAGACGTGTGGACGCGCGTTATCGTGGAGCAGAATCACTCCCACCGTGAGCAGCCCAGGCCGTTTTCTCTTGATGGACTTGCCTAGGCTACGGAGTGTCTCACCTACCGGTTTAACACCTTCCGCAATCAGAAATCTGATAACACCTCGCTGCTCCTCAATCGTCGAACTTCGCAATGTGAACGCCATGATGTCCTCACACGCACTGCCGCGTCAATTGGACGGAACATACAACTGCCTGCTTCTCTCCTGCGTCATGTGCGGGTACCCGCGCATGCGCACAACCACGCCGTTACTCGTACATTCGCGTCCCTAGATGTCTCACTACGTTATCCCAAAGCGGCATATTCAAATTTTAACCGGTTTGGTTGTTACGACGTTTCGTACCTTTTCATTTGAACACCCCTCGTACTTGAATAGATTCCTCGAGATCTTTAAAATGATACTCGCATTCGTGTAGGGGTTGTCAATATAGACTGAGTCAAAAACGGCAGCACATCCCCTTCTAATGAATAACAACCCTTCTAACGAAATAGAGTATGTATGCGAGAAACTCGGTCTAGCTAAAGGTGTACACGAGACTGGTCCACCTTAAATCTTTTGTGGTCTCAAATGTCATCACGTTGGCATGGTGTGGAAGTTTGGAGAGTGCAGCGACAGCTCAGGTGTTGACCTCGTCATCTGACCGTGATTCAAAACTACGAAATATCGTCCTCGAATTTTCCCTCTGGGATTGATCTCAGAGCGCCGTCAATAGCCCGTTGCGTTGCTACAGTGCGATGTAAATTGAACTACATAACAACTGCTCAGTTAGGAGAACTCCAAAAAGACACGAACTAATTGACAAGAGTGATGAAAAACACTAGTTTGTGCTTGGACAGCTAATGCCCAAGTTGATTCGTAAACCTAGGTGAAATCCTTCTGAGATCTCTACAGCGATTCCACCCACATGCTTTATCTACTTCGTTAGAAGGTTGATGCATACAGCATCCATACTGTTTACGAATATACTGACACTATTACGGTTCGGCACGTATTTTTATATATAACGAATTCAATTCTGATCTATTGTCACAGGCTTTCATGTAATTCCTTTCGGTCGCTCTGCTTGATGATCTGTCGCGTGGTTGTGGTAAGAAGCACGAATCCTGATTATTGATCGATTAAAGTGATTATTCAGTGATTAAAAACACTAGTCTGTGCTTCGATAGCCAATCGAACCAAAGCGATTCGTAAACCCAAGTGACATCCTTCTGAGATCTCCATAACCTTGCGCCATAACACCCCAAAATTCAATCAATCCGATCTGAAATTTCACGATAGTGACTGCCTACATTGTATATTTTATTATTAGGTCGATTTACCCAGAAATATTACTTAATTTCCCTCACCCATAGGAAGGACTAGGAGCATCACGCGCTCCGGATGTATTACTCTGTATGTGAATCGGATTCCACGCTGCTTACGGATATGCTAACACGATTACTGTTCGGCACGTATTTTTAAATAAAAAGATTTCATTTAGGATCTATTTTTATCACAGGCGGTTGGCCGTTAGTCGCCTCATGCTATCCACGGAGTTGTGTTCATTTCTGAGGCAGATGTTGCCGCGAGCATTTTGCACAGCTTTGGCCATGCCGATTATTTTCTCGCTGTAGTTGTTTTTCAGGATGGTAATCGATTGTACGATACGGCGTGCAAATTAGTTACCAGAGTCTAAGAATGGCAGATTTCTCTTGACTTCCCCCTACAGAACTTGTGAGAGAGGTTCGTGAATGACTTCCACTACTGACCACCTAGCTCGCTTTCATTTCAGTGTTTGGCATGCTAGAGATATCACCTGCCGGACTTTCTGTATTTTCTAGCGTTCACAGAATGGGTAGGGCTTCGAACGAAAGGATCTTCCCTCTTTAGGGCCAGTCGCTGATAGTTCTCAAATGGTGATCGATGTCAGCGGTCACTTAAAAGGGGATAAAATCTTCGTAACCGCATCTGTACCGAGCCGCTCTAGGAAGGAAAAATCTCACGGTAGGACTGTTGTACTGCTCGTAGTCTAAAGGTTAACAGCTACTATTGCAAAGCAGGTGAATATATGATTAGGTGAGTTCAATGCCCAGACAGCTGATACAATGTCTATACGTTCTGGTTCCATCCCTTTAAAATGTCCTGTTCTCAATCTGGATATTGTGGTGGTGGTTTCCTATCGGTGTTGGTTCCACAAATTTGTTGTTTTATTTCAATTTTTGTGATATGAGTTTGAATTTTACTAAAGCATTGGGGTTTGTTCAGCATTCAATTCTCTGGCCTCCTCTGCCAATTGAACTGAAGCTTCATTTCCTTCAATACCCACATGTGCGTGAAACCACTGAAGAGGGCATCCTTTCTCCAAGCACTTGATCCGCTGAGTTAAACATAATACTTCAAAATCAAATTTAGATGCAAGTAAATTGAAAAAGTGTGCGCTCCAAGCCTTACACCACACACTAATTCAAGCAGAGAATATTTACGCATAGTCTGAATACCTCTGATCCTTCACAAAAGGTTCGACATAATATGTTTCCGCGAGAACACTGAGTTTGCAAACACGCGGAATGAAATGCTAATAGACACACTGCGTTGCAGTAGTGCCTTCTCAAATAAACCCTCTCTAAGGGAACGGTGCTTGTTAAAGCCTCTCTTCCCTTGCAGTTGACTAGCACTGTATGTAATTGCAGCTATATAATCTGGGGTGGAGGATAAGAGACTTGGATTTGGAGTTGCGATGGGACTTGGTTGGGTAAATAATTATATTCTGTTTAACAAACTTTTGTATCTTCAGGACTCGGTGCAAGGTATTTAAATTGTTAAATAATGACTTCTTTACTTTCTTTAGGGGGTAGGAGTGGTTCCGTTGAATATGTCATGGCCTCAAATGTCCTTACGTGTGGAAGTTTGGAAAGTAGGGTGCCAGCTCAATTGTCGATCTCGTCATTGACGATGACTCAAAATTACGAGGTGTTGTCCTCGGACTTTCCCTTCGGAATTGATCTCGAACCGTCGTTCATAGTACGCTGTATTGCTCTAATGCGACGTAAATTAAAATACCTACCAGCAATTTGAGTAAGATCAAGAACGAAATCAGGTGGAAATGGTGCGATTCCTGGAATAACACAAGTTCAAGTCGTCGCTTTTTAAAGGAACCTAATGATTTCAGATTTACCTTCAGTCAGTTTTCACTTTTGCAGCCAGGGCCATATGGAGTCATATTATTACTAAAGTACAGATTTTATCAAGTACATGTTTCAGGTATATCTGCACATGTTTCATCATATGAATACGGGAGGGGACATGTTTGTTTGACCGAAAAAGAGACATTGAAACATTTTATTTTTCTGTAATGAAGAAAACGCTTGACGAGATTGTGTACCTTCCACACCTTCCAATCGATTTTTGCTATTTGTTTTCTAATTTTTATTTGGTGACCATTGGAAACTGGAGCAATACAAAGGGTTATTGGCGACAGTCGATGAAACACATCGAACTTCTAATTAAATAGAGAGACCATGTGGGTTGAGTCGGTGTCGTAATATCTCTGAAGGGTAACTCACGTAGGCTTACCAACCGACTTAACCGATTGGCTGTCGAAGTCCAGGTTAGTGTTTTTGAATCACGGTGGATAACCACTTTAACCAATCAATAATTATGATTCATGTTTTTCTCCCCACAACTACGGGAGAGATCTTCAAACCGAGCAACTGGAAGAAATAACATTAAGCTGCGGGCACAAGCTCCGTCTATTTCATTATAAGGTCGATGGACAAACACTAGTGTCCGAATACACAATTGCAATTTAATATTTAAAATAGGACTTAATAATAATTTAAAAATAGTACATAACATTGAAGTAAATCGACTTTAGATCAACAGCAAATAGTCCGGGTTTAAAGTCTGGGGTCTGAAGATAAGTGAGTCGTCAAAAATAATATACCCCACCAATAAACAACCAGAACCACACTGCAGCGTCTCGGGAAAAACACAAAACGGCTCCGATGCTGGCCCCACAACAGTATCACGTATAGAAAACCATCCCTGGAGAAGAAAAGTAAGAAATGACGCCGATTGCACCACCGTTTATCCAAGAAGTCTCGTGCCATAAAAAACACAGTTCAGCCGACACTTTCCAAGGACGAAAATCCAATTTAAGGTTTTCTGTCTCCAAAACCAAAGTTCCTGCTCATGGAAGATTTATTTTGAAGAATTACGGAGAGTTTGTGCCCCAAAATTGAGACTGGAGTGCCAGAAACAATTCGAAAAGGGTGGAGAAGCTTTGAGAACTTTTTGACTAGTTACCACTCTCTAGTGAGGACTCCTTACCATTCTCAGATGTGGTAACAAGTTACCAGCTTTGATAGATCTCTACTCTAAAAATGGTCTGTTTTTTAATTAAGAATACGTTTCAACTACAAGGTACTCAATTGGGCATTTTTTGGTGCTCTTTTGGTCATGCATTACCAAGTTTTCCAATGAAGTACGATTTGGTTTGTTGATCGGTTTGGTTTTTATAGAGCAAAGGTGATATTTGACCAAGCTGTGCCAAACATAAGACATAAAATGGCAAGTAAAGGGACTTACAACACAGTACTTATACTGACACGAATGAGATGTACTCCAAGAGAGGAATCGAACCAGCGCCTCTTACAATTTCTGGCACAGCTGGCATATCCACTAAACCACGGGGACCCGGAACTACAGTTATGCCCTCACATAACTGTAATTCGGATAACCCTTTTCGAATTGTTTGATTCGAATTGGGTGGAAATACATTATGCCCACACATAGGTTTCTATGTGTGGGCATAATGCATAATGTATCGGGGCATAATGTATATTGGGGCATAATGTATTTCCTACCAATTCGAATCAAACAATTCGAAAAGGGTGGAAAAGCATTGAGAACTTTTGACTAGTTACCACTCCCTGATGTGAACGCTTACCACTCTCAGAAGTGGTAAGTAGTTACCACTTTTAACTTGTTAGTTTTGAACAGATCTCTACTCTAAAAAAAATCTACTTTTTAATAAAAAATGCGTTTCAACTCCAAGGTACTCAATTGGATATTTTTTGTGTCATTTGGTCTTTCATTACCATATTTCGCAATGACGTATGATTAGATTGGTGGTTCGGTTTGGTTTTTTATGGCACCGGGGTGATATTTGACCAATATGTACCAAACAAAACGGCAAATAAATGGACATACGCACAAGGAAAGTTAGACTGACACAGATGAGAGAAATACGCCCAGAGTGGAATCGAACCTGTGCAGCCTACAACTCGCATATTACTAAGTAGGGTTATATCCACTGAGTCAAGCAACCCCGAGTTACCATTATGCTCTCACAGAGGTAGAAAATATCTCGGACCATTTTGATTTATAAGGTTTCAAAGTAAATTGAAAATAAAACTAACGGAATTAAGAGTTAATGTCAAAAATGTAAATTAGAACCGCATTAGAGAGATTGACAGGGTTCCTGCCAAATGATACTCTGGTGAAACCCTCTCAGATGCCTTGGGTACCATCAATTCGAACATTAAAAATTCTCTTCATGTAACTTTAATAATTATAACGAAGTTAATAGACATTGAATCACCAGAAAGGTGTCCAGTTTCAAAACCTGGGTCTAATGAGGATCTTCCAAAGCAATATAACCTACCAATAAACAACCAGCACCACACTTCACCATAGCGGGAAAAACAAAAAACGTACCAATACTGACCAAACTCAGTTCCCCACAACAGTGTCACGTATAGAAAAGCATCCCTGGAGAAGAGAAGTAAGAAAAGACGCCGATTGCACCGTCGCTCATCCAAGAAGTCTCGGATCATAAAAAACACAGTTCAGCCGACACTTTCCAGGGACGAAAATCCAATTTAAGAACTCGGTAATAAACTTTCCCGCCACCGTTTTGGAGAAGGAATTCCTGGTTCTCCAAATTTAACACATCCTGATGGAAAGTTTTTGTCACAAGTTTCTGAGTCGTGTGCCGCTGACAGACGTTTTGTGGGAGGAGGGAGTTTGGATGAGTCGAAAGTACTTTTAAATGAGTGGGAATGCTTGGGAGAGGGAGTTATGGGGAGTTTCTGGTGGGTGATTTGCATTGATTGGGACAATGAGTGTTGTTCAGCTGAAAGGTAGGGTCATTTCGGACTAAATTTGGATACATAATTCCTGTTTCACTGGAATTATAGGTGTACGTTTTTGAATATAGTCACTTAATGTGTCGTGTGCCGCTGATAACAGACATTTTGGGGAAGGAGGGAGTTCGGATGGGTTTTTCGTGTGTGAAAGGACTTTTAAATGACTAGAATGCTTGGGAGAGGAAGTTCTGGAGAGTTTCTAGTGGGCGATTTGCATTGATTGGGACAATGAGGGTTGTTCATCTGAAAGGTAGGGTCACTTCGGATTAAATTTGTATACATAATTCCCGTTTCGCTGGAATTATAGGTGTACGTTTTTGAATATAGGCACTTAATGAGTCGTGCCACTGAAAACAGACGGTTTGTGGGAGTAGGGAGTTCGGATGAATTGGAAGTACTTTTATATGAGAGTGGGAATGCTTCGAAATAAAGAGTTCTAGAGAGTTTCTGGTTAGTGATTTGCATGGATTGGGACAATGAGTGTTGTTCAGCTGAATTGATTGGGACAATGAGTGTTGATCATCTGAAAGGTAGGGTCACTTCGGACTAAATTTGGATAAATAATTCCCGTTTCGCTAGAATTATAGGTATACGTTTTTGAATATAGGCACTTAATGAGTCGTGCCACTGAAAACAGACGGTTTGTGTGAGGAGGGAGTTCGGATGAGTTGGAAGTACTTTTATGAGAGTGGGAATGCTTCGAAATAAAGAGTTCTAGAGAGTTTCTGGTTAGTGATTTGCATGGATTGGGACAATGAGTGTCCAGCTGAAAGGTAGGATCATTTCGGACTAAATTTGGATAAATGTTGGACTTTAGAATTTATATATTCTTGTTATTCAGAACTGTTCGTATCAAGAATCTTTCCACTGATGTTATTGTTGGACTTCAGGTAAATCAAGCGGTATTGCATTCTGTATCATCTGTGACTTAAGGGAGGATAGTTTTAGGTTTATGTTTCTAGTTAGCGAAGAAGCTAATATATGCACATTTCTTCCTCCCTGATATATGTATGCGTGTATTTTAAAAGTTTAGATTTGTGCATCGGATATCTCGCCCGGGTTGTATATATCTTATGTGTTTGTAATAAACTTGGGTTGTTCTTTTTTATTGCTCTGGAGTTATTCGGCATTTGAGATACACGAACAATAAACAATTCCCGTTTCGCTCGAATTATAAGTAGTTTTTTGGATATAGGCACTTAATAAGTCGTGTGCTGCTTACAATAGACGTTTTCTGGTTGGCGGGAGTTCATTTCTCACCAATCTAGAAAGTCGGTAATCCATTGCCCGTTTTTAAATTCACGTGTTGTAAGCTTATCAATGTAATGATTTAAGACATAGGTACATATCTTTAAGAACACTCATGTATTAGGTAGATGCAAAAGTTCGTCCCGTTTTTTTCGACAAAAATTAAAGAAAAACTTTATTTACTAAAAGTTACATCTAATAATTATAGTTTGTGCCGTTTTGTTCGATGACCTTTCACCATCTCTCCTGTAGCTGCTTAATCCCGCGCTCATAGTTCTGAGGTTGGTTTCTGGTTAAATAACTCTGATCCAGGTGACGAAACTTCCTTGCACGTGGAATCGTCAACTGCACCCTCACCATACATAATGCATATCTTCTTTTGCATCTTCGAAGCATTCTTGCCTTTTCGGAAATAAAAAGCATAATATTTCGGAAATGCTCCTTATTTTCTGCCATTTTGAATGCTTGACAAAATTTAAAAATACACAACGAAATAACACAATTTTTCCCCAAGTACTCGCTGAACTTCCTTCTTTCAAACAACATCAAAACTTTACACATATGAAGTAGATGACACTTAGGTTTTGCGATGCAATGCCATCTAGGGCCAGAAAGGGACGAACTTTTGCATCAACTTAATACAACAGATGAGCCCAAAAGATGATATACTTTCTAAAGAGACCTTAAACCAAGAATTATCTGTAAGCCTTATAAAAACAAATATTTAGTTCCTAAATATTTGTTTCCTAGCTTTCTTTCTTGCTTTGGAACGATTTCCATGACTGTTATAATAGCCCGTTGTGTTGCTCTAGTGTGACGTTAATTAAAATACCTACCATGACTGTTATTGCGCTTCAATTTTTTTAATTAGAAAAATTTCATAGATTGACCGTTTTACAGCCGTTTAATGGAAAATTAAGATTTCAAATGCATTTTTTCATCTTTTGGCCATTCTTGTATTGCTTAGGACATTTCGTGTTTCATTTTTTTTGTTCAATTGTTTATTTTGCGCAATTGATTTTACTTCTGTAAAGCCTCGTCTAATACATATATTGAGAATGAGCTGATAAGCATGTACGAAAATGCTTAAACAATAGCCTTATATTTTACCTTTAAAATTGTGAACAAAACTAGAGACATACGAAAGTAACATGCCAGTTGCATCGATTTTCTAATGAAATAGTCGGATCATGTGGGCGGAATCGTTGTCGTAAGATCTCCGAAGGGTAAATCACAAATAGACTTAGCCGATTGGCTATGGAAGCGCAGACTAGTGTTTCTGATCACGGTGGATAATCACTTTAACCAATCAATAATTTAGGATTCATGCTTTTACCCACAACCACGTAACAGATCTTCAAACCGAGCAACTGGAAGAAATAACATGAATCTGCGGTCATATGCTCCGTCTATTTCATTTTAACGTCGATGGTTAGTTGGCGATGTCTGTTTCTTTTAAGGACAAGTAACGCCAGCATTGTTGTCTAAAATAACGCTGAAAATCAAATACGTCAATGTCATAAAAAATATCTTAATTAGTATAAAATTGCCAATAGTGAAAAATGAGTTTAAAGTGCTTATAATTCTCATTACTACTGCTGTAAAAGAGTGAAGCTATCTGCCATAAGGCCATTACAGGACTCTCTCCCAGATGGTATAGGGGTCAAAAACCCAAATTGATTGACTGAGTTGACAATCTGTAAAAACATTGAAAAATACGTTGGTGGTTGATTTGAGGTGGAACCTTAAATGGAAAGAAAATGAGAATTTCTCATACTTTTAGGAGTGAAAGAGTTTGGAGGGTAATTTGGAGATCATATTCTGGTGTTCTTAGGATAGTGGGAGCCGTCATGACTGGGTTCATTGCAAGAGATCACCCAAACATGATAAGCTTGAGACCTGACAAAGACAGTGAGTACATGTCTCCTTTAAAGTGCCACGAATTGACCCTCCCGTTGTTAACATAACACCTCAAACATGTGCTAGTGTGAGTAAACGTGCAGCATCCATTAAGCTAATGTTTCCATAAGCAACGACATTCTTACTTCCATGTCATCCTCTTAATAAATATATAGATTTTTAATTAATGTCAATTAATTTTCCGACGGAATTATTCCAGACTTGTAATGAAATGTAGACTTGTTAAACATAACTTACATCAAAGGCAGTTTAACAATTACTAGTTTATAAGAAAAGATTATTAGATTATTGGAATAAAGAGAGATTATTAATTTTGGAATTAAATTTTTCCAGACTTGCAATGACTATAGTCTTGTCTTAGAGTAGAATCTAATCAGCTGCCAAAACATATCTTACATCAAAGCCGCTTAAAGAGTATTGGTTTTTGTCAAAAAAATTGTAGGCATTTTAATAGTATTAGATTTTTTAAATTACAATATGAAAATGCATTTGTACCTGATAAAAAAAGAAACATTTAATGTCTCCGAAAAGTGTCAGTTAAAGAGTTTCTCCGCTCCACGTCAACAATATGGGTACTTAATTTAAATTGTGATCTGTCTTCACTGGGTTACCTAGTTATAGAACGCATATAGAGCCCAATGCAATTATTACCATCACAAAATTATTTTCTAGAAACGTTATAACGGCCGCGAAAGCCTGTTGGAAGAGTAACGGACTAACAATCGGGGGTTTACGAGTTCGAATCCAACCAAAGACCGTCGTGTACAAAGGGGCTGGTGCACGTTAAAGGTGTCATGTTCTCAAATGTGATCACGTTGACGTGGTGGGGAAGTTTAGAGAGTGGGTTGCCAGTTCAGGTGTGACCTCGTCGTCTGACCGTGGTTCAAAATTACGTGATGTTGTCTTCGCATGTTTCCCTTCGGGGTATGATCCCGGACCGTCGCCAATAGCCCATTGTGTTGCTCCAGTGCGACGGTAATTAAATACCTACCTAGAAATGTTATATGCGCATACATTACATTCGGAAGACATGACTGATTTTAGAATGGACATTTTCTTTCTTCGACTAAGTCCTTCTGCTTCAACAACCACACTCGAATTCAAATCGTCTTCTGACAGTGGTTCAAAATTACGTAGTGTCCTCGGACTTTCCCTTTGGGATTGTTCCCGGACCGTCCCAACAGCCCTTGTGTTGCTCCAGTGTGACGTTAATTAAAATACCCACCAAAATACCTCCCAAGAATTCAAAATTATTATCATTGTTTGCACTAGAAAAACAATTATGATTCAATGACCACTTTTAAAGACTTTCAAATGACTCATTCTGTTTTTTAGTTGAAAGGAAAAGGAGTAAATGTTGCAAAAAATCCTTTTCTTACGAAGCAATTTTCTTAACGCTCAAAACCCATCAATCTTTTGCTTCATGCTTGTCGGTGTTATCGTGAAGATAATTTCAATATTTTCCAACGACAAAATGTCACGCGTTTTATGTAACGCTGTCATTTAAAACCATGTGTCAACAAGATAAAATGCATATATCATCCGCTGTATCATTGAATGATAAATGATTCAAACATCTGTAATTTTTGCTGTTTCCATTAACCGTTCAAATGTTTTACTGAAGAGAGCTGTGAGAAGTTTTTAAACTACGGTAAATTAAATGAAAAGGCTTAATTGGAAAATAGCGTGCTGTAGCTTTTATTGACTGCATTTGGAATAATTCATACTTCAAAAACGAATAAACAAAGGAACATTTGCATGACATTTTTAAAGCCAATCACGTAGTAAAAAGTTTGTTTTCCTTTTATTTCCAGCTTATGTAGGAAGTCGACAGAACTTATTTATACTAGTTATTGAAAAAGAACGATAGATACATAAATTTTTGAAGTGTAAATTTATAAGGTTTCACAATATCGTAAATGTTGTCTATTTATATATCTATCTGCCTATTATCTGTCTCTCCTTTTCTATTTATCTATTCACTCTGCGGCCGTGGTAGCCCAGTTGGAAGAGTAACGGATTAGCATCCGGAGGGTTGCAAGTCTGAATCAAACCCAAGACTGTCGTATACAAAGGAGGGTGGTGCAGGTTAAATCTGTCGTGGCCTCAAATGTTCTCATGTTGATGTGGTGTGGAAATTTGGAAAGTGGGGTGCCAGCTCAAGTGTTGCCTCGTCATCTGACTGTGGTTCAAAATTACGTGGTGTTGTCCTCGGATCTTTCCCTTTGGGATTGATCCCGGACCGTTGCCAATAGCCCGTTGTGTTTCGTAATGCGACGTTAATTAAAATACCAACCTACTTATTCACTGCCACACTACAATAGAACTCATAACTGATCATCTGGATTTGTTGAAAATTAGAATTTGATGTTATTAGGTGTTAATAATTACGTATAAAAATAAGGTAACGTAAGTGAAGGGAGAAATTTTCATTTTTTACAGAATTCCCGCTGCCTATCCGCATCGTATCACCTCTCTTTTTTACATCGTTCGTAGTAGAGCACATTCAGATACCATTTGATAAAGAAAAAAGCCGAAAATTTAAATGGCTAAAATTTCAACAATGGGCCATTTTCAAAAAAAAATTTAATAATGAAATTTAATAATTTTTAATTATAACAAATTCTGTCAACAAATTAATAACAACGAATTTCATAATTTTCATTCGAAATGTCAAATTTCGACATCAAACTTTAAATTAAAATTCAACCTCGGATATTAAGTTTCAGTTATTTGGTCCTGCTTGGATCTCAGAATCCCGAGTATGGAAAATATAAAGCACGTAATGTAAAATTAGTTTTCCCAGACTTTTTACTCATATCTTCCAAAATAATCTTATCAGGCCGAAAAATTTTATTCTGTTATTAAAAAACCCTCACAAAATATACACAATGTTTCGTCTTTAAGTTAGTTTTTTATATGCAATATTAATAATGAAATTAATATTAGAAAAAATAATGAATGACAAATTTGTATGTTTTGATGTAAATTGATTCAGGACGTTTTATACGGCAATACAAACTTTCATCTCCTAGTCGGTGTAATTAGCCATCACGTAACAAAAATTGTCCGTAGAGCTAGATGAACCTCCCAGCAGTTTTGTAATAGTAGGCTACAAAAGAGCGAACATTAAATTTAATACAGTGAAAAAACTACTTATAGGAATCCTATGGCCACCTATTAAAAATATCCTCTTGAAATTAATGTTCCATCAACCTCCTATGACATATTGATCTACTAAGGTTTCCATATAAAAACGGAATATAGATGCAAATGCGTCTAATACGGCAATGCCAACTTTCATCTCTCTTATCTCCTAGTCGGTGTAATTAGCCATCACATAATAAAAGTTGTCCGCAAAGCGAGATAAACTTCCCAGAGGTTTTGTAATGGTATAGGCTACAAAAGCGAACATTAAGTTTATTACAGTGAGAAACTACTTACAGGAATCCTATAGCCCCCTATTAAAAATATCCTCTTGAAATTAACGTTCCATCAACCTCCTATGAAATATTGATCTACTAAGGTTTCCATATAAAAACGGAATATACATGGCAAATACGTCTAATACGGCAATGTAAATTTTCAGCTCACTCTTATCTCCTAGTCGGTCTTTTTAGCCATCACGTAACAAAAATTGTCCATAGAAAGAGATAAACCTCCCAGAAGTTTTGTAATAGAAGGCTACAAAAGAGCGAACATTAAAATTATTACAGTGAAAAAACTATTTATAGGGATCCTATGGCTCCCTATAAAATATCCTCTTGAAATTAATGTTCCATCAACCTCCTATGAAATATTGATCTACTAAGGTTTCCATATAAAAACGGAATATACATGGCAAATACGTCTAATACGGCAATGTAAATTTTCAGCTCACTCTTATCTCCTAGTCGGTCTTTTTAGCCATCACGTAACAAAAATTGTCCATAGAAAGAGATAAACCTCCCAGAAGTTTTGTAATAGAAGGCTACAAAAGAGCGAACATTAAAATTATTACAGTGAAAAAACTATTTATAGGGATCCTATGGCTCCCTATAAAATATCCTCTTGAAATTAATGTTCCATCAACCTCCTATGAAATATTGATCTACTAAGGTTTCCATATAAAAACGGAATATACATGGCAAATACGTCTAATACGGCAATGTAAATTTTCAGCTCACTCTTATCTCCTAGTCGGTCTTTTTAGCCATCATGTAACAAAAATTGTCCATAGAAAGAGATAAACCTCCCAGAAGTTTTGTAATAGAAGGCTACAAAAGAGCGAACATTAAAATTATTACAGTGAAAAAACTATTTATAGGGATCCTATGGCTCCCTATAAAATATCCTCTTGAAATTAATGTTCCATCAACCTCCTATGAAATATTGATCTACTAAGGTTTCCATATAAAAACGGAATATACATGGCAAATACGTCTAATACGGCAATGTAAATTTTCAGCTCACTCTTATCTCCTAGTCGGTCTTTTTAGCCATCACGTAACAAAAATTGTCCATAGAAAGAGATAAACCTCCCAGAAGTTTTGTAATAGAAGGCTACAAAAGAGCGAACATTAAAATTATTACAGTGAAAAAACTATTTATAGGGATCCTATGGCTCCCTATAAAATATCCTCTTGAAATTAATGTTCCATCAACCTCCTATGAAATATTGATCTACTAAGGTTTCCATATAAAAACGGAATATACATGGCAAATACGTCTAATACGGCAATGTAAATTTTCAGCTCACTCTTATCTCCTAGTCGGTCTTTTTAGCCATCATGTAACAAAAATTGTCCATAGAAAGAGATAAACCTCCCAGAAGTTTTGTAATAGAAGGCTACAAAAGAGCGAACATTAAAATTATTACAGTGAAAAAACTATTTATAGGGATCCTATGGCTCCCTATAAAATATCCTCTTGAAATTAATGATCCATCAACCTCCTATGAAATATGGATTTACTAAGGTTTCTTTATAAAAACAGGAATATACATCGAAATACGGATTTTCTCATGAAAATGTGTCTAGTTTAGTGGTGTTCGCATGCTTTTGAAAATACATTATTAGAATATTTATAGAATGTTCTTTAACCCTCCTGGTGGTTGTCTCGGCAAGGTATCTCATCATTAGCAAAACTGACCAGACCTTGATGGCCAAGATATCTCGTCATCAGAAAAAAGTGACCGGATCTTGATATCGTCACCAAAGGAAATTAACAATATCTTGATCTTGTCATTAGAGAGATGAGTCGGATCTTCATGGACGAGATATCTCGTGGAAATCACTTGAAGAGTTTACTTCAACACTATATGTGATTGTTTAAAGTTTATAAGATAAATTAAAAATGGGGAATACGTTAAGCGATACCAGTATATGGTTAGACAATGGGTCAAAAATTTGTTTTGTAGTAAATCTCAGCTAAAATACTTTGTGGGATTTGAGAAAACAAAGGTATCTTTTTTCATTTATGACCTTGGCTTTTTTCTTTTTGTAAATGGTACTTCAAGACATTTTTTGCTGCGAGTTGACAGCAATAGAATTGATTTTACGAGTACATGTAAGATTAACTGTCACTCAAAAGTGACAAAACCAATTGATAAATATCATTTAAAGTGCAGAATTTTTAGAGCATATGAGTGAGGGAAGAATGATTCATTTGTCAGAAGGAACCATTCATTTGTCAGTATTGAAAATCTTACACATTTTTTCATAAGAAATAGGACAGCTGAAACAAGGAGAAATTAGATGAACACTTTATACTGACGCTGCTACAAGAAAACATTACGTTCTGTAAGTCATTTTTCGATTTTAAATGTAATATGAATTTTTAAAGTATGCTTTGCTGTTATGTTTTTTTCGTATACGTATGGGAAATACTGAGTCGGTAATGTTTATTTTGAGTTAAATGCAAATTTGAAGATCATAGTTTTGGTGCGATCGTAAAAGTGGCAATATAACATTCAAGTAAAATGCATAAATAGTAAATTGTTTTGTAATCCACTAAACCTTTTATTACTTGAACATTATTTATTTCTATTAATACATAATTATATAATTAATCATATACAGAGTTTCCTTGACAGCATTCAACTTGCTTCAGTGTTAAAAGAAACTGTTAGAACTAATAATTATTTCAAATTGAAAAAAAAAACAATCAAAAATTTATAAAGCAAATTTAACGTTGATTAAATTATAGAAAAATTATCAATGAAATTGGTATTAAAAATGACTATCAACATAAAATGGAGGTTTCGAAAAACTTGAAATTTAAAGCAAATAGAACAAATAAAGAATTCAAGTTTTAATTACTTATGGTAATAATTAGTAAAATTAAATATTTGAAGATAATACAACAAATTGGGTTTTACAGAAGCGAAGAAAAAGGATTTATCGCATTCACGATATGGAAAATTTATAAAAGTTAATAGATGATAGTGTCACCAAGAGATTTCTTAAAAAACTATTCTGTAACGAAAGTTTGTGTGATGCACATCGTTTCCAACCAGGTACACAATTCCTCGTTGGAAAAAATTCCAAGCCTGTTTTCTCTCTTAGAGTATTACTATATTAGCAAACTCTCCGTGCATACCGAATAAAAATATTCCACTATAAGATAATTTTACTAACCCTTCAAGTGGTTTCGACGAGATATTTCGTTCATCAAGATCTGGCCAATTTTACTAATGAGATATCTCGTCTCATCAAGATCCAGGTGGCACTTCCTGACATGAATACCTCTGTGAATTCAATTGTGATTCAAGGAGAGGTACGTTCTTGGAAAAGATCACCCAACTTACAAATTCTGCATTTACCCATTAGCATTATTACATTTGATAGAATGTACTAATTTTAAGTCAACGTCTTATGCATTTTAATTTATGTACCTTGGTTTTAGGACACGCTGTTGAGAACCCCCATCGAAACAGTTTTAACTTTTTACATGACATTGGCTTCATCCAACATATTTGATCTTACGTAATACACTATATGAACAAAAGTATTTGGACACGGTAGAAAATCGGGTTGTTTTTCCTGGTTATAGGACTCGGTCCATTGCTTTATGGTACCATGAACGCTGACGTGTACCTCGACATTCTGGATCATTCGGCCTTGCCTGCACTATGGCAATACCACGGCGATGATGGTTGTTTCTTCCAACAGGATCGAGCTCCATGTCATACTGAAAAACGTGTGCTGGACTGGTTTCCTGAAAATGAGGTGAATTTGCTTGACTGGCCTGATCAGAGCCCCGACCTCAATCCGATCGAGCACTTGAGGGACGAACTGGAGCGACGGACACCCGACCGCCACGCACGCCCATCTTCACAACAATCTCTTCTCACAGCCTTGCAAGAGGCATGGCGAGCTATTCCTGCCCAGACTTATAGAGAACTTGTGGAAAGTATGCCTAGACGTGTTGCAGCTGTAATACAAGCAAAAGGAGGGCCTACTCGTTACTAAATAGAATAATAAAGCACTTTTTCTGAAAAACACTGTCCAAATACTTTTGTCCATATAGTGTAATTCACCGCGTATACATATTAGTCTTATATAATATTAGTCTTACTAGCAATATTATGGTCTTAGTTATCCTTTCGATGCGATCACTATTCCACACTATATTTCTCTCTTCTGTGTCAGTAAAACTTTCATTGTGTGTCTGTCTGTTACTTGATGTTGCATATCTTGTGTCTGGCACAGCATGGCCAAATATGGCTCTTGCGCCATAAAACCCCCAAACCAACCACCCAACCGATGCGATCACTCTTACCACACAAATCTCCAAAGAATAAACAAGCACTTAAAAGAGCAAGCGAATGCCGCCGACTGCCTTGCACAACTTCCAGAAAAAGTCGGTTAAGTTTTGATAAATTCGGGAAATCCATTTTGTTGATATTTACTTCTTCCCCTCCCCGACATGTTCCCTCTCGGATAACGAGAAGCGGAAGGATGTTTTATGTTCCCCCAAACACGAGCTATATCTGGAAGGAACATGAGAGACAGGAAGAGAATTCGTTGTTTGGTCGGTCAAGCCGGAGCAGCGGCGGGGAGGGCAGCCAAACTAAAGCAAAAACAGCGTCCTCGGCAGAAAGAAATGCACCACTGCCGCTTTATTTCTGCTCTCCGCTTCCAGAGAAATGGAGAAATTATACCCAGCTCTCCTACGGTTTTGAAGGAAAGATTAAATTTCCAGTTTGCTTCGAATCAATGACTCTACACCCACATTTAGCAGTACTTCAGAATTGGAACATTGGAATTTATTTATCTCGTGTAATATAAAACAACCGCGATCTTTTCGAAATTTGCTGTCTTGTGGCTTAATTTAAAAATCAAATCTATTGTGCTCTTAACTGTAGTAACTGTAGAGGTAAAAGAAAATGAATTCCCGCTTGGAATTTCCGAGAACTGATATCTGTTTTCTGGGAAGTAGTAAACATAATGCATTCAGTTATTTATATAAGATTAAAGTATGTTCCTGGAAAATTCCATTTTAATGTACTTCTAGAATTTTATTTGGTTCCTAGGATCCATTGCATTCTAGAACACCATATTCCAAGTATAAAGTACGATTCCTTGAAAATTTTTCGATTTTAATGTGCATTTAAATAATTCTATTTTAGACTAAGAAGAATTATATCCTAGAATAGAATATTAGATTCACGTAAAAATAAGTTTGGGGTGCCAACTCAGGTGTTGCCTCGTCATCTGACCGTGGTTCAAAATTACGTGGTGTTGTCCTCGATCTTTCCCTTTGGGATTGATCTCGGACCGTCACCAGTAGCCTGCTGTGTTGCTCCAGTGTGACGTTAATTAAATAACTCCCTCTACGCGAAAACAGATTATTTTGTTATCTACATTTATATTTCATTTATGTACGTGCCACAGAGGTAGGTATTTACTAGGTAGGTATTGAATTAACGTTGCACTGGAGCAACACAGGGGGCTATTGGCGACGGCACGGGATTAAAACGGAAGAGAAAGAACTGAGGACAACACTTAATTTTGAATCCTGGTCAGACGACGATTCGACTTCGCAACCCTCCGTTTTCAAATTTGTTATTCTCTTAACCAGGGGACTGTGTACAGGAAGCACGTTCTTACTCAAAACCACAAACACCATCTACATTCAGCTTTTAAAGTTGTTTGTTTTGTTTGGAGTTTTAGAGCAAGGGCCATACTTGGACAAGCTATCGTAAAAGGGAACGAAATAGAGGGATTGGGGAAAAGAGTAGTGGGGTAAAGCAGGAAAAGATCGCTTGAGCATCCAGGGAGCACAACCCCGTGTTAACTAGACAGTAAACCACATGGAAAAACCCCATCATTGAAAAAATTGGTGGTCGAGGACACATCGTAGTTTGAATACTCGGGCCTTGTGGAATGTATGAAGCAGGTAGGTATTTAATTAACGTCGCAATGGAGCAACACAACGGACTATTGGCGACACACTGGGATAAAATCCGGAGAGATACGACGTAATTTTGAATCAGTCAGATGACGAGGTCACACCTGAGCTGGCACCCCACTCTCCAAACTTCCACACCACTACAGCGTGAGGACATTTGAGGCCGCGACAGATTTAACATGCACCAGCCTCCTTTGTACACGACGGTCTTTGGTTGGATTCGAACTCACAACCCTCCTGCTACTAATCCGTTACCCTTCCAAACGGGCTACTGCGGCCCATTAATGAAGCAGACAAGTTTGAGTGATTGTTTATTGTGAATATTCAATTAACTTTGGGACGCGGTAGCCCGGTTGGAAGAGTAACGATCTAGCAACCGGAGGGTTGCGAGTTAGAATCCAACCAAAGACCGTATTGTACGGAGGGGGATGGTGCACTTTAAATCTGTCGTGGCCTCAAATGAATTATCGTTGTTATGGCGTAGACGTTTGGTGAATGGGGTGCCAGCTCATCTATGACCTCGTCACGGACCGTGGTTCTAAATTACGTGGTGTTGTCTTCGGATCTTTCGGTTTGATCCCCGATCGTCGCCAATAGCCCGTTGTGTTGCTAAAGAGCAACATTAATTAAGTACCTACCTTAACAATTAATTTAGTTTGAACAATTAAAATGCAGTTTAGGTCAGAGGAAGTAGTTATTAAGAAATAGAAGGAATCACCCAACGAAATGGGAACGTGGGCGGAAATCGTTTCTCGGAGGAATCCGAAAATAAACTAGTATCAATATAATTCAAGCAAAGAATTCAGACTGATTCATCTCTACCAGTTGCAAATAATTTATTGCTGACATATCATTCCGAATTCACCCAATGAAATTTTCAAATTTTGACAGTCTACGTCACTCGCAGATATATAACGCACGTTGGTTGTCCCTGAACGCGAGATTGAAAAATGATTCATTTATATTGAATGTGTGTGAGTATGACATGATATGAAAATTGAAAACATTTCAAGTATGGACAAAATCTAGGAAATGTTTCATTAAAGTATGTATGTGCAATAAACTCCGGAATTTTTTTCAGTCCATTTTCCCATGCCAAACTAAACATTGTCGGTACGTTATTACACTAGGGAATTGCAAAATCCGTCTGGATGTCATTTCTTTACACTGGAAGGTTGAAGTAATGCATATTATAGCTACTCAGAAAAAAGTACAATTTTTTATTAATCTCCCTTCCTTAAGGTATTAAAGGTGGCAGAATCACTGATTAGTAGCCAGAGGGTTGCGAGTTCGAAACTCGAGACGCTGTGGGAGCTGGTGCACATTGAATCTGTCGTGACCTCAAATGTTCTCACGTTGGCATGTTGTGGAAGTTTGGAAAGTGGGGTGCCAGCTGAAGTGTGACCTCGTCATCTGAACCGTGGTTCAAAATTACGTGCTGTTGTGCTCGGTTCTTTCCCTTCAGGGGTTGATCCTGGACCGTTCTCCAATAGACCGTTGTGTTTCTCCAGTGCGACTTTAAATATCTACCTAATGCCTGAACCATTCTCCGAGCCCTTTGGGACCGCGGTAGCCCGGTTGAAAGACCTACCTACCTACCGAGCCCTTCGAGGTGGGGTAGTTGTGTACCACACAAGTTCACCCAAGCGGCTTATCATTGGGTAGATAGGTATTTTAATTAACGTCACACTGGAGCATCACAACGGGCTTTTGGCGTCGGTCCCAGGGGTCGTACTATGGGATTCAACTGAAGATGAGTTCTAATATGTGGGTTTTTGAGTGGGGAATATGAGTTTTTATATACGAGTTGAGTTGAACATATGGGTTATTATATACCGGGTTTTGACTTTGAATGAAAGGGGTGAGTTCTTAGGATGAAACAAAATAAACCAGGTTTGTGTATGAAATAATTCTAAATACAGGGTGTGTCATAGGTTCTCAGGGATGTCGGGAAGCTATAACATCCCGAAACTATAACGTATACAGTAACATCAGAGTGTAATAGAAAATTATTAGTGTTTAAATTTTCTTCCTGCTCTATCAACCTCATACTAGCTGGCTGCAAGCTGACTTAACACCGTGTGATTTATTAAACGTACTCTTCATTGCGTTTGTGCCACTCTTGCTTTGGATTTAAAGATGAAAAAATGAATTACTACGTCAACCACTCAGATGGATTATGCAATGCTGGAACATGTGTGGATCGAATTAGATTACAGGGAAGACATTACCATTAAAAATACCATTAATTAAACCGTTAGAATGCTTTGGATGTCTGCCTTTCCTTACCATTAGCTATGGTACCATACAGTAGCGTACTGCCCATGTATATCCAAAAGTCCGTCATCCCTTTATCCTAAAATAGACTGAACCAAGAAAACTTGACATTAGGAAAGTTTATTTTTGAAGAGAATCTTAGCGATATAATTTTCGATTTCGAGCTTGTACTTTTGCCAATGCAGGAGATATAAAAATAGAGCGAGCAATAGTAACTTTTTATGAGCCCGGGATCATATGATCAGATCTAACATCCTCTTCAGACCACTTTCGTCTGCCATGTGGAAACGCTCATCAGATTGGCTCAGAAGACGGGAGAAGACGCCCATTCATTGATTCATCACATTGATCCGCGGGACATACTAGTAGACCGTCGATTTCATCATTTTTGTCGCCACTCTATAGAAATGCTCATTCACACATCTACCCTGTCAAAAGATGTTATATCGCCAAACAAGGTGATGAAATGCCAAATCGGCCAACCAAGTCAATTTTTTCTCAATGAAGTCACACGACTTAATATGATCCTTAAGCTATGTTCGTCTGCCGGGAGTAAGCGAACATTCATCATCTGATCGGTCCACGGGACTGGAGAAGATGCCCATCCATCGATATATCACCTTATTGGCCGCTCGACATAGTAGTAAACTTTGGCTATTTTACCATTTTTGTCACCACTGTCTAAAAATACGCATACACACATCTACCCTGTCATAAGATGACAAATCGGCCAGCCAAGTCAATTCTTCACAGAGCAGTCACATGACTATTAGTCTACATATTGGTGGCACTTTTTGAAGGTCCTCTCAATAGGAATGATCAGTCTACTTAAGTTTCACGTATATGTTTGATGATTTCTATATCTCATTGGCTAGTTGTGTTTGTTATGTTCTATAAGTATCCCTGAAACTTCCTCCTTCCGTATGCCTCCCATAGATGCTATCATCAGTCCAGCTTATATGCTCACCTGGTCCTTGCGCATGATGCAATAAACTTCATTTGCATGCCTCTGCAAATATCTGCTCTAGCTTCAAGATCGATTTTACTTTTAACCGATATATCTCAGCGTCAGCTTTGGTTTAAGACCAATTTCGACATCGTAGCGCTTAGAAGTCCCGAGTTACAGTGATTTGAAGTTTGCACGGAGCAGGGGAAGTCCCTAAAACGCCTCCCCCTTTATCTCAGCTTATCGCGACGCTAGAACTCAAGATCACTAACGAGTCTGTTCCCTCATCCATGCGATGACCCTTGGCTGGTTTGGTTCGCGTTGATAATATAGATTATTACGTTACGCTCCACTTTTTGTATTGGCTACCTAGTAGTGGTCTGAATTGACCCCCCAAGCTCTTTCGACGAGATATCTCGTCAATGAAGATCTGACCAATTTTGCTAACGACGAGATATCTCTTCATGAAGATAGTTATTGCCGATTTTTTGTAACGACGAGATCAAGATTTGGCCAGCTTTCTTCTATTGACAAGATATCTCGTCCATCGAGATCTGGTCAGCTTTCTTCTAATGACGAGATATCTCGTCCATGAAGATCTGGTCAGTTTTCTTTTAATGACGAGATATCTCGTCCATCAAGATCTGGTCAGTTTGGTTATGACGAGATGCCTCGTCGAGACAAGCACCAGTAGGATTAAGGACGCCAACCTCGTTGGAAAAAAAATCGAACGACTCTCTTTTTACTTGTGCATCATTCACAGCAAAGCAATTTCAATCTCGACTACCCCAGTTGTAAACGATAAGCCACTGATTGTATCTCGAAGACCATTATCAGATACGAACGTGGTCTAGTGGCGTACAAACCGAACACAAAAATACACAAAGAAAACACCACGACGCGGACATTCAGCATTTCCAATACAGCTCCTCCGGTAAAAACTAGCAATACAAACAGCAGTAGTTTTCGGAAGCCAGTGGGGGAACTTTCCGTCCTCTTCATGTGAAATGAAGCGCTGTTTCGTTAATACCTGTCTGAAAAATCGTGGGAAGGAAAATGGTTCGCCTGCGATAAAACGAATCGTGTGAAACTTACCTGCTGCGATGCAGCTGGGCTGAAGATTGAGGTATCATTTTTCTTTCTCTCCCTCCCGGTATCGACTGACTTATATGTACGAGGAAAATATAAATTTAGAGCGTTCATTTTCTTTCAGTCTTTTTGTTTCGCTGGAGTTTTTGTGATCTTCATATCTTTCTTGTTTTCTGGAGAGCTTAAGCTTCGGTATCGTGTCGTTCGAGGTCTTAGATTCTGTCAAAAAATTAGTGAATAGCGCATTGGCTGCCAAATACGAATATGCTCGTGATTCGTAGGGTGTTAAGGTTAGCGCACCACGAATATAATCGTGGTATTCAAATGTATTCTAATGAAAACATGATCCTTCGTATTGTAACATTTTTTCAACTTCGTTTGGATTTCGAAGTAATTCCCATTACCAATCACGTGTGCACTCTTGAACGATTGTATGCATGCTAACAATTCTGCGTGAGAAATACATATATGCACATCTTTTTAAGAATATGTTTCTCGTTTTCTGGAGAGTTTAGAATTTGATGTCTTTCGAAGTTTTAGATTCTGCTGGTCATAAAATTGGTGAATTCGCTAATTCTAATGATAGGGTTTTTAGGTTAGAACCACGATTATTCTTGTGTTATTTCAATGTATTCAATCCAAATACGTTTCACATTCGTTTTGTAACATTCATTCAACTTTGTTTTGATTTTGAGGTAATTTCCATTACCCATCACATGCTTAAACGTGAACTATTTTATGCGTGCAAACAGTTCTGTGAGAAAAATATACATGCTCATATCTCTCTAAAACACCTTTCACGTTTTCTGGAGTTTGAGCTTTGATGTCGTTCGAGGTTTTAGATCCTACTGTCATAAAAATTGGTGAATAGCGCATTCACTGCCAACCAAGAGTATGCTTGACTATTCAGGTTTGCACCTCGAGTATAATCGGTCGGTATTTCAAATATATTATAATGAAAATCATTTCGGTTATTTTGTAACATTTATTCCACTTCGTTTTGATTTTGAAGTTATTCTCATTGCCCACCACCTGTATAATGTTTGTAAGCAACGTTATGCATACAAACATGATTTATGATGAAAAAATATATGCTCACAAAAATCGTCTTTCTCATTTTCGGTTGAGCTTAGGCATTGTTTAGATTCTGCTGGAATATAAAGGGATGAATAGTGCATTCAGAATTTAACCACAAATATACTCCTGCTTGGTAAGTACGGAATGTGATAAAAGACGGATTTTGGAATTGAGAACAATTCGAAACGGAGAGTGTTGATCGATTTTCTGTATAATTTTGTATTGTCTTTAGTGTTTTTAATAAATGTTAATTTTTTAAATTAGTGTTCGTCTCCATGTATGCAACCAAAAAGCCTACCTACAATTATTTAACAAAAACCCTTTAAAAGGCAATGTATTGTAGATTACATAAATGAAATTTCCAACCATTTTTCAAGAATTTAAACAATCCTTAAGTTTGTCAGACGTTTTTTAAACTTTTGGTTGTCCCCTAAAATCGCTAAAATGAGAAAAATTTGATGCAACGCAAAAACTACCATGACCTGAAATTTTGCATGCTCATATTAGATGTCCTGAATCGATTCCCATCAAAATATAATATAGTGGTCGCGTTTATTTCTCGCATCTCTTTGGACAAACTTAAAATTAAACTGACACTCAATAGGCTGCAATACGCATGCGTATCGACATGTGTAAGAACGGGGTGTGCATATTGGATACTCTATCGCATGTCCGATCAAAGTGTGACGTTCATGACGCACGGTTGAACGCTGTGCTTTGAGAAACGTCAGTGGTCGCGTGAGTTTTTCTCACAATCACTTTGGACGCAAGTCTGATCAATGTGTGGCTTGCCTAACACTTCATTGGTCACTATATTTGAGCAACATCAGCGATCGAGTGTTTTTCACACATTACCTTTTCTCACTGATTTTACTCTCGCTCAAAACCACTTCAGATACTTTATTTGAAGAGAATATAGTTAACGCGTTTAGCAACAAGAAAATACCTATAAACTTGCTTGCTTGCTAGACAACCCCCACCCTTTGATGTTGGAGCCATTTGGTGGTGTGCAGTACAGTAGAGAAGGGAAAGCTTCCTCGATTAGCTCTCCTCAGTATCTGGTTCTTGGTCCAAGGCCGGGCACTGATGCAGGTTGGCAGCATCCATGACGCCTTGATCGCACTGCAGGCATTGTGGGGAAGTCAACACGTGATCCTGTGCAGGTGGGCAGCAAGGTGGTCGTTCCCAGTTGTCATCCGGAACAGCACCACGCCGACTGCCCGAGGGTGGCCATGGCAGATCGGACCACTGGTGAAGAGTGTTGCCCTTTTACCTCTTTGAAGCCGTCCGTCGCTGTTGCCTCAACCAGCGACTAACAGCAGAGTTAATTTATATATACACCTATAAACCTATACCTATAAACTGATGATACTTATTTTCGAATTCGTATCTGTCACTTTTCTAGTGTCAAATAGCTGCCTATAACATAATACTCCGGAGTGCTTTTTGTGTAATAAAAAATATTTTTCTCAAAAATAAAAGCTACTGCACAGATGTGTCATTTAAAAAATCCTTTCTAATGTTAGACAAAAAATTCACTCGGATCATCACGTTATTTATAAAAATATAAACTGTAACATGAGTGATTTGATGAGAAGAAACGTGCAAGAAACAGATGTTTGAAGGTAAAAGGTGGTTCAGTTTTTTTTTTGTGGAACTGATAACAGTTCGATAAGGACATTCTAAAAGTCAGCTAGATAGTGCTTCTAGGATCAATTCCAAATCAATGGCGCTCTTCCTGCAAAGCACGAGAAATACTCATAGCTAGTTTATTGCCGGGTTAACTCTCCAAGCGGTTTCGACGAGATATCTCGTCCATCAAGATCTGGTCAGTTTCTTTTTCACGAGATACCTCGTCTAGACAACCATCAGGAGAGTTAATAAGTTACATCTAATAAGATCGGAATTAACTGTGTGTGCCGTTTTCTGGAATTAAGTTTTAATTAAGTTAAGTTGCCTACTCTATTCTAACGCATTTAAAGCTTGCAGCTAAATAAATAGCATATTATAATATACACAGCACATATTATAGTACTTTAGAATTTCTTAGCTAAGCGTTACGGATTCTTTGGTTTCCTTACTTTTCGAATGCCATTGGTTGTGATTTAACCATCACAAAAACAATAAATGCTTATCCACAACAATTCAGTTGCATTTACTATTTATTCCATTGTTCAAGTAGTCAAGTATTCTTTACAGCGAATGCAAATGAGTGAGAGTTTAATTATGGTTGCGAACGAATACACAAAAAGAACTTTTGATTTTTATTGCATAGAAATTATTGTTATTTCACACTTCTCACGATATTTGAATGCTTTATTTTCTTCGAAGCTGTATTTATCGTTTACAAAATTTACTCTCCCATTTCATACGAATCCCCTTGCTGTTCCATTTCGTTGTGTCGAAATGCATTTGCCGATTTTATCACTTTTCTTCCGTACCAAATCCAGGAGTGATTCTAACCCTTTTTGAATGTAAACATGTGTAAGTCATATCTATAGTCTTTTTAGACAAATATATGATTTCATATTACAATTTCCCACACGCTCTTGGTTTCACTTTAAGTATTAAATGTAGAATTCCTAAAAGAAAATAGTTCTTTATCCTTCCATTTTTAAATTTCCCACAGGAGATAGATTTCTTGGAGGTGGGTAATACTTATTCGAAAAACATTTTACACCTGGTTGAAAATACAGACTAATTTACAGGCATTACTCTTTTGCAGCGTTCTTTCAACTCTTATCTCTACAAATAGATATAACTAATTTCCGTAAAAACAATTTCTTTATTCAAAGTAGAGTGCTTGTTTGTATTTTTATCTTATTCGAAGAGAGAATTTACTCTTAGTGGAAACATGTTTATGTAACTGAATTTAGATACGATTCATTTTATAAAATGTGAACGCGTTCTGCCAACTTCGGCCACCTTACAAAAGAACTACATCTAAATTCAAGAGGTTTCGCTTCGGTCGGTAGGTCGGTATTTAAATTAACGTCGCACTGAGCGACACAAAGGGCTATTGGTGATGGTCCGGGATCAAACCCAAAGGGAAAGATCGAGGACGACACCACGCAATTTTGAAAAAAGGTCAGATGACGAGGTCACAACTGAGCTGGACCCCACTTTCCAAACTTCTATACCACACCAACGTGAGTACATTTGAGACCACGACGGATTTAGCGTACACCGGCCCCTTTTGTACACGACGGTCATTTGGTTGGATTCGAACTCGCAACCCTCCAGTTTTCTAATCCGTTACTCTTCAAACCGGGCTACCGCGGCCCTGTTTTGTTTCGGGTTAAATATAATAATCGCTTGTCATTCAGCAGTCCATAAGAGTTTATGCAATTAGGGAATAGTCCACTATGTAAGAGATTCGCCTTAGCTATAAGAAAATGGAGGTAAAAGAATCTTATGGTCGGATGAGCTTTGAAATGGGAGGGAGGTCGAAAATTATCATAATATAAACTTTTCACTTCAGTTCTAAAAGTATGATTCTAGTTGCGATTAACTTACCAAAAGAAGTAAATAAAAAAGCTATGAGGCAGAAGTGAATTCGTGTTTTTAAACGCAGGACTATGTATGCCCTGCCGTATATATGATAAGGTTGTGAATGAAATATATTATGGATGTTAGTAATGTTTATTTTGTCGGTGGTATTATATGTGTAAATTAAAATAAGTTATAATACCCTTTCGCTATGTGTATGCTATTATCTGCAGTTTTTGCGTGATTGATATCGAAAATCAATGTTCGAATTGAAAACGAAAGCAAAATTACTTTCGCTGCGCTGAGCTCAAGAATGACCATCCACTTCGGCGCACTCTCACTAACTGCCTTTGATCCACCTGCCCCACCATTTATAATTGTCTTTTAATGCCATCTAAAGAAAGTAGCACCGTTGTCACTATAACCCTTGAGTTATAGCGAGTTGAAACAGGACACACAATTATGTCACGTCCACCGCTTCTCTGCATCGCACCCACGTTGGCGTGGTGTAGAAATTCGGAGAGTGTGTGCGTACTCAGGTGTTGACCTCGTCATCTGACCGTGTTTCAAAATTACTAGTGTTCTCGATGAGTTGAAACAGGACACACAATTATGTCACGTCCACCGCTTCTCTGCATCGCACCCACGTTGGCGTGGTGTAGAAATTCGGAGAGTGTGTGCGTACTCAGGTGTTGACCTCGTCATCTGACCGTGTTTCAAAATTACTAGTGTTCTCGATGAGTTGAAACAGGACACACAATTATGTCACGTCCACCGCTTCTCTGCATCGCACCCACGTTGGCGTGGTGTAGAAATTCGGAGAGTGTGTGCGTACTCAGGTGTTGACCTCGTCATCTGACCGTGTTTCAAAATTACTAGTGTTCTCGATCTTTCCCTTCGGAACTGATACCTCGTTGCGTTGCTCCAGAGCGACGTAGATTCAACTTCCCAACTATCTTGTATCGTACCGTGAGACATCATTCGAGACAGTAAGCTATTAACTCGAAAAATATTTATTTGGTTGTGATAATGCATATTTATGTTTAACACATACTATTCTTTACCATTATCAAATGTTTGATCGCTAAATGTGAATTTTCACTAGGGGGCTTGAAAGTAACTTACTAAAGATTTACTAATGATTTACTAAGATTTACTTAGAGCATTTCTGAAGAAATATTCTCCCTACTCGAACCTTCCAATGAAACCATAGCCAGATGAAGGACTATTACTTGCTAATTTGTTAGCTAAGCTTGTTAGGAAAACTAAAAATGTCCACCTTCATGAACCTTAATTTCTGCATGCTAGCAAGTAAGATGTATTTTTTGAAAACATATTGATCCCACATTATTACATTAATTATTATATTAACCAGTATGTTAATGAATGTGAGATAAACACACTCATTAACCAATTAGTTAATACATGTTCATTCGATTCTTAATCTCGATGTTTTTAAGCAAGGCTTAATAAACCAATTAAGTCTTAATTGGGTTGATAATTAAACTTTTACCAATGAATATTTATTAAACATCTGACAATTATGTTAAACGGATATAAACACTTTGACGATGGATATACGATCAGGTCCTTTTTATCATTGCAAAATGTTATAGTAACCCTTTTTATGAAGCTGTTTTTTACTTGTCTCCCGATGAATTTTTGGTTTTGGTAATAAAGAAAATCTCGATTTATTTCTTTGGCACTAGTATGAGGCTGAGGTTTTGCCCACAGCGCTTGCAATCCGTGAGTCAATGGCAGCGCTGGTTCGATTCCTCCTTGGACGCATTTCTCTCTTCTGTGCCAGTAAAGCTTTCTTTGTAAGTGTATACCTATTACTTGTCGTTGACTGTCTTGTGTTTGGCGCAACTTGGTGAAATACCATCCTTGCACCATAGAAAACAACGTCAATCTACCAAAGTTTCAAATAATGATCTTGAAACTTTCCTAATGTCGGGTCAAATGAACATTGGCTCTACAAAGGCGGTGTCTGTAAATAACTCTACGTACTCTGGTGCAATTCGGGAGATGGGTTCACGTTGTACCTCACATGCATACCAAACATTGCAAGCTTAACCCGTTAAGAGACCAAACATTAATTCCAGATGGACAAACATCCATGCTTCACCAGGAACCTTTCGATCTAGAAGTCAGCGCCCTGACCACCAGACCGATTGGTTGGAATCTTGAAACTTAATTGGTCAAAAAGATTCGGGGGTCTCAAAAGGGAGGATGAAAAGTAATTTCTATTTTCAAAAATATATTCTACCAAATTTATTAATATTTAAAAAAGGTTATACCTCTGATTTTGTATACAACTTAGAGGTTTAAAAAACATCGAACAAAAACCGGATGATTTAAAGCATAATTTATGACTTTTATTTCTATATATATGTTTCCCCCTGCCTTTGATATATAGCTCTCTTCGGTATATCGCGCTTTTCCCTGGTCCCTCAAGAAGTGATATATAGAGGGGTAGCTCTATTTTATTTCCAATTGCAGGGAACTTAGGAAAGATTGCCTCACGGGAACAATAGAAACACATAACAAAGAATACAAAGATGTAATATGAGGAAAAGACTTCACCCACACCGGCCATTGCCTTCTAACAACACTCATTGGGAGGCACAAAGAGCCAGCCTTGAAATAGCAGAGGTGGATTCTGTTCATTAATTCTAAAAGGTCACAGGGCTTGTGATAAAGATCAGGAACGCAATGCTGGGGCGATGCAAGCGAGGATCCAACAATCATGGCTCGTAGAGAGGCGGAACACAGATCGTGATCTCGTCTGGAATGCTAATTCCATTTTAGCGTGAATTAGAGGATTATTTGCAGAACATTTTCGTCAAGATTTCCCCTTTCTTTAGCGTCTTTCAATTGAAGGGCTTTGTGCAATATAAGTCAACGTATATATTTTTGGGGAGAGTAATTTGCGAGTTCCAAAAAATTCCAAAATTATAATGGTGTTGTGTTGTTCCAAATTCCTCTTGGTCTACCACATGCAAGACCATGAAACCCCTCGTCTTTAAAAGTCCAAAACCATCAAAAGATTCTCAAATAGGTCATGGGAATCCAATCCGACCTACGAAAGCATTAATTCTCTTGGTGGTTGACTCAACGAGGTATCTCGTCATTAGCAAAACTAACCAGATATTGATGGACGAAATGTGTCGTCCGTCAAGATATCGTCATCTCTTGTCATTAGAGGAAAACTGACCAGATGTCGATCTCGTTGCCATCAAAAAATCGGCAATATCTTGATGAAGAGGTATCTCGTCATTGGTAAAATAGGTCAGATCTTGATGAAAAGATATCTCGCCAAAACCACCTGAAACATCAGCTCCCACAATGCTATACTGATACTGGGTGGAATTGGCGAAGTACGTCTGGAGAATTTTCTCCTGGCAAAGTCATCCTAGGCGTGAAGGCCAATCCATCTTGCCTAGATGGATTGGCCTTCACGCAATTGGCCTTCATGCTAAAGCTTACAGGCAATAGCAAAGTCAGACTTCTACCTTCTGGTGCATCAGGTCGTAAACTACAGAAGCTGAAACTCCCTCCTTTCGTTGTGATTCAGTCGTCTTTGGGATCTAATACTGAATCATTTTTTGAGCATTCTAATGTGGAACGTGTTCAGGACTTAGGCAGAGAGCTCGGTAATAAGTATGTATAAGTACCTAAGGGGTCTCAAGTAAAGAAACGGTTTATACACACTATTGAAGAGGTCATGTTACCTTATAACTTCAAGTTCTCAGCACTAAAACAAAAGGATCTACTTGAAAACATTGTTTTTATTTTTTTCATTAAGGAATGTATATTTCTATGGCTTATCTTTAGTTGCTCGGAGTCATTCAATTGTCAATTTTATGGAGTTGCATAGGATCTGGAGGTATCTAGTTACAGCTGTACTCTTATTATCTAGGTAATCTGTCTTTTCATCGCCTGTAATTTCAGGGTTTTGGTATCCATTGCAATATAATTTATTTCTAAGAATTACCGTACCGTTGTAGTTACCCAACTACTTTTTTAGGAAAAAAAATTAGAATTTGCAACTTTCAAAACAGCTTTGGAATAAAAATTTGTGAAGGGATGGTAGGTAACAACATTTGAACTAACGTAATTTTAGCGCCTAAACCATCAAAAGATGCGGTGTTCGGATAAATTAGGGAATATTACTTCGCACATCCGCTGCAGAAGAGACATTATTCAAGTTTTCTTGTAGAAGCGCTTAAAACGTTTTGAAGCCATAGAAAACACTGCGAGTACTAGATTTCTAGTCGCCATAGTTTTGTCCCTTTCACAATTTGAGTTACGAAAATTAGAAAGAACGTAAGAGAGAAAACAAACGATAGATACAGAATGAAAGAGAGAGAGAAGGAAATGGAAAGAGAAACAAAGATAGAGAAAGAGAGAGAGAGGGAAATAGAGAGAGAGAGAAAGAGAGAGAGAAAGAACGTTAGAGAGAGAGAAAGAACGTTAGAGAGAGAGAAAGAACGTTAGAGAGAGAGAAAGAACGTTAGAGAGAGAACAAGCGATAGATACAGAATGAAAGAGAGGGAACAAAAGAGATAGAGAAAGAGAGAACCTAAGAGAGAGGGAGAGAACGAAAGAGAGAGGGAGAGAACGAAAGAGAGAGGGAGAGAACGAAAGAGAGATGGAGAGAACGAAAGAGAGAGGGAGATAACGAAAGAGAGAAAAAGAGAACGAAAGAGAGAGGGACTGAGACAAAGATGAAGAGAAAATAGAGAGAGGGAACGAAAGAGAGTAACTGAGACAAGGATGAAGGAAAAATAGAGAGACAGAAAGCGGGACTATGATAAAGAGGAAGAAAAGAAGAGAGAGAGAGAGAGACAGAAAGAGATATAGAGAAAGAGGGATACAGAAGAGAGAAACAGAGAAAAGATAGGTCTTACCATTCTTCTATGATATCCTTTTTAAAACATGAACAAGTTGAATGAAAACATGTTGGAAAACTTCAGTTTCAATAGGGTAACCTGGATGGGTACTTCCTTCAAATAGAGAATTCTTTCACGAGACCCATCTGGTTCTCCAGGTTTCGTTTACGAGGTGTTTCGAGATACTTCGGTGTTCGAATGATTCTCTCCCAATGTAAAACCGCCTTTTCATACAATTTTCTAATTAAGTTTTAATTAGGAAATTAATTAAGTTTCCTAATTAATTTTTAATTCGCCTGTTACCCGGGCAGAGTAACATAGCTACAAAAGGAGACTGTTTCACCGCACCGTGATCAGATGGAGTGTCGGATTTGGGAAGAGTTTAAGAGATTATACAATAAGTAACAATATATAGGCCGTATAAAAGTTTTAAAGGTTAGATTTGGAGTTGACCTCGAGAAGAATCATTTGTAAACAAGGCGCCATAAAAGCGTAAGGCGATCTGCAACAGCTTACGAATGATATTGTGAAAGATTTTGTTGAAATCCTATTCTTTAGTTTTTTAGTAAGTAGATTAATAAAAATAACGGGTTCAACAAAATGGTGTAGAACAAACTAATTCAATGGCACTAATTTGAGAAGGGCTTAAGAGATTATAATAAGTAGAAATAGGTAGAATAAGTGTTTTCAAAGGCTATATTCAGTTACCTAGATCAAATTAATCTGTAGTCAGTAAGTGGCCTTAAAATGTCACTTGATTGAAGCTTTACGTAAGGCATTGTGAAAGATATATTGTTCAAATTTCGTTCGGTATGAGGGATTTTCAGTGTGAACAAAAAATAAACCAGGTGTTCTGGGAAGATTTTACTTCCGTCCAAATACTCTCTCATAATAGATATCAGAGTTACTTTAAAACTTAATTTACTGCCGTTTTGTAAACGTTTCTAGTTTGATATAATTGGTGTTGGGACCAATTATTTATAAATCCGGAATTTATTCTTTAGAATTTTAGTTGGCGAAGTGCTGAAATCGTATTCGAGAAAAAAAAAGCCAACTGTTGTCACGTACAGAATACGTACAGGAAACAAGTATCATTGCAGGAATACTATCACCACTTATATTTAGCTTGGCAGAAAATGGCTGTAATATTAGGTAGGCAAGTATTTTAATTAACGTCACACTGGAGCAACACAACTGGCTATTGGTGACGGTCCGGAATCAATCCCAAAGGCAAAGAACCGAGGACAACACCACGTAATTTTGAATCACGAGCTTTGGGTCAGTGTAACTTTGGATTGCGTGGTGAGGACTGTGTATGTTGTGTCATTCGAAAGCTATCAAACTACGCTACAATCACATGCCTTTAATCAATGAAATTATCCTTCAATATTAATATCAAACTGCACTTTAGTCGCTAAAACTGTGCATTAATTGTAACACTGAAAACAGTCGTTAAAACTTCCTATGTTGCTTCATTCATTCCACAAACCAACACCAGGCCCGAGTATTCGTATCAAAACTGCGGTTCGTATCAATTTTTTTTCACGGGAAGGTCGATGCGAAAGGGTAGCGGGATAAAGACGATGGCTGATTCTCTTAAGCGGCGGAGAAGGAAATAGTTTAATGACATTTAAAAACGCAATATAAAACGCTAGAGCGCGAACGCTAAGTCACCCTCATAAGAGTTGGATGCGAGACGATTTTCGCTTCCCCTTCCCTCTCATTAATTACAATTTTTCAAGGAGAAAGTCAAAAAGGGAAGATTTTTCTTTCCCGGTATCTTATTTCGCCATTGCCGTTCCGCTGAACGAAAAATAAGGAGAAAAATCCTCTTTCTTGAGCAGTTTTCTTCCACCGCGATAGTTTCGATTACATCGCGTGACAGCAGACCGCTATGAGAAATGATTTTCATTAAATATTAGTGTTTTTAGCTTTTATTTTCCCCCGCAGAAATAAGTAAGACGTCATTCTTCTTTGCTTGTTCCGAAATACGATGCACTTCTCATTTTCTTTCCCTCGCAGCAGCAGACACGTCTCTGGCAAGGAGCGCTCTTGGGTTTGAGGTCTGGGACTTTTATCAAATGCAGCGCTAAACAACAGCAGCGAAAGAGCTAGGAATAATTTCATATGAAAAGCCATCCATCGTTGGCCACTGCGATTCTTTCGTTTTCTGTTTCGGTCCACGACGAAAACTGATTCTTGTGTTGATTCTCAGCTGCGAGTTACATTTGATGGATTATCACCGAAAACCTGCGTATATCGATGTCCCAGCGCTAGTCGATGTGTTTCAATTTCGGTCTTTGGGAAAGGTTAAGCGGAAACTAACTTCATACACGAGTTTCTTGAGACCTTCACAAGAAAATTGACCCATCCGAAAGGAAGGATGGTTTTTCAATTAACGAATGATTCGATGGACATTTTAAATAAATGACTGAATACTACAAATTTCAACTTGACATTAAAATAAACAAAGCCTTTCAATCTTTTGGATTTAAACATAGTTCAAAAGACAACTCAAACGAGAAATCTCGAAATAAATTTCACACGAAAAGCCATTCATCGTCAGTCACTGCGATTCTTTCCTTCCGTTTCGGTCTATGAAAACTGATTCTTGTGCTGATTCTCATCTGCGAGCTACATTTGATGGATTATCACCGTAAAGCTGGCTATATATCGACATCTTAGGAGTAGTCAATGTGTTTCGATTTAGGTATTTGAGATAGTTAAGCGGAAGCTAAGTTCATACAGTTTCTTGAGACCTTCACAACAAAAGTGACACTTTCCAGAATGAAGGATAATTTTTCAATTAACGAACGATTCGATGAACACATTTACAGTACCACGCATTTAAAAAAATCTGACGGAATTGTACAAATTTCAAATAGACGATTAATGTAAGTATAAAGGCTTTCAATTTTCTTTTGGATCTAAAGGCAATACAAAAAAATTGTGTTGGTTGTGTCGGAGCACGGCTACAAGACTAAATGAATACGCCTAGTAAGCGCATAGTATTCATTTTGGAGTAGTAGATAAAAGGAAGACAAATTCAGGAGTCAATTCAATGTTCATCGAAAGATGAAGAGTTGTTCTTCCGCTTAGAATGCTTTTGACGTATTCCTGCTTGGCTTTACAAGTACAAGGAGGCCCCAAAGTCACTAGACCGTTTTAAAATATAACCATTTTACTATTAATTTTTCAAATATTTTTTCCAGATTATTTATACGTAATCCTTAGAAAATAATTATGAAGAAATTCACGACAGAGCAACGAGTAAAAATAATTCAATTTTATCTACATCAACGGTCAATTGTGCTAACCCAAAAATCTTACATTCGTCATTTGGTGTCAGACAACCATATCTAAACAAGCGATACTCAACTTGTTTCGTCGATTCGAATAGGGGGCTGAGAGTGATTTGCCACTTGCTGGGAGACCACGTTCAGGAAGGTCTCAGGATAACATTCAGCGTGTAGGACAGAGTGTTGAAGCCTTCAACTTCAACCCGAAGGCGATCCCAGCAGCTGGGCATATCCCGAAGCTCACCGCAGAGGATTAAAAGGATGCTGAATTTCTTTCGGTATAAGAGGTCTGGATATTCAGAGGATATTTCCGAATAAGATACAGATAGTGCAGCAATTGAAGGCCAACATCCGTTAAGAAATCGACGGAGTAAGCCAAGAAACATTACGAGAGGTGATGGAGCACTCTTTAATAAGAGCCCGCCACTGTCAAGAACAAAATGGTGTCCAATTGAACGACATAATCTACAAAACTAATTAAAAATAATTTACAAGTATATTTATTGTTTATAAAGAATAAGTGTGAATTTTCAATACATCAGTTATTCTGTTTTTAAATGGTCTAGTGACTTTTGGGCCACCTTGTATATACGGACATTGTGAAATTAAAAAAATTCAACTCCGATGCGAAGTTTCACAAGCAACACTGCATCCGATTTCACTTCGTAATATCAGATCTTGACTAGATTTCATTGGAGACCAATTTTGGCGTCATAGTTATGCAGTCCTGAGTTATACTAATTTGAAGTTTGGGTTGCGCAGCTAAAAGTCCCTGAACCTCCCCCTCCCCCATTTATTGCCGAGCATGAACTCAAGGTCACTAACAAGTCTGTTCCACATCTATTGAATGACTAGGTTGGCTTGGTTCGCGTTGATTTTATAGAAATTAGACCGAACTCAAACCCCATTTTTTTAACGCTCAACTTTCCGTACTGGCCATCTAGTACTGGTCTGATTTAAAGACGTATTCACATCAAAACTCCAGCGTGAAAACTCGGAAAAATTTCATATGAAAAGTCATCCATCAATGGCCACTGCGATTCTTTCGTTTTCTGTTTCGGTCTAAGACGAAAACTCATTCGTCTGTTGATTTTCAGTTGCGCGCAAAATTTTATGGATTATTATCGAAAACCTGTGTATATCGACATCTTAGAGGTAGTCAACATGTTTCGATATATATCTTTAAGATATATCAAAAAGTAACTTCATACACACGAGTTTCTTGAGGCCTTCACAAAATGAAGGATGATTTTTTCAATTAAAATAGGTAGGTATTTAATTAACGTCGCTCTGGGTTCAAACCCGAAGGAAAAGGTCCAGAGAACAACATCAAGTAATTTTGAATCACGGTCAGATCACGAGGTCACACCTGAGCTGGCACCCCACTGTCCAAACCTCAACACCACGCCAACGTGAGGACATTTGGGGCCACGGCAGATTTAACATGCATCAGCCCAAATGTACACGATGGTCCGGATTCGAACTCGCAACCCTCGGTTGCTAATCTTTTACTCTTCCAACCGGGCTACTGTGGCCCTTTTTCAATTAAAGAACGATTCGATGAACACTACGATACCACACATTTCAAATAAACATAACGGAATCATACACATTTCAAATTTACGATTAAAAAATAAGCACAAAAACTTTCACATACGCATTCTTTTGGAATTAAAAAATACAAAAAACAACTCCAGCGTGAAAATTCGGAATAAATTTCCCAAGAAAAGCCATACATCGAAAAGCGATTTTTCGTTTTTCCCTTTCAGTCTACGATGAATACTGATTCGTATGTTGATTCTCAGTTACGCGCAAAATTAGATGGATTATTGCGGAAAACTTGTGTATGTATTGACATTCTAGAGGTAGTCAATGTGTTTCAATCTAGGCTTTTGAGATACATTGAACGGAAACTGTACACACGTTTCTTGCTCATTCGCTAAAACATTTGCGTTATACAAGAAAAATGGTTGGCGTGGTGTGGAAGTTTGGAGAGTGGGGTGCCAGCTCAGGTGTTGCCTCGTCATCTGACCGTGGTTCAAAATTACGTGGTGTTGTCCTCGGATCTTTCCCTCTGGGGTTGATCCCGGACCGTCACCAATAGTCCGTTGTGTTGCTCCAGTGTGACGTTAATTGAAAATACCAATACCAATACAAGAAAAATGACGCACTCAAAATGGATGGTTTATTTTTCAATTAACTAACCGATTTTATTAAACTCGAACAAACCGTGGAAATCAAATCACTAAATATTGCTACACATTTTAAATAAACGTAGGACCAAATTCCACAAATATATTGACAAGTAAAATAAGCATAAAGATTTTCAATCTTTTCAATCTAAAATAATACAAAAACACTAGAGAAAAAGCTTAAAATAATTTCATATAAATGCCATCCATCGTTGGCAACTGTGCCTCTCATTTTTCTCTCCGCTCTACGACCAATACCGATTCGTGTTTATTCTCAGTTGCGGGCAAATTTTGATGGATTATTACCGAAACCTCGCGTATATCGACATCCTAGAGGTAGTCAATATGTGTTTTGATTTCGGCCTTTGAGATATGTTAAGCGGAAGCTTATTTTATACACGCGAGTTTTGAGACTTTCTCAAGAAAAATGATGCAGCTAGAAATGAAAGGTTTATTTTTCAACTAACGAGGCGATTGTATTAGCATTGAACAAACTGAAAATCAAATCACTATTGCTACGCAGTTTAAGTAAATGTAGAATAGAATTCTATAAATTTCGAATTGACAAGTAAAATAAGCACACTAGTTTTCCATATTTTGGATATAAAAATAATACAAAAATAACACCAGTGTTAAAGCTTGGAATAATTGCATCAAAAGCCACCCATCTTTGGCTACTGCGGTTATTTCGTTTTCCTCGGTTTCAGTCACGACGAATACTGATTCTCAGTTGCGAGGAAAAATTGGTACAGATGTATCTACCGCCTCGTCTGGTAGTAACGCCATTGGCGCGTTTTTTGGCGCACTTTTAGTAGCGAGTTCTGGCAGATGAAGGCATCCCATCTTTATTAAGGTTATTCCCGTTTTTAGGGCAACCTCAGCAAACGGAAAGATTCATTAAGATAAAAAAAAAGATTTTTCTAAGATTTCTTTTCTTGGCGACATAAAAAGTGTGCCAAAAAACGTGCCAAGAGCGTTGCCACCAGACGAGGCGCTAGATACATCTGTACTAAAAAATTGATGGTTTATTACCGAAAACCTATGTACATTGACAACCTAGAGGTAGTATGTTCATTCAAATTAGGCCTTTGCTATGAGTTAAGAGGAAACTACCTTTATACACATAAATTTCCTGGGTACATTGTGAGACCTCGAGAAAAGCGAAAACTAAAAATGAAGATTTTATTTTTCAATTAAGGAAACCTGAGAACAAAATTATAAAAATAAATTTTGATAATTTTTACTTTTATAAGAGATTTTTAAGCTTTGAAGTGATGCATTACACTTTGTGTGTTCAGAAATTATTTCTTTAAAAATGTTTTAAAGATGTAAACATCTCCAGCTGGCGCTTTTTAAAAGGTCTTTAATGTTTGATTTCTCAAGCGACTTTTTGTCACATCATGTACCTTTTCGAAAAATCTATCAAAGGCAAACACCTGATATTCTTATGATGTAATCTTATGAGCCTAATCCACTTTTTAAGCGGAGGCTTTATGGGTATTTAAACATAAAATAAAAATATAATAAATTAAACAAATTAAAAACTTTGAAAATTTCATCTACATTTTTCAGGTACCGTATATTTTAATTATATCAGAAATAAATGTTAACAAAGTGGCAGGTTAAAATTTTTACAACCACCCAATAAATATAAGGTAAGAAATCTAACATGACTATGATAATTAGATTATAAAAAGGTACATTAAGTATTGTTTATTGTAGTATGGGGAACAGTGGGAATTGCATTAAGTTCCGGTTTAACCTGAGGCCACTTCAAACCAACAAAATCTGGGTCGATCTGTATCAATCAGAATCTAGTAGAAATTGATTAACGGTACTGTAAGTACATGGGAAATAATGGGGATGGAACTAAGCTCCTGGTTACCTTAAGGCTGCTTCCAACCAACAAAATGTGGGTTGATCCAAATCCATCTGAATCCAGTAGAAATTGATTGACGTAGATTCGAGTGCATGGAAGTGGAATGCTCCTGATTCAATCAGAATAAAATGCTGAGGTCATTTCATAAGGAAACTGTTTCCCGAAGCTTTAGTCAGTTTCTACTGGATTCAGATTGATTCGGATTGACTCAGATTCAGTTGGTATGAAGTGGCCTTTAACAATTGATTCGATTAAACTCGATCAAACCATGGATTGGTTGGTTTTTACTACGCAAGGTCCAGATTTGGCAAAGCTATGCCAAACACTGGTTACAATTACTACCTAGTTTTCAAATGAAATAAAATTGGATATTCATCATATTTAAATTATAATTTTGAACTAAAATTATACCTATATACCAAATATATTTCTTAAATATTTTAAAAAAGATAATTATAATTATTTCAAAATTTCAAAAGTTCAAAATTTGTTCGACCGTCCTAATTCACATGTGATAAGGAAAAAAGTGGAATTGGGGAATAGATATGGGAATAAAACAAAAGATTTCTAAGGTACCACGGGAGTACGACCCTCGTGATTACCAAAGATAGTAAACACCACGGAAGAAAAGATCAATCGTGTACTTCGGGATTGTGATGTCCGTGAGCACAAAGGTGTAATCCTGAGGTCAAACAAACCATGGAAGTAAAATCAGATACTAGTCACATTTTAATAGATATAACGGAATTTTACAAATTTGATATATGACAAGTAAAATAAGCATAGATTTAAAATCTATTTGGATTTACTGTGAAATTCACTATTTTTGAGTCGTGTTGCCTTTCTCTAATCTCCATTTCGATTTTATATTTGAGCTGTGGTATTTTTCCAATACTGGAATTCATTGATTAGATGCATTCTAAATCCGTTATTGAAAAATCAATAATATGATTGATGAGGTGGGCTGTAATATTGTAAATACTTTGGGGAATCGTAAAATCTGATAGTTACCTTACTTCAATACGGGTAGATAAAAAATGTTAAGCGAAAAGAAGCGTGTTTAGCTACATAATTCGCTAAACTATTTGCCATGGGTAGAAAAGGTAATATAGTATCAATACGAAAGTCATTTTTCTCACGGGAATTTACCAAATGCCGCACAAACGAGGTCATCTTATACCTTTAGCTCTCCTGGTGGTTGTTTCGACGAGGTATATCATGATTAGCAAAGCTGACTAGCTCTTGATGGACGAGATATCTCGTCATTAGAAAAACGGACCTGACCTTGATCTCGTCATCATCCAAAAACGATAATATCATTCGGAATTCAATCGCCAATTCTGATGACGATATGTCTCGTCCTTAACAAAAGTGGTTAGATCTTAATGGCCGAGATATCTCTTCATGGTTAGATCTTGATGGACAAGATATCTTGTTGAAACCACTTGGAGGGTTTGAAGATTGCAAGAGCAAGATAAATGAGTGGTTAATCTACATAATATGTATTTTATTGAATCGTTTTTTTCTTTTGATGCTTTTATTGGTACCAACTTTTAGATAATAATTTTCTAAATTTGATTTCTTGTTCTATGGTCATTTTTTGCCACACGAGGGCTAATTAGACCCATGCCTATGGCGTAAATTGGATTCAGAACCACTTTTTCAAATGAGGGAGAAACCCCTGTCCAGACCAAGGTTAATTATAGATGCGGGGTTAATCTAAAAGGAGTTTTCACAGTAAGTCCTGACAAGAAAAGTGAACTTGCTTTTCATGAGTGTAGAAACTAAGCTTAGGCATCGTCAGTCAGACTTTGTGACGGCATGCTTCACTACAGTAGGTAGTTAATTAACGTTGCAATGGAGCAACACAACGTCCTATTGACGACGGTCCGGGATCAATCTCGATGAGAAAGATCCGATGACAACATCACGTAATTTTGAACTACGGTCGAGTGACGAGGCAACACCTGAGCTGGCACCCCACTTTCCAGACTATCAAACCACGCCAGTGTGAGGGCATTTAACGTGCACCAGTCCCCTTTGTACACGAAGGTCTTTGGTTCGAACTCGCAACTCTCCGGTTGCTAATCCGTTGCTCTTCCAACTGGGCTACCGAGGCTCTTCTCTACCAGGAAGTGCCACGGCACCAATGGATCAACGCAAGTCTCCTTGCTGGTGGATTCGGAACGACTACAAGCATACATGCCTAGGCCGGAATTCGAGCCCAGAGCCTGTTGAACAGAGGGGTGGATTGTAACTACTTCTCCACCAGGTTGAATTTCTCAGTTCGATTGAATTATCAATTCACAGCTGAAGTCATGCCCGGCAAATTTGTCATACTTTAAAATCCTTTTGAAAAATCGCAATTGTGCTTGAATTCAAATGAAGTGATGAAATACGCTTGTGCTTAGAATAAATAAAAAAAGTTTTTGGGCACAACAAATATTTAAACATTTAATTAAAAATAAGTAACCCCTATATTACATCGAGACTAAATCTTTGACTACTAAATGGACTATAAAGCTTCAAATTGAATCAAAATATTAAACAAATATATGTATCAAGCTTTTATATTCTTAGTGAAAGTAGAGGTAAGAAAAGTATGGGGCATTTTCTGGGAGAAACTAATAAATTTCTAGGATCTATCAATTAAACTATATTTTAAGACTTCAAAATGCAAAAATGCTAATTTCAAGTCTTCACAATAAATTTGGATCTGAAAAAAAGTGAGATTCCCTTCCGATACTTGAAGATTTATAATTTCCCCCTGGAATGGTGGAAAATTTGAGACGGGAAATGTTGAATGCAAGCAAATTACTATTTATAACATAATTTTCAAATATCAGAATACCAATTTAATTTAAAACTAATCGTTAACTGGACCAGTAAACGTAAAGAAATATCAGTTTAAATATACGAGAAATATTGGTTATATCCTTAAAACCAGACAGGTTAATTGACTTTTGAAGCTAAATGGATGTTTAAAAAGTTTATTAGATTTTCATGGTTGAATTATTTAGAGAAAGAACCGTACACAAAATAAAGCGAATCAAAAGGTTTTTGTATAGAAAAGACCTAAAATAGTCAGATTCGAGAATTCTGTAACTTGATTTTAATTTAGATGAATCTGTATTCAATATTTAATTTGACTACAAAATTTTATTTCCACAAAAGAATATGGTGATGGTAGATGATTTGCTGTGTTGGCGCTTTCTTGGTGTTAGAAATTGACATGATTGCATATAAAATGGTCACATTTTTGTATTTAAATATTATGAAAGAAAATTTAAAAGAAAAATAAATTTAAAACGAACAGATTACAGAAATGTAAACTTTATTAGGATAACGATTCAACGCACACTGCCCATAATCGTAGACAATTAGATCTTATACTACTGCTTAAATTCATTAAAACGTCTATACAAAGATCAGATTTCAATCTAAAAGAGAATATTTGGAATTATTTGGCAATATAGAATTAAAATATTTAGTTTTCTATGAAAATTGATTTTAAGAATAACTTCTTTCAGAATAGCTAAAATAGAACCAATGATTTGTGAAAAGAATTTAAAACAAATGCCAAATAGATTGTAATATTACTTGAAAAGCAAATTGGATCCAAATAGATATTAAGTTAATCATTAATTGTTTTGAAATTTCATTTAATCCTAGTGTCACAATACATATTTATCTTATTTTTATTATAAACACCAGATATACACAATTCCATATTTTATTATTTTTAGATTTTGTTATTTATGTAGCGAAACATTTCACTTTAAGAAACTTTTTCAATAAAAATGCTCGAAATTTGATTGCATTCCAAAACTTTTTTGGCTCACTCTATGCATAAAATTGAGTGACTCGTTATATTACGAAAATTCAAACTGTTTGTGCCCTTGATTGAATTACAAAACTCAACAATTCAGTTTCAAAAATATAGATAGACCCACACAAAACTAATCAATGCAACGTAATTTTATCAAGTCGGAGAAACTTTATTACTTCGATTTCTGACAGAATGATGGTAATTCAATTAAAACTTGATAAACCAAGACGAATAAACTGTTTTTAGCATACACTTTTCATTACATTCTCTAAGAAATAACTAATAACGTTTTATTTCTCATAGGTAGAACAAATATGATAAACTGGAGATTTTTTGAAGGAAATTTCATGCATACTTTTATAGATTGTATTTTAGATATGCTTTCATAAATTAAATTTTTGATCTGAGATAGAATTCTGTTTTATCGTACGCTTTTACGTAAAATCAAGAAAGTGAATTAAATTTGATTAAGTGGGTGATGAAAATCCATTAAACGAAATTTTTACGCTACTATATTTTTGTCGTGTTTTAAAAACAGTACCAGTAAAATATAAGCAAGTGAAGAATCTGTATTTTGAAATGATTTCGTTAGCAAACTTTCTACTTCTGAAATTTTATTTTTGAATGCAATATATTTTGATTGAAACATTTGTAAAAAACATTTCTTAATTTATTGCACTTTAAATTCATCTTACAATTTGTTACTAAAAGTCAGTTTTATAAGGAAGGTCGAGTTGTTTACTTTCAAAAGAATGTCCTTCAAATCAAGACAACAAATTAATACAATCGTTACATTCCTAACACATAAATAGGATGAATTTTGTATTGGAATCTAGTACTTTTCATGTTTTTAAACAGTAAAGGTAGGTATGTAGGTAGTTGAGTTCATGACCATACTGAAACAACGCAAAGGGCTGTTGGAGATGGTCCGGTATCAATCCCGAATGGGAAGATGTGGACATCTCGTATTTTTGAACCAAGGTCAACACCTATAGGCTGATACACCACTCTCCAAACTTCTACACCACGCCTACACTATCTAAAAAGTTAAATATTAGAAAATGCATAGAACTCGATATAGAAGATACATTTCCCGAATATATGTTTGAAAGGAGGCAAAACTTTACAAATACATAATAAATAAATTTTGGATAAATTATTTTTATTTTAAATTTGCTTAGAAATTCAACTACAAAATGCACTGAGGGAGGAACTTTGTGGTACTTAGCCTTTTTCAACATAAGTCGTCCATCTATCTTATCAAGTGTTATGCTTAGCCATGGTTATGACATTGAATAAATTGTCCAGTGGTTTGGTTTGTTTTTCTCTGCGGTCATTTTCAGGGCTTAGATGAATCAAGTCTAGCCCTCTAAAAGACAAGACTTCAGCGAGTGGTGTACTATTGCTTTACCCTTACCAACACCACAATGACTAGATAGTAACATCCATTGGTTGAAAGAAGCCTAAAAAGAATTCAATTAGTGAAGACTGGTAAAATTCATGCAGGGATAACTAGATTGCACGGTGGAATAATGTTTGTATGAATCTAAGAGGGTTAATTTAACGCTTTAATGTTATCCAAACGCGTTCCATAAAATTGCATTCCTCTTCTCTGGTATATCTTTCTGCATCCTCCTTGTCAGTACAGTTGTGTGTAAGTGTTACAATCCTCGAAGTAGTTTCGACGAAATATCTCGTCCATCAAAATCTGATCAATTTTGCTAATGACGAGATATTTCGTCAAGATATTACCGAATTTTTGATTATGACGAGATCAAGATCTGGCCAGTTTTCTAATGACGAGATATATCGTCCACCAAAATATGGTCAGTTTTGCTAACTGTCGAGGATACCTCCTCTAGACGATCACTATGAGGGTTAAAACATAATTGTAGTGTAAGTGTCTTGTATAAATTTTAATGTTATGTAAGTATCGTCGATTTATAAGTGAAACACATAAAGTCTAAATATATATTTCTGAGAAAACGAAGGGGAAGAATTATACTCACTGTTAAGCTAATCCAATTTCCATAGAAAGAAAAATGGCTGAGTTGAGACACACTTCATTCTAAAGATCATAATATTGACTAGGGAAGCAAAAAACTAATATCCTGAAAATTTGGACCTAGACTTTCACTTGTAAGCCGACGATATATTCCCCCTTTAAGATATGAATTTTAAATTAAATAATTTTCTCAAAACTGCTATTCAAAACATTTCAAGGCTTACGTTTTGCTTAAAATTACTCATTATAATATCGTAGAATTAACTCAACTCATGCAATTATAGAAATAAAATAAAAACAAATTATCTGTTTGCTATAGCTATTTCCATTTCCAAAACGTTTTCAGAGTCAACGTTGAAATTGACTAGTCTATAGAGGATTACACTAAACCATTCCGTTTGTGTCGGAATAAACTATTTCGAATCATAAAAGTCTCGCAGATCGCAGAAAACTCTTTCGAAGGGGTCGAGAGAATTCCGTAAAGATCAATGCATTATTTTTATATTTTCAGAGCGTTCAGTTCCATAAAGGATTAAAGGTAGGTAGGTATTTTAATTAATGTAGCACTGGAGCAACACAACGGGCTATTGGGGACGGTCCGAGATCAAACCCGAAACGAAAGATCTGAGGAAAACACGTAATTTTGAACCATGGTCAGATGGCGAGGTCACACTTGAGATGACAACCCACTCTCCAAACATCCGCACCACACCAACGTGAGGACATTTGGCCACGACAGATTTAACGTGCACCAGCCCCCTTTGTATACGACGGTCTTTGGTTGGATTCGAATTCGCAACCCTCCGGTAACTAATCCGTTACTCTTCCAAGCAGGCTAAAGGTTTAAAGAGGAAAAATGTTATAAATGGATGATTCTAGTTAAATAAAATCAAATAAATTGATTTGTTTTAAATTGAGTTTTTCTTTTAAGGTGTCTGATATACTAGAAATCACGAAAATCGATATTTTTATTGCTTCAAAACAATTTCTTTCTTAGCCTTCATACGATATCCAAGATCTTGTAAATATTCAAAATAGTTTTCTAGTTTCAAGGATTTTTGCTAGGTACTGCCATATACAAACATGTTTTCAAAACATTAAACTCAATTTCTGAAGAACTTCTTTTTGCACTACGGCGCTTCGTTCAAACAGCGATATCTGAACAAGGAATAGATCTGTTATAATTATTTTTGTATCATTATGATCTATATAATACAGTAGATGTTTGGACCTTCAAAGTTATTAGTTAAGAAATGAATTTTTAGCTGCTTTTTAGCAGTTAAAATTCATGAAAAATCTCCATTTCTTAGACTTCCTTGGTGAAAAGAGTTGTATTAAAAAACCTATCCCTTCTAGCAACTTGATGGAAGGTCAAAAACACTAGAAATAATCCCTAACAAGAATTATCTTTCTGAACAAATTAGAATTTGAGGCATCACTGTTCAAAAAACATGCTAATTATATTTAAATTAGACAATTAATAATTAGATTAATCTGATTTTTTCACACTGAAATGAGTTCAATCACAAACCAATGACCTATTGTAAAAAAATAGATTGTTAAAGTCAAAATTTAAAAAATCTATTTTATATATATACAAACACTTTAACGATTTAGAGAACTAAATAATTAACGAAAAAAATTATTATTCAAAACATCAACGCTGAAGTTCCATTCAAAATTATTCATTAAAATATCGGGGAAACCAACTCAACTCATCCAATTCTAAAAGTAAAAGAAAAAGAAACAAATCATCTGTGTGCTAAAGCTGTTTATATTTCCAAAGCGTCTTCAGAGTCAAATTGAAGTCGACTAGTCCATTGAGGATTACTAAACTATTCCGTTTGTCTCGGAATAAACTATTTTGAATCATAAAAATGTCGTAGATTTCTACATAAAACCCTTCCTAGGTCGAGAGGATTCCCTAAAGAATACAATACAGAATTTTCAAAGCTTCAGTGCTTTCAGTTCTATAAAGGTTTAAAGAGGAAAAATGTGCTCAATCAATATTATTCATAGTTAAATCAAGTCCATAGATTTGTTCCAAATGAAGTTAATACCACTTAAAGATAAAAAAAACCTCAAACGATGAGTGCAACTTTGAAACTAAGATGTGGGACTAAAAGATGCATGAAAGTTTTTGCAATGACAGTTCCGAACGGTTTTAAAGAGAATAAAACTGTTCGTAGCTTTTTTTGTGAGGTTCATTGCATTTTCCAAATTATGTTTTTTCACCATAAGGATTGAAAGTAATGCAAAAATAAGTGTAAGTTTGAAAGTTTTGTGAAACTGAATAAGATATGAATTGTTTGTAGGATCATGTTTGAGTTTTAAATGCATGTTAACTTATTACATGTTAGTAAGCAACATTAATAATTAATAACTTGTTACTTAACATGTTAATATGCAAGTAATAATGTTGTTCAGCATAGTAATAAGTAACATTTAATAATAATTAATAACATGTTGATAAGTATTTATATAAGATGTAGTAATAATTAATAACACGTGAATAAGTGAGATGTAGTAATAAAGAACATGTTACTTAACAAATTGATAAGTAAGATGTAATAATAATTAATGACATATTGATAAGTATGTATTTTAATTAACGTCACACTGGAGCAGCACAACGGGCTATTGGTGAAGGTCCGCGATCAATCCCAAAGGGAAAGATCCGAGGACAACACCACGTAATTTTGAACCACGGTCAGATGACGAGGCAACACCTGAGCTGGCACCCCACTCTCCAAACTTCCACACCACGACTTCCAAGGTATAAGCCGCCGTTACTCCAAACAAGTACCTCCAGTGCTTCGTTTCTTAACTACCTAGAACAAGTGCAACAACTCGCGTGTTCATGCCCTAATTTCTACCAGCGTCATCTGACCGTGATTCAAAATTACGTGGTGTTGTCCTCGGATGTCCTCGGTCCCTCCCCTTTTGGATTGATCCTGGGCCGTCACCAATAGCTCGCTGTGTTGCTCCAGTGTGACGTTAATTAAAATACCTATCTACCTATATATACCAACTTCCTCGTAGAATGTCTTCTTTCGTTTCTGGAATGCTCAAACTTCACGGCCGACCCTTATCGTGCCTGCTGATATGAAATGTTCCGGTTCTACACAGCTGGTGGTGTAAATGCTAAAATGTTTGACGATCATGCTCTCGTTTATCAGAAGGGCGGTATCGGTGCAATTTTTGAGCATCTCTTCTAAATCCAATGGAAACCTCAGACGCATGTCAGCTATCTTGGAATCCGAGTAATGCTGCGTCACGTGCGAATTGTGCATGCCGAAGTTAAAAAGGAGAGAATGATTTGAAACTATGCTAAACAGCGCCTTCTAATACTTATGCGAAACAATTCAAGACCATTCCTTGACACAACTTTTATTTCAGTACACTTACATTATTATAGTTTGGCCAGATATATTCGAAACACGGTATAAAATTGCTTTCACATTCATATTTCCAAAAAAATTACAATGCAAACTTTTTAAATCACGACATAACTAAATAAAATATAAACAATGGGTGCGCTTTTTACCCAGCAAACCCCGTGAACAGCGTTGAGAAGGTCCAAACGGCTGGTAGGTATTTTAATTAACTTCGCACTCCAACAACACGACGGCCTATTGGCGGTGATCAATCCCGAAGGGAAAGATCCCAGGAAAACACCACGTAATTTGAACCACGGTCGGATGACGAGGTCACACCTGATCTGCACTCCACTCTCCAACTTTCTCATCACACCAAGAGAAGCTCCAAACGATCCGCTTGTTAGTGGTGTTTTCTGACAAATAGAAAGGACATCACAATAGGAACGTGAAAGCAAAATGCGCATTACCCCTTTTTACACACTATCGCTATTTTTTTAGCCCTCCTTTTTTCTAACACACTGCTGTCGGTGTGACAAATAGTGTGACAAATAGCAAAACTTATGAACGAAAACTGAAAAATCTTTTCGAAACCAAATATCTGCGTATGCATTCTTAAAATTTGCTTAAAATAAGGATTATATATGGAAAAAGTCATTGTCATAACTTTAATATTATGACATATAAGAACTTCATGTATAGTGATTTTCAACTCTCAAGACGCTTAAAAACTCATATCTATGTATACTGTACACTTCATTGAAAAACTGATATCTAGGGAAACGTAAACTGGTTAAATTTACAAGTATCGAGGCTAGAATGCATTCGGTATTCGGAATAGATTCTCACGTTTATGGTTCTCTACTGATAGCATAAAAATGCAGTTATAAAAACGAAGTTTTTTTAATAAAAATTTCTGAAATAGACACGTAAGGATACCCACAAAAAAAACCTACGAAAGAGAAATTCAATAGGTTTGATAAAAAATAAAAGCAAAAGAGTTACCGTGCGAAAAAAACACCTGATGTTTCTGATAGGTGGAATAAATCTTGTAAAATATCTAACTGATTGGAGACTAACATTGTACCTAACATTGGAGAATTATTTCCAATAGTAAGTAACGTTTACATTTTCTACTAAAATATCTAATACCTATAAACAGATTATAAACGTGATAGCAAAGAATTCTGTTATTAAATAATTATGAAAGCTCATCTTTTATGCATTAGTTACTAGTATCTGTTTTCATTTATACCGATTCAAATAGAAATATTTTAGGTTCATACATAAATGAAGTGTATCCAATTTCAAATTGATTTAATTTGTATTGTGTTGTAATGCATTTAAAAACTGAAATATAATAAAGGCTGAATTCTTTAAAAAATAAAAACTGAAATTTTTAAAAGTTGAGTTAGGCTAAGTTCCTTATAACGAGAATGCGAAATGTTAAGTGAATGTAAATAATTGGAATTCACAAATAGTACGAAACCATTAACTTATATCTTTGCTTTAATTTACTTATTTGCATTGCATACTTTTTTCATAGAAAATGGGTATAATGATGTCGGTTTTTTCCTACAGAATTTGAGGTAGTTACTTCCCACGTACCTTCCATTTTATTCTTTCAAATTAAAATTGAACAGTTATGTGCTTTCATGCATTGTGCTATTTATGTTAGGTAATTAATGTTAATGTTACAATTCTATTGCATGTACAGAACTACGTGTTTGTTGAATGTTATTCATAAAACTACATTTCACCAAGAGTTTTTATTCTTAAAAGCTTCCTTATCTCTTTGACAAGAACATTTTCAAATTGAAACTTTTTCAGGCACTATATGTTCTCTGATTAAATTGGACGTTTTATGTTCCCTTCTATTCAAAAGTATTCAGGAATTCTCGATTTTTACGGTATAACTAAATTGTATTAGACTGATATACAAGGTTTTAAAATGCATTAGAAAACATTTACAAAGTTACTATCTTAACTATTAAATTTTTAATCTTTGATCGTCCAATTATTCACTAGATTAGATTTTCTATCGAGTTTAATTCAATTCTTTTAAAAGATGTATTGTCGAAAGAAAATTTAACTAAAATCCTACTAACCTTTCATTAGTAATTTAAGTTGCTTTTTCATTTAACATAGTGTCATTCATACAACTTGAAGGAATTAAATAGTATTAAAATCGATACAACTTTGAGATGAATAATGTATTTTTATGAAATTCAGAGGAAATAGAGGTATGGTACGGTATTTTATTTAACGTCACACCAAATACGTCTTTCAATTACAATGTTCTCAAACATTAAATTGTAACACAATTAAACAATTTCTTATTTTTAATTTATCCCGTACGCTCAAGCGGGTGGTTATTACAAAATACCTAGAATTAATTAAACATTCGACTATAAAATTCGTGTTCTCATTCATTTTGATAAAATTTCCAAATTTTAATAGACCGAGATAGCCTGTTGAGTTAGTAAGTAGATATTTAATTAGCGTCGCACTGGAGCAATTCAGTGGGCTATTGGCGACGTTCCGGGATCAAACCCAAAGGGAAAGATCCGAGACAACACCACGTAATTTTGAATCACGGTCAGATGACGAGGTCACGCTTGAACTGGCACCCCACTCTCCAAACTTCCCACACCATGCCAACGTTAATCCATTCGAGGCGACGACAGATTTAAAGTGCACCAGCCCCCTTTGTACACGACGGCCTTTGGTTGGATTCGAACTCGCAACCCTCCGGTTGCTAGTCTGTTACTCTTCCAACCGGACTACCGCGGCCCGGCAGTCGAGTTGGAAGATTCGCAGATTAGCACCGGAGGTGTATTATGTTAGTTCGAAACTCGATCCACCACAGATCGTGGGGGCTGGTGCACATTATATCTGTCGCAAACTCAAATGACTTCATCTTGGTATAATGGGGAAGTTTGAAGAATGGGGTGGAGCTCAGTTGTTGACCTCGTCATCTGACCATGGTTAAAATCTACTAGGTGTTATACTCGGATCGGTCTTTCCCATCGGGATTGATCCCTGAACATCGCCAATAGCACATAAATTCGACTTCTTACCTACCAAATTTTAATGCCAAAATATTCGTTTGATATAAGGCCGGATTTTCAGTGAAATATGAGTGTATTAGATTTGCTCATTTTTGTTTCTAAACGTGCTTTATCAAACCGGATTTAACTCAAAATATTCATCCGAAAGATGAATAATTCTTTCATTTTCCATTCGGAGATTTTCGGAAACTCAAATATATTATTTTAAAATGGATTTTTATGAATACGATTAATTTAGAGTGGTAAAGCTTTTCTTTGTAGATTTCGTAGGTAGCAAAGCTTTTCTTTGTAGATTTGGTAGGTAGCAAATCGAGTTTACGTCGCACTATACCCATACCAGGGGCTATTGGCGACGAACTTAGTTCAATCCCAAAGGGTAAGACACGAGGAAAACATCTGTTTCAAATCAGTTGAAGAGATGAAGATCTGAGTTGCCACAAATATCTCCACTCACTCTCCAAACTTCCTTTGAGGCTACGACAGATTTAACACGCGTCAGCCCACCCGTACACGAAGGCATATCGTTTGATCGAGAGAGAGAGAGAGAGAGAGTTTCAAACTCGCAACCCTTCCGGGTGCTTATCCACGACTCTCCCAAATGGGTTACCACGGCAACTGTAGTAAGTGGATTTGTAGATGTAGTAAGTAGTTCACCCTTTTACAAATTAAAGAGGTTTTACATAAAATTATTATTTTCACACATTTAACCTATTTTAATTTGTAGAAAATATACCGCTCAACTTAATATTAAATTATACATTTCTTATTTCTATTGTTTTAAACTTTTATTTTTATCATTTTTTAATCTAATGGCCATAACATTGTTATGTAGGGTAATCTGAAATCAAATTATCGGCTAGCAAAAAAATTTTACCTCTTCGAATGTTATTCTAAGCTTGATATCCTTCTACTCCACAACTTTTATTTTCTTATGTAACAAAAAAAATTATGAAACTGCTTTGAAAGTAAAATTAAGAACCACCGTAGAACCTTAACTATTCGAGGCAATATGAACCAAGGTCATTCCCTATATCCAGAAATTTGGATACTACCAACGTAGTAACACAAAACAGCCTATACGACATACAGAAAAAAAGTACTACATTACACGTTACTACAGATTCACGAACCAATTACAGTCGGCGCTCTTTAATCCGGCATTCTTCGGTTCGGCACATTCTGTAATCCGGCACCGATCGAGCCGCTCTCGTTCGGATTTTTTCGGGTGGATTCCGGCGTTTGTTGACCTCGACCACCAGGTAGCGCCACTGCGATGTGATGTAAGACTTCCAAAACCAGTTTAATGTCAAAGATGCAATTTTCGCAATTGCCTTAGCGTGGAATCAGGTGAAAGAAGTCTCTACAGGATGCTGGCTCAAACTTTGGCCTAATGAAGAAGATGCGGATCAAGATCCAAACGTTACCAGTAATGGTCAAAATATGGTGCTAGATTTGGTAGAAGCTGTGCCAAACAACCCTTTCACAGATGTACACCGTGAGGAAATCATAGACTGGATTGATATCGACAAAAGTGTGCCAGTGGTCGAAGACCTGAGAACGGATTGTACAAAGTGTTGTGAACCCACAAGAAGCAGTTCAGGAGGTGGAATTGGATGAAGGAGTCATGGCAGATAAAGCTAAAGCCTCGTGTGGAAACAGGAGGCTTCTGATGCATTAAATACATTTATAAAATTTTCCGAATCCAACAAAAGCTATAACTACAGAACTAAATTTGTGTATAATCCGTGAAGATTTTTTGAAGAAATCCGAATCACGGATGCAACGTGATATCAGAGATTTTTTCAAACAGTAACGCCCATGTGTATTTTTTCTTGCCATAGAACAGCTTATTAAAACATGTTAATATCATTGTACTGTATTAATTTTTCTTTGGTATTCCCGTTAAGACTATATTGACGTTGGATAATCCGGCAAAATCGTTAATCCGGCACGGCCGTGGTCCCGAACGTTCTTCTTTCCCTTTTCGCATCTTTTGGTGGTGGTCTCAAATGTCCTCACGTTGGCGTGGTGTGAAAGTTTGGAGAGTGGAGTGCCAGCTTACGTGTTGCCTTGTCATCTGACCTTGGTTAAAAATTACGTGTTGTCCTCGGATTTTTCCCTTTCGTTGTGTTGCTCCAGTGCGACGTTAATTAAAATACCTACCTGCCTGTCACGACATTTATTACTTAACGGTGTAGTGTTTGGTACAGCTTGACCAAATGAGGCTCTCAGAGAGAGCAAGAGTGGTTTAAGCTACGAAAACCGGAAAATGCAAAAATAATTATTTTTGGCCCCTACAGTGCACTCTCTTGGCATTTAAGACGATTACAATATAGATTTTAACCCTCCTCAGATCATATTGTGCATAAATAAAAATATATAAAAAATGCTGCCAAGAAAATCGCATTTATCTCCATTGGGTATGCTGGTGGGTTAGGCCACTCTTGCTATGATAGCATCAAATATGGCCATTGCGCCATAAAATGCCAAAAACAGCAAACACCGGCCAAGGACAAAATGCATACACTTGTGCTTAAAACTTTAATTAGAAATTTAAAGTTTAAAAGACTCTCGGTGTCAAATTCGACTGGGAAAAGGAGCTCGGATAATCAAGGTTTTACTGCATTTGAAAAATCTAATCCATAAACCATCTGTTTTTAGGAAAGATGTTCTTGCTTCTTACATTTCTGGGGTGTTTTGGAGCGTTGTGGGGACTATGTCCGCCTGCTGAAGACATTTATCCAGCATGTAAATGTAAGGATATGACTCTGGGTTCCATGATAACGTGCAGCAATATCTACAACCCGGAAGATCTAATGACTCCAATTCGTTCCCTGGCGGACAGCAAATACCAGTCGTTTTCCCTGGAAATAAACAACTCGTCACTTCGATTTATACCACACGATGTCTTTGAAGGAACCAAGTTTGAGAAGGTAATTTTTTAGATTCCTCTTCCATTGATCTATAATGTACACTGGTGACCATAAACTAAGCGTCAGTTATATTTTTAGAGGAAAACAAAATTCTGAAAAGAGGATGATGGTAAATATAATTTGAAATGCATAGCGATAACCATAGTCATATTAGGTGGTTCTGGGTGGTCGACCACTACTGTACCGACTGGCAGCAGTTCCACTTTCGGAAAATTGTTTTCACAGCCTTGCTACTACGCGTAGGCTCATTACGAACTCATTGGCTGCATCTCGTGTGTTGAACGTCTTCCAATTTCCATACAATCCTTCCACTAGTAAAATCCTCAAGATGTGTTTTTAGTGGTGTGTCATTAGCCATAACAACAGTTAAACACAAATAGGTAGGTATTTTAATTAACATCGCACTGGAGCAACACAACGGGATAGTGGTGACGGTCCGAGATCAAACCCGAAGGGAAAGATCCGAGACAACACCACCGTCAGATGACGAGGTCACACCTGAGCTGGCACCCCACTCCAAACTTCCACACCACGCCAACGTTAGGACATTTGAGGCCACGACAAATTTAACGTGCACCAACCACCCCCTTTGTACACGACGGCCTTTGGCTGGATTCGAACTCGCAATCCTTCAGTCGCTAATCTGTTGCTCTTTCAATCGGGCTACCGCGGTCCAGTTAAGCACAGGAAAGAATCATTTAGTCACCAGACATCCGCTTCAGCTTTTATCATATTTTAGTAATCTTATGCTGTCACCTGACTCCTAATATGTTAATTATGATCAACCAATCGGTCGTTTCTATTTCTTACGTCTGTTGCTACCGTCAGTGATTTTTCACCGCGAAAACAGAACTTGCAAATTTGCATATGATCCTTAATTTATGGACATATGTGCACGTGTACGTCACTTCCGCCACCAGTTTATGTACCTCTATTACTCCCTTACGGGTCAAAACGGCAGTTTCTCCAGTTTTTTCTGTGTTAAACTTAGCCACCACTACAAAAATTAACTTTCAATGCTGTAGTATATACAAAATTGTAACCTATCTCCACCATGTGCTTTGTCGTAGACAAAGTTGCAATGCCATTAACCCGTCCTGCTAAATTGGTGACCTAGACATGATTATGAACACACCCACATTCAAAATTAGATGGCGCTTTTAACAAATTTCGGATCACACTCGCCTCAGTCGATGGATGGTCCACGATGAACAGTTAAATTGCCAATCACTGCCCACCGAAGCAGCATCTATAAGACACTACTATCAAAGATTTATAAACCATCGCCGATTAACCTCATTTAGAACTGCCGGACTGACTCAAGCGACTGCTAAATGCAACACAGAACAGTCAAATGGTCGCAATCATCCATTGCTCGACTACGCATATGACAGTACACCCGTGAACTTGAAACAGCTCTCACGTCCACACAACTAGCGATATATCAACTAGAGCTAGCATCTTTCGAATTCAGACACTTAAATTCTGGAAGGGAGTATTGTGGTGAACGTAGACACCACTACAAAAATTAATTTACGATACAGTAGCATATATAGCAGTGACCCTATCTCCACCATGAAGTACTTTTTGGTAGACTAAGTTAAGTTACGATGTCATTCAGAAGTTCTGCTAAAAGCTCTTGCGAGTTGGGGAATGTTACATGAATAATAATGATCCTTCTACCAACTGTTGAATTTGGAGAGTGGGGTGCCAGCTCAGGTGTTGCCTCGTCATCTGACCGTGATTCAAAATTACGTGGTGTTGTCCTCGGATCTTTCCCTTTGGGATTGATCCCGGACCGTCACCAATAGCCCATTGTGTTGCTCCAGTGTGACGTTAATTGAAATACCCCCCCCCCCAACTGTTGAATTAGTGTGTTCTCTATATATTTTCAAATTTTGTAGGGCATCACATACTTTCAGTAACCAGTATTATTTCGGAGAGGGCTCCAAAACAGAAAAATAATTTTTTACGCAAAACTGAGACATTCTCACTTTCTACGGTCTTTCTATGATATTATATATATATATATATATATATATATATGAGCTCCGTAAATATAAAAAAGGTCTTTCTATGATATTTTCAATTACCTGGCTATGAAATTCAAAAGGATTTCTGAAATTTCATCATCTTTTTATGTCTGACCATTGACCTTTTTGACCTTCGGCCCTACAAGGGGGAAATTGGAAGCTATTTTTGAAGGCTTACCCTGTGGATAACCCTGTTCTCATTCCATAGAACTCCCATGATTGTCGCGATTTGGATTATCCCTGTTAAGAACACTCCTAAGGACAATCACCAACATTCATGCTTCTATACAAACACGGGACTCACGGACTTTGCTTGAAGTTGTTGCATAATTATACTTTCTTTTTGGTGGAGGAGTAGAAGACATTTAAAGCAGTATCTTGCTTCGAATTGAATGAGCTCCGTAAATATGAACTTGGTTCCTCCTGATTACCATTTCAATTGTCTCATTTGTTATCCGATTTATTTGAGACGACAAGTCACGACGAATTTATAGCTTGTGCTCGAATATTATAAACGCCCAATGCCCACATGGTCTGAAAACGTATGGACTTTTAGAGACATCGACCTTCTAATGAAATAGACGGAGCATGATCCGGCAGCTTCATTTTATTTCTTCCAGTTGCTCGGTTTGAAGATCTGTCCCGTGCTTGAGGGTAAAAGTTTGAATCCTAAATTATTGATTGGCTAAAGTGATTATCCACCGTGATCAAAAACACTAGTCAGCGATTCGACAGACAATTGGAATTATCAATTCGTAAACCCACGTGATTTACACTTCAGAGATCTTACGACAGCGATTCCGCCCACATGATCCGTCTAGTTCATTAGAAGGTCAATGTTTAGAGAGGCGTGACGGCTGTCTGAATGGCATTGTGAACTATCTATCCTTTTGCAGAAAGCGTTAAATAGTTTACAGTAATTGTTCAATGCCATCCCCACCACAACCAATAATGTTCTGCAAGTGAGGATACTATGTGCATTGTTCTTTGTACCGCCTATGGTATTGAATTCAATTGCCTTTTTTTTGTTAACGAACATAAACAAGGGAATTCGAAATTACCTCGCCAAATAGTAAAGGGTAGTAGGGCGCATCAAAATAAACATTTTTTTTATCAAATAATGCATGCCCGCACCTGTTACTTGTAGACTCGTTTACGAATTATTATTTTACAAAACAGCTTTGTCATTCGAAACGCGGATTTCGCACGTTTTGTGGCATTACACGAATTCCAAGATGGCTAACATGCATTTAATGTAAGAAATACCAATGGAAACGAGTTGATTGGTAGGTTGATTTGAGTTTTATGGCGCAAGATCCAGAAAAGGATAATCTCTGCCAAACACAAAACAATAAAATGAGAAAACAGATTGATAGAATAATCAGATTAACATTAAAAGGGAAAAATGCAGGAATAAAAACAAATGAGTCCAATGGAAATGGAAGAACTTCTCAGAGTGTATCGTGGATGTCTTCCCCAATAAGCGAATGCCGATTCGTCAAACAATTGAGTTTGCACCTCCGTGGGAGACCGAAACATTTCATACCAGTAGAAATTACACGGATAGACCGAGAAGTTCGAGCAATTAAAAAATGTAAGAAATTCAATGGGAGATTGAGAGAAATCCACTTATTGGGGAAGCGCTCGGAAAAAATTTGAGCAGTTCTTCCATTTCCATTGGCGGCCCCATACATTAAGTGCATGTCTGCCATCTTTGAATTAGCGTAATGTTCCATCGGAAGTGAAATTAGTTTTGTGAACGATGAAGTATAGAAAAAAAGAAAGCGCCAAATAGCTCCCTCTAGCACCTACGCGCAACAGCTGCTGACATACATTCGAACCTACCGCCCTTTGACGCGTTTGGACAATAAATTTCATACCATTCTGTATTACAGTTATCGCTGTAATGTTTTGCAACATTCTGGTAAAGCCCTCTACTAGAAAAAAATTTAACTAAACTTTTTCCATCATCAATAACCTCTTTTGCAATTTCGTTTCCAGTAAACCTCACTTTAACTAACCAACTTTTCAAGCTCTCATGGAATTTTTAAATTTTTAACAACCCCTTTAGGCATATCCTGTACCTAAACACTCGATATACATTTGCAGATTCGCTTTCTGAACACTCAGATAATGTCCCTGTCGGACTCGGACCTCGCATTCGAAGGCCTGGAAGACACCCTGACTGAGATTCGTGCTACAGACGCCCACTACGTGGCCAGTTGGGACTGGCAACAGCTGCGGAACCTTCACAAGCTGGACCTCATCGATGTCAATTGGATCTCTATGGGAAGCGTGGACGAGCCATTACCGGAATTGAACGCATTGACTGCTTTGGGGATAATCAGGGCTGAGATTTCACACATCGTGGACTTCGCCTTCGCCAAGCTGCCAAAACTTCGTATTCTCAATCTGAAGCAGAATAGTATAGATACGATAGAAAGGAGCATGTTGCCGAATCCTGCGAATGAACTGGTTGTACTTGATTTGAGGTGAGTTTTGTCCCCGTCTTTGTTAGAATTTGTTAACAAATATTCAGGGATGTTTTTTCATTCTCTTTTAAGCATTTCAAAATCCATTAAACATCAAATTTTTTATAAGTTCTATTGGTATTTGGAATAAAATTAGTCTGTAATGTTAGAAGTGCAACATTAAAATTGCAACTCTCTAATGCAAATTCTATGAAAAGATAATTTTCCAGAATTCTAGTGAGTTCTTAATAGAACCAGTGAAAAATGCACTATAAAGCTACTACTGTTTTTGCATTTAATTTTTCCTGGACCTTTTGGTATTATTGTTCCAGTGTGTCGTTAATTCCTGTACCTTTGGGGTCACCATGGCTCAGTGAGATTGTTCATTGTGCTAGCAACCCGCGAGTTATAGGCGATGCAGGTTCGATTCCTCCTTGGGTATATTCCTCTTCTGTGTCAGTAAAACTTTCCTTGTGTGTTTGTCCATTCACTTGACGTTGTTTGGTTGGTTTGTTGGGGTTTTATGGCGCAAGGGACATATTTGGCCATGCTGCGCCAGACACAAGACATACATACAACATAAGTAATAGACACACACAATGAAAGTTTTTACTGACACAGAAGAGAGAAATACACCCAGGGGGAATGCACCTGACATGAATCGAACCTGCGCAGCCTACAACTCGAAGTTTGCTAGCGCAGTAGGCATACCCACTGAGCCACGACGCCCCCTGACATTGTTTGGAGCAGCTTGGCCAAATATTGTCCTTACAGCATAAAAACCAATCCACCCAACCATCATGAATCTATTATTTCGAGTGCAGGAGATGCAGCCTCAACTCCCGTAACTTATCCCGTGTGCATTTCTTTCTTCTGTCATTAAAACTTCCCTTGTGTGTGTATGTCCATTACTTGACATCGCATGTCTTCTGTTTGGCTCATCATGGCCAAATATGACCCCTTCACCAACATGGACCTTTACCAAACTTATTGTACTTCAAAAACTATTAAAATACAGGCATGAGTAATAGTGAAGGTTTGGGTGGGTAGGTAGTTGAATTTACGTCGCACTGAATCAACACAGCGATACATTGGCGACAGTGCGGAATCTAACCTAAAGTTAGACTTTTGGACAATATCTCGTAATTCTGAATCATGGTCAGCTGGTGAGGCCAACGCCTGAGTGGCACCCTACACTCCGAACTTCCACATCACGCTAAATGAAGGTCTGGGCTGTCCGATGATCCTGCATGAAAATACTTCAGATACTCTTAGGGTATCTAGATATTTTAAGTATTTAAAGCCAGCGATTTTGTTAAAGGTAAAGGAATTTTAGAATAACAAGTGATTTACAAAAACATAATTCATGTCTAAAGACTAGGAACACAAGCGCTCAACTACACGCAAAACTTCCAACTATTCTCCACACAAATTCTAGTCATTACTTGTTAAAATACCCAAAGTACTACCCAGCTTAAAATAAAAAGCTATGTTGACTCGAATATAATTTAATGTTTCTATTTTCTCCATCTTCCCAACCAATTGGCAATTTGAGATCAGTGATATGGTACGAGGGAAAGTCAAAAATTATTCGCACTTTATTTTTTCAATCCATTTGCACAAATGTAGGATTGAACAAGTTCGTCATTTTTCTACATAATCTCCTTCCTTTTCGATGCACTTGGTCCAGAAGTCCACAAGCTTGCATATTCCCTTCAAGAAGGCTTTCGGTTGGTTGCCCAACGATTTATGCACCGATTGAACCCACTTTGTCAGTATAATCTGAAGAGAACACCCTACTGAATCTTTTCGTCAGTGATGGAGATTGACGGGCTTCCTGCTCCTTCATGCATCACGCTTGTCCGGCCTCTTTTAAGCTTCTACGCTAAACACTTCTACGCACTGTCCCCGTATTGTGTTGTAAGCCTCCGATGAACTTCAGTCCTGGCACATCATCCGACCATTGAGATCACTGCTCTTTATTGTGCACACTGCTAGCGGAGCATCCATGAGCATCCATTAAACCTGAAGCAAGAAAAATGACGCTATTAAGGCCAAACTTCGGTAACTTGACCACAGTAGTATCAATTGCAAGCATGCATGGGCAGAAGGCAGTGGGACAAATCTAAACATGTGTTAGCGGAAGTACAAATAATTTTGGACTTACCCTCGTATTTCTACAGTAACCTTATGTTCTTTGTAAATCAAATATTGGAATCCATCTGATGTAATTAAAACTAACTAGTGGTCGCCCAGTGGTCGAAATTCGACCATAATTCATTTAATTTTTAAGTTTGAACGTTAATAAGGTTCTTTTGTCAAAGAGTATACCTCTATATTCATTGCATATATATTTTTTTGAATTTTGTTCTATTACGTAAGCTGCCAGCATGTACAAATACGTCGTAGGAAAAATGCGGTATAGCTTGGTTAAGCCATATCTAAAAAATAATAACGCGTCGTTTGACATTTTCTTGGTTTTTTTTTTATTGCTATACTGGCCACATGTTTCGCCAAGGCTACACAGTTAATTAGCCTATCTTTTTCAAATTATATAAAATTAAAATAAAACATAAATCCAAAAAATGAAATAAGGAATACGTGCTTCGTATTTTTTTTATATATTTTTTATTGAAACAAAAAAACCCGGGTGGTTAAAAAAATAAATGTTGTCCATTGAACTTGACGATGAATTTAAATTCGACAATGAATTTAATGATTCAAAACTTCTGTGTAGACGATGTTTTTTGTAAAAACTCTTTCATCGTTTGCTAAATGCCCTTGACCGTTATATTCTGTACTATAAAATCTCAAACCATCGAATGATCGAACTCTACTTGCTGCGGCGTACTTGTGTAAAAACTGGCCATGTGAAAAAACTGGCTGCCTCAATAAAATTCCAATTTTTTCGAATGTTTGTCCTTGAGACTTATTTATTGTCATCGCAAATGCAGGTATAATTAGAAATTGAGTTCTTAAAATTAATGGTAAAATAGTTCCGGAATATGTTAAATTTATACGTGGAATCAAAATTCTCTTATTGCGTGCGGTTCCAGTTAAAACTTCGCAATCAATAGTATTACGATGCATAAATTTGATGCGCATTCTTGTTCCATTGACTAATGCTTCCTTGGTATTTAAGTTTCTGGTCAGCAAAACGATGCAATTAACTTTCAATACTAACTTATGTGGTGGCAAATTATGCCAAATCTCATACTCCTCCGTGCGCGCAATGTGCTTAAAAAGGGGTACAAAGTTTTTTCTTCACGTATTGATATATAGATTACAGTATATGAACGTAAACAATGAATGTTTTATTTTGTTTAATTTAATATATTTGTAACGCATATTATACATTAATTTTATCTTTCTGGCCTCCTTCTCCATATGAACTTTAATTTTGCCAAATCTCATATTCCTCCGTGCGCGCAATGTGCTTAAAAAGGGGGGGATACAAAGTTTTTTCTTCACGTATTAATATATAGATTATTGTTTGATTTTTGTGGTCCATCCATGTTTTGTCCAGTACTGTCATGAGCCGTATGCTTTCGCTAGTTTGTCACCCTGTCCTAAAACTTTAAATTGGTTTCATTTATATAAATTGATCGAAATGTGGTGAAGCATTTCTCGATGGAAGTTGTTACTAACATCTAATTTAATCTATTCCCCAGTCCTCCTATATAGCAGCTCAGAATCTCATCGATCTGCTTAAATTCAACACCGGCTGATGTTTAATTTATTTTAAACGCTTAAGATGTACTTTTTGAAATATATGACATTTCCATTAGTTTTTTGCACCAATAAACTAAATATATTCTCGATTTAAATTACACGTAAATTAATAGCAGAGATCTAAATTGAAAATTATATCAATTGAAATAATCTAAATTGAAATCAGAGCTTTTCATAAACGTGTGTGAAGTTCTCTGCGTACACTTTGCAATATCATTGAGTCGCTATCGTAAGATCTTTGAAGGGTAAATCACATGGACACGCATAGCGGATTGGCTGTTGAATCGCAGACTAGTGTTTTTGATCACTGATAAATCCTTTAACCAATCAATAATTAAGGATTCATGCTTTTACCCACAATCACGTGACAGATGAAACCGAGCAACTGGAAAAAGTACCATGAAGATGTGGGCAAATGTTCCATCTATTTGATTTCAAGATCGATGTGCAATATATGCCACATCAGATCTGACGCAACAATAAACTAAATTAAACACAGCCAATGCATTCGAAAGATTTCATAAGTTAATCTATTATCCCTGACTCCTAAATTTTGAAATTAACTCCCTATTTTTACAGTATTAGGTAAACCAGCTTGTATACACAATATCTTATAGGCCTTTCGATGTTAGCTATAACTAGAACTACAACTAAAATATTAATTTGAATAATTCATCCTATCGGTTTACCCAGTGTTTTTAAATTGACGATTAACAAATAAGAAAAATCGGTGAATAACTTAAGAGCTTGCAATCAAATATGCATAATTTCCAGCGCAAATCATCTAAAATTTATTCTCATTCTCCTACTATTATTAGAAGTAAATAATAACTTGTTTACTTTCCGGTCACTTCTTTCAAAAATACTTCTACTTCAATGGATTCCAGATCGTTTACATTTTCAATAGCAAAGAAAAGGTTTTAAATATCTCTCCAAAGAGAGAATCAACGATCGTAAATTCATACACCCTGCTTAATGAATTCATTTTACGAAATCAAAAACGCAAAAGTTTTACAATGAATTCATAGCCTCCGAAGAAAAACTATTTGAAGCTCCTGGAAATGCATCCATAATGGTATAAAATTAAAGTATATATTCCCCAACAGCTGCTGCAAGCGAATGGGTTCGTTCTTGCAAAATAATCCAAAAGGACATTTTCAAGAAATTAGAATTTCTAAAACTGAACTTTTCATGGCGGGATGTTTTCATTAACTCCTGACGAGTTTCTGTTTTTGAGTTTACTGATTTGGAAATCGAGTTATTTTTGCCGCTCGATACAGAAGTGGGCTTTCAAAAGGAAGCAGCATCGTGTTTCTTAATTAAATGAGTTAGTTCCGTGTTAGTCAAAAGCATTCAACCGAATTCCACGTTCCGAGATATTCTATCGGGGGGATGTTTGGAGGATTGAATGCATAATATCCGATCCTGATTAAAGCACTCGCATTAGTTTGATACGCTTTGTGTTCCAGGATTGTAAGAATACCTTGTTATTTTCAGGTTTTGTTATCTTTGATAAACCCAAATACGCTTATGTGGTTATTCATAAAGTCATCGATTCATGAAATGATCAAAATCAAAATTGTTTGAGGGGATGTGTTCGTTCCCTTTCTTGTTCATATTTAAAGGAATATAGGATTTTCGATATATTGAGTAATATGCTTAGGAAAGTTGCAAAATCTGTCAATTCATTTTCCCAATTAAATTAACCACATGAATGTGATACGAGTACATCGATTTTAATATTAAGAATTCCAAGCAAGAATTGTCTGAAATATGACTTATTTATTAGTTTATGTGGTATTCGTATGAATACTGGACATAGATACTCTCAGGTTGGTTACCGGAGAGTTGAGAGTTCAAATCCAACCAAATACCGTCGTGTATAAGGGGGCTGGTGCACGTTAAATCTGTCGTGGCCTCAAATAACCCATTAGAGACATTAGTTGACTAAGAGAAATAGCCATTTTAAAATGGTTAATGAATAATTAAGATCGTTATTGAAATGGAGCTGGCTTCAAAAATGTTCTCTAAAAACATCGCAGTAATTAACGCATGAAGTTTACTTGAAAAGAATTTTCTTTATACTCATACGTCACTCATAACTGTACTATTGTTCTGGTAGGTAGGTATTTCATTAACGTCGCACTGGAGAAACACAACGGGCTATTGGCTGCGGTCAAGGATCCAATCCGAAGACAATCGGACAACATCACGTCATTTTGAACCACGATCAGATGACGAGGTCACACCTGAGCTGGCAAACCACTCTCTAAACTTCCACACTACGCTAACGTGAGGACATTTGAGGCCACGGCAGATTTAATGTCCACCAGCCCCTTTGTACACGACGGTCTTTGGTTGAATTCGAACTCGCAACCCTCCGATTGCTAGTCCGTTACTCCTTCAACCGGGCTACGATGGATCTTACAATTGTTTTGGCGTAAAATGTGTTTGTTAATATTGTTAAACAGCACCAATGCTCAATATTAACAAACATTTTACGCCAGAACAATTGTATACACCGTTATGAGTGACGTATGAAGAAAATGTCACAAGAACCTAATGGATGTTTTTCTTTGGGTTTTGGCAGCTATGTGAAGGTATCCATTTCCTTTCTACCATGAGTATACCATTTGTGGTTTTGTAATAGTTTTACGAAAATATAAGTACATAACAGTCTTAAATAAAAACTGTGAACTCTGCCCAAACAAGGCTCATTATAAACGTTATATAACTGACCCTTTAGGTTGTGTGGTGACTGAAAACACTTAATGTATAAAAATATAAGAAATAGTTAGGAAAATGTAAGTTTTAGAGCTGAATCCAATGGCTAATGCAAGAATTGGCCAAAAGAGCAATTTTAATTAACACTAAGCACAAGACAAAACAATTACAAGAATAAACAAACATAAAAAGTAACATCTCGGGGAGACAAAACCTCAGCGCGTCAGTCCTACGCTGGCCTTGGGAAACAACTAAAGAAAAATTGTTCATTCGCTTTCCCGGAGAGTGTGTCACGTGGTTCGCCATCACCAATCAAGGCGCATATCGCTGAGACACACGTTAAGGGGCTGATGCGTTACAACGTTCAAATACTTTTTATCTTTGTTGATCAAAACGTATTCTGCATATCTGCTTATATATAAATTAAAGCTTTAGTAAAAATATCAAAATTGTGTTCAGTTCTGAAGATTTAAGAACGTCGTGTACAAAGGGGGCTGGTGCATGTTAAATCCGTCATGGCCTCAAATGTCCTCACGTTGGAGTGGTGTGGAAGTTTGGAAGTGGGGTGCCAGCTCAGGTGTTGCCTCGTTATCTGACGGTGGTTCGAAATTACTTGGTGTTGTCCTCGGATCTTTGTCTTTGGGCAATCCCGGACCGTCACCAATAGTCTGTCATGTTGCTCTAGTGTGACGTTAATTGAAATACATACCTACCGAAAATTTTAAGAATAAAAATAAATTAATTTTGTAACTAAGATTCATGTTTGAATCAAGTATTACCCACTGAATCAAGTATTTCCGCATCAAGATTTATTTGATGAATCATATCGAGTACTATCAAATGAAATTCCAACATTATTTGGGTTTTATTTTCTAAACACGTTTAATTGAAATTCGGGAGGAAATGAAATATCACAAAATTTTCTTTTTTGTGTAAAATACTCAACAGTTTTTTTTGTTTTCAGCGAAAACCAACTGCAATCTCTTCCTACTGACTTTTTCAAGGGCATGCCACAACTTGATGTCCTTAGTCTGCAAAACAATAGGTTTTTGAGTCTTCCTGAAGACGTATTCAGCTTGCCTTTCAAACAGATCGATACATTTCATGTTTATGGTAAGGAAATAATTCTTTTAAATTCATTTTCATATGTCGGCTGAAATTTTTGCGCAATGAAACGAATTTGCTAGTGAACATGTTAAAGTTTTTTCACCATTTCATTACAAATAATGTATCCGAATGTTTTGTAAAAAATAGAACCATTTTCTGGAAGAACTTGAAAAGTTCTTTATTTCCACAAATCTAATCACATTGGAGCTACAACGGGCTATTGGGCTATTCCTTTTTGGCAAACCCATTTAGACAGTATCAAGATGATAGTTATCCAACAAGTAGAATAATCGTTACTAAACATAACCTTGACTTTCAATTATAACTAAATTTGAGTAAATGACATAGAAAATATAATCATGAGATTTTAGCTGCCATTCCAGGCTGAATATACAGCCATTAACTCGAGTAAGATATGTATCAACATTACACTGTATAGAAATGCTAGAAGTCTGTTGACGACAAATAAACTTGCCGACTTAACTTGAACTCGGGCGTGGACAGTAATGTCTGAATGAAGTAGTTGGCAGAGTGAAGCGAGTTCAAAGTCGATTAAATCGATTCGATATTTCATCTGCGATTTTTATTGTGCACAAGAGAACAATGCTGCACAATATTATAAATTGCCTAACTTTATTATTGTTTAACCCTCCTGGAGGTTTATCTTTGTGTCGAAAACCGCCCTATTGTGGCCAGCGTATGATGCAAAAACCTGTTCGAAACTTTCAAACACAATTTTTTCAACATATGTTTGATACGTATGAAATGGTTGATGTTTTTCTGAAATGCGCATTGAAGATACTAATTTATAATAAAGAATTTATAATGTGGCTACCGACGTTTGCCTATTTCATTATATAACCAGGACTGGTTAGCCAAGAGGGTTTACTTTTGAACTACGATAAAAATAAAATAGATATAAAAATCGATGTATCAAATCAAATCACTGTACAAATACTGAGATAAACAAAAAAAGAAATACCTTTGTCAAAGCTGAAATAATTTTATATTAACTTATTTATTTTACTAAAGAATTGTTTTTCACAATTTTGTCATAAGTCAGTGTTGGAGATGGAGTTGATTGCAATGGCCCATCGATGATGACGTCATCCAACAGGTGTCGATTTACCTCAAGCCAGAAAAAAAGATAAAAGTATAAAAAAGTAATGTAATAACTCACTATACTAAATTACCTATCACCAAGGTTTTAAGATCAACAAAAACGGATATGCGCGTAAATCAACAGTGGACTATTTATTTTCAAACTGTCCTTCGTATTGACAATTTGATAAAAGCTCGAAAGATTGTTTATTTATTGGGTAGAACTGTTATTTTTAGAATCCGTATTTAATAACAAGATGTGCCATAACAGTTTTTGTAAAATAGCTATTTGGGGAACGAATTGGTAATTGGTAGGGATGTCTTTCTTACTTATAATGTCTTTCTTCTTATGTCTTATTTATAATGTCTTTCTTCTTATGTCTTACTTATATGTATTTCTCCTGTTATAATGCCATAAATCTGGACTAGTGAACCTTTAGCTAGGAAGCTACACACGATCTTCTAAGTCAAAATGTCACTGAAGAAATAAAGAAAACAGAAGTCGAAATGACATACAGAGAAAGGTAATAAGGATTACCAAATCACCTAAGAACTTAGGGCATGCAAATCGCTAAATATGTAAATCAAAACTAAACAATTTTTATTTTTAAACTGATTCATATTTTTCCATTTTCTAACAATAGAAATTGGAATATTTATTAATTGGATGTATAATAGTTATACTTGAAAGGTGAGTGGTTATTAACATTGATGTTCACAAGTTACTGCAAAATCACTTGGAAACGAAACATGAAAGTTGCAGAGGAAAGGAAGTATGCCTATTTTTGTTCAAGAAAACTTTTTTCTATTGTTTTAAATATGCCAAGATTTTTTAGGATCCCTTACTTTTTAAAACGATTAATGAATAAATCATAAAATTAAGAATCCAAGACAGTCGTTATAGGGAGGTGATCTAAAAATTAGAAGTCGCGAAGAAATACAAATGCAAACATGTTACTGATTATACATACCAGCCCCTTTCGATTTGTCCTGGGTCTGCAGAGGGGGTTAATAACAATTCGAATTCCAAACAGGAATAACATTGAGTATTTTTACCATCACTATCAGACAATTCACATCAAATTTGGTATATGCATTCTTCAGAATCCTGCGGGAAACATAGGCTATATATTAACCCCATTGAATTTGTCCTCTGTCTGTAGAGGGGCTAAAAACAATTCGAAATACTCATAGGAATAACATTGAAAATTTTTACGATCACTATTAGACCATTTTGCACCATATTTGACATTTGGTAGTCATTTTTTATAATCCTGCGGGAGACAGGCTAGATATTAATCCCGTGTAATTTGTCTTGGGTCTGCAGAAAGGGCTAAAACAATTATAAATCTCCATAGGAATAACGTTGAGTATATTTACAATCACCGTCAGAGCAATTCTCACTAAATTTGATGGATTCATTCTTTAGAATCCTGAGGGAAACATAGGCTATATATTAACAGTTGGAGATTTCCCCTAGGTCTGCAGAGAGGGGCTAAAAACCTTTCAAAATTTCTATAGGAATAACATTGAGTAATATTACGATGAATTTCAAACAGTTTAACCCGAGGAACTCCGGGTAATTTAACTAGTATTTCATAAAATGAATGAGTTTACACTCAGTTCAAGAAAGTAGAAAACGAAGCGTGTAAACAAGAAAGTGTTGAAATATAGGTGGGTCTAAGACCTTATGATGGAGAAGCCTGACCCAAACAACGAAGTGGTATTTCCATGTTTCAGCAGCAAGATTGCTGAAAAATATCCCCCAGCAAACACCACTGAACGATGAAGGAAAACCAAATCGCATTATAAAGGTTCGAAAAATAGCACGACTATTAAACATAAGTTCAAGTTAAGTTTAGTTGTCCTTTTGTTAGTTTATTTTAGAATTTCGCTTACAAAATACTCTACCTAAAAAGGAGATATTGCTTTAGTTGTATTAAACCTTCCATCCTTCTTATATAACTTCTTGTGTGATATTAATGAAGCCTTTTGTGAGATCCTAAGCTCTAACTATAACCGAGAAATTGAGTGGTTGCAGAAAGGTGTGGTTAGGAAGAAAGACGTCTTGAGGGGGCTTGAAATGGAGAGAGGGTGAACGAGCGGACACCTGTTCTGTCTCTTGTGAAACCATTTTCTCTCATGTAGATTTTAAATTATTGTATTTTCTGTGATGCCCTAGTCTGCTGTAATGAGGTTGAGTTAATCTCTCTCAGAAAGCTCATATTTTTAATCTTACAGTAGACATCTTTACACCAACCCATTTTTAATCTAACATTTAATAAGCAAGTCCCTCGATTTAGAAATACTTGATTTCAGACATTCGAAGTAAAATTGTTCTGAAAAGTTTTAATATGCGCATTAACCCTCCTGGTGGTTGTTTTGACGAGGTATATCGTCATTAGCAAAACTGACCCGATATTGATGGACGAAATATCTTGTCATTAGAAGAAAACTGAGCAGATTTTGATCTTGTTAACGAGATATCTCGTCATTAGAAAATTTGGTCAGATCTCGATGGACGATATATCTCGTCGAAACCACTTGTAGGTTAGACAATTGGCTTTTACTGTTGATTTTTTGTAAAAATTCAATTTGCTCTTTTGCACTATCGATAGAACATAGACAATTTTGGTGTAGAAAATGTATTTGAGTAGTCGAATTGTAAAGCTCTGTCAAAACAATTCGATGCATCAAAACTAACAACAATCACCAATAAAACGCACATTTTAAACTAGTTTATTCATTTAATCGAAAATACATATACAAATGTTTCAAGTCTTGTTCAAACTTTAAGAGAAAGTAGGGAACACAAAATTTTAAATCGTATTCTCATAGGGAGTATACAAAAGTATCATCCTGATGTGCTAGAAGATACACTAAGGGGCAGAAATGAAAGAGAGCAAGTATATGAACAACATTTTTTATCAGCCCTAATTTTACAGTTTGACAACAGTTTTGCATTTTCAGTTTCACATTAATACTCAGTGTTGCGACCAATGAAAATACATGATTGACAACATTTGTTCACGAATTTTCGTATAAACTGGGCAATTACAACCATTATGAACAGCACCCTCTAGAATATCCAGGTGGTACTTCCAGACTTGAATACCTCTGAATTCGATTGTGATTCAAAGAGAGGTATGTTCTTGGAAATGATCACCCAACTCTGCATTTACCCATTAGCATTATTACATTTTGATAGAATGTTCTAATTTTAATAGTCAACGTCTTATACATTTTAATTTATGTACCTTGGTTTTAGGACACGCTGTTGAGAACCCCCATCGAAACAGTTTTAACTTTTTACATGACATTGGTTTCATCCAACATATTTGATTTTACATAATACACTACATGGACAAAAGTATTTGGATAGTGCAGAAAATCGGGTTGCTTTTCCTGGTTAGGACTCGACCCATTGCTTTATGTACCTGGTACCATGAACGCTGACGAGTACCTCGACGTTCTGGACAATTCGGCCCTGCCTACACTATGACAATACTACGGCGATGATGGTTGTTTCTTCCAACAGGATCGAGCTCCATGTCACTGCAAAACGTGTACTGGACTGTTTTCCTGAAAATGAGGTGAATTTGCTTGACTGGCCTGCTCAGAGCCCCGATCTTAATCCGATCGAACACTTGTGGGAAGAACTGGAGCGACGGGTACGACACAGCCACGAACGCCCATCTTCACAACAATCTCTTCTCACAGCCTTGCAAGAGGCATGGCGAGCTATTCCTGCCCAGATTTATAGAGAACTTGTAGAAAGTATGCCTCGACGTGTTGCAGCTGTAATACAAGCAAAAGGAGGGCCTACCCGTTACTAAATAGAATAATAAAGCACTTTTTCTGAAACACATGCAGTGTCCAAACCACTTTTGTCCATATAGTGTATATCTTGTATCACTGACTCCCTGATTGGTCCTGATTTTTTTATTTTGCATGTTTTAAACTTCATCATCATCAAAACTTTTTATTTTTATGTTCGTGACGAGGATGATCCTATACTTTCGTGTTTGTTTGAAACTTTAAAATACTATTATTACTTTTTATGATCTAAATATTTTAAGTGACGAACTAACTTATTTTTATCTACTTTCATTAATTGATGGATTTTAAATATTTTCAATTTAATGGGTCGAATCTTGTCTTGCGTTTGGCGCAGCTTGTCCGCTATTGGACTTTGGGCCATTAAACCCAAATCAACCAACCAACTCCCCCAATTGATTGTATTATATTTATTTTAGAAGGGGATTATACATATGTGAACTTCAATATTTGAACTATTTATATAAGGTACTTTTTAAATTTACATTTACGCATTGAAGGATTGTTTTTTATTTTTATTGAATAGTATTTTCGGAAAATTGTGTTTGTTTCTTTAAATTTAACGCCTCGAGTTTAGTACAATGAGTTCCAAGAGGACTCAGTACCATAGACATATAACCCCTCTGTGAATGCAGTTTTAATTTGGGGTTTCCTGCCTATCCTTAAAGTTTGTATGGGAAGTTTCGGAACACCCTTATTACGACTAGATTTCGAATGTTCGTGTATTATATTGATAGAAATACGAATTTTATTTTTTGAAATCACAACAAGAAGCACACTTCAGTTTGTTTATTTATTTATTTATTTATTTCCATTAACGTCACACTAGAGCTACACAATGGGCTATTGGTGACGGTCCGGGATCAATCCCAAAGGGAAAGATCCGAAGACAACACCACGTAATTTTGAACCACGGTCAGATGACGAGGCAACACCTGAGCTGGCACCCCACTCTCCAAACTTCCACACCACGCCAACGTGAGGACATTTGAGGCCACGACAGATTTAACGTGCACCAGCCCCCTTTGTACACGACGGTGTTTGGCTGGATTCGAACTCGCAACCCTTCGGTTGCAAGTCCGTTACTCTTCCAACCGGGCCACCGCGGCCCACACTTCAGTTTGAAGATTCTATTTCTTATTTCAAGTATCGAATTGAAACAGGATCACATGGAAACGTAATCTCCATAATAGTTCATCTTAGGCATGGAATACCATTGGATTGAATAACAGTTCCAATTAATCGCGTTATTCAAGAACCAACTGTAATTTAGTATTTCGGATGATTTTAACCGAGTTTAAATATTTCCGAGTAGTCACATAGAATTATTTCACTGCACTTACATTATTTTAATATTAAGTAATGTTTAGTATTAAGAAAGCATATATTTTGAAAGACGAGGATAAATTCGAAAACTAATTTAATTACTGTACATTAAAACAAACACATACAACATTTTGTTGGTGGAAGACGAGGACAATTGCCGAAAAAATTACTACACGTTTCAAACATTCAAACAAACATTTTGAATAAAGACGAACACAATTGCAAAGGTTAAATTATAAATAAAAGTATTCGAACAGAATAGATATATTTGTATAAATTACATTTTTTAAGAAATATAAACAGATAAAATTTGCAGAAAATATATCCTAACCCTCCAAGTGGCTTCATCAAGAGATCTTCGTCCATCAGTATGTTACCAATCGGTACTATCTTGTCGTCAAGACAGTACCGATCTCTTATGATGACGAGATCAAGATCTGGCCAGTTTTATTCTAATGAAAAGAGACGACGAGAGCTTTTTGGACGAGATATCTTGTCCATCCAGATCTGGCCAGTTTTGTAATGGCAACATACCTCGTAGAGACAACCACCAGGAGGGCTAATGGGATGAATATGCACAGGTTTGAGAAACCTCCACCTCACTCTCCAACGCAGGGTTTATAACACACTGTTCGTGGAGGTGAAAGCGATTCGAACATACTCCCGATTCCGGGATATGGAATTTGTAATCCTCAATGGTTACCATCAAGAAAATGACATTTTCCTCTTACCCCAATGCTTCCTACTGTCTGCATACTCAAGTACTGCTCCATCCATAAAGTCTACTTGGTGATTGGTAAGGGAAAGGGGGCACGTTCATTTTGAGTAGGGTGTTACTCGTGCGGATGTCTTAATATTATTTTGTTTTTTTAAGAATGTGAGCCTTTGAAAGAGGTAGTTTACTACCACGAATCTTCTAACAAGTAAAAAATTATGACAAATATTAGATTGATGCAAAAGTTCGTCCCGTTTTTATGACAAATTGAAGAAAAATTTTCTTTTCCAAAAATTGCATTTAATCAGTATAGTACGTGCCATTCTGTTCGATGACCTTTCTCCGTCTCTCTGGTAGCTGCAAATACCCGCGCTCATAGAAGTTCTGAGGTTTCTGGACGAAGAACTGATCCAGGTGACGAAACTTTCTGAACCACTTACAGCATGTGGAATCATCAATGGCACCCTCACCATACACCCGGCACCGCACACAACACATATATTCCTTTCCACTTTTCACGTGTGAAGTAGATAACACTTCGATGTTATGATGCAATTCCATCTAAAACGGACGAACTTTTGCATCAACCCAACATATTTCCAATTTGTGATTAAGTGCGCACATGGGACCAACCTGAATGTATTTCTTCAAGCATTCCCTATGAATAGGTAGGTGGGTATTTACTTAATGTCGCACTGGATCAACACAACGGGCTATTGGCGACGGTCCGGGATCAAACCCGAAGGGAAAGATCCGAGGATAATACATAATTTTGAACCATGGTCAGATGACGAGGTCACACCTGAGCTGACAACCCACTCCAAATTTCCACACCACGCCAGCGTTAGTATATTTGAGGCCTTGACAGATTTAACGTGCACCAACCCCCTTTGTACACGACTGTCTTCGGTCGGATTCGAACTCGCAACCCTCCGTTTGCTAATCCGTTGCTCTTCCAACCGGGGTGCCATGGCCTCATCCCCAATGGAAAATGGAATAAAGTCTGTTTCTATGGTAACGTATAGTCACAGCCTTTGTGTTTATAGTTCTTGTAGTAAACAGTAATGAGGCAAGCATTTAATCCAAATAATATGCACAGTCGGTCTTTGCGCATGGTCTATTATCCTCTCAGTTTCCTGTTTTATTCAAAGAATGCCATTGAGATCTAAGGTTGCATTTGTATCATTCATCCTAAGCTGCCAATATTTATATAGATCTAATAAAAGGAGTGCATTTTATTATGTATGGCGGAAAAACAACGTCGAACAGAGTTGACTTATAAGGTTGTCTAAAGCTAAGAATAATATTTTGCTTTCGATTGAACTTTCGACATCCCCAGTTAGAAATAAAAATAATATACTTGATAGTGGAAAAATGCGAATAAATTAGAGAGAGTAGAATATAAAACAGAGACAAATACGCTTAAGATACATGAGAAATTAACCAAAGAAAAAGCATGGCCAGGAATGTTTGTTTTTGAAATGAAATTTGTTTTTTAAACGTCGCCGAAAAAATTAAAAAAACTTCGGAACTGTCGAACATAATTTTATGTTTTACTAATGTACTTAATTTAGTTTTTGAATTCTTTTAAAAATACAACTATATAAAGTTATTTATTAAAGTTGGTAGTTAAGAAAGGATTCAGAACCTCACGACAGAATGTTTCGCTCCAACTGCATTAGAACCTTGGTTATTCAGAGTAATGTAGACTGAGACTCAGATAACAGAAACTCGGATAATACAGAATACGTAGAATATACGTATATACCATCGTATACACGTAGTAACACAAAACAGACTATACGGAATACAGAAAAAATTTACTGCCCTACATGTTACTACTACTGTTAATGAAAGATTAATGAATCAAGGATAAAGAATAATTTATACTAGGATTTGTATTACAGGATATATATTTATTGTGATAATTTTACAATAAATCTGAACGTGAGTTACGTACCGTTTTAACGCTCTGAGCTTCACGAGATTTCCGATCAGTAGTATTGCTTTTCTCCACAATGTACAGCCCGAAAAACCCCACGAACCACCCTTGTATTTCGAACACTACTCATAGTAGAGCAAATTGAAAGATATCATTCAATATGTAGTGACATCTACAAATTTCAAATGCAAAAAATTGCATAAGGGACGTTTTCATATCAAATGTTGCTCAAACAACAAAATTTCCAATAGAAACGCCATGTTTTGTTGCCCTCATCAGATTTTCATAGTTAAATTAGTCTAAGTATGAAATTTCATGACTTTACTATCTTTATATCCGGAGATATTAAATGTTAAAGTTGCTATCGATTTCAGGGATCATCTTCACATTGAAAATCGCTATTCGTAGATCGATATTAATTGTAGTTATAGCTACCCGAATTTAAATTTAAACACTACTTCAAACGTATTTGTCAGAGCGTGCAAACGGTCTGAGAATTATTATATTTATTATGCAAGTGCAAACGATCCAAGAATTATCCATGGTTTGTCAGACGTGTTTAAACATTTGGTTGCCCCATAAAATCTCCATAATGAGGAATATTTAAAGTAACGCAAAATCTAACCATTAGAATGAGCTGAAATTTTGCATGGTCATATTAGAAATCCTTCTGAATCGATACCTACCAAAATATAGTAAGTTCCAATCATAGTTTTTTCAAATATTAATTTAATAATTATTATTGCATACTAAAAACTATTTTTAAAATAAATATTAAATGGATTTTGTTTGGGTTCTTTAACAGTAACATGGTACAATATATCAGCGCTATAGAAATATTATTTAGGAAGATATCCATAAAAGTCTGAGAAACTGATTCAGCATTAGAAGGTCCATTCTTTGTATACTCGTAACTTCGAAACGGCAAGACCTAAGGCAATGAAATTTGGTATCTGGAGTTAAATTATGATATAGATTCGAAATTGTGTCTAAATAGGAGGTTTCGATTGGAAATTATGAAATTGGTGCTCAATTTAATATGAAGACGGGCCCCTTATGCACATTTCATGCATTTCAATTTATAGAAAACGTTAGTTCCTGTCGAACGCCATATTTAAAATTGCTCGAACGAGGAGGGATGGTTCGTTTTTTTCCGCGACTGTACACAACATAAGGACTAAATAATCAATCATAGGTTGAAAGAATTCTAGTAGAAAATTCTAAGAGGTCAAAACTGTCGAGAAGGCATGCATAGAATACTGCGGGATATATGCGTGTGCTTTCTTCAAAGGGTTAAACTCTTAAAATAGTCTCCGTAACAGCTTTCGTAGCACTTTCTCGCCTCTTTGGACAAATTGAGCACACGAGTGCCTTAAAACTGTTTAAAACTAGAAACCAAACAAACGGTGTCGAATTCGGCTCGGATAACACAGACAAGTTTGATATGAGCTCGGATAACCGTGGTTCAATTGCATTCGTTTATCTATTGTGCTCTTTTTGCACTGTTTTAACTCTCCTGGTGTATCGAAGAGGTATCGCGACATTAGCAAAACTGACCAGATCTTGATAGACAAGATATCTCTTCGAAACCACTTGAACGATTAACCATCTGAGAGGTTTACAAGAATAATTTCACCTTGGAACCTGCAAGTTTCCTTCCATTCTTACTACCGGAGGGAATCCAACCAAAGTCCATCATTTCACCTTGGAACGTGCAAGTTTCCTTGCATTCTTACTACCGGAGGGAATCCAATCAAAGTCCATCATTTCACCTTGGAACCTGCAAGTTTCCTTGCATTCTTACTACCGGAGGGAATCCAACCAAAGTCCATCGAAACCACTTGAACGATTAACCCTCTGAGGGGTTCACAAGCATAATTTCACCTTGGAACCTGCAAGTTTCCTTCCATTCTTACTACCGGAGGGAATCCAACCAAAGTCCATCATTTCACCTTGGAACGTGCAAGTTTCCTTGCATTCTTACTACCGGAGGGAATCCAACCAAAGTCCATCATTTCACCTTGGAACCTGCAAGTTTCCTTGCATTCTTATTACCGGAAGGAATCCAACCAAAGCCCGTCGTGTACAAAGGGGGCTAGTGCCCATTAAATCTGTCGTGGCCTCCAATGTCCTCACGTCGGCGTGGTGTGGAAGTTTGGAGAGTGGGGTGCCAGCTCAGGTGTGACCTCGTCACTTGACCGAGATTCAAAATTATATGGCATTGTCCTTGATCTTTCCCTGCGGGTTCTATCACGAATTCTCGCCAATACTCCGTTGTGTTGCTCCAGTGCGACGTTAATTAAAATACCTACCTACCATTCTAACTAGTTTCTTATCGACCAATAGCATCTTTCCAAAGGATTCTATTCTAAGGTAGGTACTTTAATTAACGTCACACTGGAGCGACACAATGGGCTATTAGTGACGGTCCGGGTTTATTCTAAGGAAAAGACCGATATAATCTTTCCAAATGATATTAATCTAAAGAAAGGTTGGTTTGGTCATTTATGGCGCAAGGGCCATATTTGGTCAAGCTGCTCCAAACACGACATATAATGTCAATTAATTGTGAAAAGAAAGGGGGGGATTTTAATTAACGTCACACTGGAGCAACACAATGGGCTATTGGTGACGGTCCGGGATCAATCCCAAAGGAAAAGATCCGAGGACAACACCACGTAATTTTTAATCACGGTCTGATGACGATTGGGCATCCTAGGAGTTGGACCTCCCCTGTTTACCAGAGACATTAGGTCCCATAGGAAGAGATCACTGGGGTGCCTAGGGTTCGTGAAACCCATGCGCACAAAAGTTGTGCCCCTGGGGGTCTAAGGAAAGGACCAATAGTATCTTTCCAGAGGATTCTATTCAAAGGAAAGGACCAATAAAATCTTTCAAAAGGTTGAACGCATCCGTGGATGCTTTCAATCAACTGATGGGGTTATTTAGTCATGTGAATTGAAGGGTATAAAAGTTATATTACATCACTCAGACATTTCGCGACGCTCTAAGAGTTAACTCGAGCTAAGCGTTTTTAACACCGGCTAAACACTTGCAATTTTGCAAGACTTTCATAAATACAAATCACTCCTTTTCGCCTAAAATGACGCAAATGTCTCGAAGTACAAATTAAAAGATTTATTGAGGCATGAAATTACGTGAAACGCTATTTGAATCATAGTGGTGTCAAGTTAAGGGTGATAAATTGCCAAACAGTATAGTGATTTATATTATTCTATGCAAAAATGCTTTATACAGCGAAATTAATGACGTGTTTATTTGCATTACAAGAAGCAGATAGGCGGAAAAGATATATTACTTCAAATTCGTTTCATTTTTCATTAAAGACGAGGCGACATTTCCCCCTTTATACATAATTCATGTTCTCATAATCAGTTTTATATAAATAATTGCACGCTACTCTTATCCGAGCAAAAGTGGATGAATAATAATGAAAAATAAATAAGAGGTAACATGGGGGAAATTTATCGACTAAATTATAAGGACCTATGCGCGCAGGATATATTTATATTTAACGACTGTTCAAAGCTTTATGAAAGAGTGAATCGCATAAAGAGTTTACGAGATAAACCTTTTTTGTGTAAAATTTATGTCATTTATAAAATATCTTTATAAGCGAGGGGACAAAACGAATATTTTGCATTATTTTTCTAATTCTTAGTTAGGTAGGTAGTTAATTAACGTCGCACTGGAGCTATTATTTGCGCCGGTCCAGGATCAGACCATCGTCGGCATAATTTTGAATCACAGTCAGATGACTAGAAAAAACCTGAACTGGCACCCCACTCCAAACTTCCACACCACGCCAATGTGAGGATATTTGAGGCCACGACAGATTCAACGTGCACCAGCCCCTTTGTACACGATCTTCGGTTGGATTCTAACTCGCAACCCTCTGGTTGCTAATCCGTCACTCTTCCAACCGGGATACCGCTGCCCCTGATTCCTTGGGATGACTGGTTTTAAGTTTATATTGAGATAAACTGAAAAATAAGTAAATGGATGCGTGTGTGGAAGAAATTCTACAGTTGAATTCAACGGAACTCATACGGAAGAACATCGCTGTTTGCTGTTGCATAAGACAGGGTGGGGAATCTACGGCCTTAAGGCTACATGTAGCCCTCTAGGACCTCAAGTGAGGCTTTTGACTGAATCCAAATTTTACAGAACAAATCCTTTGTTTTACTGATACATCTGTGTTCGTCTTTTTTTTAACTTTATGTTTAGAACGAACGTATTTGAAATACCAAAGGTAGTTAGACAGCTGAGTTTCCGTCGCACGGGAGGAACAAAACGGGCTACTGGCGACAGTTCGGAATCAGTCCAGAAGGAAAAGATCCGAGGACAACACCTCGTCGTTTCGAACAACGGTTCAGACGACGAGATCAACACCTGAGCTGGCGCCTCACTCTCCGAATTTCCACGCTACTCGAACGTGAAGACGTTTGAAGCCACGACAAATTTAACATGCACCCCATCTTATACGGCGGGTTTTGGCTGGAGTTTCGAATTCATAACTCTCCGGTACAGCTGAAATACCAAATGTACTTAGATAGTTGAGTCAATGTCACACAGGAGCTATACAGCGGGCTATTGGCGACGGTCCGGACCAATCCCTAAGGGAAAGATCCGATAAATACGAAGGGATAAAATAAGTTTCATCGAAATAATACTCCTTGATTGACCGGCACAAGTAGAACATTAGTAAGCCATAAGGGCGAAATGGACGGCTGCTACTCTCATGATTTAGTTCTAATTCGACTCTACTATGTCTGATAACTTCTCCAGCCCTGACTCGAACCACTACTGCACGAGGCTGGTTGGAGTGTTTAATGGGGTCAAGTACGCCAGTCAGTTATCAGCTTTTTGACAACGATGCGCCGTGTTTCTGTTTGATATAGAATTAGTGAAAAGTTGCACAGCAAAGTATTCTTCATTCTTAACCCAGTGAAAAAACAAATTACGCTCCTTATGTACCTTAATATGGCAGATAGCGGACAATTTTTTAGCTTTTCAATTCAATCGTAGCCACTTCATTTACGCAAAACAGTCATAAATATCTTCGATAGAATTAAGTCCTTATACACTTTAGAACTATAGATAATGGACGAAATGTGAGATTTTCAATTCAATCGAGACACTTCGTTGTGGCAAAACCAAGTGCTAAATGTCTTAAGATTTAACTACTTATGCACCTTACGATTGTAGATAATGGACAATTTTTTTAATCTTTTCAATTCATTCGTAGATATTTCATTGGAGCAAAACAAAGTACTAAATTTCTTCGGATGATTTGACTCCTTATGCACCTTACGATTGTAAACAATGGGCAAATTTTTATCTTTTCAATTCATTCGTAGATATTCCATTGGAGCAAAACAAAGTGCTGTATGTCTTCGTAAGATTTAACTCCTTATGCACTATACGATTGCAGATAGTGGACAATTTTTCAGCTTTTCCACTCATTCGAATACATTCCAGTGTGACAAAACAAAGAGCAAAAAGGCATTCGATACATTCAATTCCTTATACACCTAAAGACCACAGAAAATGGAACGTTGCTCTTTGGTGCAACGAAACACAGTGCGTCTGCTGTTATAGTGTGACTCTGAAAGGAAAGCAAGTGAACATAGATTAGTGCTCTACTAAAAAGGTTGTAAACTCTCCAGTGTTAAGAACTGCCATACACGAAATCATGTCTGCTTATCGTCATAGGTGATTATTTCTTACCGCAACTCGTAATCACTGCAATGACTTCCGGCACCGACTGATAAAGTTAGAGCTGGAATCAGTGCCAATAATACCGATGGAAACACATCGTTTACGTTTTTAGCGTGTCCCCATTTTAACATATTCATTAAAAACCAAGTGCTTCAAATGTCAATTCGCCAGAGACAGACTATGTTGTCCATTACGTTTAAATGGGCGTCTCAAGTTCACTCCATCTCCAGTTAACATAGAAGTATCCTCCGTCCAAACTTTTAACTCATTTTCCCACTTTACTTCTGTTTTGCGCTTGGATTCCCCTTAAAGTACAACAATCTAATCGATAGCATTGACTGACGTGGAAAATTAGATTGGCGTGTCTTTGGTGGCATGCATTTCCGTGGATGCAGAGTAGAGGATTTGATTGGATTTGAGCTGGGCTTTGACACGCCTTTTTTAGAGCTTCTTCTCTTTCTTATCTCAGTGTAAAAAACACAAATTACCCTGTCATTGAGTCCGTGCAAAAAAATTTTGGGCAATAGCAGATAGGTCCTAAAAATGTCTTCATATATGGCTCCAATGCAATTCAGAATGTATGAGGGAGGGAATGGTAACAAGCTGCACTTTATACAGGTGGAAAAGGATTTCTGTCCTTCAAAGAATATAATATTTTTTCAAATAGTAAGATCGGAAAGTTTTCTGGGGCAAATTGAAGGCAATTGAATCTCTCCTGGTGTCGTCTTATTGCTGGGAATCCACATTCTACTACATAACGCATATCAAGACACCCTTAACTCTCCTGGTGGTTATATTGACAAGACACGTTGACATTAGAAGAAAACTGACTAGATTTTGATGGAAGAGATATCTCGTCATTAGAAAAATTAGTCGGATCTTGATAGATGAGATATCTCGTCGAAACTACTTGCAAAGTTAAGGTAAAAAATGAAGGATACCCACTTGCGGATTCCTATGCTGCATCCAAGTATTCAAATGCTTTCCAACGAAAGGCAGACGCAACCAAATCATTAAAAGATTAGTAACTTTAAATAAACAAATGATTTTCATTTTTAAAGTTAAGAACATAGTTAGATTTTAACAAAAGATGCATTTTTAAGCTTCTTTAATTGAAGTTTCTCGAACGCGTCTTATTTAATTAGAGTTAAATTAATGCGGCCTTCCGTCAACAAAAGATTCCCCACCCATGGTATAAGTCACCCTTTCATCTGTGCGAAAATACTTTAATATAGATCGGATGTTAAAAATTAATATTTCTCCGCATTCTTCCATTCTTATGCTTTTGGTTGGAAATAAGTTTATATTGAGAGTAAGTTATCAAAACGATTGCTTGGTAGAAGAATTTACATTACTGCTTCAGGTCGAATCATTTTATCGAGTGGCATGAGTGTATCGGGATGTAGCGTGGTGATTCTAGTCGGCTCCTGATTCAACTTTGAGAAAGAGCAGGTGGGCTGAGTCGCTGTCGTAAGATCCCTGAAGAGAAAATCAGACTTGCGAATCGATTTAGCCGATTGGCGGTCGAATCGCAGACCAGTGTTTTTTATCAATCACGGTGGATAATCACTTTAACCGATCAATAATTTAGGATTCATGCTTTTTCCCCAGAACCACGTGCAGATCTACAAACCGTGCGACTGGAAGAAATAACATAAAGCTGCGATCACGTACTCCGTCTATTTCATTAGAAGGTCCATGTCTATATCGTGATTACAGTTTGCACGAGCATAGTTCAAAAATATTCACAACATCCTAGTTTGCGTATGCATAGTTAAAAAAGAATTTAATAATGTTGTTTGAACGTGTTTAATAAATATAATATCAAGACACAACGTTTACAAATACGCCAGTAGCAGTTGCACGTGCGAAATAAATATCGAATTCATCGATCTACACGCACTCACAGAATACTTTAGAAATTTCAACGGTGAGATCTCAAAATTATGTGTTTGGGTATGAGAAATTAGTCTGCTATTTTTGTAATTAGACAATATTTAGATCGGTAAATCTAAATTTGATTAAAAAGCCTAAACTACTCTACAGAAACAAAAAAAAGAAATTTTATTTAAGCATTGTGTCGTCACATCCATTACGATGAAATAATCGGACGCCACAAGATCATGTCCGAGTCATCATTATACAGAGGCTGTTCGGACATTTTTTGAACGATTTTAATGGACTGAAACTCAATTTTTGACATGAAATTTTGTGTTTTAAATCTTCCATTTAATAGCCCTTTTGTTAACTATCTTTCTGCACCTTAATTTCCATGATAATAATGACTTTTGTAGTATCGACAGTGGTATTTTGTCCCATTCTTGCTCCACAGTTTTCCAGTCCTTGAATGGTTTTCGGTCGACGTTTCGATAATGCCCTTTTTAAAAGTCAAAAAGCACAAAAGTCCATAAGTGAAAGATCCGAAGATTTAGCAGGAATATCAGTAAAGGGTATACAGTTATTCATTGACTTGATACCAGTTTCTTGTTCCATTTTTTCCAAGAATTTAATAGTCGATTTAGATGTGTGGCTGCTTGCTTTACCCTGATGCAGTTCTACTGATTGTTGGCACTGTGGCTAAAGATATGGTATTTATCTTTTGAATATTGGGGATAAATATGGTCTTGATAATATGTGGGAATTGATTTTTACATTTTCCCCCTCTTTTTACTTTAAACTTTCCATTATATGCAAAACCGGCAACAATCATAAATCTCTTAGAGAAAGTTTTCCCGTTCACTTTGCTGTAGTCCTTTGACTTGGCGGATTCTCTTAAAATTAAAGATCTTACCTTACAAATATTTTCAGAAATTTTTTCTTTTTTGGAAGTATTTTTCCATTTTACGTTTTTTTCCTTTCTCATTAATAATATTACTTATCGTACCTTTAGATATCGAAAAACCATGACTTTTACATTGTTTTTGAATAATTGAATAAGCATAATTCTCTTCGGAAAGAGCGGAAACATAGCCTTCCATCCATTGCTTATTTAAAAGCGCCATTTTGAAAGTAAACAAAACTGAGTTAGCAGACGATAAATTATACTTTAACTATTCAACCTGCTGTGGAAATAAAATTCTTTCGTAGCATACAATTTTTTTTACAGATCATCAAAATCGTTCAAAAAATGTCCGAACAGCCTCTGTATATGGGGCGTTACATTATTTTGAACCATATTTCCACGAAGACGGATTTAAAACTAAAAACAAATTTAAAAGCAGAAGATAAAATTTCAAAATAGCGATTTGCAAATGCTAATGCCTAGGCAAAAGACTAATCACGACAGCTAGTTCCAAGATTTAAGAGTTGGTTGTTTAATACCTTCACAGCATCGATCTTCTAATGAAATAGACAGCATATGGGCGGAGTCGTCTAAAGGGTAAATCACGTAGGCTTACGAATCAACTTAGACGATTGGCTATCGAATCGCAGACCAGTGTTTTTGATCACAGTGGATAATCGCTCAATAATTTAGGATTCATGCTTTTCCCCCACAACCACGTGACAGATCTTCAAACCGTGTGACTGGAAGAAATAACATGAAGCTGTGGGCACATGCTCCGTCTATTTCATTTTGAGGTCCATGCCTCACAGTCTGTGACGTCACATGGATTACGATGATATAATCGAACGTTACTGTATCTTAAAATGAAGTAATACACTACAATTTTAGTTCCCGTGTACAAAATATACTTTTGTCGTATTTCCTAATTTCCCTGAAGCAGCTGATATAATTAATTTGCCTGAAAGAGGAAATTAATTACATCTGCTAGCAAATTATTTGAACGAATCTCATCAAATCTTGGTGGTTTGTCGGGCCGTGGTAGCCCAGTTGGAAGAGTAAGGGACTAGCAACCGGAGGGTTTCGAGTTCGAATCCAACCAAAGACCGTGGTGAACAAAAGGGGCTGGTGCACGTTGAATCTGTCATGGCCTCCAATGTCCTCACGTTGACTTGGTGTGGAAGTTTGGAGAGTGGGGTGCCAGCTCAGGTGTGACCTCGTCGTCTGATCGTGGTTGAAAATTACGTGGTGTTGTCCTCGGCCTTTGGGGGTTGATTCCGGACGTCGCCAATAGCCAGTTGTGTTGCTCCAGTGCGACTTTAATGAAATACCTTCCTACCTACCTTGTTTGTTTGTCCAGTTGCGCTGCAAATTCCAAAATCCAACTACCTATATCCTCAAATCTTGCTTTTATTCATTTTTCGACATCAATGGCTATCTTTTTGGACTCGTATAATACCCTCACATTTTTCATGTATATGAGAGGTATTTTCTGTCAGCCATATACAACTGGTGATAGTGTTTCTGCCGATACGTGATTTCTGCATACATATTCTGAACGTGACATCACTTGACTCCTTTTCGAATACGAGTTCAACACTTTGCCAAGAAAAATTCCAAAGGATGAATTCGAAATTGATATAAGATAGTAGATTGGTCAACAGCAATTGGATTAAGCGCAAGACGTTGCCAAAGCGGCGATAAATTGCACTTTAAGGTAACGCCGATGTAAATTACATTAGAGAATTTGGAGAGCAGAAGTAAAATTTTCGCTTACCGTCTGGTTTGCTTGCTTACACTGAATGAAAATCCACATCTCATATACTCTGCCTGCTACTAATGTGACTTGCTCCACACACCGCTCTCTGTATTAGCATGGCATGGTCTCTGGAACTTTTAAGGGCTCATCAACGAATTTGTTATTTAATCATTAGTCAGTAAACAAGTAAAAGGAGGTTCAGAAGCCACTCCAGACCAGTCTATGAGTCCCACAAGGGGTGTAGCTTTGACACCAGATCACCTTTCTTCACCATCAGTGGAGTACAGGAGTCTGAAATACGATTTGTCTGAATGCAGACAATGCTGTCCAATGGATGATTGGCAAAACAACTTCCACTGCAACAGGAGGTCATACATACGTTACACTTGAGCAACACAACGGGCTATTGGCGAAGGTAAGGGATCAATTCGGGAGTGAAAGATCCTAGGGCAACGTCTCGTAATTTTGAATCAGTCAAATGGCGAGGTTAACATCTGAGCTGGCACCTCACATCACGCCAACATGAGGACATTTGAGGCCAGACAGATTTAAGAGCACCAGACCCCACGTATAAGAGGGCCTTTGGTTGGAACGAGTTTCGCACTAGCAATCCCCCGGTTGCTAATGCGTGACTCTACAACCTGGGCTATCGCTGCTCTGCAGCAGGGATCAAACTTTAGGTTTGCCTGAGCAGCATTGAGTAGAGAGGGTAATAAAAACATAAAAATAGTAGATTTGACCCATTTATTGTAAAACTAATGCTTCAATGCCCAGTTCGATGGAAGTAGCTGCAATTCTTCTCGAGGTGCTTATCAGAAAATTTTTAACTAATTTTCTTCGTATGGTACGTGGCCGTCATGGCTCTGTTATGCCCACTGCGCTAGCAATCTTCGAGTTGTCGGAGGCGCAGGTTCGATTCCTGTCAAGTGCAGTCCTACCTGGGAGTATTTCTCTTCTGTGTCAGTAAAACTTTCATTGTGTGTCTATTACTTGATGTATATCTTGTGTCTGGCGCAGCATGGCCAAATATGGCCCTTGCGCCATAAAACCACAAAAAACAATCAACCTTCTTCGTGTGGTACACCCTTGAAATGAATAAATGTACGCGTTACCAAAAAGAAATGACATAATGAAGGCTCCTAAATAATTTTTCTCAGAGAAGATAGGTCTTGGAGTCATAAAATAACACTATAGTAATATTAAATGCTTAAGGATCTTGCGGGGCTGCATTAGTTGTAGTGACTAGTACACTAAAACCGATGTAAATAGTGACTATGAATCAATTGCTTATATTTCTTACTCATCAAGAACTTTCTAACGCACTTTAGCAAGTTAAAACATTTAAACACGTTTTGTATTTATTTAAGTCGGTGACTTATAATATTTTCATGTACGATACATTTTAAGAAAAAGCATCACAAATTTATTTTAAGTATATTAAAAAAGGTTTTGATTCATTGAAGCCGGTAACTGTCTAGTTTTATTTTCATGAGAGATATTTTTAATGAAAAACCACTCAAAAATATTTTTTAGTATGCACAATGAACAGGAGGAGGAAAATAGAACAATTCCTTGATTCGCGGAGAGCTCATAATAGAGCAAAGGTACCTCTCAATAAGGAATAAGATAATTCACATAAAATCTTCACAAAGAGCGTCTTCATATAAAATGAGCATAAATTCCATCATTTATAAGGGCAACACTCAATTTGACATCAAAATTTGAATTTATATTGAATTTTAACATTGGATACCACGTTTCAATTTATGTGGTTCAACTGTTTCTGGATTATATGGACAATTCGGATGTACCGAATGTGAAATTAGCTTCAGACTATTTCGTATCTTCTGAAATACTCTTTCTATCACGCTGAAAAATTTCATTGCGTTACTTTTAAAGAACTCGCAAAAATATACGTAATGTTCCTTTCTTGAGTTAATTCTTAGTATAAAATATAAATTAAAAAATTAATATTCGAAAAAATTGTGAATAACAACTCTCTTGTTTTCATGGAAATCGATTCAGAACTTTTCATGTGACAGTGCAAAATTTCATCTTTCCTTCCGTTAGTTTCTTTCACTATAGTTCTTCCCCAATGCCAGCTTATGGTTCGTATGATTTTTTAAGCCTTATTGAAGAGAATATGACAGACTCTACGTATCCCCGAAGCTCCCAGTGGGAGGGGATGTCACTTCGAACCCACAGTGAACTGTAAAAAGTGATATGCTTTCCTGGTGGACTTTGTGGAGGCTCTCCCGCCTTTACGTGTCGATTCGAAGAAACCAAATTTCAAGCAGCCCACCCAACTTCGGCACATACGAGATTCGAACTCGTATTCAAGCATACCAGTCTACCAGTTTATTAAACCTCCTGATGATTGTCTTGACTAGGTATCTCATCATTAGCAACACCATTAGCAGATCTTCATGGACGAGTTATCTCGTCATTAGAAGAAAACGGACCATATCTTGATCTCGTTATAAAAAAATTGGCAATATCTTGATGACGATCTCGTCATTAGCAAAATCCCGTCATTATATTTCGTCATTAGCAAAATTGATCAGATCTTGGTGGACGAGATATCTAGCCATTAGCAAAATTGATCAGATCTTGGTGGACGAGATATCTAGCCATTTGCAAAATTGATCAGATCTTGGTGGACGAGATATCTAGCCATTAGCAAAATTGATCAGATTTTGGTGGACGAGATATCTAGCCATTAGTAAAGTTGGTCAGATCTTAGTGGACGAGATATCTAGCCATTAGCAAAATTGATCAGATCTTGGTGGACGAGATATCTAGCCATTAGCAAAATTGATCAGATCTTGGTGGACGAGATATCTAGCCATTTGCAAAATTGATCAGATCTTGGTGGACGAGATATCTAGCCATTATCAAAATTGATCAGATCTTGGTGGACGAGATATCTCGCCATTAGTAAAATTGTTCAGATCTTGGTGGACGAGATATCTAGCTATTAGCAAAATTGATCAGATCTTAATGGACGAGATATCTCGTTGAAACCACTTGGAGTGTTAAGAACGACGCCTTTAGCTACTTGGCCATTGGGGGGGGGGGCTTCTTCACAAATTTAATATTCGCTAAATTTTATCCATTTTTTCAAATTGAAATGACTAACATGGTAGGTAGTTGAATCGACGTCCTGGAGGTCGGGCTATTGGTTACGGTCTGGGATCAATCCCGGAGGGATAGATAGATCCAAGGACAACACTTCGTAATTTGCAACCACGGTCAGATGACAAGGTCAACACCTTAGATGGCCACTCCAATCTCCAAACTTCTACACCATGACAAGGAGAGGACATCTACTAGACGTTGTTTGGCGCAGGCTAAATATAGCCCTTTCGTTATGAAATCCAAACCCAACACGAAAGATTCTCCAATCTCCAGAGTATCACACTGAAAGGAGAATGAATAAGTCCCAGGGAATTAACTCGGCAAAATTATATACCATACAAGCACATTTACAATTCAAAATAATTCAACGTAGTGCAGGTGATGTTTTCGTATGGAGCACAGAAATGTAATATGGTGAAAATGAAATGAATCTTACCCACTCCCCACTATCCTCACAAACACGACGATCTTTGGTTGGATTGACTTTCAAACTCGCAACCTTTCAGTTTCTAATCCGTTACTCTTCCAATTTCTACATGGAGGAAACTTCGCGCCATAAAATTCAAACCAGCCAATCTACATGGAGGGAAGATCTGAAATTTTGCATAGCTTTATTAAAAGTCCTGAATTGATTTGCATAAAAATATGTTTAGGTTCACAAATTTTTAATACATTAATTTCATAATTAAAATTGCATATTAAAAAGTGACTTAAGAATAACTTAAATTATGTTTGGTTCTTTAACAGTAACATAAGAATCTTCAGCGTGATTGGAAGATTATTTCGGAAGATAGAAGACATCTGGGAAGCTAACTTTACATTAGGTACTGCAAATTTGGCATGGCCTAATGTGTTTGCCTACTGCGTTTGTAACCTGAGAGGTGTAGGCTACACAGGTTTGATCCCTGCAACTACCCTGGGTGAATTTTTCTCTAGTGTGACAATAAAAACTTTCCTTGTGTGTGTAAATCCATTTACTTGAAAAAACAATGCTGAGCACATCTTGAGCTGATCTGACCCTGGTACCATAAAAACCAATCAACCAAATATTCCCGAATTGGTTAGACCCAATTATTTTAAATTTGGTATGCAAGAGGGAAATGAGATAAAGGTTTGGAATTTGTCGTCAAAAGGGAGTGCATTTATAAGAAATAATATATATTATGCACAATTTTATATGAAAACGGCCCTCATGCAAAATTTATGCATATGAATTTATAGAAGACAATTCCCTGTTGAATGGTACCATTGAAGTTGAACTACGCTCGAAAAAAGAGGAAGGGGCTTGATTTTTTCCCCACATAGTTGTACGTATAAGATGCTTCGAAATGATTTCTCAGTAAATAGTTTTTCTTAGAACAATTATTATAGTCAAGTATATTTTACATCATTATTCAATTTGTAAGAAAATTATAAAATTTGGTTGTTCAAAATTGTTGGGTGTCAATTTTAAGAAAATTCAATGTCTAGATTTCTGTTGATTGTTACCCTTATCAAGTTGTTACAGTTAAACTGTTGACATTAATCTGTCTTTAAAATAGATTGCGTGACGTAAACTCAGCAGGTTAGAACGGTTGCACATAATGTAACAGGAAAATTATTGCCTAATGTGTAACATAAAAACTAAGGAGCAATGCTTACATGCCATAAATCTAAAATACGAAGTGAATATACTTTCTTCCCTAAATCACTCAACGAAATTAAAACATTTAAACATAATGCAAACGCAATCATTTAAAAGCACAATCTTAATATTTTAATGATAATTTTAAAACATGAATGAATTGAAATATTTTTACATATGTATTGTATCTGCCAGTCTTTTAAATTTAATAATTGTGTGAATTTATTTGTTCATTAGATAACCCAATTAGATGTGATTGCCGTTTAGCATGGATTCGGAATAGACGGATGCCGTATATGTTTGATGGTCAATGCGCCGAGCCAAAACAACTGGCTGGAAGGACCATATCTCGATTGGAATACAAAGATCTACATTGTTAATTGATTGAGTAAAATCAATTCTGCTGCAATGTTCCTACTTTTCTTTATTTTAACCCGAATGGGACCATACTTGAAACGCACAGTGAAACTACCACTCATAAACAAAATCTAAGAGATTCAAAGATTGTGAAGTGCATTAGTAATGTACACTGTATTGTCAAAACTCACAGGACATCTGGAGTAGAAACAAAATAGCATTTATTTTGGGGTCTTACTAAATTTAAATTTTCAATTTCAGAGTCCACATCCACATGGGTAACTAGAGTTAACTACTAGTGAGACAGACTGAGATTTAAGGAAGGAATGTCCGATAGAAATGTGCAAATGTTTTACATCAAAATATAAACGCTGAAGTAGTAGTTACATAGCGTACATTGTGTCAACTTACATATCTTACAATGATGCTAGACTTAAAAAGGTGACGGTTAATTGGATTCTTCAATTCTTCCAATTTGACATAAACTGGCTAGATACATCAAAATACTCTGATGTCCTTCTAATTGAATACGTAAAGCATCTAATAAAAAGTAATTACTGGTTGATGAACTTGCATTGCACCATATTACATATCTTACATTGATGCTAGGCTGGAAAACGACGGTTATTGGATAGTTGAATTCTTCCAGTTTGACAAAACAAACCACAAAAGGAGTGAGTCATTGAATCAAATTTTTCTGCAGATACTTAGACAAATACATCTATTAACCTTCATGAGCTCCATAGTGACCTTTGAAGTTAGAGAAGCATAGATCAAAAATAAAACGTAGAAAACAGACCAAGACTCCAGCTGTTTCAAACGTTTTTCAGCCTTCCAATAGTACGTAAAGACATCTCCTGACAGCCAAACATTCTAAAAGGTGTTTCATACAGCTCATTGAATCATTGATAAACCAGTGTAATTGATGAATGAAATAGAAGACGTCTTGCTCCCTTGCTTATATAAAGATCTAAAATTGATGGTACTGAAAAGCTATATATATATAAGGATAATGTGTCCCAATATAAACCTCTGAATACGATTAGATTAATACTTGTTACAAAAGGTATTACGTTTTCGATATTCAATACTTATAATGATACTACTCATGGAAACCACTTTTGCCTATTTGTATTGAAAATTGCCTTTGAAAGAAGGAAGACTTTTTCACTGACATAATATAATTAGGACTTCCAGAGAGAGAACAGCTTCGCGACATTTCTGGACAGCTAGATCAGCATTTGTGGATGTCCTATTTCGACGTCAATGAGGCTTAAAGTAAAGAGATTTAGAAGACAAGCACCATCTGCTGACGAATGGCCTCATAAAAGAAGTGACAATCTAATCTAATCTCAGTATTTGTTCTTCGAATGAAGTTGGATTTGCTTTCAAGCTTCATTTCCCCAATTTCAAATGCTTGCAAGTGGCTTTTAAGAGTTCAAGAAAAGCCTTTACACCCTTTTGTAGCTCTTTAAGTCCGAAAAAAGGAGGTTCAAATGCGAAAATTTCTATGGAGGAATGCGTTTGATTGTGAATTCTTTTCTACACTAACACGAACAACTAGAACAGAATGGTTATATAGCATTAGAGTTCTCTGTGTAATTCCTAATATATATGCAGGGAAAACAAAAACCTTTATACGAGAAACTAGTTACAATAAATATGGTTGTAGATTAAAAGAAATATCTATATAATTATTTTCCGAGTAGTCATAAAGCAACTTCCTCTATATACAATCGTCTAGCGACGGTAATTTTCAAAGGATCGGAATGAAACTTGGAATTTAAAGATTTCGAGATATATATATAAAGGAGCTCTAGGTGTATGTAAATAACTAGAATCGAGCTCTTACGGTTACGGATATAGTTAAAAAATTCAAACATCTACCACCCATTACAATTGAGCCATATGTTTTCGAAATACCCCGTATTTCACTTTCATACGTGACACAGGTAGGTATTTTAATTAACGTCACACTGGAGCAACACGACAAACTGTTGGTGACGGTCTGGGATCAATCCCAAATTGAAAGATCCGAGGAAAACACCACGTAATTTTGAACCACGGTCAAATGACGAGGCAACACCTGAGCTGGCACCCCACTCTCCAAACTTCCACACCATGCCAACGTGAGGACATTTGAGGCTACGACGGATTTAACATGCACCAGTCCCCTTTGTACACGACGGTCTTTGGTTGGATTCGAGCTTCCAACCAGGTTTCTAATCCGTTTCGCTTCCAACCTAGCTACCACGGCCCCATACGTGTCAGAAATCGGTGCAATTTTTGTATTGGGACAGGTATAAACTTTTATAAACAAAATAAAAACTAATCGCTACGAGATTTATTGTCAGTTCTGCCTCTTCGTTCAAATGCGGCCTGCTTTGAGCTATGGAGCAGCAATGTTATTAAAATCTCAAAGAGCTCCCAATTCTAAAGAGATCTTCAGCAGTCTGTTAAAAAAAGGCATTGATGCATCGAAAGAAACATAAAAGGTTGAAATAGGCAGAGAACAGAAAATTTCAAATAACGTCGAATTTTTAGAATTTCAAGACTTTTTGAAGCAGGGAGTAGTCTTCTGTAAATTGCCATGGTGGACAAGTCTAAGACATTGAATGTACTCGAATAGAGCGACAAAAGTATTGAAGTAAAAATAAGTGAACTGACGATTAAGAAGCAATATATGGGGAACTAGATGCAATATTGTTTTTTGAACCGTTGAATTTCCAATAAGAGTTGGAACTAGGATTGATCAAGAATAGGAGGAGCTATTTGATTGGAACCCTCCTGGTGGTTATTTCGACGAGGTATCTCGTCATTAGCAAATCTGACCAAATCTTGATGACGAGATATCTCGTCCTTAAAAGAAAACTGACCAGATCTTGATCTCGCCATCATAAAAAAATCTGCAATATCTTGATGAGACGTCGAAACCACTTGGAGAATTAAAGGCAAGTGTGCAGTCATTCAAATCAAGGACATCGGAATGAATTGATAACATTAATCAACAAGTGTAAATAATAGTGGTAGATATGTTTTAAAATTATCATAATTGTAAAATCATGCCTGAGTCGTGCACTTTTTTACATCATAAACCAAACATACTTCACTAAAATGCACAAAATGCATTTTCTACTTTGATCAATTTTATTTCATAGAAAATATGAAATGCAAAGTGAAACCATTATTAAATCCAATAGCCCGTTGTGTTGCTCCAGTGTGACGTTAATTGAAATACCTCCACCACCTCCTCCATTATTAAATCCATTATAAATGGTTGGGTGACTAGGATAAGGGTGGTAATCAATTGTCCAATTTGTATAGATTTAAATTTTTTTCTCCTTTGATGCCTTTTTTTATCTGAAATATTTTTGTTGCATCATTTGTAATTTCTCATAAGATTTACTGTTTTCAATCCAATCGTTTTTAATCATTTCAATATCCGAATTGTCACTTCAAATTATGAAACCTTGTTCAGTAATTTAAATGCCATTAATCAAAAAATAATTCTTAATGAAATTTTACTTACAGAACATAAACCAGATGATCACAAAACAGTCATGAGTGATTAATTTCCACTGCTCTTTGAATTAATCCGAAACTAACTTATGTTAGAGAGATAAAATGTTTTTCAAAACACCAATCGTCAATAGATACAATCAATAGACCTTTCAGCGCCTATTCTCTGCGTGGCTCGGCTATTAGAATAAAAGAGGAATTCCAATTTCAAATCTAATTAATGTAGATTACACAATTAATACAACACTATTGAATTTAAAAACTGAAGTACAAATTCTAACAGAACCCTTATACACAATCAATTAATTTAGGAGAAATTATCCTCATCACCATGCAAACTTCAAACACATAAAAGTTTTCAAACTCTTGTATGCATTAAATTTTTCGAATACAATGCTATCAAAATTATTATGTATTTATTATAATTAGAATCAAACCATCGTATCCGTTACATTTAAAATTTAAATTCTCTAGATCGAAGATAAAATTTTATTTCCCTCTTTCGAAGGATACGACAATTGAATTCTGAAACGTTTACATAAATCCAGTTGAAAATGTTTACTGACGCTATCTTGAAAAGTCTGGGGCATTTGTTTATCATGGGACCACTATATCCTTTAGTTGAAGCTAAATCATAAGCGATGCCTTTCAAAGGTTCGGCATTTTCGATTAAACAGTCATTGATTTATAAAAATATGGTAACACTAACGTAAAATATATGTAACATTTCAGTGCAACTAGTCACTGGTATATTTTCCATTTCAGTTGTATAAAGAATGCACATATATAAAAATTTAGATCTAAGGTGAATAGACATTCTTATTTAACCTATGTAATTGAAAATAGTATTGAGTATGACGTATATTTAAAAAAAAATAATTGATTTGAGTGAAAAATAAAATTGCTTTGTTTAATAAAATACTTAGATTAAAATATAGTATTCATTAATTAGTCAGTCATGCTAAATATGTATATTTATTAGTAGTCAATTTATTAGACTTAAATCCAGCATGCATAAAAAAATCAGTTAATCTAGTCTGAATTAACGAATCTGTCATGCTAGCATGAATTAACAAATCAGTTATGCTAGTATGTATTAACACTTCAGTCATGCTAGTATGCATAGCACGTGAGTCATGCTAGTTTGTATTAACGAGTCAGTCATACTACTAGTATGCATTAGAGTCAATCATAGTAGAATGCATAACGAATCAGTTATGCTAGTTGCGTTAACAAATCAGTCATGCTAATATGCATAACAAGTCAGTCAAGCTCGTGTGCAATAGCGAGTCACTCATGTTAGTATGCATAAACTAGTCAGTGATGCAAGAATGTATATTTATTAGTAGTCAATTTGCTAGACAAATCTATCATCAATTAAAAAGTCAGTTATGCTGATAGGCGTCAGTATGCATCAGTCATGTTAGCATTAACACTTCAGTCTAGCTAGCATGCATGAACAAGTAGTCAATTAATTTGCTAAATTTAAATCTAATATGCATTACATACTATGGCCATCTTTGGTTAAATCGACATACCATCACGTTTGGAATACAAACTTCATACTGCAGCATTTAGCACAGAGACAATTTTCAAATTATAAAACTTTTCAGGTGAAATATTTTCTCTGCAATTGTTCCGAATCCAGCTGGTGATTGTAAATACAGTTATTCAAGCTCATCTGTATCGAACTCAATCGTTACAATTCGTGTTGCAAAAATTATCATAAAGTGATAAGCTGAACCGGTCATTACTATAGATTTTCACAAGTTTGATTATGAAATTTCATTTAATTACTGTTGATTAGTATGTTAAATTCACAAGTATCTAACATTCAAGAATAATCTGTTATGTGACGATATTTTTATCACTTCATTTTGTTCACTAATTCGTTTTCTCAAAACGCCTATTTCAAATTGCAAAAATGTTGTCTTTTGGGGTATTTTTTATAAGCAAAAAACATAAGATTTCAAAAATTTGGTTGAATAATCTCATGATTAGATCACGTAAATCACCCTTATATTCACAAATAGGCACAAAGCAGATTAATTCGTACCGTTTAGGATATTCAAGATCTACAGAGATTTTAACAATATGGTGATTACTGCTCAATGAGTTTCCCATTGTAAAGACGTAAAATCTTCATGAAGTTTCTTCTAAACAATGTAATTCATTTTTAAGTCTGCTAAAAACTCAACAGGTTCTCGATAAAATCACATCATTAAGTGTTCCCACGTCCCACATGGATTTAGATCTGGAGAAAGTGGTGTCCAGATGGTAGAGAATCCACTTCGTCATCGGTGAAATGTTGGAGAACAACCTCAGCATTCGACTTATAGGGACGCTTCAGTTTACATTCAGTTTTTCATTCAGATACTTATTGCGGTATGAGTAAGACAAATACGTTGAACATCTCTCGATACATCTCAGTCTCGAATAGTTTACATCGAATTCATTTTTATTTAGCATTTCTTTCTTTAACAGTTTTTAATAACTAGTAATTCTTTTGTTAAAAAGCCGTTAATAGTTAGCAACTTATTTCCTTTGTAAACTTTTAGCTTGCAAGTTTTTACGTTAACAGCCTTTAATAGCTAGTAAATTCTTTCGTAATAACACTTATCAGCTAGTATTGTTTTTTCATAATGAGCTATAATAGTTAGTAAATCCTTTCTTGAGAGAAATTTCGAGAGAAAACAAACCAGAAGGAATATGAAGATTTTACTTCGGTTACCCAAATGCTCTTTCATGAGACACACCGGGGTTACCTAAAATGTTGTTTATCCACGTTTTGATGACATTTGGCTTTTTATCTAATTAACGTCGGCCAATCACCTCTCATATATCGATTCACAATTCATTCTTTTAAATTTTTATTGGATGCGCGTTGAAATCGTATTCGAAACACCAGCCAAATGACGTCACGTTTGGAATACGTATACGAAACAAGTCCCAGCAAAAGCTCTACCGCCACCTACATTTAGCTTGTTAGAAAATATCTCTCCTAATAACCTAAAACATCTGGTAAATTATCTCTATAATATCCTATATTAATTGTTAGTGAATTCATTCTATAATAACTTTTAATAGTAGTAAAGTCTTTCTATAGTAACCTTTAATAATTAGCAAATTCATTCTATATATATATATATATATATATATATATATATATATATATATATATATATATATATATATATAATAACCTTTAATAGCTAATAAATTTTTTCCATACTAACCTTTAATAGCTAGCAAATTATTTCTATAATAATCTTTAATGACTAGCAAATTCATTATGATAACCTTTAACAGATAGTTCATTCTTTAATATGACATTTAACAACTAGTAAATTCTTTATTTAATAGTCTTATATGGAAAAGAAATTGCCTTTAAAGATACCAATCATACCATGCCAAATTTTAAACGGTAATATTTTTTTAACCCGATTTCTTTTTCCCATAAGAAAAACTATTAAAATCTTTTCGTACATCAATTGCTCCCAGTAATATCTCTTTACTTTGCAAATAAAAATAATCGAACTATCTCAAATTTCACCGGCTTGACCAAATATTAAAAACGAATAATTTCCATGTTTTTAGTGTCTGGAATTTTTAAAACTTAGATTAATTTTAATCTTTCAAAGCGAAATCGTGTGTGATATATTTGAAAAGAATACATTTGATTTGCACAGTTCATTGCTCAAACTACAATCGTCAAGCACATCTTAAGTGTAAAAAGGATCTGGTGAGACGAGAAATTTTATTTTCTTGATGTTTTTTTCACTCACAAGAAACAGATCTTGATTAGTTTTATTTATACAATACTTAATTATTCATTCTGGGTAATTCCCTTAATGTTTTGAAGAACAGAGGCATAATTAAATTAACAGCAAGTCCGCAGTAAATAGAAGACAAATAAAAATGCATTAATAGGATAGTCACGACTTAATTTTTATTTCTATCACATCCATTTTATCGATTTTTAAAAGTGCAAATTATCTGTTGTACAATGGGTTAATTTAATTTTCCTTACGCATTGCGTTTTTATTAGTTTATCACGTTATCACGTATAAAGATATCGAACTTTGAAAGAAAACATTAAAAAACCTGTTTATCGTGTTACATAATTTGATTTTATTTCTATTAAAAACTGGTACTTGGGTTTTTTGAATTGTTATCATTGAAGCATTACTCAAATTAAAAAAAAAGTGCCTTATAATAATTCACTAATACCAATAAGTGCGATTTATTTACAGATGTGAAACGAAATTGGATGCTTTAATCATCCAATGAAATAATTGTTTTAGATCACAATGAGGCAGGTAGTTAAATTAACGTCGCGCTGGAGTAACACAGCGGGCTATTGGCGACGGTTCGGGATCAATCCCGAAAGGAAAGATCCAAGGACTCGTCATTTTGAACTTCGGTCAAACGACAAGGTCACTCCTGAGCTGGCACTCCACTCTCCAAACTTCCACACGAACGTGAAGACATTTGAGGCCACGACAGATTTAGCATGCACCAGCCCCCCTGTACACGAAGGTGTTTGGTTGGATCGAGTTTGGGACTCTCAACCCCCGGTTGCTTTTCCCTCACCCTTCCGACTGGGCTATCAAAGTACCAAATTATAATGATAAAATATGTGGATTGACAAGTGTAAATTTGAACCACTTCATTTTCAAATTCAACCACTTTTAAGGGCTTTTTGGCTCTTAACTTGAAATGCATCGATAGAAAAATCACACATCTCAAGAAAAAAATAATAAAAAGGAGAACATTATAGATAATTCACGAATGTTTAGCATACAGGAGGAATAAACGGTGGGTGATGTATGTTTTTAAAATTCATATTGAAAATAACTTTATTTCCATACGAATTTTTAAAACCTGGTTTTATTTTGAATCAATGAATATTAATTTCGGAGTACTGTTCGCTTTATAGTTTATATGTTTAATTCTTGCTTCGTCAAAACTATATAAGATGCATGAATAATTCACCTTGAAATACGAAAACACGCGGGTCTCATAGTTTAGTGATGCAAAATTTTAATCCAAATTTGGAAGTCAGTCGGGCGATACCACAATACATAGTTTACTGACGTTTGGGTAAACCGAAGCATTAATTTCCGAATTCCGATTATCTGCATTCTTGTTGGACAGTTGAGAATTTGTGAAATTAACAAGTTATGTGGCATTCAATAACACAGTGGTTTCATGATACGAATTCTGACATCACTGGTAGACTGGTAGGTTGTTAGACATGAGACAGTAGTTTCTGGATACATTGAAGAAGTTGGATATAATGAATGAGTTTCTATGTAGAATGTTGAGTTTAACAACACTACCATCGACAGATTTGGAATTAGGTTATATTTCTCTAGTAACATCTCATGTTACCCATCAGCAAATTTTCTTTTAGACTGTTATAATTGCCTAAGACCGAGGATCGTGAAAAATCCTGGTAGCACACCAAAAAATCGTAAATATCCATTGACCCCATGTCTGAAAAAACTATCAGCAGTATATCGGGGAAGAGATATGTTTCTATGGCTTCAACCTCCATAGGTGTCTGCGGAGAAATTGGTCATACTCTTTCTAGACATATGGTCGGATCATCCCCACAAGCATAAAAAGTTTCAAGTATAACTAGTCAGTCTGAAATGTGCGATTGATAAGCTTCTTTCTACACTTATTAAATTATATTAGATAAATATATACATTTAACTTAACAAATAATTGTTAAATGCTTAACCCTTTCGTGAGCGAAACGAAACTGATTCATGCAAGCGAACAAGTAAGGCTTATCAAGAAATCTCCAGGTTTTGTCGAGTGAAAGATCAGATATACAGCCCCTTATATTATTTAACATCACCTTAGGCAGCCTATCACTGCTATATCTTTTAGTGAGAGAACCTGGTTCATACAGACGAACAAATAAAGATTGTTCATCGATCTACGGGGTTGGAGAATGAAAAAGCAGGGGATGGTGCCCCGTGCTACTACTTATAACACCCTAGCCAGTCGATTACTGCTATAATCTTTAGTGAGGGAAGTGAACCTGGTTCATACAGACGAATAAATAAAGATTGCTCATCAATCTTCGGGGTTGGAGAATGAAAAAGCAGGGGATGGTGCCCCGTACTACTACTTATAACACCCTAGCCAGTCGATTACTGCTATAATCTTTAGTGAGGGAAGTGAACCTGGTTCATACAGACGAATAAATAAAGATTGCTCATCAATCTTTGGGGTTGGAAAATGAAAGAGCAGTGATGGAGTCCCATATTATTATTTAATAGCACCCTATCCAGTCTATCACGGTCGAAACCATAGGGAAGGAAGCGAATCTGGTTCATGCAGGTGAAGAAGTAAAGCTAGCTGGGGGTTGGCATTCGAAAGAGCGCAGGGGATGAAGACCTCTTGTACTTTTTAATATCTCAACCGAGGAAAAATTTTAAGACAAATCTTTATACAGCTAATTTGTTAAATGAAAATATGATGGTTAAAAGAAAAATATAAGATATTAAGAATTTATTAAAAATTATTGAATCTTTGGCAAGAAAAATTTGTGAATTTATTTAAAAGTCATTGCATCTCTGCAAATAAATGAAATGGCAATGTAAGAGTATAACTTTGATGGCAGCGACGAAGCTACGTTTAGCTTTAGGCCGGTATGGTTAATTCGCCACAAAAACTATTTTGCTTCGTTGTTATGTAGCGGTAATAAAGAAGGTTCTGATAATCAACCAGCTTTGTTAGAAATTTTACTGAACATACCTAAAGCAAAAACGATTATTAAATTATTAAAGAATCGAGGTATTGTTTAGGGGATTCCTAATATTTCATTTCAACTTTCTGATTCAAAAAAGCAGTTGAAAAGTAAATCGCCTCCAAAGCAACTGAAGCATAAAGACAAATAAAATCAACTCATTGTTTTCCGTTATTCAGCCGTACTTGTTTTTTACAGCTTTCAAGCAATTTTATCTCCTACTCTTAGTTACCTGTTTTTAGTTTTCCATCTTTTTGTAAAGAAACACAGGAAGCACATGTGGTGTCTTATTTCACTAACGAAGGAATTGTTCTGTTAGTATTTTTTGCTCCGTAAGTTACGGGAAACGGGGAAAAATATGTTTTCAAGGCACACACGAAGAAGGAAAAAATGCTACTACTACTGGAAGATAGAAAAACTTTATAATTGCATTACTTTGGATTGACTCAACGGAACTAAGATGAGTATATATTTTTCTGTTTATTTAAAGGAAAAAAGCGTACAAGAATCGGGTAAAAATAATTTGATGGAAGGAAAAACATTTTTTACGATCACAAGGGTATCGAGACATTCGAAACGAATAAGATGAAATTGATGCTTTAAAGTAAGCAAAAAATGTAGAAACATCTTGGTAAAAATCGTTACTGAGGAGGAAAGACCACAAAATACGAAATCATTTGATTGACGACATTAAAGCTTCATTCATTTTTTTTTGCTCAAATCTTCATTTAAATTTCATTCAACACAGAGATTTTTTATCTGTTTTTTAAAATCTGATTAAGGTAGAGAAAAACAATCGCTGGAAATTTTAAGGAATGCCTCGAAGGGGAAGGTAACAATCTGTAATGCTAATAAGCTTTCGCAACAACTGGCTCGCTGGAATATGCAGAAAAAATCCAGTCTTTTTATGTTCGTAGAGAGGCAATTTTAAGTCGACCGAAATGTTGGCTCGCTAATACTAAGTAAATTTTTTAAGCGGCTTAAAATAAGTAAACATGATTATTGCGGAAAAAAACCTCTACATTGTACCTTAGCTATACGTCTCGATTGTCAGATACCTCATTAAATTTTCAAGGAGTTAATAGATTTTTTTTACCTTAAGTAATTTCTCCTCTTTACTCTGCAACATTAAATAAATCAAAGATCTTCAGAGCGTGCTAAAAATATTACAATCCAAAGTATGTGAAGTATTAAACAGTGCAAAAACACTTGAGGAAAAAGGTTTCCAGTCTCTAATACGAGAACCAGCGCAAGTAGTTTGATACAAAAAAATTGTTAAAAACGTTTATTTAAATACTATAAGTTTCATGATCCCGAGTGAGTTTGTTTAGCTGTAGGAATTTGTCTGAAATGTTTCATTATTTATCGAAGTAGTCTAAATCTTTAAAAGACCTTTGGCTCTTATTCTAATCTCGAGAGATCAGTGGAGGCATTGCGATTGAAAGAATGTTTTCACTTCGGTTTGTCTACACTGTGTTCAATTTTTACACGGTATTTAGAATAAAGCTGCAAATTAAATTCTACCACCTCCAAAAAATAAGCCAGATTGTAAGGTTGATAAAATATTAAATTCCGAGTATCTTATGAAAGATGTCTGATGTTGAATACAAATTTCACTTAAAAGAGAAAATTTTAAGGAGAAATGATATATTTTGTAGTTAAAAAATACTTTTCCTATAACAATGCGTAAATTTAAATTGTTGATTAACAAATCTTTGGAGTCCCTTTTGATGTATTGAGGCCTGTAATACTACGCTTAATAAAGATTATGCTGGTTTTGGGGTTTTATGGTGAAAAGGCTGAGCCATAAAGATTTTGTATACTTGTTATGATTACACATATATCTTGAAGCATGATTTCATTTATTGAAAGCATGGTTGTTTAATATTATAAAATTCCCTAAGGTACAACATATTTGTGGTATTAAGTTGGTCCCACTTCAACTACTAAATGTGACTAATCGATCACATCCCCACTGCGAAGAATGCTACAATGAAAACAAAATCGATTTTGAGTTTTTGAATGATTATGAATTCTCTATAGAAATTCCACCTCATTTTTTGATTTGCGCAACTAAAACTGTGAAAGTGCCAATTCCATGGCAATTATCAGTCTGCCACTTTCGGTGTTTCCTATGGAGTCCAAACTTTTTATATGCTTCTGGAAAAACGCACTTTTTGAGTTGTGGAACTTTAGCAACTGAAGAGCGATATATCTAGGCAGAAAGTGGTTTATATCAACAAAAAGTAATTCGAAAGTCATGCTTTTTTAGGTTAGGCTTACACACATCAGCTTGTGTTTAAAATTACAGATTTTGGTAATATCCTATTACACTAGGATTCAAAAACTGGTCACGAGGTAATTGGCTGGTAGTTGAATTCACGTGGCATTGGAGAAACACAATAGGATATTGGCAAAGGTCCGGGATCAATCCCGAACGGAAAGATCCGAGAACATCAATTTTGAACCACTATCAGAGGACGAGGTCAACACCAGAGATGATACCTTAATTTCCCCCTTCCAAAAACGGGTCACGAATTACAGGTTTTGGAGATTGGCGAGAACCAACTTTCCGAAACATATTACTGTTTTTCGTAATCATGAAATTTTATCAGTTATTGCATTATTTTGATTTATTTTTCAGATCACACACATACTTTAGAGATCAATTCATACGATGGCAGCAATGGCAAAGGCCGTCAATGTGGAACATAAAGTCACCAGAAATCCAAGCTGAGCCGCAATTTGTGCCATGATGTCGAAGGCTAAGTGTCAGTAAGGAAACTGTTATATTTACAGCGATTCTCTTATTTTTTTACTGTTTTCATGAGTTATGCGAAAGAAGTATTAAAACAAAGTTAAATTTTTTTTCGATTTATAAGTTGACTTCCAGAAAAGAAGTAGGTATAGTCTGCATGTATCCGTGAAAAATACTGTTATTTTGGTGTTCTTTTACCTTACAAAATACATTGCTATCTCTCGGAAAAAAAATCCTAAGGCAGGAAACGGCTGAGTGGCTTCAATCTCGAAAAACAAATTCAGCTGATAATAAGATGATACATTTCGATTTAAAGTTGAAGTTAAAATTTCTGCATGCATTCTATTTAACCCCCCAAGTGGTTTCGACGAAGCACTTCGTTCACCAAGATCTGACTGATTTTGCTCATGACGAGATACCTCGTCCATCAAGCTCTGACCAGATTTGCTTGTGACGAAATATCTCTTTGAGACAAAACTGCCTTTTTACTCCAAGTAGGAAAAACAAACTACTCCTTGCCCCGAACCCGAACTTTGGAATAGGTTTTTGCTTCAGAGGCTCGCCACTACAGGGCAGTTTTTAACGCGAAGATAAAGCACTCCAGGACATGTTTAAAGAAAAAAATAACCCCTTCCCTACTTTTAACTAATACTGGGTGGCCCAAAAGTCACTAGACCATTTTAAAATATAACTTTTTGTTATTTATTTTTTCAGATTATTTATACGTAATCCTTGGTAAAATGTAATAGAGAAATTCACGAGAGCAGAGAGTAAAAATAATCCAGTTTTATCTACAAAATCCACGGTCAATTGTGCTAACCGAAAAAGAGCTTACATTCGTCATTTTGGGGTCAAACAACCACCATCTAAACAAGCGATACTCAACTTGTTCCGCCGCTTCGAACAATAGGGGGCTGTGAGTGATTTGACACGTGCTGGGAGCCCACGTTCTGGAAAGTCTCAGGACAACATTCAGCATGTACGATAGTGTTGAAGAAAAGCCTTCTATTGTACATCAACCCGAAGACGATCCCAGCAGATGGGTATATATCGAAGCTCACTGCAGAAGATTCAAAGGATGCTGAATTTATTCCCGTATAAAATGCAGATAGTGCAGCAATTGAAGGCCAACATCCGTGAAGAAATTGATGGAGTAAGTCAAGAAAAATTACGAGAGGTGATGGAACACTCTTGAGAAAGAACCCGCCAAGAACAAAACCTGTCAAGACAAAATGTGGCCATTTGAAAGACATAATCTACAAAACTAATTAAAAATAATTTCCAAGAAGTATATTTATTGTTTATAAAAGAATAAATGGAATTTTTTTAATACATTAAAAGTGTTATTCTATTTTTAAATGGTCTAGTGACTTTTGAGCCACTCTGTTTATAAATTGTACAATACCTAAGGAAATCTCTAAGGGACTTTATATTCAAGTGATTTGCAATGTTCCCAATTATGGGTTCGAGGAAAGCATATAATGATAGTTCGGTATAAATAACACTATTTAATGATAGATGCTGTTCCAAATAAATATTCTTAAAGCACTCAAGTTCGGAGGAACTTCTCTTGACAATTCAAGGAAGGCGCTCATCCGTAAGTATGTGAGATGGTAAAAACCGTAAAAGTGGGTCTACCACTTGAAAAATATTCAGGGCAGTGCAGGAAATATGGTCTGATATAAATGTACGGTTTGTAGGAAATCTTAAAAGGTTTTTGTTGCACAGTTTAAAAGTCATTTTATGTTGTTCTAAACTAGTAAACTAGTCTTTAACTCTGACAATTACTACTTATTATGAAGCTGTTGATACGTTAGTGCGATAAAGAAAAAAATCAAATGTCATTATATTGGAAAGTCAATAGTTGCGCGATTCCTTTTACCCTACCTATACATTTCAATTTATAATTAAACAACTTTGTCTATATTAAGCTGTTGTATATCACTTTTCATGATTCAAGTATGTTATACAGCCATTTTTTCTCTCAAATACTTATCTAGGAATTCGAGAGGTAGATTACTTATTATTAAAGCACGAAAGTTCTCTTAGAAAAACTACTGTTGAAAATTCAAGACTGATCCGCAATTGTGTTTCTAAGAAGAAATCGTAAAAATTTATCTATTCTCCACTTGGGAAAAGTATTAAAGTTTTAAAATGTTTTATGGCACAGTTTAAAAGCCATTACGTTGTTCTAAAACAGTTTTTAACTGTCAATTACCACTTACCACGAGGCTATTGATAAGTTAATGTAATAAAAGAAAATCATTACATTGAAAAGTCGATTTCCTGCGATTCGTTTTATACTACCCATACTTTATTTTAGATTATAATTAAGCAAATTCGTCGATATTTGGTAGTGTGCCACTTTCATGATGTAAATCTGTTGCTATATGTTCATTTTTCTCTCTCAGATACTTAACATGGGTTTCGTGAGACAGAGTTTAAACATTCTAAAACACGCAAGTACAGAAAAACTGTTCTTGAAAAGTCAGGAAAGCTGATACGCAAGTCTGTTGCTTATAGGTAATCATACAAATGTGTCTATTCTACACTTGAAAAATGGGGCTGTCGTGATTCAATGGGTATGTCCATTGCACTAGCAATTTTCGAGTTGTAGGCGGGGCCGGTTCGATTCCTGTTAGGTTCATTCCTCCCTGGGCGTATTTCTCTCTTCTGTGTCAGTAAAACTTTCATTGTGTGCATGTCTATTACTTCATGTTGTATGTCTAGTGTCTGGCGCAGCATGGCCAAATATGGCCCTGGCGCCATAAAACGCCCAAATCAACCAACCACTTGAAAAATATTAAAGTTCCGTCTTGTTTAGGACTCCCAAACACGAGGTTTGTAGAAAACATTGAAAAAGTTTTATGGCCCAGTTCAAAAGTCATTAAGTTCTAAAATAATCTTTGATTCTGACAATTACCATTTACCTTGAGGCTGTTGGTAAGTTAGTGCAATAAAAGAAAAATGTTATTTAATTGAAAAGTCGATTTCTGTAGATTCGTTTTATCCTACCCATACTTTATTTCTGATTATAATTAAATAAATTCCTTGATATTTAGTAGTGTACCACTTTTCATAATGTAAGTCTATTTCTATATAGTCATTTCTTTCTTTCAAATACTTAAAGGGTTTGGTGAGATAAAAGCTTAAACATTCCAAACAGAACATAAAAACTGCTCTTGAAAATTCAAGAAATACTCATACGCAAGTGTGTCTAAGCAAGAGGTAACTTAAAAATGTGCCTATTCTCCACTTGAAAAATATTAAATTCCGTCCTGTGTTTAGGACTCCCAAACACGAGGTTTGTAGAAAATATTAAAAAGTTTTGTGGCGCAGTTTAAGTCATTAAGTTCTAAAATAATCTTTAATTCTAACAATTACCACTTACCATAAAACTGTTGGTGCTATAAAAGCAGAAAACAACCGTCATTACATTGAAAACTCAGAACACACGCTTTTGTCAACAACTTTAGAAAAGGTACAGAAAAAACTGTCAATTCACAAATTTGGAACGCTAATTTGCAGCAGATTTAAGAATGCATTCCTTTTTCATGCCTCCGAAAATACTGGAATGTCATTGATGTCAAAACTTTCACGACTTCGCTCCCGACTTTAAACTCAGAAGTCCATTTAATCTGCAGTCAAATGCGTTACTCGATGAAAATATTTTCCTACAAGAACAAAGCGATTTCAATTTTTTTCCGTCTCTGTTGTTGGAACGAGGCGGCGTTTAAATTATGTAAATGGGATCTGTTCGAAGATCTTCGTTTATGTTCATTTTTATCGATGGGAGCTTTTGGTGGATCTCATAAAAGCATTCTTAGCTCTTACTGCGCCATTTCTCTTCTAGTTGATTTACATTAATGGATGGAAAATACTCTATTTTTAACACCGCTCGGAACTGTTTTCAGAGTTTGGGAAATATTTGCTGAATCGCCTTTGTTTCGGCACGATGGGCCTTTTTGTTCCCTCTCTTTCAGTCTTGCTATTTAAATACGGCATGAATAGATCATGGAGAAACGGTGAGATATTGGTGGAACGTTTTTTCAGCAAGTTCGCATTCATGTATATTTCATTATTCTTTCCCCGGAAAGTTTGGGGAAATATTAAATTTATATTTGTCGCTTCAAAGTAGAAACCGTATCACACATTTTCTCTAATTCGTGTATTTTTTGTAAATTTACTTTAAATTAAATATTCGAAAAAAAATTTTACTGTAGGTTATTACGTTTTCTGTTGAAATCTTTTCTTAGAAATGGTATTAAAAGATTCATGACTTCGACAAATGTTTTTATGAAACTGTATTGAAAAAACTGGAAAATTGTTTCCTTATTGATGTTAAATTTATGGATAAGAAAAGTTGCAACTAAGGATGATTTGCTTGATTGTGTCTTTATATATACATCTGTGTGTTTGAGTATACCTGTGCTTATATAATTTACAGAAGAAAACGTATATTATTTCTAATTCGTGTATTTTTTGTAGATGTACTTTAAATCAAACGAATGGAACAGTTTTTATTGCGTGCGATCATTTTTCTACTGAACGTTTTTGGTATAAAAGATTTGACTTCGAAGAACAACAAATTGATTGATAAAACAATGATAAAATGAATTGAAACCACAAAGGAAATTATTTCCATATCGAACTTAAATTGAAGTGTAAGTTTAATTTACATCGCACTGGATCAATGGGCTATTGGGAGGGTCCGGGATCAATCCCAAAGGGAAATATCCAAGAACAACGCCTCGTAATTTTGAACCACGATCCGATGACGTGATTAAAACATGACCTGGCACCCCACACTCCAAACTTCCACCCAAAGCCAACGTGAGGACATTTGGGACCACGGCGGAATTAACTTGCATCAGCCTCCATGTATACGATGGCCTTTGATTGGATCGAGTTTCGAACCCGCAACCCTGGTTGCTAATCCACGACTCTACCAACTGAAGGTTAAACAATTGCAACTAAGGCTTTTGTTTGATTAGATTGTTTCTTTGTATTTAACTATACAGGGTGTCCCAAAAAGGTTGTTCTGCGATTTATCTTTTTACTATTTGGAGATAAGTAGGCAATGTAAATTGCAAAAGTGCACCAAATAAGGTAAGTAATTAAGATATGTGAATAAAATTATCACGTGATAAAAATTTAAGCGGATACAGCTTTTAATTTGTATACCACCCCTCTAGATAAAAATCCGAGATAGCAAAAATATTCCTTACCTGTATCCCTATCGTTAGTAAAAAAACCATATTTCTGTAGGTTGAATAGTAACGGAGATACAAGAGTTTCTATTTTAAGGAGGCCGTATCTAATCTAGAACGGAAACTGACCCATGGCCAAGAATGAAGAGCTAAGTTCTGCATTGCTGCAGATGGAAAAATTTCCTTTTATTTTTATTTAAACCACATTTAAACCATTTTTTCTACAATATTTTTATTAAAGATTACATTGTCTACTATTATGCATTGCGATTTTCATCTGCAGTTGCAATACTACATTATTTTGCACAATGTTGCACTTTCTGACCGAAAAATGCTTTTTAGCATTGTGTATGCGGTCCCTAATCTGACTGCTTGAACAGCTGTGCACAAGCGGTATAAGTCAACTTTTTTGCGTCCTTATGCCTCCGTTACTGTTCAACCTACAGAAATGCAGTTTTCTGCTAACGATAGGGATGCAGGTAAGGAACATTTCTGCTATCTCGGATTTTTATCTAGAGGGGTTGTATACAAATTAAAAACTGTATCCGCTTAAATTGTTATCACGTGATAATTTTATTCACATATCTTAATTACTTACCTTATTTGGTGCATTTTTGCAATTTACATTGCCTACCTATCTCCAAATGGTAAAAAGATAAATTGCGGAACAACCTTTTTGGGACACCCTGTATATGTGCATATGTAATTTACAGTAGCAAACGTATCATATTATCTCTAGTGTATTTTTATAAATTATATGTATTTACTTTGAATTAAACGTATGGAACTACTTTTATTGTGTGCTATCTTATCTTCTGTTGAAAATCTTTTCGCAGAAGTGGTATAAAAAGATTTACGATTTGGAGAACAACGCATTGATTTACTATAAAAATGTATCAAAAACCACTTTAAGAATTGTTTCTTTATTGAAGTTGAACTGCGTAATAAGAAAAGTCGCAACTAAGGAGAATTTGTTTTACTGTATCCTTCTATACTAGATATATGTGTTTGAGTACATCTATGCATATGTAGTTAACAGTAGAAAACGTATTATTACTTTTAATTCATGTATTTTTGTAGACTTTCCTTTCTTTAAATTAAGAGCACGGAACAATTTTTTGTGTTTCTGTGGAAATTATTTTGCTGATATGTTTATAAAATATGACTTTGAATAACGATACAATTATTTATTTCTTATAGTAATGTTTCGAAAAGGCTTGAAAAAATCTTTCGTTATTGATGTTAAATTAGGATTTAAGAAAACTTGCAAATGAAGAGCATTGGTTCGGCTGAATTTTTCTACTTTCCATCAACTGGAGTAACTTTGCCCACTTACAAATATTCAAGTTCAAATAATAGCTACGAAATAGACTGCTAGATGCCATTTTCTGGGTCTTGACAATTCTTTGGAATATAGACAAAAGTCGAAAACTATTATAAACTATTAAACTTACACTATTTCTGAATTAGTGACTTGCATCATGATATGTTGTCAGTCCTCACAGCTGATTTTCGGACTTAGTTGCTAATTAAGTGATTTTAAGTACCTTCAAACTTTCATCCACATAGCTTAACATATTTCCAAGTGAAATTGATGGCATGTATTTGTTATTGAAGCATATAATGAGGTAGGTAGTTGCACCGGAGCAACACAACGGGCTATTGGTGACGGTCCGGGATCAATCCCGAAGTGAAAGATCCAAGTCGTAATTTTGAACCCCGGTCAGATGACGAGGTCACACCTTGCGGGTGTTTTTGCCCATAAAATATTTCCCCTTCGTATGATTACTTACATACCTAATTGCTATATTGACAATACTCACTATGTGTTTCGTGGTTTGTATTTATCTTTATATGTAAAACCGAAACATTGCTACTATATGCCGATGAACATGGGTACATTCCGACTTCAAATGTAAGATCGTTTCTCTTGATAGAGTGCAATCTTATTGACAGTCCCAGGTGCTAAGGTACACGGTGGACAACAAACACATAAAAAATGACTCATGAAATTCAAAAAAATAACTGCGAATACTATAAAATATAATTGTATATTAAAACATGTTTAATAAATGATTTTACATTATCACGAGCGTCTTTCATTTCATTTAATAAATTTTATGAAAATAACGCATTCTATTTCGGGAATCGATGCATATGACGTAGAAGATGAAATCAATATTGAAACAAAGTCATAAAGTATCCTTTTAAGAGTGTGCTAAGAAACGAGATAACAATATACAGAAAGCAACATTTAGCTAAGGCAAATTTAGCCAGATAAATGTTTGTCACAAACCCAGCATTCAAAATGCTTTTCGGAATAACTATGGACATCAGATAATTGAAAACGAATGAAATGCTTCACTAACGCGAAATGCTTTCTCAATTTCAATGCGATTACTGTTTACATACATTTTTAGAAACGTGTGTAAGATTAAACTATCATTCCTCTGACTATCTGTACACAATTTTTAACCATTCACGCCTGGATCCATTGAAATGTAAATAGAATACTTAGTAAAATGCTTCTTGTACGTCTTTTAAATTCCCAATGGTCTCGAACGATTCAATGAATGTTTGATGTCCTTAAAAGGAACTAATGCTCGTATGCATGTCGTTTTCGTGTCAAATGCATTTAAAATATACGCTTAAATTCCTTTTGAAATACATGTCTGTTTGAGACAGAGGTTTAGAGAATGTTCTCGGAATTCTCTATAAAATCGTTTTCATTTTTCTGCTCGTCTAGTTCGAATCCGCCATTATTTTTGTTCTTTCCCAGCGTACTTATGTCAGCTGTCGTCTTATAAATTTTAAAAAGTAAACGACTTGGAGAGAGAGAGAAAAAAAAGGAAAACAGTGCGAATGTAAAAGAAACGCGAAGTAGAGAAAGGAGGGGGAAAATAAACAGCTGAAAAAAACATTAAACCAAAAATTTCCATTTTATTCAACAATTACGCGCGTTTCGCTTTTCGATTTCGGCTTCCAAGTTCTTTGTTTCGTGCATCTCGAATACGGTCACGAATAGAGGACCAAAAAAGTTACACTTAACGAAAAAAGTTTTCGATAGAGAATAAAAAAAGTGGAAAATAAATAAGGATTTCCTCAGCACGGAAAAGTGGAATTTCTCATTTGTTTGAGATATATCGTGTAGCTTTGAACTTCATATTTCTTTTTGTCCTTCCTTCTCTTTCCCCCTTAGATTGAAGAAGAAAATTTCGTAATTTACATAGGCGGCCAATCGTAGCAGCCAGGAAGAGAGCCCAGAAAGATATTGATCGTAGCGGTCCATATTAGGGAAGGAACTTGAATGCTTACAGCAAAGATGAGTTAGCGAATATATGAGAGGGACAAATTTCAAAAGATAAACCTATAACGGCGTGTGCATCTAATGAAATAGGAGTGCCTTCATGCGAAAATGAACCTAATTTCATTCTGCTTGCGATGCTTGGTTTGACTTTTTATTGATACAACTGGAGTTATACGACAGGAGCTCACCGTGAACTGTACCCAAAACGCTTTATTATGATATTTATTCGTAACTCATTCTTCCTGGGATGAGTCTTTTCGTGTGTCTTCTTATTTTCTTTGTAGTTATTTTAGTCATATGAATACAGCGTTTATACTCTTCATAAAACTTTTAAATTGATGTAGACCACTCATTCTGGCACATTCAGTATACCGTTAGATAAAATCATATGGTGAAGTGAATTCTACAACGATTTCTGAATGCTGATTTGTTGAGTTTTTAGAAGAGTATTAAAATGTTGTGCACAAATAAAACATTTAATACGATTGTTATATATTGCACCTCCAATGATGGAAACAATATCAGGGAAAACGGAAGGAGATACAGAGATGAAAGTGAACAGTCACTAGAAGATTTATATAGTACTATAATACTTTCGAGGGTTTAAAATCCATAGATAGCGAATCGGTACGCCTTTTGAAACCTGAGGATGTAAACAAAGAAGTTGAATCAGTGGTATTTTATCGTGAAAAGGTCGTAGCCTGGAAATTTAAAGCTAAGAAACGTTTACGTGCTTTAAATCAAACGGTTACCAGTAATCTACAAGTAAATACAACTGTGGAAGAATTTAAATTAAAACAGAATGTAAGAATACAATACCAAAAATTATGATTCCTAGATTTTATGGTGATGTTAGTGGCTCATATTTTGGAATTAAACAGCGATTCATAAAAATGAGTGTAGATCAAGCGGAAAAATTTATATACCTAAAGGTACAATTATTATGTATTGCTTTGAGTACTGAATTTGAACTTGAGTACATTTCGTTCAAAAATTAAGTTAAAATAGTTGAATTGTTAGATCTATTCGGTCGAAAAGATGTTTTAGTAAATACATACACGCATGACCACTCCTTAAACACTCTAACGATATTAAAGGATTTCTTAAGCTTTTTGACAGCTGTCAAACTGAAATAAGAAGTTTGAACTACTTCCTTAGAGTTTCATTAGAGATTATCTGATTCTAGAATCTTTCATCCGGATTCCAGAACGTTCATTGTGCTTTGAGTTTGGAACTATTACCCCCCATGGTTTAATTTTTGATTTCAACAAGGAATCTGCAGTGATGATTTTACTACAGATAATTAGATCGATTTTTTGAGCAAGCAATTAAATCCACGCGAACGATGCGGCAGATGTTATTCAGATTATGAGACTCAGGTTCTTCGACATAACCCTCGCCTTAAACAATTCGGTGTTAACCGATTCGAAAAACGGAAGTTTGAAAGAATCGCTACAGCTGAAAATTTATTATCAAGTTCAGACGCTAAGGAGAATAAATTGTGTGTGTTTTATTCTGGTCCCCACTCGAGCTCTGCTTGTAAATATGTTATGCCCTTAACTCTTGTTGAAAGAAAATGTATTTTATCTAAAAAGGCGACTGCTTTAGATGTCTAAAAATGAAACATGTTTCTCGGCTTGTAAAGTAAAAATAACTTGTTCAATATGTGGAAAAATGCATTCTGATATTATGTGTTTTTCAAATCATATTTGCTCAAAAGAATAAAATGCTTTAATAGTGTATGAAAATAATTTTCTATCAAATCATTCTTGCTCTATAGAGGTGTATCTCTGTGTGTTATTATGCTAAAGGTTTAAATCATTTTATTAGAATTATTATTGACGCAGGAAGCCAAAAGTTATTCATTTCTACATTTGTCGCTAATAAAATACAATTAAAATGTTTGTGAGATGAACTTTTGAGGGAAAGAGGACACTTTTTGAGGGAATGGAGCAAAATTTAAAGGCTAAACGATTTGGTTTAACTCTTAAATCATTGTACCAGGTATTTTATCAAATTGGAACCAATTTCATTCTATTCTGCTTGAAGACAAATTTTCAGTGAATTTTGCTTTTTTATAGTATAAAAAATGTATGATTTCTTTAGATCTCATATAGGTTATGAGATACTAATATTCAAAACGATGTCAAATTTTAAGTCGTTTTGATCTTTTATGTACCAATCAGGCCTTTGTATGCATACCCTTACTTTTTGAATTACTGGCATGGCACAATCCGTACTTCAATTCAAATTTACCAGCAAAAGGTTTAAACTTTCTTTTAAAAAGATCAATAGCCCGCATAATGAACTTAAATTCTGACAATAAATTCAAATGTATCTACTTTAGCTGCCGATACAGCCATTCCAAGACCATTTCGTAGTATCACTAAATTTAACAGTCGAGCAGATAATACACTAAACAAACTTTGATTTGAACTCGTTAACTCAATTTTCTTCCTATTTGCATAAATTTGCAAGAACATCGATTACCAAAACTTTAACCGAATATCACATTTTAATTTTAAGATAGCTCAAAGTTTGGTCAATGGCAACTATCAAATGCTCTTCTGTAATAATCTAAGTGTGTGGCAGCTGAAATAGGTATATTTAATTTATTTCTTACACTAAGGTTCAATATGAATATATTGATCTTTTCAAAGGAAATTTTAAACTTTCTGGAGTTAAATTTAAATTAAAATGCAGATTTTGGTTCTACCTTGTCAGTAATTGAAAAACAATGGTTTGTATACAAAACTCTGATTGGTAAATAAAAGATCAAAACGACTTAAAATATGGCTTAATTTTAAATATTTGTATTATATCCTTACCTTTATGAGGAAATGTAAGGAAATCATACAAGTTTTGTATCATAAAATAGTGAAATCCAGAGATCTCTCTTCAAGCAGAATAGGATGAAATTGGTTCCAATTCGGCAAATTTGACGCAACTAATGATACAAATAATGATTTAAACTTAAAACAATCTAAGATGCAGATAAAACAAAATGCAAAAAAATATTTTAGACATTGATTTTTACCTTTTTGTTCAACATTTGTAATACTTTTATGTCTCATTTCATGAGCTACATTACATTTTAAATATTTTTAGATAAACTTTTAATAATTATTCCATTATTTTGCCTAAGGATGAAATAAAAAGGTAGAACTTTTATGTGACAAAATTTAAATCGTAATTTTAACTACATCCGTATAAAATTCATAAAAGCAGTAAGAAACGCGAAGTGGACGAATATTTTTGTGAGCAAATGTTTATGTTCATTATACGTGAAAGAATAAAAAATATAGCTATTATAGTTAATCATTGCTTCGATGAGCAACCGCTCAGTTGAATAGTTCTCTGAAAAACAATTTATCATTTTATTGGGTTCCTAACCTATCCAAGATCGAATTAGGAGTTTTTTTGCATTTCAACTTGATAATCTGAAGAGCGTCGAATAAAACAAATGACCGAAAATAACATCACTTGTGAAAAATCCCTCATCATCTCACTGGTAAGCACCAGGGTCTTCCTCACTGTCAAGAAGACTCGGCAATCACAAAGCAATCTGAGATTCATGACAGATTTTCAACCACCAGGGTATACTTCATCACGAGTATGGTCTTTTGGGATAAACTGTAAAAACAAAGAACATTACCTGGCAGTTATCCGTTGCCCACTAGAAGTTTAAGACAAAAAAAGACTACAACAACAGAGATTGGAAGATTCTCTACACTCAGCTATTCGGTGCACGCATTACACCTAATTCATAAATATTTTTGGTCAAATACGGCTATGCGTATACCTCTAACTCATAATGCTCGATCTGCTTTCATGCGTCTTTTGGCCACTTTGGCTAAAGAAAATAATCATAGGGCAATATTTTAGAACAGAAAACAAATCAAAACTAATGTGACGAGGCGAGGACGTTTTTCAGGGATAAAACTGTCTACACTGAATATCACTTGACTGTTATTCATTGCTAACCAGAAGTTATGATAAAAGACCACAAAATTCAGACTACAGACTGGATCATCTTTTGATCTAACATCGTCTAAACCTTTTTATTCTCATACTTCATTCTAGATGTTAGGATTCGGACAATATGGCATGTAATATTTCTACCTAATTGTTAGTATTTTGCTGTTGTATGTATGACTTCGTGATTGAACAAATATTTGCCAGTTCATAAGCAGCTGTAAGATTCACTATAGTGTCACCATATTACATATCTGTTCTCCACACGGAGACATCACCTACAGTTACTTTGAGATGTAAATGAGCTTGGATGGTGTAATTTTGTCGAGTTAATTCCATGGGGCTTATTCATTTTCCTGTCAGTGGGATACTCGGGAGATTGGAAAATCTTTTGTGTTGTATTGGGTTTCAAAACACAAGGGCCATATTTGGCCAAGCTGCGCCAAATAACGTCTAGTAGATGGATATCCTCGCAAGGGAAGTTTTACTGACTCAGGAGATGGTACACAGAGGGAGGAATCGAACCTGCGCCGCTAACAGCTAGCAGGTTGCTTGAACAGTTGGTAAACTCATTGAGTCACTTTTTGCGTTGGGGTAGATGTTAAGTTGCATTTGAGCTCTGGAGAGATACAATACTAGTGACGGTCCGGGATCAATACCTAAGGGAAAGATCCGAAGACAGCACTTCGTAATTTTGAACCAAGGTTAAATGACGAGGTCAACACCTGAGCTGGCACCCCACTCTCTGAACTTCCACACCACGTCAACGTGAGGACATGAGGACAACACCACGTAATTCTGAACACGGTCAGATGGCAAGGTCAGTACCCAAGGCATCCCACCCTCCAAACTTCTACACCACGCCAACGTGAGGACATTTGAGGCCACGACGGATTTAACGTGCACAAGCCCCCGTGTACACGACGGTCTTTGGTTGGACCGAGTTTCGAACGTGCACCAATCCCATTGCTAATCCGTTAATCTTTCAACTAGGGCTACGTAATTAGATTCCAGTAGATGTTAACACTATATGGCACATAATGGCTTTATTTTATAATACACAGAATTTTAGTACTAATAATATATCTTTATAATACGTGGTACAAAAGTAATATTGCATGCCACATCTCATATTCTGTAGGATGATTTCCGAATTTATTAATTTAATACTCCCAAGTTCGCTTTAACTATATTTTAATTTAAAATAAAAATAATCTACGTGTGTGCAGAAAGTATTAAATCCAAATTTAAAGCAAGTTATCCATCTAGAGCATTACTTTTTTCTATAACATTCACCGTAAGTGTAACTCAAATATTTGATATGTCAAATTTGAACTCAATTTTCGGACGCTTGTTGAAAGTCCTAGTAGGAAAGAGGGCATCATAACACAACATTTTTTATATATAAAGGAAGTTCCGCTAACTTCAAAATTCCACTAAAGTAATGAAGTCGTTCCATGCCTCTAGTGAGATTTTAGAGTTAGCTGAAAATAATATAAGGACTGAAAAAATATTGAATGGATGAGTTGACATCCGTATCGTAAGTGTTTAGGTTTATCCTCCATATAGAAAACTGCTACGATAAGCTAGGTTGAAGTACTTATTATTAAAGCAAGTTATGATCGGATAGGTAGGTAGTTGAATTAAGGTTTCACTGGAACTACACAACGGGCTATTGGCGACGAGGCCAACATCTGAGATGGCCCCCTTCCAAATTTCCACACTGCGACAGCATGTTATGAGCTCAAAAAACTTACTGGAATCTATTATTTACTAGCAGAATTACTTAGTTAACAGTATATTGAAAAGGAACCAGAAAAAATATTTTTTTTTCATGAGAAACACGAGAAAAGGTGTGAAAATGTGAAGGGGGTGAGACCGCTTACTTTGTCAAGGGGAGTAAAGCAGGAGTCACTTTTAAGGGAATAAATCTCTTAAAAGTGACACCTACTTTACTCCCCTTGACAGAGTAAGCGGGCTCACCCCCTTCACATTTTCACACTTTTCTCGTGTTTTTCATGAAAAAATTTATTTTTAAGGTAGTTTCTACTTATTTCCCTCTATTTGTTCTCTGTGGGAGTTCATCTAAAGGGTTGCTATTTCGTGCGTTTGTTATTACTTGCATTTTGTTTTTGGTTTGGTTTTTATGGTCTGATTCTTGGTGATGGCACACACACACACATATATATATATTATATATTATATATATATATATATATATATATATATACCCCGCATAAGAAAAGAGTGTGGTGGAGACCCGGGCAGCGCTACCACTCTCAGATGACTGTCGAGTGGCACTTCGCTGTGGTGCAGTTGGTGTCGTTGTGGGGTGCTATCACTTATAACAGGTGCGACTATTGCCCTACACTGTATTGGAAAAAAGCATTAACACCATTAAGCACGATATGCAGCTTTGTAATTTGGATTAATTTAAAAAATTTTATGCGAAATGTGCATATTGAGGCTAATTGGGGCTAAATAAGGTACCAAATGTGATTAGCGACACTAACACCCCACCAATGTATTATGCATGGGCTTGTTAGTTTATAGCATAGGTATTGAACGAATTCTTCTAATTTTAAATTGAGAAGAAAAATAAGGTTTTAGTCATTTTTTACTCTCATGCAAAATTTTCCCTTTTGAGTAGTAATACTTTTGCACGAGAAGGTGCCTTATATGTAGTTTGCATTTGTGGTTGTTATTGTAAAGTCATATGGTAGCGTAGATTTGGTGTTAAAAATTCGAAAGAAGAAAAATTAAAAAGCTATTATCAAATACACAAAGTTAGATGTTGAAATTTAAATTAAAAAAACAGTTAGGGAAAAATATTGTCTGCCATTAAAGTTTAATGGGATTTTTGATCGTGAAACTCATTCTGTTTCCTTTCAGTTATTTATAGCCTTCGTAGTTCAGCACTGCATATTTTGTTATACAAAGGATAATTAGACTTAAAAGAAATGGTACATAAAAGGCAGATGTCATCAGTAAGTCCCACAAGTTTCGTAGACGTTTGGTGGGATGCAGACCCTATGTGATAAGCAAATAAAAACTTTTAGACAATTAAAGTGAATAAACTTCTAAAGCATCACTCAATTATATTGTAACTGACAAGACTGAAGTGGCTTAAGAAAACAACCAGCTAATTTAAACTACAACGGCATTACAAACACGAGCAGTTTGCATGCAACAACTCCTCACCGTTCCACGATTGCTTACCGACCAGCCAGTTTCAACAGGTGGTTTTACCAGAGTCCCCTCGAGCGACAACGGCCTCAAGTAAACTCCCGACACTAACTTTAAACAAGCAGTGCGCTCGTGGCAGCAGCTTTGTTAAACACACACAACCATTTGGGAAATGAATTCAATTGAAAGCCCCAAATGGACCTTATTATCCGCAGTAGACCCGGTTTGCCGAGTCAGTTAAACAGTGCATGTTATGACGTTGTACCTCAACAAGGAATGCGAGCTAAATGCATCGGAAATCCGTTAATGTGAGGCTGGCTGATTTATCGGAAGATTATGTACTCTACGCATTAGGTCTTTGTTTGCTAGGGCGGAGCAGATGAATTTCGTCACATGAAATAATGCCCTCTTCACTTTCTATGAAATGAGGTTGGACTGGAGGTTTCTAATATCTTCGAATGTTAACAGGATTTAGTATAGAAGTTCATACACTGCATGGGAGAAAACAATGCTGTTCCATGACCAGGACTTTTAAGAGGAAGGATCAGCAGGGCCATTTGATATCTTTCTTTTTGTTTGGTTATTTTTAATTTGAATTTTCTTCAATTTCTTCCAAATGAGGTTGGACTGGAGGTTTCTAATGTTTTCGAATGTTAACAAGATTTAATATAGTTCATACACTATACGGTAAAATACAATGCTGTTCGATGATCAGGACTTCTAAGGGGAAGGACCAGCAGGGCCATTTGATATCTCTCCTTTTGTTTGGTTATTTTTAATTTGAATTTTCTTCAATTTCTACCAAATGAGGTTGGACTGGAGGTTTCTAATGTTTTAGAATGTTAACAAGATTTAACATAGTTCATACACTATACGGGAAAATACAATGCTGTTCGATGATCCGGACTTCTAAGAGGAAGGACCAGCAGGGCCATTTGATATCACTTGTTTTTTCGTTATTTTTAATTTGAATTTTCTTCACTTTCTTCGAAATGAGGTTCCTAATGTCTTCCAATTTTATCAGGATTCAATAGCGAGGACGGTCAGTAGATTATCTGATTTCCAACCGGAGGTCTAAGAGTCTTAAACTCTATCCAACCAGAGATATTAGTATACGCGGGGGCTGGTGCACGTTAAATCTGTCGTGGCTACAAATGACCTCACGTTGGTATGGTGTAGTAGTTTGTGGTGCCAGCTCGGGTGTTGAACTCGTCATCTTTCAAAATACGAGGTGTTGTCATCGGATCCTTCACTTTCGGGATTCATCTCGCACATTAGCCAATAGCCTATTGTGTTGCTTCAGTGAGTCTTTAATTCAACTATCTACCTCAATATAGAAGTTGATACACAACACGGGAGAATACGAATGCAGCTCCATAACCAGAACTTCTGAGAAGGGCCATCGAGGCCATTTGACATTATCTCTCTTTTGGTTATTTTTATTTTACATTTCCTCACTTAACCTACTAGGGGACATCCAGTCACATGAAATATAATGCCCTCGTCATTTTCTAAGAGATGAGGCTGGACTGAGATGCTCCTAATGTCTTCTTATTTAAACAGGATTTAAAATAAAAATTTATACAATATAAGAGGGAAAGTCAAAAATTATTCGCACTTCGTTTTTTCAATCCATTTACACAAATGTAGGATTAATCAAGTTCGCCATTTTTCTACATAGTCTCCTTCCTTGTCGATGCACTTGGTCCATTGGTCCACAAGCTTGCGCATTCCCTCAAAGGTTTTCGGTTGGTCGCCCAACCATTTAAGCACCACTTCCCCCTCTTCTTTGTCCGTCTAATCTGCAAAGAACACACTACATTATCGATGGTAACTCGCTAGTTTGCCAGTGTGTTTCCCGGGCTTGCTGAATCTTCTCGTCAGTGGTAGAGGTGGACGGGCGTCCTGATCCTTCCTGCATCAAGCTTGTCCGGCCTCTTTTAAGCTTCTTGATCCACTCATACACACTTCTACGTGGTAGAGCACTGTCCCCGTATTGTGTTGTAAGCCTCCGATGAAAATTTCAGCCCCTGGCACAGCTTCCGATCATAGAAATGGGATCACTGCCTTCAAGGTGCACACTTCCAGCGGAGCGGCCATGTTTACACTGAAGTAGAAGCACGAAAAATGACGCTATCAAGGTTTTGGTAACGTGACCACAGTAGTATCAACTCTAAGCATGCATGCTCAGAAGGCAGTGTGATAAACCTAAAGATGTGTTATAGCGAAAGTGCGGATAATTTTCGATATACCTTCGTATAACGGAAGAATACAATGCACTTGCACAATCAGGACCTCTGAGAGGAGGGGCTACCATTTGGCATTTTTATCGCTCTTCCTGTGGTTTTGTTTTGCATTTCTCACTTTTTAAATCACTGGGGCGGTCAATCGATCCAGTGGTTTTTGTTTCTGGATCGAAATGTTCATAGTTTAAATCCTAGATAAGGAATAGATATATGTCCGGATAGAATGTGAGGCCTATTTATAAAAGGGTTGTGCCTAAGATTTGTGGTAAGTATGCGAGGAGTAATGAACGGGGCATGTCGTGAACTTTGTAGGTAGGTATTTTAATTCACGTCAAACTGGAGCAACACAACGGGCTATTATTGGGAACTGGGAGAAAGAAAACTGGGCCATACAAAAGTATTAAATCACCAACAGATATTTTCCTCTCCGGGTAAATTTATGAACTATCAGATTATTTTTTATCCAATAAATCTTATGACTATAAATCCTGTTTTGTAATCGGGACACTTATTGTTACAGGAACAATGTTGCAAAAAAGGATCGATATTTTTCTCTCCGGAGAAATTTATAAAACACCTCCAAGATTATTTTTAATGTAACAAATCTAACTATAGATACTGTGTTTCAATCGACTCGCTTAATGTTGCATACACAATATAACAAATTAAGGATTGGTATTTTCCTCTCCTGATGAATTTATTTGCTCAGAGGGTTTGGCCATTGTGCTAGCAACATGTGAATTGTAGGCGGTGCATGTTCGATTCCTCCCTTTATTTGTTTCTTCTGTGTCAACAAATCTTTCCTTTTGCATATCGTATAACGATATGCATAAGGAAACATCATTGTTTAGCGTCAGTTTAGCGTTAAACATCATTGTTTAGCGCAGCTTGGTCATATACGGTCCTTGCTCCATAAAACCCAAAACATACCAACCGGATGAATTTAACTCTTCCCAGATTATTTTTGATCCAACAAAACCTTTTGACTACGGTTCCTGTGTTTGAGTCAGCTCACTTATTGTTACATACACGATGTAGCGAGAATATTCTGTAATAGAGAAACTCGAAAAAGACACTTGAAAAATATGATAGACAATAATGAATTATTTACAAAAGAACACATTTGCAAAACTTAGAACTGCTCAAATATGACCGCAACATTTCTGTCTTAACTCAAATACACAAACACGGAATTCTGAATTTAATTTATAGAATAAAACATTAATTCTGGCGCTACCAGATACTAAATTGCAAAATTACACTTTTATCATCAATTAGTTTTTGTTTTGGCTTTTCGTGTTCTATTACAAAATGCAAGTTGTGTAAAATTAAGTATTTTAAATATCCATTTTTCATCATCCAAATATTTCTAATTATTTATATTGTGGAAAGAAATAAAAAATCAGTTCAAACATAATTAGAATTTTAAATTGTTTCAATGTAATGTTTCGGGGGTATTTCAATTAACGTCACAATGGAGCAACACAACGGGCTATTGGTGACGGTCCGGGATCAATCCCAAAGGGAAAGATCCGAGGACAACACCACGTAATTTTGAACCACGGTCAGATGGTAACGTTTCGTAAAAAATTGTTCTTCGAGCAATTCTGGTAAAACAATTTTATTAGAAAATTTGATTTTCGATCAATACTGGTGAAACAAACTGTTGCGTACCGCAATCGTTTTATGCTCAATGTTTTTCCTATGTAAATTTCGAATTGATTTACCCCTCTGCACCTAGGTGGGGGTGAACGGGGGTGAGTATGTAGATTGCGTTACTCGCAGAGTTCCAAAGTATAAGTGTACCAAATCTGGTGTGGATTGGTCAAACGGTGTAGATTTGTATAGAGGACATACAGAGAGACAACGCCAACTCTTCCTTATATGTATAGATATAGCAAAGAACTAATCTATGTACCTATATTTCCTTTCCGGACAAAACGTATGAACTCTTCTGAAATTATTGTAATCCAATAAAGCTGCTGCCTAACTGATCGTGTTTTTGGATCGGACCACTTATTGTTATATACACAAAGTAGCTAAGAAATGATTAATAATTTTTTCTCAGGACAAACTTAGTCATCTCATCGTGGTTCAAATTAATTCACCAAATCGGATGACAACAAATCTTGTTTTGATCGGCTCACGTTGTTGAATACACAATCTAGCAAAGAACGATCGATAATTTTTACTCCGAAGAAACTTATGAACTTATTCAGAAAATCTGACTACCGATCTTATGTTTGGATCGGCTCACTTATTAAGGCATACATAATGTAGAAAAGAAACTATTAATAATTTTCTCTTCGGACGAACTTATGAATGCAGATTATATTTAGATCACCAAATCTGCTGATTACGGATTTTATGTTTGGATCGGCTCACTTATTGTTCCACAACGTAGCAAAGAAACGATCAATTTTCAATCCAATAAACTCTTTCCAGATTTATTATAATTCAGAAAATCTGCTGACTACTGATCTCATGTTAGGATCGGCTCACTTATCAGGGCATACACAATATACGAAATTAACGACGGATATTTTCCTCTTAACAAACTTATAAATTTACAAACTCTTCTGACTTTCTAATCCAACAAATCTTCTGACTGTAAGCCATTGGGATCGGCGGCTATTAAATTCCGTCTATTTTAAGCGAACGACCCAGCGATTCCAAATATATACACCTCAACCACACGTGCCTCAGACTGAAAAACAATGTGAATTCGGCGTCGGCTGAGAGGCCGTTGATAGCTTTCATCAAGCATTCCCCAGTTCAGGGGTAAGCAAAACAAATTGGCTTCCAAATAACCATCCCGAATGAATCAGCGTCATTAGCATGACTACTTCGAGGGGGAAATTCGAAGGAAGTTTTCCCCTCGAATTCCATAACCATTAATTTGGCAGCCGGGAGACCCTTTATGTGCTCATTAAATTATCGGGAGCTTAATGGGCCGAAGCGGTGGCCATTATTTGGGGTAAACAAATTATTTTAGTTCGCATTTCGAGAAGTTTAAACGACTTCCACTGAAAACCTTGGGCTAGACTGCTCAACACCGCTGCATCTGGAGGACTCGGATTTAGACTCTAATTATGGGTGATTCAAGCGGGCTAAAAAGTTTTGCGTCGGTAGGGGTCCAAACATTGGGGATGGTGGAAGTTCTGCCGAGAATTCAGCTTTCGGAAGTTTCTCGAATTTCAAGTTTCTCGCCGGTTAAACTCACAAGAGAAGACTAGACTGTACAGCAGATTTCAATCGGGTTTGATTTAGAAGAGTAAAAGAAAAAAAATCTTAGCCAATCTGGTAGTCGGTAAAGTAAATGCTTCAAAAACGATTTAGAAGCGTTGCCCAACGGTCTGATTACCTACGGTCTGATATATATCTATCGACCTATATGCGACTAGTGAATGATATGAGTGCTTTCCCGTCTATTCACCTAGTCTTGAGGGGTGTAGTTGAAAAACAAGTGATGGCAACTCTGCCACGGTAACCCGGTTGGAAGAGTAACGAATTAGCAACCGGAGGGTTGCGAGCTCGAATCCAACCAAAGACCGTCGAGTACAAGGGGGCTGCTGCATGTTAAATCTGTCGTGGCCTCAAATGTCCTCACGTTGGCGTGGTGTGAAAGTTTGGAAAATCGGGTGTCAGCTCAGGTGTGACTTCGACATATGACCGTGATTCAAAATTAAGTAGTGTCCTCGGATCTTTCCCATCGGGATTGATCCCGGACCGTCGCCAAAAGCCCGTGGTATTGCTCCAGTGCGACGTTAATTAAATACCTACCTACCATAATTTATAAGAAACATTAACTCAAAGACAATTATTTTCATGTTCGAACCTATCCTATATGAATAAATGATGATACAATTTAAATTTAAAATAAATGGTCATGATAAAATCCCATTTGACGTGAAAAAATTATCTTTCCGTGCAAGCCTTATATTTTATTTTGCTTTCCAGTGCCGATTTTACAACCGTGTAATTGTATCCTGGACAGAACGAATTAAAGTCACTTGCATCAAATGATCCACTAAACGCAAAAAGCCCTATACGAATGTCCATCCACTAGTATCTTCTAATAAACAAATACTACTACCAGAATAACAGTCTTCTTCAGGAAAGGGACCAGAGGAATCCAGTTGGTAGAGTCGCAGATTAGCTACAGATCCAAGACCGTCGTGTACGCGAATGCTGGTGCACGTTGAATCAATGGAGACCATAAATGTCACAAAATGGAAAATTAGATAGTGTGGTGCCAGCTCAGGTGTTGGCCTCGTCATCTGACCGTGATTCAAAATTATGAGGTGTTGTCCTCGTATCTTTCGCTTAGGGAGTGATCCCTGAATGTCGCCAATTCCCAACTGTATTGCTCTAGATCGGGATAAATTCAATTACCTACCTCTACAGAAAGCCTGTGATTGTGAGTGGAACGAGCTTAATAAAACCTCAATTTAGGAGACGTATTACAACAAAGGCCATGCTTTTCTCATGTTCGAATCTCTTCAGTATTTCTAAATAATTATCAATTAAAACAAGCATCTGTCATGAAGAAGCTCCATTAACATGAAAAGAGTAGTTACTAATTTTCAGTTCAAACTCAATTCCTTCATTTTCTTATCAATACTGATTTCAACAACCACCTAACTGACGTACCCTGGACAGTGCGAACTTCGGTAACTTTCATCAAAAGATCCACTAAGTGCACGAATCCCTATGCATCTGTCCATCCTCCAGTGGCTTCCAATAAACAAATGGTTACCAGAATTTGTCCTCTACGGCCACCCGGCGATTGTAAAAGGAACGAGCTTAATAAAACCACAATTTATGAGACTCATTACCACAAAGGCGATGCTTTTCATGTTCAAACCTCTCTAGAATTTATAAATGATAATGTTTTTAGAGCATATGTCATGAAGAAGCTCATTGACACCAAAAGAGTAGTTACTAATTTCCAGTTCAAACACAATTCCTTCATTTTCTTATCAATACTGATTTCAACAACCACCTAACTGACGTACCCTGGACAGTGCGAACTTCGGTAACTTTCATCAAAAGATCCACTAAGTGCACGAATCCCTATACATCTGTCCATCCTCCAGTGTCTTCCAATAAACAAATACGATTACCAGAATTCCAGTCCTCTACGGAAAGCCGGCGATTGTGAGAGGAACGAGCTTAATAAAACCACAATTTATGAGACGCATTACCACAAAGGCGATGCCTTTCATGTTCAGACCGCTCCAGTGCATGAAAGGAAAGACGCGACGTATTAGACTTTTAGACCTAATTAGAAGCGTAGTCTTCTCTCCCTTTTAATGCCCTCTTCGAAGTTGGCATAATTTCCCCTCGAGTACCCCAAAGGGTCCGGTTTAATTACAGCATTAGGGAGTTTGCACTCCCCGGAGTGGTGGTTCTCTGAGGTATTTTTAGGATTAAACTTAGGGGGATTATATGGAAATTTCCACTGTAGAACCTGGAGAGAGATGGCTGCGGTGAAGTTGCATGGGTTGGGGTTGTTTTGAGATTTGTTTTTCACTTTCGTCTTAATATTACTCGATATCTCTCTGTGAAATGTAACTATATCTATATCCATGGATAGTATTTTTGAGTACTGCCAGATTTTAGTTCTGTGAAAGTGACAAATTCTCCAAAGGGATATTTTTGGAGAGTGGGGTGCCAGCTCAGGTGTGACCTCGTCATCTGACCTTGATTCAAAACTACGAGGCGTTGTCCTTCGATCTTTCCCTTAAGGATAGCTGCTCTCGCATTTAGCTTAAAAGTCAGCAGGTACTCAGGATATGAACTCATAAAAAGATCCTGACGAAACGGGAATAGCCGTGTTGCTTTTTTTGAATCAATAGTGCTTGCACACATTCGTTAAGAACTCTTAAATTAAGTGCTTCGTTTACTTAATTTCGGTTTAGTATGAACCGGGTTCAAACTAAACAGGTTAGCAGAGAAAATGCTAAACTTTGTATGAAGTTTTGAAATAAGATGAAACCTTACGAAGTAAAGTATTTTGGATAAAGTTATTTTAATTTTGGGGTTTTATTTCAATCCAGTGGTGAAATAACTGGGCTTCATTCAATTATGCATAACGGTAAATTCGTTTCCGTAGTCTTGGAATTTTTAGTATAGTATAAATAGCCGTACCTTATAAATAATTTTTATTTTAATAATTTTGTCCCCAATTCAAATGTTAACTATCCACACAGTTCAATAGACTGAAACCACTAAAGTTCATTTTCAAATCCCTTTCCGACCGTCCATGGCCAGCCTGTCGGCTTCCATATATATATGCCGTTAATGTGCACATTATCTAGATAATCTGCAGATTAGCTGATTTGTTCCTTTACAGTGCTGAATCATCTACAAATAAGATTTTTCCGCACTTTACCTAGGTAATGTGCACATTAACGACTTTCGAATCGTTAAAGTGCAAACCGTTTAATTGATTGTTGTATTATACTTTGTTCATTGATTGATTCTATCAACTATTCTGTTGATTGATTCTATCAGCTCGATTCTTTCGATATCGAAAAATGAAAAATAATATTATGTTTCAACAATTGTCAGTATATTTTATTTACATATCCTGATTATTATATGAAATTACTTATAACTTTATGGGATAAAAGTATAGTGTGTTTTTCAATTAGTAGTACCTAGTAACTGAGTTGTTTGAGTATTAATTTAAGCGTACCCAAACGTTGCTGTTCGAGCAAAGATCTTATTTTCATTTTAATGAGTGTCAAGTAGGTAATGTGCAGATTATCTAGGTGATCTGCAGATTACTTGGTTAATTTGAGAAATGAAACAATTTTCCGCACTTCAACGGATCGGCCTAGTTAATCTGCACATTACCTAGGTAATCTGCAGATTACCTGATTTCCGTACTTTAGCGGTAACATATACTAGTTTAAATATATTTGGACTGAAAAATAATTTTAAAAATTACACTGCAAAATTTTCTGAAAACGTATGGACCGTGTAAGCTGTCGTCATACCTTAAAAATAAACGTATTGTTTCTTATTTTCATCTTTAATAATTATGCATATAGAATGGAATACACCGGTATTTTATGATAGTAATTCGTAGTGATTCCCAAAGCTAACTTGTAATGTTAGTGTTACTTGCCTTATTGGACCTCGGATGGCCTCTCTACTTGTTCTTTAACCACTTTTTATACAATAAATCTTCACAGTCGACTACTTATACCCTGAAAACATCCAGCACAGCAGCAAATAAATTGTTGCTTATAACATTCCCAGATTTCTATTGATTTCGATTTGGTTCAAATGCCGTCTGCAAATTGCTTCAAGGCAGTAAATTATCTTACAATATACTTGCTGTCCTATAATCTCGCATAATCGTATAAAATTCTCACATTTCCATAGTACTGCTACCTTATCAAAATCCGCATAACTTTTTGTCAACAGTTTACATAGTCAGGATTTGTATTCTCAAGGATGTCTTTATTTTCTTAACCAGTTCTCTCCTTTTTAATCAAAATTGGGTCATTTGTTCCCTGCTGTATCTTACAGATTCCCTGAATCGCGTCGATTACGCGACATAACTATTGCTTCAGAATGGCGGCAGCTCGGACACTTCCCGTTCCGCATAGGTGCACCAGTGTTCCGAATTAAAAGAAGGTTCCACCCCGTTAATTGGCAGCAGTTGCGCGCCATTCCGCACTAGCCCTTAAGCCTTTTTCCATCACTTCTCAACAACCTTTGTCTTCTCGCGATTACGCTTGCCGTGTGGGTTAATTGCCGACTTGGCTGTTTCGGATTAACCGTTCAGATGGGATTACGATCGGCGGGATGTTGTCCTCGGGATGGATTAATCGATATCGCCAAAGCCACAAGTAACTCGGCAGATCCCGCCTTCAGAAAGTACAGAGTGCCAATTAATAGGCGCTCAACGAACACCGAATAAATGGTTCGAGTTGTCCAGGAGAGAATCGGACAATTCATTCATTGAAAGTTTTCGGTACGCTGCTAAGGACATCATCTGTATGTCTTGAATGTACGCCCATATATAGTTCAAAATAATTTATCCTTGTTTGGAGTAACGGCGGTTTATATAATGGAATTCCTTAATAGCCGTCAGTTCGCCCCTTGTATGTTTAGGTAGGTAAGTACCTTGACGTCATACTGGAGCAACACAACGGGCTATTAAGAAAGAATATTGCTGAAACTACATAAAAGATCTCGAAATTCTTCAACAGTTTAATTAGAGAAAGCAATGAGAGGTATCTATGATTGAAAACAGCAGAAAAGAAAACGTAAACAAACGCGAAAGTTGACGGACTCAAAATTACCGAACCGCCTTTATCAAGTGAAGGTAGGTAGGTATTTCAATCAACGTCGCACGGGAGCAACACAACAATCTATTGGCGACGGTCAGGGATCAATCCCAAAGGGAAATTCTGAGGACAACACCACGTAATTTTGAACCACGGTCAGATGACGAGGTTAACACCTCAGCTGATACCCCTCTTCAAACTTCCACACCACGCAAACGTGAGGAAATTTGAGACCACGGTATATTTAACGTGCAACAATCCCCATTGTACACGATGGTGTTTGTTTGGCTTCCAACTCGCATCTCTCCGGTTGCTAATCCGTTACTCTTCCGACTGGGCTACCTTGGCTCCCTTTATCAAGTGACGGGGATGCTATTGAAGTGGACGTTCAGAAGCTAATTGTGGTAATATGGTTGAGAAGTGGACTTTTGCCGTGTACTGTTTTGATAGTAAGAATGTATGCCAGGAAATACACGAAATGATGCTTATTTTTTGATTAACCTAATTCATTAATTTTTTTCCAAATGAAATGTTCATACCGGTGCTTATTTTCAGAAGTATTGTTTTCGAATTCCCAACCTGTTAAATATTAATCATTATGGAACTACAGGAGCAGATTTAGGAAACCTTGTGTTACTCCAGCAATGGGTTCACATTACGTCTCGCATATCATTCAAAAACCGTTTATAGAGCGGCTACCCATTCATTCCGGACGGACAATCATACATGCCTCACCCCGGATTTGAACCAGGAATCTTTCGATACAGCCAACACCCTGATCACTAACTAGACCGATTGGTCGCTTATATTCAAAAGTGTGGTAGGTAGGTAGTTAATTAAAATCGCACTGGAGCAACGCGACTGGCTATTGGTGACGGTCCGGGATCAATCTCGAAGGGAAGGATACAAGGACGACGCCTCGTAATTTTGAACCACGGTCAGAAGACGAGAACAACATCCGAGCTGGCACTCCACTCTCCAAACTGACACCACGCCAACATGAGGACATTTGAGGCCACGACAGATTTAACGTGAATCCGCGTACATGACGGTCTTTGGCTGGAACGAGTTTGGAACTCGCAACCCTCCGGATGCTAATCCGATACTCTTCCAACTGGGATACCGTGTCCCTATATATATAGATAAGGTATAAAATTTGAGTTACGACACTGCCATCAATGGATATAAAGTATTAACCCTCCATGCGATTTCGACGAGATATTGCGTCCATTCAGGTTTGATCAATTTTGCTAATGACGAGATATCTCATCATCAAGACATTGCCGATTTTTTATGACGAGTTCAAGATCTGGTCAGTTTTCTTCTAATGACGAGATATCTCGTCATCAAGATATTGCCGATTTTTTATGACGAGTTCAGGATCTGGTCAGTTTCCTTCTAATGACGAGATATCACGTCATCAAGATATTGCCGATTTTTTATGACGAGTTCAAGATCTGGTCAGTTTTCTTCTAATGACGAGATATCACGTCATCAAGATCTTTCCGATTTTTTATGACGAGTTCAAGATCTGGTTAGTTTTCTCCTAATGACGAGATATCACGTCATCAAGATCTTTCCGATTTTTCATGACGAGTTCAAGATCTGGTCAGTTTTTTCTAATAACGAGATATCTCATCATCAAGATATTGCCGATTTTTTATGACGAGTTCAAGATCTGGTCAGTTTTCTTCTAATGACGAGATATCACGTCATCAAGATATTGCCGATTTTTTATGACGAGTTCAGGATCTGGTCAGTTTCCTTCTAATGACGAGATATCACGTCATCAAGATATTGCCGATTTTTATGACGAGTTCAGGATCTGGTCAGTTTCCTTCTAATGACGAGATATCACGTCATCAAGATATTGCCGATTTTTTATGACGAGTTCAAGATCTGGTTAGTTTTCTTCTAATGACGAGATATCACGTCATCAAGATCTTTCCGATTTTTCATGACGAGTTCAAGATCTGGTCAGTTTTTTCAAATAACGAGATATCTCATCATCAAGATATTGCCGATTTTTTATGACGAGTTCAAGATCTGGTCAGTTTTCTTCTAATGACGAGATATCACGTCATCAAGATATTGCTGATTTTTCATGACGAGTTCAAGATCAGGTCAGTTTTCTTCTAATGACGAGATATCTCGTCATCAAGATACTGCCGATTTTTTATGACGAGTTCAAGATCTGGTCAGTTTTCTTCTAATGACGAGATATCTCGTTCATCAAAATCTGATCGGTTTTGCTAGTGACGAGACGCTTCATCGAAATGAGTAGCCATTAGGAGGGTTAAAAGACTGTAAACCCAAATGGTATGCTCTGATCTACTAGTTTAATAGTTATATTGAATGAAATATTAAATACTTAATTTATTTCCAGTTATCCACACCCACATAAATGAAAAATTCCTCTACTAAAGCGATTACTTAATATGCGAGAATACTTAAGGGTCCTAAAGAACTTGACTACTCGACATCCGCTGTAAAAGACACACTCCTGAAAGTGAAGAGCTCAAGCACATCCTTTGTGTAGAAGGATAATAATAATAAAAGGACACGCCAGGACGTGACGGGTTCCAAAAGACAAACGGAGTCATGTCGGAACAGGAACCAGTGTTCCATCCGAACCGTTAAAGGAAGAATGACTATTACGTGATCAAAACCCATCAGGCTCGCCCGATACCTATTCGTTCTGTTTCACTCCCAACCGATAGCTTATCGGTTTTCGATGCATATTACGCGATCTAAAAAGGCCGATCCATTTTTCTTCTTTAAGGACCCGCGCGACATTGGCCTATTACTCAAAATTTGTCTATGCGCGAATCGATTTGGATTATGTCTACCCGAGACCGAAGTCGTTAACTCGATTCGGAAATAGCATTAAAAACAACATGGCGGAGCATGGATTTCAGGAGGGCTTATCAGCGAAAAACTGCCTGTGAAGCCGGTCTTTAATTTTTCGACTTGGTTTTTTTTATTCTGATGGGTGACGCGTGCTGTTTTATTATTTACATTAATGAAAGGGGAATTACAATATCGATTAATCGCAGGGTGGAAGGGGGACTGATTTACGGGGAATTAGATTGAGGGGATCTGATTTTTTCGACAGTTCGCGTTGGCGCAGCGGAATGTGCTGTGCTCTCCGTTACTGTAAACCAATACTGGAGGTTGTGATGTACGCTTCGATAGTTTAATCTATATTTCATTCCAGTGGAGGACATGTTTAAAAATTGTTAATGTCGGGAAATTCATCAGGGTAGCTTTACAAGTTTAATGCTGCTATGTCTTATATTTTTGGTGTAATTAGGTTTTATCTTTACCTCTTCTCTCAATTAGCATTCCATTTCCAAGGTAATGTTTTATGGAAAACTATTTTATGTGTACTTTCAAAGATTTTGAGTTCGTATTTAAAATTTTTTTATTAAAGGAAAAATCTTCTAAAAGAAGAAGATATATTTAAAGTGTTGGATAGTTATAGGGAAACACATTTCGAATATTATTTTTTATTACTTTTGTTTTGGGTCTGTGGACTGCAAAAATCAATATAACTTTTATGCAAGTTAGACGTTAATAGTTAAAACGCAGCAGCAACAAAACAAAACTCACCATGGCGTTGAACTACAAGAATGAATCCTATGATCTATGAATGCCACTTAACATTCTAAAAGAATTAGAACTGCTGTAGTTTGCAAGGCTAATCACATTCACTTTATCAGGAATTCTTACGAAATTCTATCACATAGATAATCTACTATATGAGAGTGTCTGTCTTAAGCTGTAACATGTAATCCAACTGATCTGTTGTAATTTTTCTCTAAAAATGATATAATAGCCATGCGTTTGGTGTTTGGATTAGTTGATGTATTAACGCACAGTAAATATATATTTATTCACAAGTCCTTTTATGTTCTTCCGTCCTTGTAAATAGCATTTAATATATGTAAATATCATAGCAGTTAATATATATAAATATCATATCAGTTAATATATATAAATATCATAGCATTAAATAATACAGCAGTCAATAAGAGGTTTATTCAAAAATATCTTACCATAATTTTTCGTGCGTAAACAAATGAAGCTAGGGAGGCTCGGTTTGGTGCACGTATGTAGGTAATACTAATGCGCATGCTTAGATTATTTCCTGCCTGCAGAAGCTGTCAGTCGCCTGCAGATCGCTGATGAGTGAAGAAGTGTAAGGTGAGCGCCGTCGGATTTTCGTTTCTGACAAAATGACAGAAAAACTTGAACAACGCTATTGCATTAAATTTTGTGTAAAGCTTGGCGATTCCCAAGTGGAAACGATCCGCAAGATTCAAAAGGCCTTCGGGGACGAAGCAATGGGCACCACACAGATAAAGGAATGGTACAACTGCTTCAAAGATGGCCGCACATCAGTGGAGAGTGAAGCTCGTTCTGGTAGGCTCTCAACTTCCAGAAATGAGATCGTCATTGACCAAGTGAGGACCCTGGTGATGCAGAATCGTCGAATCACGATCAGAGAACTTGCAGACGAGGCGAGTATCAGCATTGGATTTGTTCATTCCATTTTGACTGAGGATTTGAGCTTCAGGTGAATCTCAGCGAAGTTTGTGCCAAAGCTGCAAACGATCGAGCAGAAGAAACTCCGTTTGGAGATAGCACAGGACATGCTGGAGACTGAACAGTAATCCCAACTTCCTCAACACAGTGATCACTGGCTTTGCTGGGTTTATGGGTACGACCCAGAAACCAAGTTGCAGTCATCACAATGGAAGCATCCAACATCACCGAGGTCAAAGAAGCAAGGCAGGTTCGCAGCAATGTCAAAGTCCCGTCTTTGGCGTGGTTCATCACGAGTACGCACCACAAGGCACAACCATCGCCAAGGAGTACTACCAAGCGGTTCTGCGTCGCCTTCGTGACGCTGTGAGACGCAAACGGCCGGACCTGAGGGCAGTGAGCAATTGGCAGCTCCATCACGATAACGCTCCCGCCCATTTTTCACATTTGATACAGTTTCCTGGCCAAACACAACACACCTGTGCTTCGTCAGGCTCCCTACTCTCCCGACATGGCTCCGTGTGACTTCTGACTTTTCCCCAAGCTGAAAATGCCCCTGAAAGGGACCAGATTTCAGTCCAGAGAAGACATCATGCAGAATGCGACGGACCAGCTGCGCGCCATCTCAAAAGAGGCGTTTCAGCACTGCTTCCGACAGTGGCAGAACCGTTGGGAGAAGTGTGTGGCAGCCCAAGGGGACTATTTTGAAGGAGATTAGTGTAAGAGTGTTGTATCTGAATATGAGTATTTTTTATGAATAAAATTGGGATATTTTTTGAACAAACCTCATATATGTATAGCATTTAATGTCTTATTTCTTCTACTGTGTTAAACAGCTTCCTTCTTTACTTTACATTTTATTCAATAATAAAAAAGATGATTCAAATCTCATATTTGCTCTTACATAATTGCAATTTAGTTATTAGGTATATCATTAATGTTTTAATAATGCTTTAAACTGAAGCAGGTTGGTAGAAAAACAACTTACTGCGTCTGAAATTTAGAATTATTGAGCAGAATTAATTCAATGGTTGGTTTTGTGTTTTAAGGACCAACAATTCTTTGCAAAGCTGAGCCAAACACAAAACAGATAATGGACTTGTAACCTCTACAAATCATATATAATTTTTGTTTCTACAACTTTATATAGACTGCGAATGGCAACAGTGAAAAATATTTTGTAGAATAATAATGTTTTAAAAAGAACGTCTTTAAAAAAATTAAATAATTTTCTTTAAATATAGTAGTAAAAAGTTATTTTTAAACAGGAAAATAATGTTTTGTGATGTAGCCACCGCTACATTCATTTGGTGACTCGGAGTTGGTAATGGTAAATATTATGGAAAATACCGAGAAGACAAACAACCAGTCAGATGGTGCTAATTCTTCGGAAACTATGAAGGTCAGAGTAAAAATTCCACCTTTCTGGATAGATAAGCCAGAAATTTGGTTTTATCAGATAGAAGCACAATTTAAGATTAATGATATATCTAATGAAGATACCAAGTTTAACTACATTGTCTTACAAATGGAGCCTAAATTTATAGCCACTATTTGGGACATAATAACTGATAAGGCTGAAAATAAATATTCATTGGCAAAAGAGCGTTTATTAAATGTATTTAAAGAAAGTGAAAACAAACGAATCAGACGCCTTTTCACTGGCATTGAAATTGGCGTCATGAAACCAAGCCATCTATTACAAAAAATGAAATCCTTGGCAACCAATGATATTTCTGACATGGTATTAAAAACATTATGGATGGAAAAATTGCCGCACCATATTAAACAAATATTGGTGGTTAGTGATGAAGGTATTGATAAATTGGCGATTATGGCTGATAAAATTGTTGACTTGTATTCACAAACTGAATTATATGAGGCTCATTCAAGTGAAGTTAAGAATTCTAGTGCGTCGCCAAATATCATTTCACAATTATTGGAGAAGATATCTTCGTTGGAACAGCGAATTGAAGAGCTCCATTTGCATCACCAGCCAAATGGAAGAAGTCGTAATAAAGAAAGAACAGATCATTGTCTAGGGGCATAAGCGGAAGTCGGAGGCGTTACAACCCCAATGGTAAACTGTGTTATTACCACTTTACTTTCGGATCAATATGCTTTCCGGAAAAATGTAAGCCACCATGTAACTGGACAAACCAGGAAAACTTGCTTGCGCAGCAGAATCAGAATTAGCGGCCAGTTCTGCTGCTAAAGATTTAAAGAATTGCCGTGAAATCAATTATAGACTTTTTGTAATTGACAAAAAAACTGGGATAAAATTTTTGGTTGACAGTGGTGCGGATGTAAGTCTAATTCTAGCCACGTGTAATGACAAAATAAGTGGCGACTTTAAACTTTATGCCGCAAATGGTACTGAAATCCCGTGTTTCGGACACAAAATTTTAACTCTTGATTTGGGATTTCGCCGTGATTTTCAATGGCCATTTATCATAGCCAAAGTCAGTAAAGGCATTTTGGGTGCAGATTTCCTTAACCGGTTTAATTTATTGATTGATATTAAAAACAAAGAAATAGTTAATGGTGTAACTAAACTGAGCATTATTGGTGAAATTACATCGTCAGCCGATGAATCAAATGTAAGCACCTTAAACGAAAATAATAAATTTCCTGATATTTTGGCACAATTTCCGGAAATAACAAAACCTGATTTACTAATTTCTAAAACAAAACACGATGTTGAGCATTATATAACTACTAATCGCAAACCAGTTTATTCAAAAACAAGAAAGTTAGATCCTAAAAGATTAGAAATAGCCAAACAAGAATTCAATTTTATGCTTGAAAACGATATTATAAGACCATCAAAATCACCATGGGCGGAGATTATCACCATGCGGAGATTATCGCCTCTTAAATGATATCACAGTACCAGATCGCTACCCTTTACCCAGAATTGAAGACTTCCATCACATTTTAAAAGGCAAAAAGATATTTTCTAAACTTGATTTACTTAAAGCCTATTACCGAATTCCAATAGCAGAAGATAAACAGAAAACAACGATAATAACACCATTTGGACTTTTTGAATTTAACGTAATGAGTTTTGGATTAAGAAATGCTCCGTCAACATTCCAAAGATTCATTAATAACGTTTTCATTGGACTAGATTTTATTTTTTCGTATTTGGATGACATCCTAATAGAGTAGGAATCTGAGAAACAACAGAAGAAACATCTTACGGAAGTATTTAATAGACTTTAATAGTATTGTCTACGCATCAACCTATCGAAATCGGTAATGGGAGTGAACAAATTAGAATTTTTGGGATATTTGATAACACCAAACGGCTCAAAACCTCTTCCGGAAAAAGTACAAGCCATAACAAATTATAAACTTCCTGAAACTATTCACGAACTTCGTAAATTTTTAGGAATGATCAACTTTTATTGAAGATACTTAAAAGATGCAGCTAATACCCAAGCTCCCTTAATTAAATATTTAAAAGGTTCAACAAAAAAAAGATCGAAGGAAAATTCCATGGACAGAAGAAGCAAAGAAGTCCTTTGAAAAATGCAAAGATTTAGCCAATGCTGCTTTATTAACCTTTCCTAATCCAGATCTAGCATTAGCTTTATGTACAAACGCCTCTAATTTCGCAATTGGATCTGTTCTACAGCAATATGAAGACGGAGATTGGAAACAAATAGCATTCTATTCCAAAAAGTTAAATGACACTCAAAAATCTTACAGCACATATGACCGGGAACTTTTAGGTATCTATCTTTCCATCAAACAATTTAAATATATGCTAGAAGGACGAGAATTTACGATATACACAGATAACAAGCCAATTACATTTGCATTTTAACAGAAAAATGATAAAGTATCACCAAGACAATTAAGACATCTCCAGTATATTTCTCAATTTTCAACAAATATACAATACATAACTGGGAAGGATAATATTGTTGCAGACTGGATGTCTAGAATTGAATCAGTTTCGGACATTGATTATGACAAAATTGCGGATGAACAAATCAATAATGAACTAAAATAATTACTAAATAGTATCAAAAATTTAAATTTTAAACAATATCCACTACCCTCTGGAAAAATAATCTGGTGTGATGTTTCAACTCCAAATATTCGACCGTTCATACCACAACCATTTCGAATAAATGTTTTCCACAAAATACATGACTTGAACCATCCTGGCATTAAATCATCGGCAAAACAAGTAACATCCAGAGATTCATTTGGAAGAATATTAAAAAAGGTGTTAGAGAATGGGCTAAAACTTGCATTAGTTGCAAGAAAAATAAAATTATTCGGCACAAACATTCCAAATTCAACTCATTTGAAGAACCTGATGAAAGATTTAGCATAATCCCTATCGATATAATTGGACCATACCCACCATCAAATGGGAATAAATATTGCTTAACATGCATCGATCATTTTACTTGCTGGATGGAAATTAAACCGATAGAAAATATTACCGCAGAAACAATCACAAAAGCATTTTATGCAAACTGGATTTGTCGCTTTGGTGTTCCATACAGTGTGATCACAGACAGAGGTAATCAGTTCAAATCAGAACTTTTCAGAAGTCTAGGTATTATTTGTGGAATTAAAATGCAAACAACAACTTCATACCATCCACAAATCAACGGAAAAATTGAAAGACAACACAGAACATTAAAAGTAGCCGTTAGAGCTCACAATTCAGTCAAATGGAGTGAGACTTTACCAACTATACTCCTTGGTATACGAGCATCTCTGCGTGATGATACCAACTGTTCCATTGCAGAAATGGTTTATGGTAAATCACTAAAGCTACCAGAATTCTTTCAAGAACCCAAAACCAAATTAGAACCAGATATCTTTACTAGCGAACTGCGAAAACAAATGGAAAAATTAAAACCAATTAAAAGTCAATGTAAAAAAACACAGAAAATATTTTTCCATAAGGATTTAGATTCATGTTCACATGTATTTGTCAGAGTGGACCGTGTCAAGAAAGCATTAGAATCCCCTTATGAAGGACCTTTTTCTGTGATTGCCAGAAATGATAATTATTATACGGTGAGAATTAAAGGAAAGGACATCAATGTTTCCGTCGATCGATTAAAATAAGCTTATTTGTTAGCCTCAGATGAAGATGATTCTCGAAACCTAACAAATAAAGAAAAACAAAACACACCATCAAACGGAGATGAAAGACGGAGGATTTAAAATTTAAAACATCACGGTAGTGGGAGAATTACTTTTCCAGCACTTTATTAAGATTACGTGAACATTTAATGTTGTATATTAATTTTAGATTTAATTTTTGTAAATATTTTGTAAATAGCATTTATGTATTTCATAGCAATGTAAGTAGTCATGTGATATTAACCATTATTTTTCTCCTTGTATCGCAACTATGTTGCATGGAAGGAAAGTAGTGTGACTTCTACAAATCATATATAATCTTTGTTTCTACAACTTTATGTAGACTGCGAATGGCAACACTGAAAAATATTTTGGAGAATAATAATGGTTTAATAAAGAAGAACGTCTTTAAAAAATTAAATAAATTTCTTTAAAATATAGTTATGAAAAGTTATTTTTAAACAGGAAAATAATGTTTTGTGATGTAGCCACCGCTACAGACTCACATACTCAAGGAAAGTTTTGCTGACAGAGAAGAGATGGAGTCAGCCTACAACTCGCAGGTTGCTCATACGACTTCATTACTAGATTCTAAACGAAACAACAGAGGTAACAATTACTAACCCTCCTGGCAGTTGTCCCGACGAGGTATCTAGTCATTCGTAAAACAGACCAGATCTTGATGACGAGATATATCGTCATTAGAAGAAAACTGACCAGATCTTGAAAGGCGAGATATCTCGCCATTAGCAGAAATCTGTCCAGATCTTGATCTCACCATAATGTTTTATCATCATCCATAATATATTGGTGACGAGATATCTCGTCATTACCGAAATTGGTCAGACTTTGATAGACGAGATATCTCGTCAAAACCTCTTGGAGGGTTAAAGAGTTGTTCATAGCAGATGTTACAAAATGAAATAACCCTCCAAGTGGTTCTGACGAGGAATCTCGTCCATCAATATATCAACAATTTTGAAAACGACGAGATCAAGATCTCAGTTTTCTTCTAATGACGAGATTTCCCATACATCAAGTTCTGGTCAGTTTTCTTCTAATGACGAGATGCCTTGTCGAGACAACCATCATTAGGGTTAAATCATGAAACTAAAAAAAGTTTACGAATGCTTTATTAAATTGTATTGGATTAGGGTTTTATGCTGCAAGGTCAGGCTTTAAAATTGATGAAAACAGAAAAAGGTCCTAATTATCGAATTGAAAAGTAAGCACATTTAATGTCATTTGCATCTGTAGAGGAAGTTACTTCAAGTTTTATTTAACCCTCTGCATACGTCGGGGCAGAATATTGTTTCCTTTGGTTACGGCAGCCAGCTCAACGGCTTTACAGGCAACTTACTGAAACCGGCCGAAACGGCTTTTACAATGCTTTCTCCCAGGAGGAGAGGGAATATGTGTCGTCCCATTATCACCTAATGTGCCGGTTTCTATTGTCGGGTCGTGGGTATGCCTAGAAGGGAAAGATTCTTCCCGAGTAAACTGAAAGGGCGGAGGTGACTTTTTAAGTGTATCTTTTTTCATTTACTCAACCTCTCACAGAGTAGATGCTCGAGGATAAACAATTTTCTAGGCTCCCTGTCAATAATCCTGACATCTTTGTCGACGGGGAGATAAGGCTATTCACGCGCGGGTCTCTTTGTAGCACAGAAAAGAGGGAATGGAAATCGTAATGAGCTTCGTCGATTCTTCAGGAGTTTGAGGTCTGAAAGAATCCGAGCCTTTTGTAACGAGGAGACTCGAAACTTTTGACCGGTTCCCGTATCCAGAGGGTTAAAGCCCTTTATGTTATTATTTTGATAGAAATTATAATTGCGGGCACCCTTAACATATTTTATTTATTGGTATATTATATTATGTATTATATTTTATTATATTTGTGGAAATTTGGAAAATGGGGTGCCGGCTCAGATGTTGTCCTCGTCATCTAACTGTGGCTCAAAATCACACGACGTGTTGCCCTCGGATCTTTCCATTTAGTATTGATAACGGACATTCGTTGTGTTGCTGCTCCAGTGTGACGTAAATTCAACAATCTACATAAAAAACATCGATGGTACTGTGAGGATTCATTGATGGACCCCTTAATTAACCCTCCTAAGGCAAACTCGCCGACAGAGTCGTTAAAGAACAGGACAATGCGTTTCCATCTCGCTGGCATCAGACGGTCGGGACTTGGATCAAAGACTGACAAAAGAGAATTCGTTCCGAAAAGCGCCCAGATGTTTAGGAGTGCACCTGCCAGGTTATTAAGTCCACCTGCTAGGTAATCAAGCCCACCTGCACTAAGTAGCTGATCCCATTTTACGTCAGACAGTCGCCACCGAATCAGAACCAATCGAAAGCGAACAAATTAAAAGCAATAACCAATCAAGAGAGAACCAATCAGAAAAACCACCTGCGAACAAAGGCTACGAGGTTTCAAAAGGAAAAGAAGAGAGTTGAATAGAGTTCTTGCCGGTGTTCTCGATCGAGAGGCTTGACTCAGCGACCCTTTGAGTGGTCACTCCTTAGGGAGAAAGAATTCTTAGAAGACGGTTCTCTCACCCAGAGAGTACGCGTTCTTGTAGCCTGGCGTAGGCTGCCCATCTCGAGTCTTGCTTGTGTTCTCGTTCGAGCAGCTTGGCTCAGCGACCCTTTGAGCGGTCAACCTCATTAGGGAGCTCTTATTAATTTGGAAGACGGTTCTCTCACCCCGAGAGGACGCGTTCTTGTTGCCTGGCGTAGGCTGCCTATTACGAGTTCCTGCTTTGTTCTCGTTCGAGAGATTCAAACCAGCGACCCCAGCGGAGCCGTGCCTGTCTTGTACTGATCCGACGGCCCCAGCGGAGTCGTGCCTCTCTTGTGCTGACCTGACGACCCCAGTGGAGCCGATCCCTGATTGTGCCGAACCGACGACCTGCGAAGAGTCCGGTGCCGACTTCTCGTCCGGCAGGGAACCTGAATTGACCCGTCATCCCGTGAGGATCCGGTGCTGATCTTATGTAATCGTCACCCGACGAGTAGAGTCTCATCTAGAGACCATTGAGAGACCTTTCTCCCACTCAGAGACTTTCGTTCGTACCTGAGATTACGATAACCTGTCGCATCCCATTAGCAGAGGCATCGAATTCATGAAAGTGCCTTGTACATAGACCCTCACATAACCAAGAAATTGTTCTGAATAAAATTAATGTTTATTATTTAAACTAGACTGTTCTCTGTAGATTTGAATCTACCACGCTACCCAGAGAAATCGTTACAGTACATATACGAGTTAAAGCTCCTTTTTTGTGTATCCAAATAATCCTCCTATATGTAATTAAATTCTATATATTGTAATTAAGTCAATTTATAATGCTGTACCTCGTATGTAGCATTATAAATGGATTAAAGTACGAAATGAGATGTCCGTAACGACTTTGTCATCAATAGACAAGCAATAAAGAAACTTCAGCGCATGTACTAAAAAATCCATATATCCCGCTCCAAATGTCAATGTAAACAGAAATAGAAAGTCAGCCAAAGATATGATATCTAATGCAGAAAGATGTTAATTAGTAAGTAGCAGAAAATTTCTAAAAGAAGAACACCCATTAAGTAATTTGTATTGCATTTCTTCAGGTAATTTGGGGATTGCATGCAAACTAAGTTGTGAACTCCATTATGTGCAATCCAGCGGTTAACAGAAACCAGTGCATGACCTAATGCACGAGGAAATCATTTGGGATAATTAGATAGTGTATTCTGTTTCCACGCCGTGACCTAAATAGATCTGAGTGATCTCTTTAGGGAGAAGTGGGTTCTCTCTTGGTCAACGTGGTCTACAGCATGGTGGTCCACTGCGGCATGCCATAAATCGCATTAGTTTGTCCTGCACCCCAAAGGATTTTGCCATTCAATTTGACATTATTTTCTAAGACTGAATTAAATAGATAATCCTATCAAGTAAATTTTATATCGCTTAGCGCTAGCTCCGTCTGATTCCGAGATTTTCGTGTAGTGTAATATTATTTTTCGCCACAACACATTGGATGAATGAATAACCAGATTTATTGGCTGAAAGAATTCATGTATACTTTCAAACTTTAGGAAGATTCTATTGCCTCATTTCCTTGTAATAAAATCCTCTAGAAAGAGTCTGTAGCGGTGGCTACATCACAAAACATTATTTTCCTGTTTAAAAAAAATAACTTTTCATAACTATATTTTAAAGAAATTTATTTAACTTTTTAAAGACGTTCTTCTTTATTAAAACATTATTATTCTCCAAAATATTTCTCACTGTTGCCATTCGCAGTCTACATAAAGTTGTAGAAACAAAGATTATATATGATTTGTAGAGGTTACACTACTCCCCTTCCATGCAACATAGTTGCGATACAAGGAGAAAAATAATGGTTAATATCACATAACTACTTACTACATTGCTATGAAATACATAAATGCTATTTACAAAATATTTACAATCATTAAATTAAAAATTAATATACAACATTAAACGTTCACTTAATCTTGATAACGTGCTGGAAAAGTAATTCTTCTCCCACTACGTGATGTTTTAAATTTTGAATCCACCGTCTTTTCATTTTCATCTCCGTTTAATGGGTGTTTTGTTTTTCTTTATTTGTTAGGTTTCGAGAATCAATTGGTTCTGTCCTTGAAATAGACTTCTTTGGAAGGATTATATTGGTTCTTTTCTTGGAATGGAATCCTTTAGAAAGGTTTTATTGCTTCTCTTATAATACAATCCGTTGGAAATATTTTATATTTTTCATTTCTTTAGAATATAATCCTTTGGAAAGATTCTATTGCTCATCTCCTTAGAATGGGATCATTTGGTAAGATTATATTGATCCAGAAAGTCAACATTGGTTAGATGTCATGTAGAGATGACTACAATTAATCCATCAAAGGGTTAAATTAAGAAAACTTCTTTTTTTGTTATTCTGACGGGTGTAAATTCACTTAGGATGGTGATGGAGTAAAAATTATTTCGATAGTCTCTTTGGACACATTTATGAAACAAACTTTGATTTAATTGCAACGTTTTTGGGAAGATTCTATTAGATTAGTATCATTTGGAAAGATTCTATTAAATTAGTATCAATTGGAAAGATTTTATTAGATTAGTATCAATTGGAAAGATTCTACTAGATTAGTATCAATTGGAAAGATTCTACTAGATTAGTATCAATTGGAACGATTGTACTAGATTAGTATCAATTGGAAAGATTCTACTAGATTAGTATCAATTGGAAAGATTCTATTAGATTAGTTTCAATTGGAAAGATTCTACTAGATTAGTATCAATTGGAAAGATTCTACTAGATTAGTATCAATTGGAAAGATTCTACTAGATTAGTATCAATTGGAAAGATTCTACTAGATTAGTATCAATTGGAAAGATTCTATTAGATTAGTATCATTTGGATTGCACTAGATTAGTATCATTTGGAAAGATTCTTTTAGATTAGTATCATTTGGAAAGATTCTATTAGTCTTTTCCTTAGAATAGAATCCTTAGAAAGATTTTATTGGTCATTTCCTTAGAATAAAAACATTTGGACAGATTCTATTACTCCTATCATAAAATAGAAACCTTTGGAAATATTATATTAGATCAAAGAGAGATATATAAGATTAAAATGGGTTAGAAGTTGTGCAGGATAGGTAGATACTTGATATTACGTCGCACTGCAGCAACACAAAGGACTATTGGCGACGGTCCGGGATCAAATCCGAAGTGAAAGATGCGAAGACAACACGTAATTTTGAATCACGGTCAGATGACGAGATGTCATGCAGAGTAGACTCCAGGTTGCAAAGTGGATTTATGCGTGTGAATCCTTCAGAGGGTTAAAAGTGGAATGCAAATCATTTTTCACTTTATTGAAGTGTTAAAAGGCAGTGTCAATATATCTTTAGAAGCATAATCAACGAGTAAAAGTAAAATGCGCTTCCTATAAAATAAATCGGAATTAATTGCTTATTTTAAAGCACTAATTAATCTAAGAGACTGCGTATTTTAAAAATCCCGTTGCCTGCACGTTAAATAAAAAGTTCGAATTGAATCTAATTAACGCCATCGGCTGGCTTGATTAAATATTTCACTTAACTCGCAATAATGATTACATTTTACGCAATAAACTAATCGAGAAATATAATAAATTTTCATCCTCATCCTAAATTTCCTTTTCTGAAAGAGGAAAGGTGGCTTTCGTAAAAGAGATCATTTTCAAATGTTTAGTGTTTGTGGTTTTGTTCTGAGGCTATCCGTAGCAATCTTTTCTAAATAAGCAATTACAAAAGATGTGTAGTTAAGATACTCGTCTTTATCATAAGCTGCAAGAATTGTGTATCTTCCATCTGCTTCATCTTCAAATCACAATTGTCCATTGCTATTTTAACATTTAGAAGGACTCTATGCTAAAAAGAAGCGTTTTAAAACAGCTTTATGAGGGAAGATCTGTCAACTGAAATGTTTTAATTTTGCACAAAACAAAATTAGTTTTAAAAAGACATTTTAAGGTGATTGGCAGTTGGTCAGTTTACCGTAATCTATGCGTCTACCTTGTCAGGCGTGTATTACTATTTATTGTTACAACTTTGAGTCTTCTCCTGTAAACCTGTAAGTGTGAACCTACTGTTAAACTGTAAGAGTGAACCTACTGTTAAACTGTAAGAGTGAACCTACTGTTAAACTGTAAGTGTACAGTTACTGTGAAATTAGGGCTAATAAGAATATTGTTCATATAAATGCTGTTTTCTTGCAGTACCTTAATCTTTTCTTTCCAGCACAATCCCAGAAAGTTTAAAAGTATACATCGCTGTGTAAGAACGGTTTAATTTTGTACAGAAAGTTTTATAACACTCAGTTTTGTTCATAGTAACTTCGGTTGTCCGTTCGGTATTTTATGGCTCAAGGGCTAAATATGATGGGTAGGAACTTAGTAGTAGGTTAATATACCACTGGAGCAACGCAACGGGCTATTGGCGACGGTCCGGGATCAAACCCGAAGAGAAAGATCCGAGGACAACACACGTAATTTTGAACCACGGTCAGATGACGAGGTCGCATCTGAGTTGGCACCACACTTTCCAAACTTCTACATCACGCTAACGTGAGAACATTTGAGGCCACGACAGATTTTGCGTGCATCAGCAGCCCCTTGTCTTTGGTTGGATTCGAACTCGCAATCCTCCGGTTGCTGATCTGTTACTCTTCCAACTGGGCTAGATGCTGGTGCACGTTAAACCTGCCGCGGCCTCAAATGTCCTCACGTTGGCGTGGTGCCGAAGTTTGCCAGCTCAGGTGTTGCCTCGTCATCTGACCGTGGTTCAAAATTACGTGGTGTTGTCCTCGATCTTTCCCTTGGGGATTGATCCCGGACCGTCGCCAATAGCCCGTCGTGTTGATCCAAAGCGACGTTAATTAAATACCTACCTACCAGAATCTGGCTTTCATCCACAATCAGCAGACTCAATTTCGAAATGAAGAATACTTGAAGTTTAGAAAACTTTATATCCACGAATCGAAATACACCGAGACTCAAGTTTCTATTCCAGTTTAAGGCTTAGCGTAAACGCATTATGAGTTGATAAATTTTCTTTTCCGATGCCTTCTCCTCCAGCCAAGAACTTAAGAAGTAACAGAGAAGGATGATCAATTTTATCCGACTGATCGTTGACATATGGGACGTTTCGAACGGAGGTAGCCGCCACAAAGGGATCATTTGGAGGTCCCTGGTGACTTCCGGTCCGGCACGATCTATAGCAAAATTGATTTCAACTGTCTGCAGATCTCAATTTTAATCCCTCCTTTTCCTCGTAGACTTCGATCCGTTCGCAAATAATTGAATCATCAACAGACGGTAGAAACCTGACCGTTACGCAGAAGAGCACTTTGTAGTTAGACTTTGAATCGGTGAAGCGACTTGGTGACTTTGATGTAGTAAATAAATTTTAATCTGGAATGTACGAGTCACCAATGTGATGGTTAGAATTTCTTTATGTTATATCTTTTCTGTTTGAAACTGCAAAGCAGTAGTTGAAAACAGAAGTATTTTGTATTTTTTTCCACACCAGGGTAGTTTTGAGGAAAATCTGAAGTGTAGGAATCATCAATGTGATGGTTAGAGTTTCTTTAAATGTTTCTGTTTGAAACTGCTAAGCAGTAATTGAAAACAAAAGTAAATATTTTGTATTCTTTCCCCACAAGGGTAGTTTTGTGGAAGATCTGAAATGTAGGAACCATTGCTAGTACGGTTAGAATTTACTTCTATCCTTTTTATTTGAAACTTACATACGATGCAATTGTTAAAAATAAAAGTAAATAATTTGTATATTTTCTTCATACCAGAGTAATTTGGTAGAAAACAAGTTTCATCAAGTGAAAAAGTCATTTTCATGCAGTTCATATAATTAGGGATGGGTCTGAATAATTCTTATTCATCTTCATTGCAAGAATTCAGTAAAAGTTCAAAATTAACATTTCTAGAAAAGGTATAAGGAATATTTAATGTATATTTAAAGTATTAAACAAGGTGGTAAACATTTTTATTCGTTAAATTGGATATTTTTCTATTAAAATTTAATTAACGGAAGATAAAAAAAATCTTTATGGAGTTTGCAAACATTTTTATAAATGTTGAAAAACACCACGACAGCAGGTAATGGGTTTAATGAGAAAAACAAACAGAAATTCATATTCTAAAGATACTTTTGTTTTAAATGTATTGGTAATGGATTTTAATGCAGAATTAAAGTAATTAGAATGATATTACCATGTTGATTTCACATTACGTGCCTTTAATAGCACAGAGGAATTAAAAGGACTCTAAGGAGAATATAATTGGCTGCGGATTTTTATCCGTTATAAAAATAACCCATGAACATTATTAATTCCTATCACAAGAACATTAGCTGTTTCATTAAAAACTGGTAAATCAAACTAATATGAATGCTTGAATTGGAACAATAAGCTTAAAAGTGAAATATTTAAAAAGCTTAAGTAGAAATGAATAATAAACACTCAAAATGTCAAAAAGGCGTATATATATTACTGTGCAATGAGAAATTTCAACTGATTGTTTAATTGCATATGTATTTTGAAATGCAAAATTCTTATAATTAATTTAGCATAAAAAGTGATCAAATCCTGTTGTAAACAATTTCATTTTACAATGCATTTTCAGACAAAAGAAAGAAGATTACGGTATATACGGCATTTTCTTGTAAGTCCTCTGACTGTCACGGGATTTCCCAGTAGTGTAGGATTGGTTTTTCTCCACAGCACGCAGGGCCATGGTAGCCCGGTTGGTAGAGTAACGGATTAGCAACCAGAAGGTTGCGAGTTTGAATCCAACCAAAGACAGTCCTGTACAAAGGGGGCTGTTGACGTCAAATCTATCGTGGCCTCAAATGTCCTCACGTTGGCGTGGAGTGGAAATTTGGAGAATAGAGTGCCAGCTCAGGTGTGACCTCGTCATCAGACCATGGTTCAAAATTACGTGGTGTTGTCTTTGGATCTTTCTCTTCGTGTTTGATTCCAGAACGTCGCCAGTAGCCCGTTATGTTGATCCAGTGGGACGTCAATTAAATACCTACCTCCAAGAATAATCACATCTATTGGTGGAAACAATCCTAGGATTTTATTGGTCAAGGAGGTCAAAACTGGTTAGATGTCATGCAGGGAAGATTGGTGGTTACAATACAAAAAAAAAATGCGTGTGAACCTTTCAGAGGTTTAACTTACTTTATACTAACTTTCCACAACTGAACGTAACAGGAATATATGAAATTATCGAATCTTCTTTAAAGGCTTCCTTAAATAAGATAAAAATTTAAGATGGAGTAATCCAAATAAAAAGGAATAAATTATAAATGTATTCATTTCCCCAAACTTACGAATAGATTGGCTGAATTCGGAAGATAACATCTTTCAAAACATACTTCATCCTTTTGAGAAGGGTCGGAAAGTATCAATTCTTCCGGCGAATTACAAAACCCCTCATGTTCTAACCTACCATTTTGCATAACATCTGTTTTCGAATGGAGGTACTCAAACTCCCACCAAAGTATACCCTTACCCCTCCCACTCTGCTTTCAAAACGCCTATTTATATTTCTTTGCTTTCTTTCAATCTAACTGTTGCCAAAGCTGTCGTTAAAACTTTGCGAGGGAAAAAGTTCCAGTACGCCAGATACTCAAAAAACGAATTTGCAAGCAGGAGCTGTTTGAGAGATGATAAGCAAAAACGTTACTTACATCCTCAGGGCGCTTGAATAATAAGTACCTTATCACACAGCAAGAAAAGACTCGCTTCTTTTTGGACATTTTTTCCAGCAACTCTTATTGTGCTTTCTTTTGAATTTCCTCAGATTCTTAGCTACTTTTCGTTTGAAACGTTTGTCGTTTGCAGTTACGGGTTACAGGCTAACAAATTGACTTCGAGTTATGTTTTGCACAAAGCCGTTAAAAAACCTGTTTCGCGTTTGCTGAAAATTCTATTTCGGATGTTTTGAGGGTTTTTGTATTGATGAAAGATGTTTTTGAAACTTTTTATATCAAGCAGTTTTTAACATCACGTGAGTTCACAGTTGGAGTTAGTTCACGTTGGTAAAAAATGGCGTCATTAAAATCTGACCTGTCAGAATATTTTTCTGAGTTCTTGCTCGTGTTTATTTACGTTTGCTATTAATGTTTATTCCTTACTTCATCTGATTCTACGTTCTGATATAAAATTATTGAACCGGATTGAATCCTATTTTTAAATTCAATTTTAACTTATTTAACAGAATAGAATAATTTACTTATACTTTTTAGAATATTTTTGTATTTTTATTTAAAAATTTATAGAATAGTTTGTGAGAAAAAAAGGAATTGTGTTTTTAGATAGGTATGGTTTTTTAAATCTCTTTTTAGCGATGTTATTCTTTGAGTACTTAAATATGATTGAAGAAAATTCTTTTGAAGTAGTTTTATCTATAAAAACTTTTCCGTTTAAAATAGAATTTTGAGGTTTGAAAAATGATATCTTGATACTTGAGATTTGTTAGAGTGCATTTCAATAAAACTTTAGAGCACTTTCTTTTTACAAGGAACTATTTCTTTTTATGAAGACAGAAAACTTTTCTGATAATCTTACGAAGAAAATAGCTTATGTATGTAATATGACTCAAAGAATTTTTTATATTTATTTCTCTGTTTATTCCCCTTTTTAAATTGGATAACCTTTTAGATTTATACACTTTTTCATTTCTGTTCACTTGCTGAAATCAGCTCTTTTGTTATCCCTGATTAATAGAAGAAACTGAATACTCATGCAAGTAAAATAACTGAAATTAATGAACTATTGGCAACAAAGACAATGTTTACAGCAGTATACATGAAAGAATAAAAAAATAATCACATTAGACCAAATAAAAACAAATTATTGATTTGTTATGTATCTACCTCTTAATGAAATCTTTTATGTAACTTGAAAATCTCATTTACATAAAAACGCGAAAGTTCGTTGTTAATAAATGCATGTTGTTTGACAAAAGTACAAGAGTAAGCAGCTATATCGTTTTTACGTGCATTTTTAGGCGCGGTTTTAATTTTATCACTTGCCTACATACAAAATTTCTTGGATCGTTCACATGTCACTGTTCCGAATTTATACTCCATTGCTCAAAAAAAGGCGCGGCGTCAAAGCCAAGCGCTTTTACGAAAAGTCCTCTACTCTTCATCCAAGGACATGCATGCCACCAAAGACACGCCAATCTAATTTTACCATATCAGTCAATACTATCAATTAGATTGTTGTAGTTTAAGGGGAATCCAAACGCAAAACAGAAGTAAAGTGGGAAAATGAATTAAAAGTTTGGACGGAGGATACTATGTTAACTGGAGATGGAGTGAACTTGAGAGCCCATTTAAACGTAATGGACAACACCGTCTGGCTCTGGCGAATTTACATTTGAAGCACTTGGTTTTTAATGAATATAGTATATGTTAAAAAGGGGACACGCTAAAAACGTAAACGATTTGTTTTCATCGGTATTATTGGCAATGATTCTAGCTCCAACTTTATCGATCGGTGCCGGAAGCCATTGCAGTGATTACGAGTTGGGGTAAGAAATAATCACCTATGGCGATAGGCAGGCATGATTTCGCGTATGGCAGTTCCTTACCCCTGGAGAGTTTACAACCTTTTTAGTAGAGCACTTATCTGTGTTCACTTGCTTTCCTTTCAGAGCCAAACTATAACAGACGCACTGTGTTTTGTTGCTCCAAAGAGCAACGTTCAGTAATCCATTATCTGTGGTCTTAAAGTGTATAATGTGGAATTGAATGTATCGAATGTTTTTTGTTCTTTGTTTTGTCACACTGGAATGTTTACAAATGCGTTGAAAAGCTAAAAAATTATCCACTATCTGCAATCGTAAAGTGCATAAGGAGTTAAATCCTCCGAAGACATTTAATACTTTGTTTTGCTCCAATGGAATATCTACGAATGAATTGAAAAGATAAAAAATTGCCCATTATCTACAATCCTAAGGTGCATAATGAGTTAAATCTTAAGGCATTTAGCACTTGGTAACGCCACAACGAAGTGTTTCGATTGAATTGAAAAGCTCACATTTCGTCCATTATCTATGGTCCTAAAGTGTATCAGGAGTTAATTCTATCGAAGATATTTATGACTTTGTTTCGCCTAAATGGAGTGTCTACCATTGAATTGAAAAGCTCAAAAATGGTCTGCTATCTGCCATATTAAGGTGCATAAAAAGTTAAATCTTACAAAGACATTTTGCACTTTGTTTTGTCACAATGAAGTGTCTCGATTGAATTTAAAAGCTCAAATTTTGCCCATTATCTATGGTTCTAAGGCGTAAGCACCTTATTATAAGTATATTGAGGTGCATAAGGAGTTAAATATTACAAAGACATTTAGCACAATATTTTGCCAGAACGGAGTGTCTCGATTGAATTAAAAAGCTCAAACTTTGTCCATTATCTATGGTTCTAAGGTGTAAGGTATATAAGGAGCTAATTCTATCGAAAACATTTATCACTTTGTTTTGCCACAATGGAGTGTCTACGAATGAATTGAAAATCTCAAAAAATGTCGCACAAATCTTTTAGATGAAGGTGAGTACATGAACACCTGTCTTATATCACATCTGATGACAACATTGATTGACAGCGTGCGTGACATAATTTTGTCAGATAAATACATGACCATTGATGAAGTGGCAAATAGTGTGTAAACTGTTCATTTACCTCTGACCAAAACTGAAGAAAGCGGTGCATGTCTCCCTGCTGAATCGAAAACTGCTTTTTCTGAAAGTAGTAGAATAACTGAGGAGTGGAGAGGAAGATCAGGTGACCTCAAGTGCCCAATGGCATTTCAGAATTATTTCGTAAAAACTGTTTTTTGAAAAAGTTTAAAAAGTTATACTTTTAATAACATGGACCTTGTTATAAGAGTATTTCCCTGTATTACGTGTGTAAAGTAAATGTGCTATAATCACTCCATTTTAGAATATTCAATGCATTATAATTCTCTACCCATAAACATTAGGAGAGCAAGAAGACAGGGGGCGCTTTTACTTACTGAGTCCTGAAGACACATTAACAGGAGCCATTTACTAAGCATATTGTTTGGTAATTTTTATGCATAGGCATTAATTAATTGCAAAAATATTAATGTTGGGAACATTAATATCTTAACAAAATTACTCCGGGAGTGGTCGTGTGGGGCATATCCAACCCCATATTTCCAAATGGATCGATATTCTGAGAATGCTTAACAGGAGAATGAGATGATCTCATTAATTGCTGACTTTTATGCTCCCTTGCGCCTGAAAAAGCAAATTTAAGTACCCTCGATCTTTGGGAATTGGAGTTCTCACGGGCATCTAACAAAGGGGTACGGGGTACCTTGCTCACCTTTCCATGACATGCATGCTGGAACTGAAATAGAACGAAATTCTGCGAATTTTCCACAGGTGTGCCTTGGTGTTACACTAGTAGCAGACGTTTATCTGCCCTTTAACCATAAAAACCATTTCAGACCCTTTGGGGCATCAGATTGGATGTTTGTACTAATTTGTAACAATAGAAGAGGTACCTCGATATCTTTGTGTACAATTTTGTATTGAGCTGAAGCAAAAGTGTGTCCCCTTTTTTGACAAAAATTGGAGAAAAATTTTATTTTCCAAAAATTACATTCAATCAATATAGCATGTGCCGTTATGTTCGATAAACTTTCTCCATCTCTCCGGTAGCTGCATGATCCCGCGCTCATATAAGTTTTGAAGTTTCTGGCTCCAGAACTAATCCAGGGGACGGAACTTTCTGAACCACTTACTGCACATGGAATCGTCAACGGCACCCTCACCCTACACTGCACATATCTTTTGCGTCTGCGAAGCATTCTTGCCTTTTCGGAAATAACAAAGCATAATATGTCGAAAATGTTTCTCATTTTCTGCCATTCTTAATGCTTAACAAAATTTAAAAAAAGCAACCAAATAACACATTTTTTCCCCAAATACTCTGAAATTCTTTCTTTCAAACAACATCAAAACTTTACACGTGTGAATTAGATAACACTTCGATTTTGCGATGCAATGCCATCTAGTGCCAAAAACGGGACGCACTTTTGCATCAACCCAACACTTAAGTATAATGCGGTTATATGTATATATAATAACTTACAAATACAACTGGGTACCTAATTCAGCGTTAAAACCAATGGAGCCTGGGATAGGAGATATTTCATGACACCACCCTTTATGATACGATCATGGGCACACCTACTGCAGGGTTAATATGATATGAATTAGCATATTTTTATCCTATTAATCTTTATAAATTAACAATGGACTTGCAAAATTAAATTTTGCAGATATTCGATTTTATGAAATTTGTGCAGAAGTTTGTTTTCCACAAAAACGCCGACGCGGATTAAATCATTCGGAAATTATTACATAAAATGTGGTCAAACATTTTGATGTATTAGCAAAAATTGATAGGTTCGATATGCATAATTTTCCATGTATTTTCAAAATTTTAATTCACATAATAGTTTGTATACTTATAAATAACATTAACTCCATTTGGTAAATGTATTACTCAATTGTAAAGAAAAAACGTGTACTAAAACACCTAGAATTTAACCATAAGTTAATTCTCTTGGGGTTAATCTTCGCTTCGAAAACTGCCCTATAATGTCCAGCTTCTGATCCAAAAACCTTTTCCAAACTGTCCCCAGTTCTGGGAATGACAAAATTTGTTTTTCCTGCTTGGATCGTCATTCCACTTGGAATAAAAGGGCGGTTTTGTCTCGACGACACAAAACTTTATACCCATAAAATATGTACATAAACTTTATAAACATATTTTATTATGCAAATTTGATCAGATCTTGGATGACATATCTCATCGAATCACAAAATTTAGAAGTATGACGAATTTCTTCTTTGCAATTATATCTTCCAACAGATTTCAAGGATTATCCAAGAAAACTTTCAAGTAAATCATTTTAAATCAGAAGCGCAGGGAACTCTTTGAAACCAGAAGAATGTCAAAAAATCTCAATCGGAGAAAAATGCGTTTCTCTAGTAGACTTACTATACTTATTTACTAGGCATTTTATGCGTGGCATATATCTATCTATTTATCTAACACCGTAAAAAATTGTCGTAATTGAAAAATTATTCTTCCTATCCACAGAATATAATATCAAGGAATTTGTTATGCTAAACAATTTTCGACTACGCTAAAAAACAACAAAACCAATAACAAACAATTTTCGATCGTTTTTGGTGATTTTAAAAGTCTACTGTCCCTATAAATACGTAAAGTTTGTTTTGAACAGGGTGGCATCAGCCTTTTTTATCCTAGGTTACAAAGAGTCTAGCTAAGCCTCTGTCTGAGAGCCTAGAGAAGCTTCCAAGTGATATAATACACTAGATCTGAGAGGCTTACGTAGCGAATAGGACTAGTAAAGAGCAAGGAGACTAAAAACCAACGGAAAAACCAATTCCAAACTTTATTTTGTTTGTTTTTACCTTCATTTTTGTGCCACCCGAAGACTAATACGATTAGAACCTATGTTCAAAAATGGATTCCATTCTACTACGAATAGTCAGGCATAGATCGGGATTCTAACCCAGAGCCTGTTGAACCAAGAGACAGAGCACTAACCTAGCCGTAAAAAGAACAAATCTATCCTATGTTTTCTACCCTATATTTAATCTGACCGATGCACTCTGTTAACTTTCTATTCCTCCTTTTGCTTATTGTTTTCTTTCGACGAGACTGAATATATTTCACGAAACTCTTCTGTAAAAAACAAAACGAAAAGGGCCCAAAAGACTCAATTAAATTAATTATCGTATAAGTCTAACAGATGCCATTATGTTCATATTGAGTCATAAAAGTAATCTATGAAAAATAAACGGAACCGCTTATTTACAAGTTGGAACCAAACATCACAATGGAATTAAACTTTATTCTCAACAATCCTTTCGTTATACTGTTCGTATCTTTTTAAATAGCAATTGAATAATTACAACTAATTGTTTTGGGATAATGCTTTTTTGATTAATGGAACTGAACTTCATTTTTCACGATTAGAAAAAAATGATTTTCTATTTAAACTATCCTTTGGGAAATGATTCCGAGAATGAAAATAATTATTTATTAGAGCTATGAAAATTATTTAAGAATGAGTTAAAAACTTTTTTATAGTTAAAGAACTAAAGAATTCTTTTAGTTAACGAACTTATTTATTAAATACAATTTACCCACGAAAATTGATCTCGTGCTCTAGACAGACATACTATATCATTAAACATTTGATTGACCCTTAACTTTAAAGACGGTTATTATACTAACTCTAGGCAGTAAATTTAATGATTTTTCCTAATGCAATTTATAAGTTAATCAACGATTCTTAGGATATTAACAGTCATTTTAATGATACATGCACATTAAGAAAGTAATTAAAATACTCTATTTTAAGAATATTAATTCATTAAAGTACGTATTTTTATTGGAATAATGTGAAAAACTCCCGTTGCTAATTCATAAACTGTGTCTAAGAAAACGTTAATCATAAAATAACAATTACGAATAAACTTGTATTTTTTTGTTTTCGTACAGACGAATTCAGGACCGAACTACTTAATGGGTATATAGGTTACGCTTTATTTACTTCATAACATTTTACACACACACACATACTAATGTATATGTTACCGTTAAAGCTCTAAAGACGTTAATGTGCACTTTACCTAGGTAATCTGCAGATTAGCTGATTTATTCCTTTAAAGTGCGGAATCATCTACAAAATAAGAGTTTTCCCCACTTTACCTAGGTAATGTGCACATTAACGGCTTTCGAATCGTTAAGGGGCAAAACTTTGTTTCTTTAATTTCCTTTCCCCCTTCTTCCTTTCTTCCTTACGCTTGCGCTTTCTAAATCTAGTGTTTGCAGAGAGATTTTTAACGAAAGAGGATGTCCCTACTGTAGAAACATCTTTACGTCAAACAGCAATAAAACAATCCCTTGGTACTGGACAGAGTTTCAGAAAATGTGACTGCAAATCTAAATGTGCCACAAATAGAATGTGCTTGTCGCAAAAAATCAGTTATTATGCAATTCAAATTGTCACCAATCTTTAGATTACATTAACAAGTAAGCATAGTTTTATTATATTTTTCACAAATTCATTTCCTTAATTGTAATACTTTAAACCGTTTAATTGATTCTTTGTATTATACTTTGTTCATTGATTGATTCTATCAACTATTCTGTAGATTGATTCTATCAACTTGGTTCTTTAGATATCGAAAAATAAATAAATAACATTATGTTTCAACAATTGTCAGTATATTTTATTTACATTTGTTGATTATTATATGAAATTATAACGTGGGATAAAAGTATAGCGTGGTTTTCAATTAGTAGTACCTAGTAACTGAGTTGCTTGAGTATTAATTTAAGCGTACGTTGCTGTTGTCGGAGCAAAGATCTTATTTTCACTTTAACGAGTGCCTAGTAGGTAATGTGGAGATCAGATGATCTGAAGATTACCAAGGTAATTTGAGAAATGAAACAATTTTCAGCACCTTCAACGGATCGGCGTAGTTAATCTGCGTATTACCTGGGTAATCTGCAGATTATCTGATTTCCGTACTTTAGCGGTAACATATATATAAGTGGGGTAAATTATATAATTTGAACCTTTTGGAGAACGTTGATTCAATTTGTAGATTGGAATATATTGTTATATCAGATAGACGATTGTGCTCTAGTTTGCAAAGATTTTACAAGAACAAATTTAAGTGCGTTTAAATAATTTTGATATGCAGATTTCGGATCTGACTATAAAAATGGCCATCACGTCAAGTTGTTTTTGTTATTGGACATTTAATATTTACTTTCTCAAACTAAGCGCTTTTAGGCGTGATAAACGACACTAGATCTACATTTCTTGTTTAGTCACCTGGCGTTTCGTAGGTGTGTAGCTACTGAAAACATTATTGAAAATTAGTCCCAGTGGACCATCCCCTCTGCAAAAGGAGTTGTAATACTAAAGTGGTGAATTTATTCAAAATTCCCCACTTTTTAACTTAAATTATTTATTATATTTTTTTGCTTTTTAATAATGTACCCAGGTGTGCCCATCAAACTGATGTCCTTTAAAAGGACAGGCTTGGAGGCACATCTGGTGGTTATTTGACGTTTTATGGGTGACAACATTGATTATAGAAAATGTGCAATGGAAACAGAACCAAAGTTGTATTTTTCATGGAAAGGAAAACACGTGTTACATGTGAGTGAGGAAGATATGGAAGCACGTAAAGATCTTGATCCGATATACACAATCCTAAACAATTAGGCGGGTGCACTGGATTGAGCATAATAAAATGAAATGTATATGCATAGTTTGAATAATAGAAATTGTGAATATACAAAAACAACCTGAACGTGATCTAGATTTTTTAGTCGCATTTGAATTCAGCATTCCGAAATTCATCAGAAAAACTTTATTTCTTCCATGCTATGAAAAAATTTCAAATTGTTGATCAGTGTTATTACTCGTCATACGTCATAATGGTTAGTGCTAGAAGTGATGACTTACCGAATTGACAATTTGTAGCGTGTGATGATTGAAACGAAGTGTGAGTTGATTGGATGAAATGATTGCGACGTGCTCCAAAGAGTTGAACGATATCTCTGCATAACAAGGAAAACGATTGAAATGAAAATAATGGAAATTACCTTCAAATTGTAAGGGAAAAAACAGTTTCAAACAGATAATACTCTAATAACTTTAAACTCATTTTAAAGGGATATATTTCAGGCTTATAAAATTTATGCTCCAAGAATATCATTAATCACATTTAAAGAGAACAAAACAGAATTGATTAAACATAAAATGAATAAACAGCTACTTCCAACCAGATAGCATGTCCTCACGTTACGTGGAGTTGAAGTTTGGAGAGTGGGGTGCCAGCTCAGGTGTAACTTTGCCATCTTATCGTGGTTCAAAATTAAGTGGCGTTGTCCCCGGATTTTGCCCTTTAGGTTTGATCCCTACCGACGCCAATAGCCCGTGGTATTGCTTCAGTGCGACGTTAATAAAAATACCTACCTAGCTATCCAAACAGATAGTTAAATAAGGACAAATGTAAGAGCATTTTAATACTTTTTATTTAAAAGTTTAGAATAAAAATGTCGATTTAATGTCTAGAGATAGCCAATTCAGTGGTACGGTGGTTACATTGTTTGTCTATCACCCATGGGTTCCGGATTCGAATCACGGTTTATAAGTGCATGAATAGTGGTTGTCTCTGTTAGAAGTAAAGACTGCTTATTAACTACGTGCTCTTTCACAACTTGCAGACGGTTCACTCCTCGTAGTGCCGAAGGCCAAAAAGGTCATTGGTCAGGCATTAAAAACAATATGTAGAAAAAATATCGCAAGGCTCTCGATAACACTGTGCGCGTATTAATTAGTCCACGAAATTCTGGAAGTTATAGTTGAAGAAATTTCGCCAGAAAAATAAAAGACCTGCTTGCGCACCTTCTTAAATTAATAAGCCTGTAAAAAATTCCGTAGTCTGAAGACAGCACTACACAATAACAAAAAGCAGTAGTACAAATTACAAAATTACCATGAACTGAAAATTTAATTAAAATATCTAAAAATGAACTTTTAACATTTACAACTCGTCTAACTAAAACCAGATAGATATTGTTTTCAAAAAGAAATATCCATTTGGTTTATGAAAGCAATATTCATGTAATAAACCATTCACATAAATTAATCATTCACTTATAAAATATGATCTGCCCTGAAATAAATGAAAATGAATATCACAATTTTTATGACTATTTAAGATGATTTAACTTATGATTCTACTTCTTGAGAAAGTAGCTTTTCCTGTTGACCCACATCATTACATCTAATGCAAAAATGCTTTACCTGAACTTGGTACTTGAAATTACGAAATGGCACTGAAGTGAAAAACGATTAAAATATTTCAAAAATGAGCTTTCAATATTTACAACTCATCTAACAAAAATCAAATTGATATTGTTTTCATAAAAGCTTAACACATTCACATAATAAAATTTGACTTACTCTGTAATCCAACGAAAATGAGAACCACAATATTTAGGAATATTTAAGTTGCTTTAAGGTTGATTTCTACTCCTTGAGAAAGTGGGCCGCGGTAGCCAGATTGGTAGGTAGGTATTTTAATTAACGTCACACTGAAGCAACACAACTACGTAATTTTGAATCACAGTCAGATGACGAGGCAACACCTGAGCTGGCATCCCACTCTCCAAACTTCCACATGTAATAGCTAGATTTCACGCCAACATGATAGCCAGATTTGATGAGTAACGGATTAGTAACCGGAAAGTTTCGAGTTCGAATCCCACCACAAACCGTCGTGTACAAAGGGGGCTGTGTATATTAAATCTGTCGTGGCCTCAACTATCTTCACGTTGGTGTGATGTAGAAGTTTGGAGAATAGGGTGCCAGTTCAGGTGTGACCTCGTCATCTGACCGTGGTTCAAATTTATGTGACGTTGTCCTCAGGTCTTTCCCTTCGGGTTTGATCCCAGACCGTTCTGTTGCTCCAGAGCGGCGTTAATTAAATACCTACCTTGAGAAAGTAGCGTTTTCTGGTGACACACATCATTCCATCTAATGCAAAAATGTTTTACCTGCTCGCATTTGTTGCAAGAAATACCCGATTCAATTTAATAAAGCGCAAGGAAATGTTTTTTAAATCGCAAAGTATTTCCCTAAAATAAAAGCCCACTAGAGCATGAAAATTACTACTAAAGTATTATAATTGGGGAATAAACTGGAATTCTTTCATGAGCAACAATTTGGCTTTTCCCGTCCCATGAAAATAAAAACACGAGAGAAAAGTATTTTAGTCCGTTGACAAAGCATCTTCATTTTATTGCAAAAACCTCTGAAGCATGGAATAATCGCAAAAGTTTTGAAAACATCCACTTTCTGCTGATTGGAGAGCACGTCCTGTGTGATTTAATAATCGCCGGTAACCATTGGTAACGGAAGGTAAACCAATATCATTTTATGGATTATTTTCTTTAAAAGAAAAATTCTTTTAAAATTATTATTTGGGATCTGGAGCTGGGATCTTATTTCGTTTGTTTTCCAATTACGCTCATTTGTTTTATGTACGGAAACGAAAGACTCGTCAGAAATAATATTTTTTGTTTCCCGTCAATAGAGGCACGCTTCTTTATGGGCTGGATCAGGAACCTCCATTTTTAGTTATGGATTACCCAATTATTGTGCGATCTGTGAGTTGCCTTTTAATTCATTTAAAACGGGAGTACGCTGTAAAATTATTCTGAAAGCTTAATTTTGTTTGAAATGGAATAGAATAGTTTGTTATAATTTAATATTTTGTTTTTCATCGAAAATCGAACTTCCCATCTGCGTATTCGTAACAACTTTTATCGGAAGTCTGGATGAAAATTCAGGTCTGGTACGGTCTTCAATGACCTGTTACAAAGTTGGTTGGGATCATCGACCTTCTAATGAAATAGAAGGAGCATGTGCCCGCAGCTTCGTGTTATTTCTTCCAGTAGCTCGGTTTGAAGATCCGTCCCGTGGTTGCGGGTAAAAGTATGAATCCTAAATTATTGATTGGTTAAAGTGATTATTCACCGTGATCAAAAACACTAGTCAAGGATTCGACAGCCAATCGGCTTTGTCAATTCATAAGCCCACGTGATTTACTCCTCAGAGATCTTCGGACAGCGACTTCGGCCAAATGCTCCGTCTATTTCATTATAAGGTCGATAGTTGGGATGGGTTTTTGCAGATCCGTCCCGTGGTTGCGGGTAAAAGTATGAATCCTAAATTATTGATTGGTTAAAGTGATTATCCACCGTGATCAAAAACACTAGTCAAGGATTCGACAGCCAATCGGCTTTGTCAATTCGAAAGCCCATGTGATTTACTCCTCAGAGATCTTGGACAGCGACTCCGGCCAAATGCTCCGTCTATTTCATTATAAGGTCGGTAGTTGGGATGGGTTTTGCGGTGTAAGGGCCATATTTGGCCACGCCAGGAAACGTCACGTAAATGAACACATTTTTTGTTTTCCGTCAATAGAAGCAATCCTGGATGCTCCTTTATGAGTTGAATCAAGAACCTCCGTTTTTAGTTATGGATTACCCAATCGCTGTGCGATTTGTGAGTTGTCTTTTAACTCATTTAAAACCATCGCCCTACCAATCTTCGACCTTAAAATGAAATAGACGGAGCATGTGCCCGCAGCTTCATGTTATTTCTTCCAGTTGCTCGGTTTGAAGATCTATCCCGTGATTTTGGATAAAAGCATGAATCCCAAATTATTGATTGGTTAAAGTGATTATCCACCGTGATCAAAACACTAGTCAGCTCTTCCATAGCCGATCGGCTAAGTCGATTTGTGGTTTACCCTTCAGTGATCTTACGACAGCGATTCCGCCCACACGTTCGTCTATTTCATTTTAAGGTCGATGCTTCCAATGATATAGACAGAGCATGTGTGCATGTAGCTGTCGTAAGATCTCAGAAGGGTACATCATGTGGGCTTACGAATCGACATAGCCGATCGGCTATCAAAACGCTGACTAGCGTTTTCAATCACGCTTGATAATCACTTTAACCAATCAATAATTTAGAATTCATGCTTTTCCCCACAACCACTTGTGCCACGGTAGCTCGTCTGGAAGAGTAACGGATTCTCAACCGGAAGGTTTCGAGTTCGAATTCAACAAAGACCGTCGTGTACAAAGAGGGCTGGTGGAGTTTGAATCCGTCGTGCCTCAAATGTCCTCACGTTGGCGTGGTGTGGAAGTTTGGAGAGTGTGGTGCCAGCTAGGTGGGACCTCGTCATCTGACCGTGGTGTTGCCCTAGAATCTTTCCCTTCGGGTTTGATACCGGACCGTCGCCAATAGCCCATTGTGTCGCTCCAGTGCGACGTTAATCAAAATACCTACCTACCCACAACCATGACAGATCTTCAAATCGAACAATCGGAGGAAATAACATAAAACTGAGCGCACAATCTCCGTCTATTGCATTAAAAAGTCGATGTTTAAAACTGAAATGTAATGTAAATGATTCTGAAAACCCTTTTTCATTCGAAATGGAATAGAATAATTTGGTTCCAATTTAATATTTTATTTTTTATTGGAAATCTAACTTCCCATCTTCGTATTCGTAACTGAACTTTTATCGGAAGTCTGGATGAAGATTTTGGTAAGACCTTCAAATGACCTTCTGTTACTAAGTTGGTTGGTATAGGTTTTACGGCGCAAGGGCTATATTTGGCCAAGCAACGTCAAGTGAATGAACATACACTCAAAAGTAACGAGGAAGGAAAAACAGCAAAAGTAGAAGGGCAGCTGAGGGTACAACGAAAGGAAGGAAATATTACTAGGGTAACTCGGGGTTGTGGTGCCCGTGTTTACTTACAGAAAATCCCTGCAGGGTCTGTTATTAGGAGCAAGGCTAACTGAATTGGGGAGAAACTTGTAGTAGTGGCTCCAAATCCCCGTATAATTCCTTGTTATAGAGAATTTTACTTTTCTGCCACTATCGTTGTCTGCCGAAAACACATCACTACCGCAAAGATACTGAAACGGGAAAATGTGCTAAAAATATTTATTTTGCATAAATTTATTCTTATTCTGGCCTCGAAATTTCTAAAATTTCGAATTACAAAACACTGAAGAAACAGTACTTTTTAAAAATAAGAAATATTTTATTCCACGGGTTTTATTTTTAGACGGAATAGTGGAAATTGGCTCACGTATTTAATTATAGATACTCAGTTTAGTCTGGTATCTTTTGTATGCTTAAGTGGCAGTTTATTGATGATAGATTGTTTTAGTTTGGGAAAGTAAATAAAGCAATCTGTCATAAGCAAACGAGTAAATAAAATTTTTCATTCGTGAACGTACGCGAAAGAAAGAAGTTCATGTACAAACATAAATTGTATAAATACACTCTTTGCCAAAAGAAAATCGAAACACCCCAAAGTTAGTGTTCCACAGGAAAGAAGCATAGCATTTAAGATTTACACAAAGACAAGAAATAATCTCGATAACAAATCTAGAGATCTCTATCCTATTGTAGAATTACATCATAAAGGTCATAAATTAATAATCTGCGAACCCTTCTTTAACGGCGAAACATGCCGATTTACGGTTTGGTATGGAGTCAAATGGAATCCTTCAGCCATCTTGTGGCAAATTATGCCAAGCATTCTATAAATAATCCAGATCTTCCATATTCCAGGGTGGTGCAATTGACGGCCGCTGGTATATCCCAAATATTCTCCTGGTATATCTCAAAAAGTCTCCTGGTATATCCTATACATTCTCTTGGTATATCCCATACATTCTCCTGGCCTCTCCCAAACATTCTCACTAAGAGACAGATCTGTGGATATCTTTGGCCAAAGAAGAATTTCAACACATCGAAAGCATTCTTGGGAGATGCAAGCCGTGCATTCCCTGGTGTTATTCTTGATGGTAAATATCCCCTTGGTATGAAATTCAAAACAACTGGTTGTAGGATTTGCTGGACGTATCGCTGTGATGTAGCTGCCTCGTATCACAATTAGAAGGGACGCTTTGACTTTTATGAGATATCATGTTATTTCATTCGGTACCTATCGTCAGTCCTAATATCCTGACACTAGCTTCGTCATCTGACCAAGCTGACTCAAAATTACGTAGTGTTGTCTTCGGATCTTTTCCTCCGGGTCTGATCCCGGACCATCGCCAATAGCCCGTTGTGTTGTTCCAGTGTGACGTTAATTAAAACACCTATCTACCTACTAGCTAGTCTATCGGTATTTCAAAACTTCCTTTACAAACTTTCAGCGGAATAAATTGCACCTCATTTACTTAGGGATGTATGTTCGTTAGAGTGCTTTTTGGCTCAATGGATTGGTCGGGTAGGATTTTCCGTAGTTTGATTACCTCGATCACCTAATTTATTTATTTAAGTTTTCGTGTCAGTGATGAGAGATTTTCTTCAGCTTTTCTATATAAAACAAAATGCAGCAAGGATTTCTTTTGAATTCGTAAAAGGTTGGAACGAAATCAAGAAAAATTGAAAATAAAACAAAGACGGGAAGGAAAACAAAACGAAACCAACATCAACACGAATTCTCAAACAGCCATTTTACTGGAAGTAGCGTTTCATTGTTGTGAATACAAAGCAAAATGTTTTACGTAAAAGAGCAGAAATTTCTTTAAGTGTATGCTTGTAAAATAGATTTATGTGATCTAATGTATACTTGCTTAGGTAAAATCCGACTTCACACAAAACACGTCTTATCTCTTTATAACAATATATCATCTTTCTATTCCCTTTGAAAAAATAGTTGCATCAAATCCTTTATATGGAAGATTGTTATTTTTTAAAAAAGGAAATGGAAAGAAAGATATTTTATTTGAAAAGCGAACTCAGAGCTAGGAAGTTGAGACAGAAAAACATGTAATGGACACAATGAGCGTTTATCCTGCAAAGCTAAATACAGAGGATGCAAGTTTTTTTAACCTTTTTCGTAAATTGTAGCCGTAACTTGTTACTCTAATGTAATATCAGTATGTCATAAGTATGTATTTTTCTATTCTTTTCGAAAAAGAATACTTACATGAAACCCTTATATGGAAAATTGCGTTATTTTTAAAAAAGGAAATGGAAAAAAGATATTTTATTTGAAAAGGAAATAAGCTAGGGAAGTCGAGATAAATAGACATGAAGCGGACCTTATGTTTATCCTATAAAGCTAAATACAGAGGACGCTAGTGTTTTGGTAACCTCTTTCGTATATTGTGACATTGCTTGTCATGTTAATCTAATACAATACCAGATGTTATAAGTATGTCGTTTATATTAAAAATTAACGTCAGACATCGTCAAAACAGTTATATAGATCAAATTATATTTTCTTCTTCCGCGGACACTGATGTTTAACCCTCCAAAAGGTTTCGACAAGGTAGCTAGTCCATCAATATCTAATCAATTAAGCTTTTAAGGAAATAAATCGTCGTCAAAATATTGCCGATACTTTTTTGGTGACGAGATTGAAATCTGGTTAGTTTCTCTTCTAGGCGAGATATCTCATTTATCAAGATCTGATAAACTTTGCTAATGACGAGGTGATTCGTCGAGGCAACCATCAGAAGGGTTAAACTGAAAAACCATCGCATACGTAAGGTTCGGTTTGCGCGATCTCAAATATATATTGAATAGCTCTTCAGGTCGGATTCCCTATTTCTTGTATTTAAATGAGATTTATTTAGAACGGTTACACATAAGGAGAAAAGTTACCCATAAAATAGTCTTTTAAGACCCATAATAATCCATGTTTTAATATTCATTTAACCTTCCTGGTTGTCTCGACTGGGTATGTCGGCATTAGAAAAAATGACCTGATCCAGCTCTTGTCATCTCCAAAAGATCGGCAATATGTCGAGGTATTTCATTATTAGCAAAATCGTTCATGTCGTGAAGGACGAGATATCTCGTCAAAAACACTTTGAGGGTTGATTAGTTTCTATACGTTATTTACATAACCATACTGAAATGATCGGCATAATACTGAACTAAATTTCCATTAAATCTAATTAAACTAATTAATAACTATAAATGAATTCCTACAGTTTATTCAAATGAACGTTTAAGTTTTGATAAACCTAAAATAACCTATCATCAGTTTACCGAAATATTGAAAAATTCAATACCAATGCTTAAGAACGGTTATACATCCATAGCTTCAACGAAGAGTTGAATAATACATATTATTCGCTCTGTTAAAAAGAATCGGTACGATGGTAATCGACTAATTTTGAGCAGCTATCCATCACTAGAATCTCATTCCCACTGAACGTAATGATTTCTGATAATTAATCTTTTAACCAAATTTAATGGATTTGCTTTCGGATGAAAAGACCTCTTCAAAGCTTTACACTGAAGAATCCAGTAATTTGTTGCAGATTCCATTGAATTGGAAGCAGCGAAAAGCAAATGAATCCAGCGTGTTTGACCGATATCCTCTCTATTTGATTCTCCGATAATTCCTTTTGTTTAATGGGTAAATTATTTTCATTTCCCCATACCCTATGCGAGTGAAACGAATGGGTTTATTTTTTCCCATGCCAATTTGCGATTGCTTTGAGTGTATTTGACTTTGGGAGTCAGCAAACATCCGAAAATTACTTATACCTGTCCAAACAATAGCGCCATTCAAACACTCAGACCGGGGCGCAGTTTGTTTGGAATTCTAAATGTAGGTGCATGTTGATGTGCAGTCGAAAAATGAATACATCTCGTGAAGTTGAAATGAATGTCGGAGGGATTTGGAAATTCGTTACATATGGAGTCGAATCGATCTGACAAGCGAGATCGAAGTTATGATTGAAATTATAGAAAGAGATAAAAGGAATCATTTAGCACTATTTAATGAATAGAGATGAAGCTTACTTTTACATCACAACCCATTTGTTTGGATTTGTGTCGAGCATATTTGTTCATCCTTTTGTTCGAAGTAAATTCGCATTGAATTCGGTTATATTTAATTTTTACCGAAGTTATATTTAAATTACAACTAAATGCTAATAAATTTGGATTGTAAAAACAAAATTAAAGTTTAATAAGTTAAAATATGTAAACATATTGCCCCTCATACCAGTGTTTTCAGATTTCAGTTGTAACAATGTGCACAAACAAGCCAATGAATTTTTCTATATGCATGTGATGGTAGGTAGGTAGGTACTTAATTAACGTCGCACTGGAGCAACGCAATGGGTTATTGGCGACGGTCCGGGATCAAACCCCGAAGGGAAAGATCCGAGGACAACACTACGTAATTTTGAATCACGGTCAGATGATGAGGTCACACCTGAGCTGGTACCCCACTCTCCAAACTTCCACACCACGCCAACGTGAGGACACTTGAGGCCCCGACAGGTTTAACGTCTACCAGCCCCTCTGTACACGACGGTCTTTGGTTGGATTTGAACTCGCAACCCTCCGATGGAGAATGGGAAATAGTGGAAATGATTCTGATGCCAAAATATAAAACTCGCGTATTTATCAAAACATTGATTTCCTTAGAACTTAAGTCTTTCATTCAAACAATCATATATATTGCACTGCAGGCGTCGTTTGTAAAGGGCAAAAGGAAACTTCAACTTTTATATAGGGTGATTCTACGATCATGGGATTCTACGATCATACTTCAGGGGGTGATAGAACACAACGAAACAAACACTTTTCCCCATAGAATGTATGGTCGCAAGTGCAGCGGTTGGCCGCTAGAGAGCGCAGTCAAACGCTTGTATAAAAGCGTTACGTCGGCGATGTGCGAGGCCTGCATCAGGTGTGGTGGTCGACATTTTGAACAGCTTCTGTAATTGTGCATTTGCGTTGTACTTAACAACTGATGTTTGTACATGTCGTTTCATTTCCATGTGAAAAGTTTCTCATGTTTTGTACATGTCATTTCTTTCTTACCTTTGTTCCTTGTACTTATCTTAAATTTATGCAAATCTAATTGTATTATTTCGTTTGGTCAAACAGTTATTGATGTTTATTTGACATTAAAGCGTTGTTTCCATATTTCATGCCCCTTCTTTCCAACTTGCGTCGGACCGTGTGTTTGTGCCGAAATGGAAAGCGCCCTCTAGCGACCATACATTCTATGGTGAAAAGTGTTTGTTTCGTTGTGTTCTATCACCCCCTGAAGTTTCTCCCATGACCGTAGAATCATCCTGTATAGAAATATATATTTCGATGGAAACACAATGATACCACTCAAGTACATGGTCATTCGCTTTTAAAATATTACATATAACTGTCTTTTTCCTCTACTCCAAAGTCAAGCATCATAATGTTTATTTTTATTCTGCTTTTTTAATTTTTATATTCCACCCTTCGCTTTGTTATTGGGGATACTATAGTGAACCGGAATATAGTGAGAACCGACTATAGGTATCCAGAATACACACGCGCTTGTGTTTCCGTATATATCTATTTTACACCATGTGTCATCAAGTTCTTGTTCTGCTTCAGATAAGATCAGTTGTAAAGACTTGTAATTCTGTATCACACCACCTGTTCTCAACAGGATTTAATGACGTCGCCGCATCACTAATATCGACCTTAAAATGAATCAGACGGAGCATGTGCCCGCAGCTTCATGTTACTTCTTTCAGTTGCTCGGTTTGAAGATCTCTCGTGGCTGTGGCTAAAAGCATGAATCCTAAAATATTGATCGGTTAAAGTGATTATCCACTGGATCTAAAACACTAGTCTGCAATTCGACAGCCAATCGGTTAAATCAATTCGCAAGTCCACGTTATTTACCCTACAGAGATCTTCCGACAGCGACTACGCCCACATGATCCGTCTATTTCATTAGAAGATCGATGTCTTACGTTCATGACACAGAAATCGACATTATTCGTATTTCGGCGAATGGCAGCGAACGGACATAAATCATGTAAAATCAAGTTTCGGGATTCATTCACCAATTTTGTCGCCTAGCTTAAATACGCTCGTTTTCATATGTGGAACTGCATGATATTGCCAAACTACGCTGCAGAGCTGTTAGTGGAAATTCTCCAGCAGTCTGATTGCGGAGGGCAATGAGTAATCTGGATGATTGAAATCTGAGTACAAAAGATGTGAACTAACGGGAAAATGAGCGGATTTCAAAATATACTGAATCGCCTTTGAACAAGGGATTCGGTATTTGCAGTGTCCGAATACCTGTAACAAGTAGCTGGATTGCTTTCCTTCCAGAACACGCACAACGAATAAATCACCACGTTGATTGGTTGAAAGAATCCTAGGAAATATTAGATCTGTCAAGAATATCATAAGTGTTTAGATGTCCTGCAGGTCACAGAACGGACTTGTCCGTGTGAACCCGTCGGATTTAAGATACTAGGGCATACTTTCTATCATAGGGTCCTCGGTATACCTGTTGGCAGGGCAACTGATTAGAAACCCGAGGGTTGCAACTTCAAATCCAACAAAAGACCGTCGTGTACAAAGGGAGCTGGTGCATGTTAAATTTTTCGGGGCCTCAAATGTCCTCACGTTGTTGTTGTGTGGACGTTTGGAGAGTGGGGTGCCAGCTCAGGTGTTGTCCTCGTCATCTGACCGTGGTTCAAATTTACGAGGTGTTGTCCTCGGCACTTTCCCGGACGTCGCCAATAGCTCATTGCGTTGCTCCAGTGAGACGTTAATTAAATACCTACCTACCTTGGTCGTTTGTCCAGTGCGCTGCGAGTTCAACTATCTAACCAACTACCTACATCGTATTGTCCTAGGATCTTTCACTTCGGGTTCGATCCTGGATCGTAGCCAAAAGTCTATTGTGGTGCTCCATTGTGACCTTAATTAAGATACTTACCTACCTTTCTATCAAGAATAAAATTCCTTCGATTTCATAGGAATTGTATGGTTTTATAAAGCTAAATTTATAAAGCTATAATTATTTTTCTTATTATCGTAACATTATTATTACGATAGTAAGATATATACTTGTATAATGCACATATCATTACTGTATCATATGGGTGTTGCTTATAAAGGGTGAGTCTAAATTGTTTTTACAAAATAAGAGGGGTGATAGTACCCATCCAGACGAGCAATAATTACTATGGAACATAGGGTCGCATTCCACTCTGAGAGGCAGAAAAGAGTCAAATTAGAATTTCAACATGAACTTACAACAGTGTTGGGAAAGCGAATGAACGATACCAAAAGTTGCACAATCTGATTGATTGATCAGAGAAAAACTCACAGCAAGTGCTCAAAGTGGCGGCCACGCGTGTCGTTACACAGTTCACACCGGCGAAGGAATGACGGGCGCACCCTCTCGAAGATTCCTGGTGTTGTGTTAATTTTGCTTGCGGCAACTTCGATTCTCGCTACTAGATCTTCAGCCGAGTCCACAGGCGTCTGGTACACTAAAGATTTCTTGTGCCCCCAGAAGAAAAAGTCCAGTGGGTTGAGGTCCGGTGAGCGAGGAGCCAAGTCACAGGTCCGCCACGTAAGATTCATCGTGCGGGATATGTGGCATTCAAGAAGTGCTACGTAGGCAGGTACAAAACGACGTCAGAGGCGATGACTACTTGTTCATGCTCGACGCGTTTCGACTTTACTCTTTTCTGCCTCTCAGAGTGGAATGCGACCCTATGTTCCATGGTAATTATTGCTCGTCTGGATGGGTACTATCACCCCTCTTATTTTGTAAAAAACAATATAGACTCACCCTGTATAATAAAAGTAACATTATAACTGTAATTATAACTGATAGTAACATACTAATTGCATCAGTCTTCATTGTAACTTAATATTACTATTAGTAAAATTGCCTCCTAACTGAATTTTGTGACGTACGTATAGTTATTAAAGAATTTTAATATAAATATTCGGTTAGCATGTAAGAGCGTGAGCGCAAAGTCTTCCTCTGTTTTACGAATTAACAATAAAACAGTAATTTTAAAATACAGTTACTGTAAATATCGATTTATTTAGTTCATTATTTCATAAACCTGCGTCTCATTAAATGAAGTAATGAATTCTTTCTTTCTGATGTCTTAAAATTCATACTGATATTATTTTTGAATATTTTTTATAATGCTAGAACCTATATATTTTTTTTTGCTTTGGTGAATATTTTTTATTCTAATTAGTTGAAGTCGAAAAGGTCTCTCATTTTAATAACTCTATTTATTAACAAAAATATTTAAAAAACATTTAATTAATTGAATTAGAATAATACACTGAGGAAAAATTCATTTATAATTTTGCCCATGAGTATACGCATTTTTTTAATAAACGCTTCAATTTAATGAAAATTATACTTCCTTGCTGAATTTTGTGTTTTCATACTTTTGAATATGATTACATTTTTTTACTCTAATCGATAAATTATTAGTCATGTTTTTGCCATAATTTACAGACCGACCTGGGTAGGTAGGTAGTTAATTAACGTCGCACTGGACCGACACAACGGGTTATTGACGACGTTCTCAGATCAATCCCGAATGGAAGATGCGAAGAATTTTAATTTTGTTGTAATTTTGAACCACGGTCAGGAGCTGGCACCCCACTCTCCAAGCTTCCACACCACACCAACGTGAGGACATTTGAGGCCACCACAGATTTAACGTGTACCAGCTCTCTTTGTAGACGACTGTCTTTGCTTGATTCGAACTCGCAACCCTTTAGGTTGCTAATGCGTTGCTCTTCCAACCGTGTTGCTGCGGCCCTTAAAAGATCTGGGAATGTGTATTAATTATATGAATTTTAAAAGTGACTGGGAAACAGGTAGAATTGGTTTCGCACTTGTTCGACCTCACCCTATACCTTACAAGTAAGTTGTTGAGTACAACTACTTCATCAATATTATGTGATTATAAAAAATACTTTCAAAAAATAAAAATACAATGTATATTTTTTCATAAAAATATATAAATGTCTTTTTGTCAGTAAATTTGATAATAATTGTGGTTAAAAAGCCTGAAACTTATTTGCGAGTAGGGTCTCTGAATAAAACATGATCTGCCATTGAAAGATTGGCAATTGAATTCTTGTAATTTATCTCCATACAACCGAACCCAACCAATCCATATCTCATAAAGACTAATGGAATATATGGCCTTCTATATCGCTTAGCAGAGTACATTTACCTTTTGCGTATACATTTATCGTATAATGTACCTGGTATATCCTGGTCCCCCTCCACGTATATTGTACCATATATTTTGTAAAAGAAGCTAGGTAAAATGCTCTTTCGTTTGTTTTATGCTAAGTGGTGTAAGTCATCATAAGCATATTCTAAAATCTTGACTCCTTGCAGATCATTTCAGTCAATAGTTTTCCCATACAGAATGCAAAACATTTTGTAACTTCAATGGAAAATTTTTATGAGTAATTCCCAAATGAGAAGCATTTGCTAAACAATTTTAAAAGACAATCTCATGGAAGATTGATCCGTGTCTGCAACACGACTCAGTCTGCCAAACGACGCTCAGATTAAGGTTTAGGCAGATGAATCTTTTGTGAACTTGAATCTTTTTCAACTTAAATTATTCAATAAGCCCTTTATTAGAACATCGCTGTGTAAAAAAGTATACCCTTTACTCATTATCTATTATGCATAATTTCTCATTTTACTTAGTAACATGATCAAATATATTATCAGAACATGTGTTTGAAAAATTATCTTGTAATTCTATCAAATTGAGGAATGCAAATTTTTTATTCTTTACTTACAAGAAATATAACTAATAACCATCCTAGCAGCATACCCGATTGCGGTTCAGAGGGGTTTCTGTGTGGTGGGCACCAGATCCAAAATATTTTGAGGAACAAGATGTCCTGGAGTCAGGGTGGCATGTTCGAATATTTATGATCTGCCACTCACCCTGTGGCAATTCTTCTGGGCCACATTCAAGCTGAATTTTCTGAGCTGAGTTCGGAGGTTGGAGGGCAAAAATCTTTACTTTCAAGAAATATATTGACAGAAACGTAAAGGTTACCCGAATTCTTTATTCTTTATTTTCTTTAGTCTACTTAATACTTAAAACAAAAATGTTAAGATGACTAGGCACTGCTACCATCTTACTCATAAGCTTGAAGTTGTGCTGTCAAGTATTACTATCATATGCGCTAGGTTCTAAATTCTTTGTCTATTGATGGCATAATGAGATTCATATACCTTATTTAAGCCCATTTATAAGGAATACAAAAATTCATATACGTATTTTCTTCAAATGAAATAAAATTAATCAAAAATATAAAACACATTTAACATCTTATTGTTGTTCATTCAAATTTCTAACAGCTGTTTTAGGCAAAACGTGCACACCTTAGTAGTGATATCACAATTAGTTTACGAACGTTCTCTTGAGAGTGGGATGCCAGATCAGGTGTGACCTCGTCATCTGACCGTGGTTCAAAATTACGTGTTGTCCTCGATCTTTCCCTTCGTGTTTGATCCCGGACAGTCGCCAATAGCCCTCTGTGTTGCTCCAGTGCGACGTTAATTAAAAATATCTAGATACCTACCGAACGTTCTCTTCAATTTCGTCCCACTTTCAAAGCTCAAATCGCTCAAAGACGATTCGGTTTGATGTCTGGACCTATTTTGCGATGATTTTCATTTTCCATACTTCCCTTTGCCTACTGTAATCATACTACTGAAAAGTTTCATTACATCGGTTCCGTGTAGTTTTAGCAACATTATGCTGCTGCAAAACTTAAATCAAACGTGATTAAACTAAGCGGTGAAATTGGCGAGTGCATGTCGTAGCGGTAGAATTTAAACCGTCTATGTTCTTTTGTTATCATTCTATATACGTACACCTAGTCTGTAAGCAATGCATTAGAAATAGTAACTGACAAACGTCTCAGTCATACTTGAAGAGGTGGAAAGTCAATTAGCATGCAAGACAGTTTGCCGTGCCCATAGTTTTGAACCACATGCTTATAAATAACGAAGCTCCATTTAGAAATATATCGAAGAAAGAAATAATTCCATAACCTCCCAGATTATCCATATTCTTCATCTCCTAAGCGAGTCATAAAAACATCTTCATTCAAAAGCTTCATCGTTCAGCTAGTCAGTAATGCATTAGATATAGTAACTGACAAAGCCTCAGTCGTACTTGAAAAGTCAAATTGCAGACAAGACAGTTTGCCATGTTCATACTTTTGTACCACACGCTAATAAATGACTAAGTTCCATTTAGAATTCTGCGGAATAAAGAAAAGATTCCAATAACCTCTCATCTTACCCACGATATTCTTCATCACCAAAGCGGCTCTTGTAAAAACCTCTTCATTCGAGTGTTCCCAGATCCGGTGCACTTCTGTGATTAATTGGCAAGCCAAAGATGACAGTCTCTGATATTTTGGTGAAATATAATACTCTCGAGTCTTCGTTCCCTTTCGTGGAAAATATAGAGCAGAGGAGTTTCTGCCAGGGAGAGTCGTTGTTTATTAATGCGTCTTTTCTGGGAGGGGGTGATTACAGATTGCCCAAGAAGCTCTATTTTCAAGATCGTGCTTTTTCCGAGGAGAACCATCAGTCACTAAGATTGTAAGTAAGCGAGAATCGAGTCTTAATCGATCGATTTGTTATCCTCGTTGCGTGGTTTTATTACTGTTATCAACCGTGGCTTGGCTAAATTGAGTTACAGCGCATAGAGATTGGTGATTTCATTTCGAGGTTTTTGTCTTTCATCAGTTTTTGCTCACGAGGGCTAATTACGCTAAAAAACAGAGAGACTCGTGCATTTTTTATTGAACAAAACGCAAACTCCTCGTGCACCACAAAAGTACATGATTGTAGATGTGAGTTTATTAATCACAGAATCAGTGGAGCATAAAATTTAACTAAACTTACTAGATTTGATTAACTTAATAAATGAAAAAAGTCACATTAGATCCAACAAAAACATTAAGTTCCATTGGCCATGTTTTACCCAATCTTCTCAAATGGTTTTGAGGGAACATTCTGGACCTATCAATTTCAAGACAAAAGAAAAACTTAAAAGCAAATGATCCACATCATGTGGCTGCTTTTTTGAATAATCCCACAAATCATTAGTCCGAAGATTAAACCTATATAGGTAAACCCATGCATTGACATATGAATTCGAGACCCTTTGTTTGATGCAGAGCATTAAACACTAGACTGTCTCTCAGTTCCACGGATCGGCTAATTCGTCGTGGTGGTTGTCTCGACATTAGGAAAACTGACCAAATCTTGACAAACGAGATATCTCGCCCTCTAGAAAGAACGCACCAGATCTTGACCACGTCATCATAAAAAATGGCAGATATCTCGTTTTATTAGCAAAATTGATCAGATCTTGATGGACGAGATACTCCGTTGAAACTACTTGGAGGGTTAACTCTCGAACTTATCTGAAAAATGTGAAGGTTATTTACAGGAAGGTTATGGGGATTAATCATTTCCCATTAGTGCATGTCCATTCGATTTGAATTTAGAAATTTATCGTCGTATTCACTTAAAAAGTTAATTTTATTTGCCAACATTTCTCCTTGAATACGCTTATAAATTCACTATAATCTTTCTAAAAAAAGTTACTTTGGTATTTTTCAGACAATCCTTTTAGAGTAGAAATGTACTTCTATTTTCCAACATTTAGTTGTTCTTAGAATGCATTTCAACTAAATGTCACTGTCTACGCTCGTCTCGACGATTTCCCTAGCTGATACAAAGGTCACAGAAAACGTTAACACTTCCCCTCTTCAAATCTCTTTGGGATGGAATTGCTCCTTCAACTATCCCCGTTAACTTTCCACCCCTTTTCGACCACTTGTTTTTCGGCTCTTAGCGACGCTGGACGCTTATGTCTGTTGTTGCTGCTATCATCTCCTTGTTTAATGAATCTATTCGTTAAGTTTTTGGAAACTACTTGTCTTGTGTCTACAGGACCTCAGTTGTCCAGTCACATTTAATACTTGAATTTTGTTCCGAAATAGTTGTCGAGTTTGTGAATACGATGGAAAAGGGAAAGATTTGATCGTAAATTACAGGTTTATGTTTTCACATGGTTAAATATTTCATTCTAAGACGTGCTTGGCTTTTAATAATTTAAAGATTACAATTATATTACTTGGCAGGCGATTTTCACGTCCTAGTTTTTTTCTTAATGCGTACGATTTCGAGGGCAATACCTCCAGATGTCATTTTGTATACATGTTTGGAATGTTAAGAAAATGTTTTCAAACTTTAAATGTTTTTTAACAGCTGCAATTTAAACAAATCTCAGTGTTTCGATTTTTACCTGTCTTTGTTTACAATAGAAAATACTATCGAGGAACATTCTTTGGTTGTCTTACCGTTAAAAAATCCTGTCTTTGTTGGTACTGTTTACTTCAAAATTGAAAATCTATTCATATTTGAGAAAAAAATGCGCAAATATGACACGTATTTTGGCGTTGTTTCATTATTTCCTTTTAATATTTTAACATTTGTTTTACTGTATTTAAACATTTTTACTACATTTCAGCAGTTTTATCTGTTCTTTATTCTTTGTTATATTTCATTCTGTTCCTTATATGTTCATAATTTTTTATTACAGTTGAATATTCTTTATTGCTCTCGTATTCCTTATTTATTATTGTTGCATATTTCCTTTCAATATTTATATTAATGCTTTGCAAATCACCAATGTTTATATCACTCTTTCCTTCGTTTATATTTATGGGTTCCTGTGTTTACATTACTGTTTCCAGTATAGATATTCTTATCAATTCATTTGTATGATGCAATCGTTTTTATGATACGCAGTGAATCAGTTTCTTCTGAGTCTTTTACGCTGTTCGTATCGTTCTGTATGCTTGACTTGTAATTATTAAATGTCTTGTTGGACTTAGAGTTACACTCTGATCTCACTATCACAGGACAACAATTCTTATTTTTATTTCATCATTATTTGTTCTTCATTCATTATACTCTTTTACGATTATTTATTTGTTCTTCATTGTTCATTGCATTTCAACATTCTTTATTTCTTCGTCATTCTTCATTATAATTTGACATTATTTTTTTCATTCTTTGTTGATACTCTTTCAAAATTATTTGTCTTATTTTTTCTTCTTCAATATATTTCAACATTCCTTATTTGTTCTTCTCTCTTCATTATATTTCGACATTTTCCATTATTTCTTCGTATTTCGTTATACTCTTTTAAAATTATTTGTTATTCATTCTTCGTTATACTCATAGAAATTATTTATTTATTCTTTATTCTTCGTTTTCCTTACAAAATTATTTATTTGTTCTTCATTATATTTCAACATTCTGTCTTTGTTCTACAGAAAATTTCAACATTCTTTATTTGTTTTTCATTATATTTCAACATTCTTTATTTGTTTTTCATTATATTTCAACATTCTTTATTTGTTTTTCATTATATTTCAACATTCTTTATTTGTTCTTTCTTCCTTATAAATTTTTCAAATTATATATTTCTTATTCATTCTTTGTTACACTCTCAAAAATTATTTATTATTCATTATTTGTTTCACTCTTTCAAAATTATTTATTTGTTATTCATTCTTCGTTACTCTCTTTAAAAAAATATTTATTTGTTCTTCATTCTTCGTTATATTTACATTCCCACATTCTTTATTTGTTCACTCTCCATTACATTTTGACTTTATTTGTTCGCAAAGGCTATATAGTTTGCACGAAACACGCATCACAATAACATCTAGAAATTACCATAACCTTTTTTCACCAAATTCACACCCATCAGCCTTTTCTTCACATCCAATCCAATCGCAATCACCCCAACTGCCCCATAGAAAATTCCTCACACACCGCGAAACCCAACCCCCGTAACAAATCCCCAAAAGAACCATACCATTCCTATTTTTTCCTATGCAAAACGACTTCCCCGGTCTCTTTTTTCGCGACATCAAGAACTCCTTCCACGTCTCCGCAGCAGATGGTGCACCGAGCTCCATTCCCATTATATGCCCCCAGTTGATGATGAAAGCAGCAAATGGCAGAGGCTATATTGCCCTGAGTGGTGCAGATATGACCCAAATCGACCGTCAAATAAACGATTAACGGTTATGCTTCTTCGTGTCCTTAACTCCGACTGATTTACTTGCACGTTTTACGCGTGCGGAAATTTTGTTAGCACCACGGAAGTTTCTCGAAAGGCAAGATGCCGGTGGGCTATATTTAACAGCCTTGGCTCCATTGAGTTTTATGTTAGGGCTTCTCATAAAACTAGCAATTTGGCGGCCGCTCATTTGCTTAAATAGTACTATTAATTAATATACTTTCTTCGGAAGTTGAATCTTAAGGTCGGGGAGGGGTTCGATTGGATGCATGGGTCTAGGATTGGGTTGAATACCTCAACCAGGGTTATTATCGAATGAAATGCCAAAGCATTTGTATTGATATTAAAGAGGTAAAGATAATTTATGTGATTATTTTCAATAATCACTTCTAAAGGCTTACGGTAATAAATGAAATGAAAAATTTTTTCGTTTCGGTGTAATGTTGACTTATTTTTTAATTTTTAAATATTTGTTGTACCCAAGTACTTTTTTGATTCACAGAAGTCACCAATTTTTTCAAGCTCACGCGCAATTGTAAAAAGGCAATTTGAGTGGTCAGTTGTAATAACTACTCCTAGCAATCCTAGGACACGGAAATAAATGGAAAATTGTTTAGTTTGGGTGCATTAGCTACTCATTTTTGATCAAATGCTTAAATATTTGCTGTGTCCAAATACTTTTTCATTCATTGAAAGCACTAAATTTTTTTATCCTTAGTTTTCAGCTCAAGCGCAATTGTAAAAATGCAATTTTTACAATTTGAGTTTCTTGTCATTATAATTCCTTGGATTAGGCTTAAGGTACTAAATGAAATAGAAAATAGTTTAGCTTGGATGTAGTAGTTAATTAATTGTAATTAATATTCGCTGCATCCCAGTTCCAATATTTTTTAATGTAATTGTAGGCACAGAATATTATTTGATAATTTTATTTGAACTCAAGTGCGCTTACAAATTTTCAAGAGGATTTTAAAGTACGAAATATTTATCTGATATGACTTCTGCTATCCACTGATGATTCAATGAAATTAAGATAATCGGCCAGGTGACCAAGTGGTTAGCGTTCCACCCTGGATTTAGCAGACTACGAGTTCGAATCACGTCATGGGTATAGATGTTTGAATTGGTTCAGAATCGTATTTAGGAGAATATATTGTTTCTGTTCATTTCAAATTGCATGCTATATTAATTTGATGCTTCTTAACCCTCATGGTGGTTTTGTCGACGAGGTATCTCGTCATTAGCAAAACTGATCAGATCTTGATGGACGAGATATCTCGTCCTTAGAACAAATCCGACCGGATCTTGATCTCGTCAGTCAAAAAATTGTAAATATCCTGCTGATGACTTATCTCGTCATTTGTACGATTAGTCAGATCTTGATGAACGAGATATCTCGTCAAAACCACTTAAAGGGTTAAATGGTCACAATTCAGTGCAATGACCATGTTAGCCACTGTGACCATTTTACCCTACTTTTACTTGTGCATACTGTAATGTCTGTTTTCTGAAATTTAATTTTAAAATTGAAATCATTTGCATGTTTTTATTTTTTACCAGATGTTTTCACTAGGAGAGGAATTTTCAATGTAAACAAACCAGACGAAAGACCGAAAAAGTGTTCCGAATACTCTCACATGATACATATCAAGGTTACCTTAAAATGTTGTGTACCGCCATATTGTTTCGGCAAAGTTTGGCGTTTGATCTAATTGACGTAGACCAATCAACTACCAAACATCCATTGTGAAATTCATTTATAGGAATTTCTAATAGTCCGTAATATCATCGACCTTCTAATGAAATAGACAAAGTATGTCGGAGGAATTGTAAGATCTCAGGAAGATAAGTCAAGTGAATGGTTTACGAATCGGACTTTGGCCGATTACTTATCGAAGCGCAGACTAGTGTTTTCGCTGGGTAATCAATTTAACCATTCAATAATTTGTCCCCATTAGGATTTTCCTTTTCCCCACAACCACGTTACAGATCTTCAAACCGAGTGACCGGAAGAAACATCATGGATTTGTGCGAACTTTCTCAGCCTATTTTATTAGAAGCATCGACCTTAAAATGAAATAGACGAAGCATATGCCCGCAGCTTCATGTTATTTCTTCCAGTTGCTTTGTTTGAATATCTGTCACGTGGTTGTGGGTAAAAGTATGAATCCTAAATTATTGATTGGTTAAAGTGATTATCCACCTTGATCAAAAACACTAGTGAAGGATTCGACAGCCAATCGGCTTTGTCAATTCGTAAGCCCACGTGATTACTCCTCAGAGATCTTCGGACAGCGACTCCCGCCAAATGCTCCGTCTATTTCATTATAAGGCCGTTAGTTGGGATGGGTTTTTGCGGTGTAAGGGCCATATTTGGCCAAGCCACGCCAGGAAACGTCAAGTAAATGAACATATTTTTTGTTTTCCGTTAATAGAAGCAATCCCGGACGCTCCTTTATGAGTTGGATCAAGAACCTGTATTTTTGGTTATGGATTACCCAATCACTATGCGATTTGTAAGTTGCCTTTTAGCTGATTTAAAACCATCGCCCTTCCAATCTTCGACCTTCTAATGAAATAGACAGCTTGTGCCCATAGCTTCATGTTATTTCTTCCAGTTGCTCGGTTTGAGGATCTGTCCCGTGGTTGTGGGTAAAAGTATGAATCCTAAATTATAGATTGGTTAAACTGATTATCAACCGTGATCAAAAACACAAGTCTGCGATTAGACAGCCAATCGACTAAGTCTTTTTATGTCCACGTGATTTACCTTCAGAGATCTTACGACAGCGACTCCTCCCATATGCTCCGTCTATTTCCTTAGAAGGTCGATGCATGATACGTATGGGAGCACGTTCCACCGCCAAAACATTAATACCACCTACTCCTCCATTTATCTTGGCTGAAAAATCCTCTCGTTATCTAAGAAGCTTACACACATGCTAATTTTAAAATATACGTGCTAATTTGAACTATTTTACCCTCCTGGAGGTTGTTTCTATTCGTATCTCGTCATTATCAAACCTGACCAGATCGTGACGGACGAGATTTCTCGTCAGTAGAAGAAAAATGACCAGATCTTGATCTCGTCATCATAAAAAATTCAGCAATATCTTGATGACGATATATCAATCAACAAATTTGGCCAGATCTTGATGGACGAGGCTTGCTTCTACCACTTCGACTTTTTTCTAAGCCCTTTGCTCTTAACATTATCCATCTCTTGGTGCTTTGCTCTTAACGATGCAATCAGTTCCGCGAACAAGTCTCCCACTGGCGAGGATCTGTCCGTCACATTGATGACATATTTATTGAATTGTATTTGATCTGGGAATCAAGATTAAATATTTGAATGCGTCTGCTGTTACTGTCTTAACAGAAATCTGTTAAAATTGCACAAATTATAAAGATATTATAAGCTAGATATCTTGGAATTTATAAATAAAAGTGAAAGAACAAGTATTTTTCATAAAAATTAAAATTCATGTCAAATAATTATCGCAAGGTTGGTATTACATTATTACATTTCAATTTAGGGGCTGAGTCATTGCTAAATTGAAAGCCCCTCCTCTAAGAAATCCAACGCAAAGCTTCCCTACTCAAACCTTTTATCAAATCTCGTTGGTCACTGACTCGAGTTATGCCAGGTGACATCAATCTGCAAAAGAGAGTTGGCTCGTTTTGGGAGATAGTTTAACATAAATCGCAGAGTTGGTATAGTTGTTATTACTCAAAGGTATTTTTATTCATTTTCAGCCCTGTAACAAACTGTTTGAAATATTAACGGGTTAATTTGAAGTGAAAGTTGATAATATTTATTCGCCATTACTATTTTTACTTGTGTCATGTCTTTTTTTGCTCCGAATTTGATGCTTATTTCATAGATTGTCTTTTTAATACTTCAAATGGAATTTTAGGTTGTGTTTGGAATATTCAGTATTTAACCTAAAGACGAGGATTTTACATCCGGTAACCCAATATAGAATACGATCAGAAAGCCCGTTCTACCGCAAAAACACTAGCGCCATCTACATTTAGCTTCACAGCAAAAGACTAATAATCTTATATGATAGTCCATTTTTCAAATCGCAATTTTAACTGTTGCTGATATTCAAAACGCATAAAATAGTTGTATAAATGTGTTTTGTGAAAAGGAAAACAATAAAGAAAAATGAAATGCAGATTAAATAATCTTATACGTTGGAAATATAAGCTTCACAAAGTATAAAGAGATAAAAATTACATTCCTCTTTCATGGAATGACTGAAATTGAAGAAGCATTATCTCGTCAGCCACTGTTTGCTCATAAAGCATTCTCTAAAGTAAAGTGAAAACTGAAAATATAAACTTGGCATTCTACATAAAAAGGAAAACCTTTCAGAAATAGAAAATTCTTCCGATGTCAAAAAAGCTTAAAATATTGACACTTTAGAATTTAATTTCTCAAAATTTATTTTCTTGCTCATAAGTTTTTTCTCAACAAGGATTCGAACATCTCTGTTTAATTACCTCAACACCATTTGAATTTATGATAATCTGTGTTCCAAAAACAAAAGCGACGAGCGCACTTTAGTAATTAACGCTGTCAGTTCGAAAGTTTTCATTAAATATTTTAATTACATCATTTAATGATGCGCTTATTGTTTATTTTTGCATTCTTTCTATTGCATGAAATGTATTAGCAGTGACATTGTTTTCTGTGCATTTTTTTCTTAGAAAATATTTAAGGACTAGCTGATAACTGCGCAAAAAATGTAACAGCGAAGACACTTTTTCACATTGGAGTTGCAACCTGTCAGATGGCGAAAGAAAAATAATTGGTAATTCTATACCAAATTCTGCAGAATAATTGGGATTTAATAGGACAACTTTGAGAGAAAAAAAATGATGGTACTTCATTTTTGAAATATATTTTTTCGATATGAAACAGATGTATAATCTATGAAGCTTATAATGAACCTATCAGGGGTTTTAGAAGTAAATAATATAAATTACTTAAGCGAATCAGAAATTTTTTTATGTATTTATCTTTGTGGAATGTTTTTAATTGAACTTAAAAGAAAAATTTGATTTTGTTGTAAAATTATTGTGAAAAAATGTTTTATTTCCAGAAAATGCCATTTAATGTTTACTTGCCAGAAAAACTGGCACAGACGAGCGGATGAAAAATACATAACAACGCCACCTATACACATCATTGTTTACGTCTGCCAGAGCATATGTATTCACATCCGTGCAAGCATCTGGAGCTGAAAATATGCAAATTATCACGATTTCAGAGATTTTCAACGTGGTTTAATGGTTAGAGCTCGTGAGATGGGTCATAGCATTTCAGAGTTAGAGAAGTTTGTATTTTCTATATTATACTATCATATTATCATATCATTTATTATATTATACTATCATACTATCATTTCAAGGGTATACCTCGTCTACAGGAATTCTGGAAAACCCGTAACTTACATGAACAGTGTGACCATAAAAAAGACTCTGGGTGAAGGTGGCCAGCATTGGATGTCAAGAATCGTTTCATGTGATATGCAATATTTCCTCAAATAACATCGGAATTCTATGCTGGACTCTCCACAAACATTAACGTGAGGACTTTGGATCGTTCCCTCAAAGATGTGGGCTTTTGGAGCCTACGCCCAGTATCCTTAATGGAAACTGGGCTTCGAGTTCAACTCGAGTATCCTTGATGGATACCAACTCGAGTATCTTTGATGGTTACTCAACACACAGCTATGCGCCTCGACTTTGATTGGGAACACAGCCACTAGACATTTAATAACTGGAACTGAGTAGCTTGGTCTGACAAGTCACGTCTCTCTAACTGTTTCGGGCAAATGAAAGGATGGGTTTTGGGAGTAAACACCACGAAGCCATGGATCCCGCATGTCAACAGGAGAGTGTACAGGCTAGTGGTGGCTCCATAATTTTATATATTTTGTTTAACTGGCATTCGAGGGACCTCTGGCACCTTTACAGACCTCTCTGACATGTGAACGGTATGTGTTCATCCTTTGCGCCGAGTTAGACTCTTCCATGCCCTAAATTCATTCTGGTGGGTTTGACCTCTTCCAACAGGACAATATGCCGCCACATAAGTCGAGATGAACTAAATCATGGTTTGAGGAACAATCATCTGTGTTTGGGATTTTGCCATCCCACCAGATCTCAAAGTTCTCGAACGATTCTGGGATACCATATCCCAACACTCTGCTGAACACAGAAAATCCTTCACTTCGGAATACAGCAGAATGTTCAACGCCAACAGAATACTTCTGAAAGCTCGTGGAGTCAATGCCTGTCGTATTTCTGCAGTTCTCGCTCCAGTGGGAAGTCTACAAAGTATTTGACTGGTGTACCAGTTTTCTGGCACATCAGTGTATTTATAATATTAAGAACAGCGACATTAAAGAGCCAATGGAGACATGAACGCAATACACATTTTTGCTTTCACGCTATCGTCGAGAATGTACATACGGTATCATCAGCACCCTGGCACCGTAGATATATGGCATCATATATTTATGTGTTTGAAATCAGACTCTGGGTTCCAATCCAAGTCTAGACAATGATATTTGTAGTGATTTAATACTCATTTTCAGTAGATCCGGTCTCTCGTGTAGTGAAAACTAAAATGAATTGAATCTGTGACTAACCGTTTTAGAAACAAAACTACCCTCCTTAATTTTGACATAAAGACTATGATTCATATTTGAAAAATTTGTAATTAATAACATTTAAACAATTTGAAAAAAATCTTTGTTATTGTGTCAGAATAATACTTGGAGATCAGATAATAAATCACAATCTACATCAGGCTAGGTTTTAGATTAAACACTGCATCAAAATTCAATCTAGTCTACACCTGAATAAAATATTCATCAAAATATTTGAAGTTCATTGTTGATAATTGTGTGTTTTGAATAGCAATTTCAAATTGATGTTACATACTGAGAATTAACAAAAATGTTACGTAGATTTTGTTTGTGTTCTTTAATGGCTCTATAATAAATTTTGATATAGATTCGAAATTCAACGTCAAAATTTGGTGTTCACAACGTCAAAATTGGGTGGTAAGGCACACACAACTCACTTTTTAACTAAGCTTTTCTAGGCCACTTGTAAAAGGAAGGACGCACCAGCGTCATTCATTATCATGTTAGGTTACACAAATGTAGATAAGGATTTTCTGATGTTCAACTTAAGAATAGATTTCGGTTGGTTGGTTTTGGGGTTTTATGGTACAAGGGCCATATTTGGTCATGCTGCGCCAGACACAAGACATACAATATAGCGTAATAGACGCACGCAATGAAAATTTTTACTGACACAGAAAAAAACACCCAGGGAGGAATGTTCCTGACAGGAATAGAATAGATCTCAGAGATTAGACCACTTTAGCTGGTTTGAAATCAAACTGGAGAAAAAAATTCCCAACTTTGTTGAGCGATGGCAAATTTGTTGTGTTCCTAGTTTTCGACTAGCATAATACTATGTGTTAAAACAACCAAGTTTGATTAATGCTTTAAGGGTGAAACGGGATAGAATTTTAACGACGGGTAAAAAAAATAAATGATATTTAAAACACAACGAACCGGGTGTTAAAACGGAACCTGGAACATTAAAAAGTCATTTCAACAGCTTATAATTTCCAATATCAAACGATACATATTTAAATACCCATTGCCAAATCTCTGGATCTTCGCGTTCTGGAATTAACCCTTTTCACTAACATTCCCGCCAAGCGATCAAACGCTAGAACGACACAAGTCCAGCGAAAAATCTCCCATTCCCAGCAAGAGTTCAAACGAAACAAAGCGAACGGGGAGTTAAAATTTCAGATCGCCGGATCCATGCTCACAAAAGCGATGTGACCGCCAGTAGCCAATTGACCGCCTTAAGGCATTCAAGGCAGAACCTTTGACCTGCCAATCCCATATCCCTCGACACGATTACAGAAATATGAAGCTCAACCCGAGCGAAACGCTCCGAGGATCCGCGATCGAAGTAATGGGCAATGGAATAATATCCTTGATGTGGCGAATCTATTACTGAAACGTCCTTTTGAGTCTAGCTGGCAGTTGGGGCGGTCCACGTACATTGTGAAGGGTCATTGTGTTACCTTTGATATCGGAGTGCGTGCGACTGAAAAGGAATGGCTAATATGAAAAGGGACCATTTTGTTAAGTATTCCTCTTTTAATGAGCCTTCCGAGATCTGAAACGATCTCTAGAGTTTAGTTGGGGCAAGTATCAGGTAATGAAAAGTATCGCGAGTTCCACATGGTGTCTTCATTAGGCTGTGCCCATTGCATCCAAGCGAATTGGATGGATTCGGCTGGCGAATATTTTAGTGATTAGAAATAAAATGTCTAATTGGGAACATTAATGGATGTGGTTTATAAATTAGCAGGGTTGGAGTTATTTTTAGCTGGCAGTCGGACTGGTGGAATAAGTGGTTACTTAATAACTTTACTCGGTGGTTGCTTATTGTGAAAGAAAACATGATTGGTTGGGTTTCATCGTGTCATATTTGACCCAGCTGCGCCATAAAACTGTTTTGGGTAGTTAGAAATAAGATGTCTTATTAGGAACATGAATGGCCGTGGTTAATAAATTAGAAGTGCTGAATTTATTTTCAGCTGACAGGGGATTGATGAACTATGTGATTACTACTTTGCTCCGTGTGGTACAAATTTTATAAAGAAAATACGGTTGGTTGGGTTTTATACATATTGAAAGGAGCTTCACAAAGTGTGACCAATGCGTCGACTAGTAGTCACGTGACTTCTTTGTGAAAAATTAAGCGTGGCCCGGAAAGACTTAATTAAAATCGCTCAATTATATTTCTGATGCCAGTGTTACGTTGATAAGTGCCTCATGGACCCTTATTCTTTTCTACGTTTTGAACATTTGGCTATGCTTGTTAAGGCGATTGCCATCACACTTGAGAAAGCTTCACCATTTCCTCACCTTCCACTGTCGTGAAATATATCAGAATGAAAAGGAATATAAAAATAGAGAACTAGAAAACAAGAACGAGGTTTAGCGAATCTGTAACCTTCCCTGTAAACAAATCCGAGTCCGGAAGTAGCAGTAGGTAGGTTTTTCACATAGACCGTTACTCCACACATGAGTGCGTGATTTCATATTAGATGCTGACATACAACACCATCTAGTGGTTCCATTGGGGTGCCAGCTCAGGTGTTGACTCGTCGTCTGAATTTGATTAAAAAATTACGAGGTGTTCTTGGATCTTACCCTTCGGAATTGATCTCGAACCGTACCAATAGCGTTTCGGGTTGCTCCAGTGCAGCGTAAATTCACTTACCTATCGGCCGAACGTTTAAATTGTTAGAAATACAAATGTCTTACATGCCTGAATTTTCAGTAAAAAAGGTAATAAAAATAAGACGATACACAAGGTTTTAAAACTTTTATTTAAAAAAATCTAATTACAAATCATTTTTGTAGACAAAACATTTATTCACATATGTCGGGGAAAATCAACAATTGTTGAAAAATAAAGTTCCAATAAAAATCATCGTGTGCCTCCTATCATTCATGTACTGGTTTTTGATCGACGTATACAGAACACACAATTTAATTTTCCATTTAGTGATTACATTCAATAGGGGATCAATAAACACCTATCCAACATCATATACAAAACATGCGTCAGAAAAAGTTACAAATATAGATATATCTCCGTTTTCTCAATGTAACCTTATTCCATATAGACATCTTTGTAACACTTCATTTAAACTCTCGTCATTATACCAACATTTTGTCTATAATTAGTACACTTTGTGTGTTTTGTTGTTGACACTTCTGCAAACATTATAAATAATAACAGCATTGTACTGAAGTTACTGCATTATATCTCTCGAAGTTCAGGTAATGCTTGGCGAAATCTATTAGGATAGTTTAATGTAACGTCCTTATATATGTATTAAAGAAATACTTTCGCGAATAAGGTTCATATGTCACAGGCAGCACACTGTCCAATTCATTGCTGTGAATCTAGGATTATACACTACCTGTGTGTGGTATAGAAGAATCATCTTTATTGTTGTTGAAATAATTATCTTATCTTTCTGTATAAGAAATGCATTTATGCACTAGAAACAACTAATCAGATTTATGTGAAGGCGTTATTTTAGTACTGGTACAAGTTTCACTTTTTGTGAAATTGTTGTTAATTCCATATTAGGGGTCCTACGCCATTTTCACTAACCCAAACATAGAAGAAATCGTAATCTGCTAACTGTTTAAAATGTATAAATATTTCATCTGCATTTTCATTTTATTCAAATCTTAAGCCCCGATATCTTGATATGGAGTATTACCACTAATTTTCCGTGCTAGTCAAGGCAGTATACCCCGATGTAGTACCTTGCAGTACAAAAGCCCTCGCGAGTTGACGGTTGTTACCATCTTCGTATAAGTATCTATTTACTTAACAAAACTTATGGTAATAAATCACTCAACCAACTTCTGGTTGGGAGTGTTTTAATTGTTTTCAAGCGTTATGACGCATCGGATGCTTTTATGCGCATAATTTTAACAATCGTTCTAAAATTGGAGCCTCCTTGACTTGCATGGCAGTGTTTGAGACGCTTCAAACCAACAGAATCCGGATCTGAATCAATCTGAATCCTTCCAACTTTCTAACGAAGATTCGGAAAAGCCTATAAGAAATAACTTGTTCGCCTGAAACCTTCCACACTGCCTGAATCCGGAACATTCTTCTTCCCTGCACCCGAATCTTCGTAAATCAGTTTCTACTATATTCAGATTGACTTGGTATCTGTCGGTGTGAAGGGACCCTTAACGTAACGTCTTCATATAAAAGTTGTCGTTTAAGTCAGTTTTCTTTCATTTTTCATTGAACAGTTGGTAAAGATACATTGTAATGGACAGTTTGTCGCCAAGTGGAAATTTATCGCCAATTCTAAGGGGTTTTCACACCGAAAACTATAAAAAAGAACGAAGCTAGTTACCATAATTGAAGCCAAATCGCTAACAGAATGAAGCATCCCCTACAATGCATCTTTATCAAATATATTTTTTTATTTTGATCAGAGGAGAATTTGTGTGTGAATACTTATTAAAGGATTGTACTGAATTGTTTCTTAATACCAACTTCAAGAATTACATTAGTTCATACAAAAAGTTTCACGACACTCTCCGAAATCAAAGATTCTTCACTCTTTCTATCACTCACTTGCAGGACACAGAAGTCTCTTTCAAATTGAGCCGGCATTCTTCTCTCCACACAGTAAAGTATAAAATGTTCATATGAGGACACAATTCTTTAATCCTAGTTGTTCGACACATTAAAGGAGCGAAACGAAACATCGCTATTGAGTAGATGATGGGTTATTCAATGTTACCACAGAATGCTCGAGGATTTATTTCTAAAGCCCTTTAATACTCTTCCGTCCTGCACCTAAGTATAAAGCACCCAGATTTACGGCTTTGTAAGTAGAGGAACGCTTTGTGTTGGGTCCCAGAGGTCCCCACTAAAACACGGTGCTAGCTTTTAGAACAGTTTATCACAAATTTCTTGGTCTCGCTAGCACTGCTGCCCCCTGTGTAATGGCTGCCGTCAGCATTGCACTTGGAGACTTTGCCACTTCCTGGAAAAGCAGAAAGCACGAACTAATTGCACATCAAATAGTTTATTTCACAAAGGCGGTTAATACACACATGGAAATATAACATTAATTTGCATGCTAAGATTTTGCTTTATTGTAATGCGTGATTAGTTCTATTTATAGATAATTAAATTTGACAAGTGATGTCGGCTTACAAGTGGAACAAACACAAAATCAAAAACCGTAATTCTGTGAAAACGAAGGGGGAAATTCTACTCACTAGCTCATTTAGTGTGTTTCTTAAGAAGAAATCTAACTTTCGTGCAAAGGAATAGTGATTTAGTGGACTTCACCAGTCTGAAAATCACCACACACACACACACATTCAAATCTATAAAAACTAAAACACTCGCATCTGGAGAATTTTGATTAGGATGTTTCAATTGTAAGCCGACGATGTGTTTACATTTGTTTACAAAAACGGGAGCAATAATTGTATTCCTTAAGAATAGAATAGCGGGAAATGTATAAGGAATATTAGAAAACTTCCTGCACAAACTTTAAAGGGAAGTAGGGACATAAAATTAAATTGTATTCGCAAAGGGATGTTTGTCTAAGAAGCAGAAATGAGACAAGTATGTTCTAAACATTTCTATTAGTGTTAAATTTACAGTTTGCAGATCTTATGATGAGGGAAGTATGAAATAATTTCCACCCAATGCCAGCTTATGGTAAAGAATTAGTATGTGAGAATGTGACAGGCCTCTGCGGTACCTTAAATCTCTCGTGGGAAGGTATGCCACCCCAATAGGTATGAAACGCTTACTACTGATAAAAAACGTTGGTTTCTTTCCTAAAACTACTCCGGATGTTATTTTGAATAGAAGTATATTTGTTATAAGTGCTTATGATTGAAATAACTGAAATTTAATAGCTTAAATTAATTTTTGGTAGTGGATAGTTTGCGTACCTGTTATCCAGTATTACATTAAAGCCTGAGCCATACAATGGATAACAAAATCTTTTCACAATATCAATTGTAGAATTGCTAAGTTTAAATTAATAATTTTCTTTTCCGCATAAATTTTCATTTGGAATGTAAGAGGTTCGCACAGACTAGTGTGGTTTTAATCCTTAGCGGATGTCTTAGTCATATATTGCCTAAACGAAAGTATAATCGTTCCAGGTTTTCGTCAATGGTAACATATTCTGCAACTGTGTATACATTTTTACAATTCGTATTAAATCTTTTAAAGGTTTATCTAATTACTGTTATTTTGTAAGTCTCATGTCTTTTTCCACCTATTATTAATGTAATCAAATCTGAGGCATCTTAAAAAGAATAAAAATTTATTTTGAGCTCTGTTGGTATTAACAATATCCACTCCAAGTCCAGTTATCCTCACATACCGCGCATAGAATGGCATGTATTGGAGGGATAAAGACTAAATAAAGAATAAGAACACAAAGCCATGCACTATGTTTCTGGCCACCCCTTTTTCAAGAAACTGAATCTTTCTCGCAAGGAAAGAAATTCAGGGAATGCAAACCACTTCGTTATCATCAAAGGTGACATACCTAAACTCAGCTAATGTAAGGTTTCGGCCATAAAAAGAATTTCGGGACGGATCCATTTTTGATCCATCAGGGCTTGTTCACACCAACAAAATTCGAGTCAATCTAAGTCTAGTAGAAACTAACGTAATTTCGGTTGCATTGAAGCGCAACGCTCCGGATTCAGGCAAAGTGAAAGGTTTTTGGACAAGCTATTTTCCATGATTAAGATAGACGCGAATTGACCTCAATCCTGTTGGTGTGAAGGGAATTTTACGGCGCTTGCAACCTGCGCTAATCTAAATCTAGTCTTATTGGATTGATTTCTTTGTACCCTTTTACATCAATAGAATCAGCCCATCAGAATCGAAACACACTTCTACAACATCTGAACCGTTATTCTGATTGACGAAAAAATTGCTTTTCCGAATCAATGATTCGGTTGCATTGAAGCACTGTGAGAGGTTTTTGACGAGCAAGCTACTTCCTTCAGAAGTAGCTCTCACGAATCTTCATCAGTTGGTTTCTGCCGAATCTAGATTGAAGCGGATTCTGTTGGTACGAAGGGAGTCTTAGGTGGGTACTTCCAAATTAAGATAGACGCTTTTAGCGGTTCGGTCACAGGTGGAGCGTTAAGCATGCAAGCCAACTATGATCGAATTTTGTCCACATTTTTCAACAGATCTTTAACCCTCCAAATAGTTTTGGCGTTATATCTCGTACATGAAGAACCGATCAATTTTGCTAATGACGAAATAATACGCCGAGCCAACCACCAGGAGGATGAATCCTCCAAGTAGTTTCGACCTCCAAGTAAGGGGACGCGGACCACTATCTCTTCGACTGTCAGTACACTAAGGCGCACCACATAACAAGACCAACTTCCGAAAATAAACAAAAGTGGTGTGCCAACATTTTGAACGATATGATCTCAAAATATAAAATCAGGATGTGTGTGCTGGCGGCCGGAGGGGTGGCCGCGGACGCCCTCCCCATAGTTTAAAAATCTCAAAAATCTTGAATTGTATATGATTCTTCCCCCTGACACTCTACCCTGTTTCCCTTGGTAATTAATGAGTCAAGGACTAGGTCCGGCTCAATTTTAAACTTCAATATTTTAGATCCTATGATTTAACTTTTCATAAAAATTTTAGAAATTTGGGGTTTTGAGTCTTTTGGTGTTTTTTGGTTCTCTGGATCAACAGGTCTTGGACTAACAACTATTTTTGAATATAGTCCAGTTTTATAATTGTAGTTTATATTAGTTTGTCTTAAAATATAGTAATTATTAAATATCATCTCATAATTGTAAATCTCATTGTAAAATACCATATCATAAATAATGCCTTCTTTGCTCTTATATTGGCGCCTCATATGAGCCACCCTCTTATATACTACTATTGTACCACCTATTTGTAGCGCCTACTATAAACTGCCCACTGGCAGTAATATAAGCTGCAGATAATGAATTTAAAAAATTTTCTTTAAATGTTATAAATCTGTGGGTAAGTTGCAGGTGCTCCAGGATGGCCTATGTGGCGCCGATATCGTCCTTGTAAACCGGCAGTGTGCCGGTCGTCGATTCTTAGTTAATGTTTTTGGACCCTGTTGGTCCTTTTTCTATGTATATTTTTAAAGAAAAAAATAATAATAAATGGTGGTGCCCTGGACTTCGGTGCGGACGCGCCGGAGTCTGGGTGTATCCTCTCTGTGTGTGGGGGGGATGGTTTTCCCGGCGTGCCCCTTTTGTGCCCATGGTTAAAGTTCTCCCCCTCCTCCCATATAAAGACTCAAAATTTGTCGGTGAGTTGGGAGGAGGTGGGTCTAGAAGAAGAAGTACTTTCGACCAGATACCTCGTTAATCAAGATCAGGTCAAGTTTGCCAATGACGAGGTACATCGTCGAGACAAAACTGCCCTGTTACTCCAAGGGGAAATGAAGAACGGAAAAGATTTTGCTTCAGAAGTTTGCCACTACAAGGTAGTTTTCGAAGCGAAGATTGACCATCAGGAGTGTTAAACACCTGACATGTAGCTAGAATTACCCTGTAGCCTAGTGGTTGTTTTCAACTTCTGTACCTTTCTGAGTGCTTGTCGGAGTGAAGTTCCTTTCCACGCTTTGGCACTGTGGGTGTGGGTCGGAGCTAGACGTCCGTGTGCCGGATGGCTATGCTGACGGACGTGGGGCTGCGCTCGTCCGGCGACGTCCGCTGCTTCACGACGACGGCCGCGCTGCTGTGGCAGAAGCTCTCCGTGGGACTGGCCACGAATGTGCGCGTCCGCTCAATGTCCGGCGTCTCCAGATCCGTCTGCAGGGGAAGCTGAAACACACCAAGGATCTCATCAACCACGTTTTCCGCAGGATGTTCAAGAAAGAATATATTCGGTTGATACAAAAGTTTCTTTTGACAAAACTTGAAGAAGCATTTTATTTACTAAGAATTACATTTAATAAATATAGTATGTGCCTTTCTGTGTTCGATGACCTTTCTCTATTTCTCTCTCTCTCACTCTCATAGAAGTTCTGAAGTTTCTGGCTAAAGAACTGATCCAAGTGATGGAACTTTCTGAATCATTTACGTCACGCGGAATCATCAACGGTACCTTCACCATACACAATACATATCTTCTTTTGCGTCTGCGAAGCATTTTTGCCTTTTCCGAAATAACAAACCATGATATGTCGAAAATGTTCCTCATTTTATGCCATTTTTAATGCTTAACAAATTAAAAAACACAACCAAATAACACAATTTTTTTCCCAAGTACTCGCTGAAATTCCTTCTTTCAAACAACATAAAAACGTTACACGTGTGAAGTAGATAACACTTCGGTTTTGCGATGCAATCCCATCTAGCCCCCAAAATGAGACGATCTTTTTGCATCAACCCAATAGTTTGTGTCATGCCAAGACGAAGCATTAGAACATTGAAAAAGTTAGCGACAAAACGAGCATACATTTTAACCCTCCAAGTGGTTTCGACGAGATATATCGTCCATCAAGATCTGAGCAATTTTGATAATGACGAGGTATTTCGTCATCAAGATATAGCCGATTTTTTTATAATGACGAGATCAAAATCTGGTAATTTTTTCCTAGTGACGAAATATCTCGTCCATCAAGATCTGGTCAGTTTTGCAAATGACGAGACAACCTCACCGAAGCAACCACCAGGAGGGTTAAACAAACATAAGGCGGGCTCTAATTATAAATATCCATATGCAATGGATTCAATCTAGACATAAAATTTAATGAATTTGAGGATAGACTTTTCACGCACCTTGCCTACTAAACTATAAAGAGATATTCACCATAAAGAGCAAAAAAGTATCAAATAAGGAAATTTGGATTCCCGACAACTCATATCTGAGATACTACGACTACCCTGGAGTTTTGCTCAAATGTATGGGTGACAGAAAATGTCAGACTGCCCTTTCTAAACTTATGAGCTGGCCATCAGATCTTATGTTTTTCAGATTGTCCGGACCATCTTTTGATTGAAATTAAGTGGCAATGTAACCAGAGTTTAAAGAGATATTGTCGTGGTGGACTCAATAAACAAGTTGTGTTTTCAGATAGTAATTTCTCCCAGCATAGAACCATACGATTGTCTTGAATGTAAAAGTTTCGAAAGTGAAAGAACTGATTGGCCTTGCCTCCAGGGAATCCAGTACCATACTTCGCTTGCTTTATTTAAAAGGACTTCAATTTACCCGAATAGTTTATTTCAGGATATTTCAAGTTCGAGTTCTGGAATAGAAGGAAGCGTGATTCGGTAATGCCCCCATTTTGTTTTTAAAATATCATTAAACGTTTTCTGTGTACATTCTGCTCTCGTGTCTGTTTTTATCTCAACAATTTCCCACAAAATGTAGTACAAATCGAACAGGGAGCAGTGAGTTTCAAATCTTTATGTGCAAACTTTTGAGGGATGTTTCCTCTATGAAGTCAGCGTCTAAAAGATCGAGGTCCAAACTGGTCGACTGCCGTGTCGCCGAACAGCGCCCTCTATCACATCCGGGTAGGGCTTGCGAACATACATTCCTGTTTGTATACGAGAGGGAGTTAAATTAACGTTATACTGTACCAACATATTGTCGCACTGGCTATTGGAGACGGTACGGGGTCAATCCCGAAATGAAAGATCCGAGGTTAGTTGGTTGTTTTGGGGTTTTATGGCGCATGCTCAGGCACCTTGAGCCATAAAACACTAAAACAATCCCCCTTTGGCCTTCCCAGCATGGCCAAATATGGCCCTTGCCATATTTGGTCATGTAAGAAAGATTTGAGAACATCTCGTAATTTTGAAAAACTGTCAGATGCCGAGGTTAAGACCTTACTACCTGACTCTCCAAACATCCACACCACACAAACGTGAGGCCATTTGAGGCCACAACAAGTTTAATGTGCGCCAGCCACTACGGTCTTTGGTTGGATAGTTTCGATTTTGCAAACCTTCTGGTTACTAATCCGATACTCTTCCAACCAGGTTACCTATGTGTATACGATATAACTTTATGTTCTTTATCTTCCCCAAAGTTTTCAAGTGTAGGTAGGTAAGTAGTTGAATTCGCGTTGCACGGACGCAATACAACGGGCTATTGGTGACGGTCCGGGATCAATCCCAAAGGGGTAGTTTGTACAAGAAGTTTTGAAACACTCATAAAAGTAGTAGTGATATCACCGTAGTAGTGATATCACAATTAGTTTACGAACATTCTCTTGAGAGTGGGATGCCAGCTCAGGTGTGACCTCGTCATCTGACCGTGGTTCAAAATTTAGTGGTATCTCCCTCGGATCTTTCCCTTCGTGTCTGATCCCGGACTGCCGCCCAATAGACCACAGTGTTGCTTCAGTGCGACGTTAATTAAATACCTACCTCTTGGGCTCATGGAGCTTGTTTTGTTTCGAACAAGTTTTGTGCACCTTCACAGTTCCTACATCGAAAGTACGGGGCCTCATTTCCAATTGTGAACGTCAAGGTGGGTAGATCAAAGGAATTCCAGCCTATTCGATGTAGTGTAGAATGATTTTAAACATCTTTTTGTGTCGGATAAAGCATATTTGAACTGTCGTATTTCATTTCTTCACAAGCCATACATCATATTTATTTAAAACCCGACAGATATATTAAAATTTTATTCCGGTTCTATCAACGTTTTAAGTATTTGATATGAGGTTATTGATTAAATTGTTGAATACCTCGTTTCCATATTGCGAAAAAACGAGATGTAGGAAATGAGATCATATTAGAAACCAGTGCATCAAAATTGTGTTCAACTGCTTGTTCAAGATTTTATCGCAGAAATTTGTTTTCCTTTTTGAAGCCCGTATAATTGATTGAATCATGATATAAAAGTTTAATATTGCTCGGCTTACACCAGTATTATTCAAATAACGAGTGTATCCCAAAAAGAAACATAAAAAGTATCGGATATACCTTTCACATCGCGCTAACGTTATTCTCTTTAGAAGACTTAATTTTGTGTAAGATTAAGTAATCTGAACTTTGAAACCGACCTCAAGAATGCGTAGAACGTTTAAGGCTATGGAATATTTATACAGGCGTAAAACATTTTTAGTCTCTTTAGTTTACAATAAATTCATGCATTCACACACAAAAATCTAACATTTAGCTTCATTGAACTTATAGATTATTATTCAATGAAATCATAATTGAAAAATATAAATTAATATAAATAATGATATTGTTAAATACATCGTATGTTTCTTTTTGTTCGACATTATTTTTTTCATTTTCAACATAATTTCAATATGTTCATTAAGTTTTGCCAAATCTTTTTACTTGCCTTTACATATGAATAAATGCTCCTGTTTTAGTTTATACAATTTCAATTGCAATTTAACATGCCCATTAAATCAGGAAAGGGAACTAATATTTCATTAAAAAACACTAATGTAAAGAATGATACAGGATTTTCTTATCCTTTTACGTATTCAACGTTATGTTATACATTTCAAAGTAATAAAATCTTTTTATTTGCCTTATACATGAATAAATGCTATTATTTTTTAGTTTATTAAACGTCAGTTGTCATTTAGTATTACCATTTAAAGAAAGAAATGAAATACACGCTAATTATTCAAATTGAATGACACATGGAAAATAATATTGCTGTTTTATATAGTTAAACATAACGCTACACTACAGAAACTTCAGATACGAAACACATTTTGTCATAGTTTTATTCGACTTTATATACGAATAAAAATAAACATTCCCATTTCAAGTCACACTGACATCAATTGTTATATCCACTGTCAGCTTAAGCGCGCACCCAACAAATAAACTCCCCCAAAACCTACATTTCCGCGGAAACGACTCAACCTTAAAAATAAAACGAGCCACAATCATCCCCAAAAAGAAGCCCCCATCAAAATCCATCCGATTATTGTTTCGAAACGCTATTTTGCGTAACTACGTAAACTTCCCGGATGGAGCATAAAGGGAAAACTCGGGACTCCGGGTGGATGCGACTCGAGCACGAGTCAAAATAAAATAAGGCAGCACTAAAGATGTTTCATCTTCGCTGCCCGCTCCGGTCTCCTGATGAAATTTATTAGGGATATGATGCAGACCCGTACCTCGTAATTATATTTAATGGTACGGCATCAGTCTCAGAGACGTAACAAATAACAAGTTTTCGGAACTCATTCTGGACGGGTATTGCCAAGGGAAACCGAGGAAAAGACTCGTCTGCGTATGACGAACTCACGAATAAACCTTTTTAAAGGTACTGTTCTCTCTGGGTCTGAAGGATTCTTTCGGAATATAAGAAATGAAAACGCGTTTGATGTCGAGTAAATCTCATTAGTTTTAAAAATTGTTGATTTGGTTCAGGACTCGTGGATCACCGGTTGGGTATTTAAGGACCTTTCGTGATTGGGAAAGCTGGTTGTTTTGACATTTATTTATTTTTAAAATTGTTTGGATTGAAGCGATATCTTTCGTAAGTGAATATAAGTTGTGAAATATATATATTTTAGAAATAGAAAAAGTTTTTGTCTACAGTTACCGAAATTTGAAAGGATAACAAGTAAAATATTTTGGGTAACTTTCGTTAGGTAGAAATTTGGATAATTTTTGACATACCTTTACAATACCTTGAGTCCTTTGTTTACAATGATTTTTTCAACGAAATATATTATACAATTAGTTGTGAAATATAAATATTTTAAAAATAGTTAATACGTTTTTGTCTACCGTTACCAAAATTTGAAAGGATAACAAGTAAAATATTTTGGGTAACTTTTGTTAGGTAGAAATTTGTATAATTTTTGATTACATTACCGTGAGTCCTTTGTTGTTTACAATGATTTTTTCAATGAAATATGTTATACAATTGGTTAATTTTGAAATATAAATATTTTAGAAATGGAAAACACGTTTTTGTTATCGTTATCGAAATTTTCAAGGGTAGCGAGCAAAATATTTTCAGTAACTTTTATTAGGTATAAATTTTGATAGTTTTGACGTACTCTTATATTACCTTGAGACTTGTTTGTAATGAATTTTTTTCAATGAAATATATTATACAATTTACAGAATTATCCGTTTGTAATAAAATATTGAGTTTTATACTGATGAATACACATGAAGTTTTGTATTCAAGTGTAAAAAATACATTTTTATTAGCACTTTTCTATCATTAAGATGCATCGCTTTGATTGACCCTCTGAACGTCATGAGATTTTCGAGTAGTGTAGTATTAGATTTGTACACCATGACTAAATAACCTCATCTTTGGTTGACAGAATCCTAGGAAAGATTATATTTGTCAAGGAGGTCAAAGCCAGTTAGAAATCAAGCAGGGAAGATTACAAGTTGCAGAACGAAAATATTCGTCTGAAATCCCTTCAGAGGCTTAAACGTAGAGTTTTGTATTCAGACTTGGAATTTTATTTCAATATTTTAAAACAATACTTTTAATACAAATTTCAAATTAGTTTGAAAAAATTTAAATAAAACTAAATACCATGAATCAACAAAATATTGTGTCTTAAATCGGTCAAATTCAGCTTCAACTACCGATAGATATACAAATGATAAATTTGTAATTTATCGAAATCTTAAAAGTTGACATTTATCCTGTAACTTGTTTCTAGAAACATATTAATTCTTTGAAGTTGCTATTCTTATTAAATTTTATTGAGATTGTTGCTCCTGTGCATTATCTAAGCCTAGTCATCAAGTTATAAATGCAGTTGAATGGATTTAAAATGGATCTTTAAATGTTTCACGCGGCTCAAATATTATGTATTAATCCACATATCTATTCATATCAGTTTTCGATGGTTTTTGTACGTAAATATTGTTGCATAATTTAAAGTAAATATTACTGACTTCAATCTGTTCGAAGCGATACCTGATATTCCAACATACTTGTTCAACGTAATAATGAAATTAAACATGAAAACATTCAGTGAAGATCATTCAAAGATGAAAACATAATTTTGTATATGAAATCTCATCTAACACCATTGTAAATTGGTTTCACATGGTTGTGTGGGTTTTATACACAATAACCATATTTGGCCACGTTGCGCTAAACACAAGACATACAGCATCAAGTAATGGACGTGTACACAAAGGGAATATTTTACTGACACAGAAAGGAGAAATACACCCAGGGTAAGGTTCCAAGATTTCACATGACTAGGTGTCATGGTACTTTTATAAAACTTACAAATCAGTTTTACTTTTATACAAACTGTTAAGGAAAAGTTCTTGTAAGTTGTAAGCAGTTTTACTAAACTTATTATCATATTTAAGGAGTTAGTGCTTTTGTGAATTTATCCACCCATACATAAATGTTTTTACAATACAAAATGTATAGAAGTTCAACCAATATTAATCAGGAAGTACTTTTGGGTAGAGATAAGTTGTTCTACAGGACTAAAATTATAAATGGATTTAAAGATTAGCAATCTTGTGGTGAATTTAACAACCACTATAAAATTTGGTACAATACAGTATGTATAGTAGTTGAATCTTCAAGTGGTTTCGATGATATATCTCTTCCATCAAAATCTGACCAATTTTATTAATGACGAGATATCTCGTCATCAAGATACTGACAATTTTGGGATGATAGCGAGATCAAGATCTGTTCAGTTTTCTTCTAATGACGAGATATCTCGCCCATCGTGATCTGGTCAATTTTCTTCTAAAGTCGAGAGACTTTTTCAAGACAACCACCTGGAGGGTTAAGCCACTGTCAGCAAGGAAGTATGATTTATTAGACTAAATTTTGTTGTCTTCCCTTGTTCTTCCATATTGGTGACTTGATTGGTGTGAATATGAAAACAGGTCCTTTCAAGCATCTTCCGACAAATCCCAGATAATTTTTCTACCCATAGACACGCATTTCTATGGATGGTTCACAAGCTAGACTTGAACTGCTAATGCAATGCATGGCACTTCCAACTAATGTCTGACGCTCTGTAATTTCAGACACCGCTTCTACTCCTATACTCCTTCACTTTTTGTTGCACTCTCTCTAACAATACAGTTGGTCTGCAATCACGCTCGGCTGCTGAGGACAACGCAAAGTCAAACGGTTGCACTCATCCATTGCATGACCACCCTTGCTGAAATACTCCAGTAATCTTATTACACCTCTACTGGTCTCATGCTACTAGTGCTCGTATGTACGGAATACAATCATTGGAAACTTTTGAGGGGAATACTGTGGCGAACTCATCCACCACTACAAAAATTAACTTAGAGCATAGTACGTATGCAACTAAATCCAACAAAGTACTTTTGGGTTGACTGAAGTTGTACTGCTTTTTTTACGTCTCGCCATGAACGTGCAAATGGTACAATAGATTTTTCTGAGAAGCTCAATGTAGGTGCTGTAGTGTTTCTGCTGCTGAACGTGTTGCGAGTTCGAATCCAACCAAAGACCGTCGTGTACAAAGGGGGCTGGTGCACGTTAAATCTATCGTGGCCTCAAATGTCCTCACGTTGGCGTGGTGTGGAAGTATGGAGAGTGGGGTGCCAGGTGTGATTTTGTCATCTGACCATGGTTCAAAATTACGTGGTGTTGTCCTTGGATCTTTCCTTCGGGGGCTGATCCCGGACAGTCGCCAATTGCCCGTTGTGTTGTTCCAGTGCGACATTAATTAAAAATACCATAGCATACCAGCTGCTAACCGTGTTTCCAGTATCACGAACCTACAGCCACTTGGCTTTGTTTGTAATTCGCTAATTTTGCCAATAAAAATGCCAAATAATGTATTCCGAATAGATGTATGATAGCTGATCAATATCAATTAGATGAAGTTGCCAAACGTCTCCAAGACTGCTATAAACTACGTTGTAAGCAACTAATACATAATGACAGAACATCTTAGTTGCGGGTGTAAAATTTTGGCTTTCCGCCTGGTTTGTTTTTCACACTGAAAAACACTCTCATATAAAACATTAGAAAATGTAATTTAGGTACATAATAAAACCAAGATCTCAAAATTTCCCAATTTACATCCCGTACAACAAAAAAAATTATTCTACAGTAAATTTAAAATTTAATGAAGTCTAATCGTTGAACAGGTAGTAAATGACCCAGTTGTGTAGATTTCACATATTTAACGCCGCTTATTCTAACCGACCGAAAGAGTTTAATCCACTTCAAAAGCTAAGCAAACATCTACTTAATTTTATTTCCAAGTACATTTTATGGAAATGGAATAAAATTTGTTTTTTCACCCCTTCTTTTAGTTAATGGACGAGTATTTAACGAGAGAGTTAAAACGTAATGTTCTTTCAAATATGTTATTTGCTTTAATGAGAATTTTCGCATTGCGATTCAACGTACTTTTTATGTCCTTAAATACCTTTACTTTCGGTTCTCCCACCTTTTCATTTCCTTTCATTTAATTCTGCTACGTGGAATTACTATATCGGGAAAAATTCCGCGAGTTAAAACTTTTTCTTCAGTCGGAAATTATTTCAGAGTAATTCTCGCGATTCATAATTCTTTTTACTTTAAACTGGTTTATACAAATGTAAATTGGGCAAACTATTGTGAGCTTGAATTTTAAGATATTGTACAACTCACTATATTCATCATGTTTGAAACTCTTGTAGAGGACGATCGAAAAGAGACGCGACCCAGCATGTAGAAAAGTACGTAATAGTACAGTATCCGCATAGTTATTTGCAATGTGCAAGTATTTATGCAAATATAAATTGGAAAATCCGTTTTGAGTTTGAATTGTAAGACAATGCCCACCTCGCCATATTCATCACGTTTGAAAAGCTTGTAGTGTGCGATCGAAAAGAGACGCGACCCAGCATGTAGAAAAGTACGTAATAGTACAGAATTTACATTGTTGCTTGCAGTGCACAAGTGTTTGTATAAATATAAATCGGACAAACCGTTTTGAGTTTGAATTGTAAGACAATGCTCACCTCGCCATACTCATCACGTTTGAAACGCTTGTAGAGTACGATAGAAAAGAGACGCAACTCAGAATATACAACAGAACGTAAATGTACAGTATTCGCATTATTGTTTACAGTGTGCATATATGCAAATGTAAATTGGGCAAACTGTTTTGAGCTTGAATTTAAGACATTGGCACCTCGCCCAATTCATCACGTTGTAGAGTGCGATCGAAAAGATGCGCAACTCAGAATATACAACAGTATGTGCTATAGTACAGTATTCGCATTGATGTTTAAACAGAATGACTTTTTTCAATGGCAAGGGAAAAAAGAAATTTTTTTTAAACGCAAAATACCAAGAATACAAAAGTTCGGTACTCCAAACAACGTTTCTAGTGCTTAATGCGTTTCCTGTTCATTTATTCATGATCTTCCCAAATAGTTTGGGATGGAAAAAACACCTATGTGGCACATATGATTTTCCAAGCAACCATCACTAATTAAGTCTAAATTTGCAACAACTGTCCACCGGTGTACATCCACAATATTCACTTTGTTGAAGTCTTTGAGATACTTTCAATAGTTCTTTCCATTTTAAGTTAGAGTCTACGAATATAGTCTCGATGAATTGAAGAATGTTTTAATTGTTTTGTGATGCTCTTGACCTTTGTCCCTACACACAATGTCATAACGCAAATAATGCATTTGGAAAATGTTCAAGCACAACGTTCAATATTAAAGATGATGGTTGCAGCATGTGGTCAGAATGGCCACCTTCTTCCTGCAGAATATACAACAGAACCACCAACTTCAATGGTATTTACCAATGTACACCAACTTCCTGCAGAATGTATGAGCGTGTAGTTCATACTCTTTTCATAAGATTAGCAGTAACTTTACAAGTCGACACTACGTTCAGATATTTCTGTTCACATTTTTCGATTACGTATAAGAGCGAGGAGCGAAGAAATGCTCAACAATGAATACACATTGGGTCAGGGAAAGAAACATACCCCTTGCGGCACCAACAATTATCTGCTGCAGCCCTCTCAAGGTTGTGCTTCTTGAAGTCAATACGAAATCACAAACCACAAGGGCTGCCACCTTTTAAGAAGAATATCTGGTGGCTACGTTGAATGACAGGTTTTTCTGTAAAACTAAAGGTAGCAAAGAGCTAGATTTTTTGTTACAGGTGTTTCCTGTACATATTCAAGAAGCGACGTCATTTGGTTAAATCTTAAGGTGACTCCATTACTACCGAGCGAAAGCATTGGATCACCGGAAGTAAAATTCTCATCTAGAGGTCGCTTATTCTTAACACTGAAAATTCTTGCACAATTTTTCAATCACACTGAATCTTTTTACATTAGAATAACGAACTGAATTCCGTGCATCATATTTCTTTAGCAATGTGTTGTAGATTAGAAAATGCAATATAAAGGAAAGATTAATAAACGAGTTTACAAGATTTTAACCTTTTAACTTAATGGTTTATAGGAAACTCAATACATTTATATGCAATGATAATATCGTTAATGCATTTACAGGGAATATATAATTTATTTCCTTCATTTGAACACTATTTCCGTCCAACATTTTATTTTAGGAAATGGTAAAATCTAATTATCTTGTCTCAATTTTTACCATCGTGGTATTAATTTTATGCATATCAAGTTTACACATTTAAATCCAAAGAAATAAAATAGTTTGAAATTCATAGAACTAATTACTGAAACTCAAAGAAAGCTCTGGTTAAAAATATAACTTATAAAAGTTCATGGCAAATTATTAGTTTAAAACATAATCGCATGTTTAATTAGATATTTTGGTTTTCGTTCCTATTTTGCTTGCCTGTTTCATATGTTTGTGGTGTTCCAAATATAATAGCATAGTCAAGTAGTCTTAAAGCTTCAAAAAATGTCTAAAAAGAAAACAATACAATGATAAAACTGGTTTATAGGTATTTCAGCGGAATGAAATGTTCACCTTCAGCAGAACAAAAATAAATAGCAATTGGTTACAGTCCCAAATTTAAAAACTTCAAAATACGATTCGTGAAGATTAAATCAGGTAATAAAATGGCCAATAGCAATTTTGGTCTTGTAAAACGTCTACCATCATCAGGACAGTAAACAATGGAAGGTTGGTGGTTGGATTGTTTAGATTAATGGCCATATTTGGCCAAGCTGCACCAATCACAACAGAAAAAGTCAAGCAACGGATATACACATACGGAAGGCGAATTAGAACCAGGTTAAAATACGGAAATAGAGCCTGGGCCATCTACAACTCGTAGGTTGCAAGGGCAATGGGTAGACCCACTGACCCACGGTGGCTCCAACAACGAGAGGAAAACGCGAGTTTAAATTGTTTGGATTTTTCAAGCCCAAGGGCAAAATCTGGCCTAGCTGCCTCAAGCAATGTCTGTTCCGTCAAATACATGGGCATACACACAGAAGGGAAGATTTTACTGACGTAGGTAGAAAGAAATACACTCAGAGTAGTTACAGAAATCGAACCTGCGCTGAATACAGCTTGCAGGCTGCTAGACGGCCAACCCACATTAACAAAAGTAGTTGAATTTTCATCAGGCTGGAGAAACCCGAGCTACCTATGACAGACCGGGATCAATTCTGAAGGGAACGGTACGCAATAACCAAACGAACAAAATTGAGTTTAATATGTTTGGAAAGTTACCACAGCTCGTTTTTCCAATAGCTCTTCCAGGTCACATGTTTCAAAGGGCTATTTTTAAACATTCCATTATTCCAATTATCTCTATATCTTTTTTATCGTTCCATAAAAATAATTCTTTCTTGAATGTTAGAAATCCTAATGGTTTCATGCAGAGTATTTCCTCTTTTACATTCTTTTAAACAACCAAATAAGAAACCACAAATGTAAATAAAAACGAAAGGAAGGTAGGCATTATAAATCATTCCGATTTCCATGAATCTATGTCGGATCAAACGTTTTCAAATTCCAAGTAATCTGAGGTTTTAAAGAAAATACATGCATATCTAATCCTTATCAAAGGAAAATCCTTATTTAAATATTTTGATCTTTTAACATAATTTCTCAGTAATCTTTTTATCTCCTATGTACAAGACTGACTAAATCCTCTGTTATCTTCCTAAAGAAACATTTATATTGGTCTTATTTTGTTCGAATCCGGATTCTTTAAAAACTCCAAACTTCCATTCCTCAAGTAACAGCCGAATTTAATGTAATACAAAATAAATTCGAAAGTAGTACAAGTGCATTTAAGGTTTTATTTTATCTTTCTGTATAATGTTCTTTAAAATAAACAGCATGCATTCTTCATTGCACTTTGAAGTGTGTAAGAGTAACTTTGTAATCGTATTTGAAGTTATGTCATATGTCCAATCATATTTAAAGTTATGTCAAATTGCAGAAAAATACTTTTATGTATCCAATATTGGGAAATTAGTCAACCAATTGGTCTAGTGGTCGTGATGATGGTCTGCTGATCGAAATGTTTCTTGCTCGAATCCATGGATGTTTTTCCGTCTGGTATGAATGTGTGTCGTCCCTATAATTGGATTGTGAGAGCCTCTGTGGTTTGGGATCCAGATTTAAGTTAAAGGATATAGCACAAAATATTTCTTTTCAGCGGTTCCCTGCACACTTCGGCATTTTCGGCAATGAAAATGCCGATTTTCTTGCAAAGAAGGCTACTCTAGTCCTAAAGACCTATAGGACCAGTGACTTTTCATACGGCGAAGTTAATCATTCTTATGAAACTCAAGAAGTTTTTCAAGTGTGAGTAATTAACAACTGTCCAGGAGCAAGAGTCGGACGGTACTTAATATGGAGATTTCTGTTCTCGACGCCCCACAGTGCGTTATTTTCGTAATCTAGGTGGAAAAATTCAATTTTTTTAGTGTCGCAGATTGTCAAAAATACATCATATCTCAAAAATAGTATATCCAATTAGCAAGGTCACGAGGGTATTTTTATAAACAATTTATCCTAACAGGAAGTACAGGGGCTCAAATTCTGATTTTCTGCGTTGACTGTAAAATGATCCTGACGAATGCGTATCTGTTCTTTGAGTATAATTGAAAAGTATAGGTTCTATATTTTCTTTAGCGCAATTTGTGGGATACTATCGTTATCTTCTGATTATCAAGGTATATCTACGTGTTTTTATTCTTTTTAATACTATTTCATTAATTTGCAAGATGGTTTTGAATTTGTAGCTAATTGGCATCTAAAGCAACTGCAAATTTCAGAATTTAACTAGACTTAACACATTATATAACCGTATATTACCAAAACATTACATGTGGCTTATAGCCTAACTCATTTCGTGTGTGCACAACGCAAATTTTCTTGCGCAAATTTGCGAAAGTGATAAATTTTCCTTAAATTTCAGAATGATCATGGAAATTTCTCATCAGTCCATTTTTAACATTGGGGTCAAAAATTCGAAGCAAACAAAGATGGATGTTATTACGACATATGTTTTTCAGGAACTGGGAGTATCTTTGTTACCAGATAGTGTTTTAAATAGCATTAAAGTGAAAATTCAAAGTTCCTGTCAAAACATTGAGCTAAAGTGGAGTGAAGTGGGCAGACACAAAGAACGATTCCTTAGAAAAAATGTTCATTGGGTTCATTGGCTTGAAGGAAATCTTTCGTTTTTACATTATATAAGTAGTGATCTATCGAGTAATTCACAAATTGGTTTAACAAATAGGCCTGGAAGACCTCAAAAAGATTTCAAGCCTACAGTTCGAAGTCCTAAAAACGAAGTCACAAACCTTGTAGATACATCTCAAGAGGAATTGTCAGTGGCCACAGAAGTAAAGTTACGAAAGACGGGAAAAAGCGATTCCGCCTCAATTGTCAGAGTTCTTTGTTACTTCTAAAAGAAGTACAGCAATGAAAATGGCACGTAGATCTTTTATTAAAATAACCAGTAAAATTGTCTGCAAATCAAGCACTTGCACTAATATTTGACGCCAATCTTTCCATTTACCGATAAAAAAATTATGCGTCAACATGTAAAGGACATCAACTTTAAATTATATGCCCCTGATTATGAAGTTAAAACAGGTAAATAGTTATGTTATCCTTCCGGGATGATCATCACGGAAATATAAGCTGAAGTACAAGTACAGTCACTTATCAACCACACTGTTAGGCGGTTATGTTAAGTTCAAGAACAAGTTCTTGAGACTTTGGTTTTGTCAAAATTATAGTACCTTAAATACAATTATAAATTGGGGTCGCGATGGAGCTAAACAAAATAGATACCAACAAAAATTTTCAGAACAGCATCAATCTGACCAAAGTGTGTTTCGTATTTCTATGGTACCTTTACAAACGAGTTGCTAGTACAAACGAGGGTAAAAAAGTTATTTGGCAAAATCCTGCACCATCTTTGACCAGACACTGTCGTCCGATTGAATTTCTTTTTGCCAAGGAATCAGTATTAATTACTATGGAAGCAAATAATGTCGAAAATCAAATTACTATGCTCTCACCCACAAAAGTATTTCTAAATGAGATGGAAGTTCTTGTAAAGGCTGCATTAATTGTCTATATGGTAGATACTAAAGTGTGTAATGTTGTATCGTCATATAAATCAACCCAAACATGTTATTTGTGTGGATCAAAACCAAGCGAAATGAATAACCTGAATATTGTTTCACAAAAAGTCGTCGACAAAAACTTTCTTTTAGATTATCACCCTTGCATTCGTAGATACGTTTCTTTATATGTTTACTCCATATCTCATACAGGCTTGAAATTAAATCGTGACAAGTTCAGGGATTAGAAAATAAGAACAAAGTGGCCCAAAAAAAGAAGCAAGTGCAAGATAAGTTTAAAACTGAGTTAGGTATGTTGTTAGATATGTCCAAACAGCAAGCTTGGAATAATAACGATGGAAATGCCCCTCGCAAATTTTTTAGAAATGCTGAGAGGTCTGCCGAAATAATCAAGCGCTTCTATGTCACATTAGAATGTTTAAATTCCGATTTCCAGATAAACTTAGATAAGTTTGCTGTGTACTCGAAACACGTACAAGCTATTTACCTCAGAGAGTATTCTTGATACCCAATGCCCGTAACTGTACACAAAATACTGATCCATCGAAAGGGTATTATTGCATCTTGTATTCTTCCAATTGGTCAGTTCTCTGAAGAAGCGCAAGAGGGAAGAAATAAACATAATAGGCAATAGAGAACTATTTACTAAGAAAACGTCAAGAACAATACGAATACAGATTTAATGAGTAGATTACTCATCACCTCAGATCCACTCATTTCAAGTTTGTGTGAGCAAAGCCTAAAACTAAACACAGTCAAATATTTCCAGAAGTGTTGAAATTTGTTGGAAGAACCCTTACTTGATTTGAACACATCAGTAAGCTACTTAGACAGTAGTGATTCCGAGTAAATATTTTCCCTTCCCGTTTTTCCTACTATATGTATCTGATTTATTATAAAAAATAAATAGTTTAAGTATTCAGTATTATTCAAGAGTATAATAACAAAAAATTGCAAAATACGATTTCTAATTTTTATGAACGGAGTAAAATTGATCGATTTCTTTAATTTTATCATATTTTTGTTTTAAATACTGACAAAAATTGTTAAACCCACTCAAACTAGTAATTTATTACTTATTGACTTAAAATTACTCAAAACCAGTAAATGTTTGATGCAATAATTTTGTCCACCTAGATTGCGAAAATAACGCACTGTACACCCCAAGAAGAGCTGCTGTTGCTTGCTTTAGACCAGTGGTCACCAAAGTGGTCGATATAACATTGTTAGATGTCGATTTGGGCTCAGGGGTCGATAGAAAAATATTAGATAAAAATATCCAAAGTGGTACTCCCTTTTTGCTTGAATTTCCAAACATGGTGTCAGCTGGTTTCAGTCATGTTAATTTCATTTTAGCAAAACAACAAATATAAGCTAGATATAGAATTCCGTGGCTATTTAAGGCTGAAACGTACTAATTTTGAACCCAATAATGCTAATCTTGTCAAGAGTCACTTATCACACCCTTCACATTGACAACGCTCTCTCTCTCTAGTAAATTGTATTCTAAGTTAATAAGTCTTATTGTCATATATACAGGGTCTCCTCGACTTACGACCGAGTTCCGTTCAGACTGACAAGTCGTAAGTTGGATTTATATTTTTCAACACTATTTTCATTCAAACGGGTTTTAAAAATTGTACTTAAAACACAAAAATTAAATCTATGTACATATAATTATTGTACATAATGTGAAAAATACATAATATGTACTCTATTGTATCTTTTTGACCCTACCAATGTAGTAATATTTCTTTATTTATTATTTTTATTTATTTTTGTGGTCGTAAGTGCAGATGGTCGTAAGTAGCATTGGTTGTAAGCCGAGGAGAAAGTGTATAGGGAAGATTATATTATTTCTATCTTGCTATCTAAATTAAATTTTATACATTATTTATCCCTCCTGTCAAATGTGCAATGTTAAAAAGGACGTCGAAAACAAAAACGTATACTTTTGACGCTAAGCAATATAATAATGTAGCGCGGACATTAATACCACGCCATCTAAGACTTTAAAGACGCGCAGGCGCAGAACAGCTCCCCTGCGTGAATCTGAATGAGACCCGTCAGTTAGGACAAAGTAGTGAGGGAGAACAGTTGTCCCTTCTTCCTCGAGAATCTTTTAAACTTAAATATTATGATACAGTGCCCATATAACGATTGTTTCTAATTAATGTCAAATGTTTAGTGTTCGTGTTTGTAAAAATGTAATGTCTTTTGTTAGTAAGAATAAACTTAATTGCCTGAGAGAGCTAGCCTTGTGTTATAATAATATATACTATATTATACAGACAATAAACACTGTAACTATAAAATAAACAATCTAAAAACTCACATAAGAGTCCATTTTGCTTGTCCTATTATAGTTACGTAATAGTAAAATAGAGAGTTGATAAAAAGTCAAGAAGCTCTTGAAGGGGTCGACGGTCAAAGAAGTTTAGCGACCCCTACTTTAGACTATTGACTGCAGACGATTGCTTACGGGTGTATTGGTGTAGCACCCCCGAATTGCAGGTCATGTGACACTCGTCAACCTACGACGGCCGAATACTTGGACGCGTGCTTTGCATTCAGAAGTTTTGATAGTGTCCTGTCGAAATATTGGAGATCATGGAGTATAATGGCTTGGGGACCAATGTCCAGCATTTGTAAATAACAACATAATTGGATTGTGCCTTGCCACGTATGAATGTGAGGTGTAACGTGAACTCCCCCCCTCCACATGGTGCACCAGGGTAACTCGAAGTGGTTCACAAATCTGCCCTTGTTGTGCCGTAATGAATAATATTCAATGGGCTGAGCATTAGAAAAAATTGAAAATAATACTCAAATTCCTATTTTAGAAAAAAACTGAAAATTCTGGAATGATAATTTTAGACTCTAACTTAATATTTATCAGAAATTTACTGACACGAAGTATCTTGGTATAGTTGGTTGAAGCCTTCATATTCCACAATCAAACCAGCAGTAAAATGTCGCATGTACACTGTAAATAAAACCAATACAATAATTTACGTTGCAACTTAAAATGCGTAAGCTAGACACAATCATTAGCGAAGCGAAATTGTTCCGAGGCTTGAAGCGGAACTATTATGAGGCTTACGTAAAACTATTTTGAGGTTTCAGCGAAATAGTTGAGATTAGAACAGAAACCATTAATGATGTTTAGAATAAAATTATGAAGTTCGGGAATGAGATTGCTGAGGAGTGCAATGCATTAATGATGTTTCACTCTGCATTACAAATCGGTTAAAGAGTGAGGGGTATAGTTAAAATAAAATATACTTCCATTGTTCTTTTTAACATCGTGTGGATGACGACAATACAGTTTAATTGTTCGTTTCCGAAACGTGACAACTCCAGTTAGGTCTTTAATATTTTATAGTTTTCGAGTCTAAAAAATATGAGCTATTAATTTCGTCCAAAGTTACATTTTCTGCAATGAATAAAATAAATAATTTTATTTTGACATTTATATGACCATAAAAAACATTTAAAATACCTGGACATGTCTTCTTTTGGAAATAAACGATTAAAGTTTAATTGAGGATACATCGATGGTGTTTTGGCAAAAGTCGTAATCTATTAATGAAGTTATTTTTGTGCTTTTACAACCATATTTTCGTTTAAGACCCCTTGCAGGAGTCTTAAAAAAATAAAATTGAAGTAAATTAAATCTTATAAAAGTTATTAAAGTATATGTTTAACTCCTTAGGGGGTTAAATGAATAATCATTTCTTAATATGCCTTTGAATCTATCTTTGCAGTAATAAGCACCAAGATGTTTTTTATGAGCTTGTTAATTCCCTTTTCAATAATTAGAAACCATCTTGGATGTCATTTGGAAAATGATAATGTGTTTTTAATAATAATTTGCCGCATTGAATTTTTCTTATCGAGTACTATTAACCACTTATTTCCTTTAGTGACATTTCAATGGGAGAGTGGTTAGTCCTTTGATTCTCAGTGCAAGAGTTACTCAGTTTAAATCCTAGATGTAAGTAGTGGCGTAGACACTAAAAGCGTTGCAAAAATTAATAGGGTTAACAGATTCAGCAAACAAATTAAAATATATTTCAGGTAAGAACTTGGTAGACATTGTTTTGTTACACTGAAAATTTTAAAATTGCAGGACGGAGGTTTTCAGTGAAAGCATAAATACCTCAGACGAGAAATTACTTCTGGGTGAAAACTAATTTTGATTTATTGGTTTTGCTATGTTGGGCACTTATTTCTAAGAAATAACCCTGACATCGTATTCGAGTTACTTGCCAAGTTACGCCATAAGTTGGTTGCTTTTGGGGTTTTATGGCGCAAGGGCCGTATTTGGCTATGCTGCGCCAAATATATAAAGATATATATAACATCAAATTACGCATGAGTCAAGAAGGTTTTAAAACACTTGGGCCCTCCGTATTTAACGGAAAAATAATATAAGTTTTATTTTAAAAATAAGATTCGACAGTAGAGATGTACTTAGTTTTTAATTGCTTTTAATTAAAAAACCCCTTTATTTAATAGAAACTGAAATAGTATTTGACTCCCTCTTTCAAAAATTCTAAGGGTTTCAACAAAAAGTACTGTAAATTTTAAAGTTAAAAACTATAGTAAGAATCCTTAGATATGCATAAAATAGTCGTAAAACTACAATTTACTATATTTTTAGTCTTAAAAACATAAAAAACAACTGATAAGTGATATTTCATTCAAGGAACGCCAAAATGTTGCAATGTTTTACATTAAGCAATTTGAGAAAATGTTTCATTAAACGTATCAAAAGCTTTCAATGGAATTTTGTTTGCTTTAAGTGTAATTGGGATTCAGTATAATAAATAATGTCCATCGTATCTTTTTACTTAAAATAAACACCCTCTCACCAGTATTCAAAACTCCAAAAATTTAGAATCACCTCAAAAATCTAAACCTTTAGGAACCATTCGTGGTTCAAAATTACTTGGTGCTGTCCTTGGACCTTGCCCTTCGGATAGCCCGTTGCTCCAGTGGAACGTTAATTAAAATACTACCTACATTATAAACCGTTAAGCAAACACGAGAGATTTTCAGCATTATGACTTTTACTAATCTCCACTAAAAGCTGCTTTTTCAATATCCTTTTGAGCAAATGCAAATCCCCACGAAGCATCGGTAAACCACACCTTTCTGAATACACACAATCCCGACGTAAATGTAACAAAGTAGTCCTTCTCCATTCTTAAAACCGTCGAGCCCATATCCTGTGATCTTTCCACCCATCGTTAAACCATACCTTGACAACCTATACTCGTTATGCACCGGGTTAAAGAAACGCCACTGAATCAACGCGCTGCTCGCAACACGGAAATGGCTCAAAAACAAAAACACAAAAAGAACACCATCTCCCGTTATTATTCGAGATCAAAATCGTCAAAATGGCGCCTGACAAGAGCCATCGTTCTAAAGACCAGCGTCAGGCTCACGTGTGGGTATGATTAATAACGGGATAGTATAAAAGGGCCCCTGTCACATAAATCATGAGGGACCTATCAGACTTTAGGAAATCGGAAAAACGCCGGCTTCCCCCTCCATTGTCTTTCTCACAATGCTTTTTAAAAACCAAAGATATGAAAGATTGGAATACTGGTTTTTATTTATTTTATTTCGTTTTTTTTAAGGAAGCGGGGTTTTTTTTTATCTCAAAAGACGTTTTCATTTTTAGCGGTGTGTTCTTGTTTACGTGACAAAAATGATAAGGCGGGTGACATGACAGTGGAAAAATGAGTCTACGGTTTCCGCTTTTTCTGTTTTTCGATTTCTTATAGTCCTGTAACTGAAGCTTGTTTGCGAACGCTTAATGAGTTGTTAAAACAAAGTGATTCTCGAACCCCTTCAGGGGGCAGAGGACAGAAGGAAGAGCTTTCGGGATGTTTTTCTTTGAGTTAAAGGTTCGCGTTACTGCTCTGATCAGTATTAGAACACGTTATTTTGTTGGTTTAAGCTCTCCATATTTTAACAATGATACTAATATCGCATTGGTATCAAGAAGAGTTTAAATTAGAAGATTAAAGTCGGTATTGGCTGAACACGAAATTATTTCTGAACAGATACTGGTTGATTGAGTTAGATTTTATGGAGCAAGGGTCATATATCCAATGCCATGTCTAATACAAAACGTTGCTCGATGGCTTTGTCCGCTGCGAGTTGTAGATTGGCCAGGATCCATTCCTCCCTGGATGTATTCATAAGCTTGACTCATACGTAGACTGAGCATTGTTGTTGGAGCTTGTAGACATTGTCAACATTGTTGTTGAGTTGTCAACATTGTTGTCAAGTGTGACCAACGTGTTGGCTTGTAGTCAGGTGACTATTCTAGGGAAAAATATCTGGGTTGACCAATTTGGTATTTTATCACCTCTTGGCGATAAAACATCTTATGACAGGGTAGATGTATGAATGCGCATTTTTATACAGTAACGACAGAAATAGTGAAATCGCCAGTCTACTACTATGCCGAGAGGACTAATCAGATGAATCAATGAATGGGCGTCTTCTCCCGTGGACCAATAAGATGTTTAACGTTCGTTACGTCCCGGCAGACGAAAGTAGTCTAAGGGTCAGGTCACTACTAGTTTTGGTCACACGATCCTGTGCACATAAGAAGATTTCCATTCACCCTATTTTTATATTTCCTCCTCTATGGTGTACTTATATCTTCTGTGTTAGTCAAACTTTCCTTGTGTGTATGCCCATTTACTTGACGTTGTTTGGCGCAGCTTGGCCGAATGCGGCGCTTGCATCGTAAAACCAACCAATCAAATACAAGACAACCAACGTCAAACAATGATCATACACGCAAGGAAAGTTTTACTGATACAATGGAATGCAATACATCCTGAGTAAATTACAGGAGTCCAATCTATGACGCCTAAAACTCGGAGGTTTCTAGTGCAGTGGTCAAGTCACTCAGTCATGGCGGTCCTTGAAGGAACTACTACTGATAGAAACGAAGTATGTTTTCATTTTAACCCAGCAAAAGGTGCGTCTGATTGGATCATAAATGGTCACATAGGATACCTCCTACCCAAGACTCTATTTGTACCAAGAGTGCTATATTAGGTACCCACTTGTTTGTCTAGTTGAATTTAAGTGTTATTCACGTAATTATTGAAATATGAAAAGAAAAAAAAGGCGTGTGAAGAATCTCCTACTCCTATTGATTCAAATTCGATTACTCCTGTTGCTATCCCTTTCCCTTTGGGATTGATCCCGGACCGTCACCAATAACCTGTTGTGCTGCTTCAGTGTGACGTTAATTAACATACCTACCAATTGCTATCCCATTCTGAAAGACCGTAAGGTCAGGAAATAAAAACCGTTACTTCTAACAAGGACAATCACTAACAACCATGGGCTTATAAGCAAAGATCGGAATCTAGGACCTACTGGGGACAAACAAACACAATTACCACTATTCCATTAGACGACAAAAATTAACATATAAACTACATATACATCAACAAAAATGTTTAACCTTCGTGGTGGTTGTCTCGATAAGGTATCTCGTCATTAATAAAATTGTACGATATCTCGTCATTTAGCAAAATTAATCAGATCTCGGTGGACGATATCTCGTCATTTAGCAAAATTAATCAGATTTCGGTGGACGATATCTCGTCATTTAGCAAAATTAATCAGATCTCGGTGGAGGATATCTCGCCATTTAGCAAAATTAATCAGATCTTGATGGTCGATATATCATCATTTAGCAAAATTAATCAGATCTTGGCGGACGATATCTCGTCATTTAGCAAAATTAATCAGATCTTGGAAAACCATATCTGGTCGAAACCAGTTGGAGGGTTAGCATCAATTACTATAGGTAATATCAGAAAAAAGATCCACGATATTAACTAAAAATCCATAAAATGGGGTGAGTTTGGACCACAGTTGTGCGAAATTACGGCACTCCAATTAGTGAAAATAAATTACAAGAAAATCCCAAATCATTACTGGTCGAATATACTACCAATGAAGGTAAACAATTCCGGTAATCAGCACTCTCCTTTCGATTCGTGTTCCATCATCCATGATCCGAAAAAAGTGCGGTACGTAGCATGGAAAAAGAAAAAAAGACAACGTATCTCTCTCTGTCGCAGTTCCCTTTTTCTTGGAGTTTATGCTCCATTCATGTTTATTTTCTCCCTTCTAACTAGGATCACCCAGCTGACTATGCATCAGCACACGGGTCGGCTATTTCTCTATACCTAAGGGGCCTATTTTGGTATGTTTTCCGACATTCCTATTAAATCAACCTGGTACCAAATAACTCCCACAGGGGTTATATATATGTTCCCATACCCCCAGTCATCCTCTGACATTAACTTGTTCTTTATACGAAATATAAACGCTGTAGCAAAAGAAGACAAAAAGAGCAGCAACGAATTTGTTGATGGCAGATTAAAAGGACGCGTATCGTCCTTTGCAGAGAGGGCTAACGAAGACAGGATGGTTTATTAAGTGCTGAATTTACGCCACTCCTTAAATAGGGTCATAAATTACATTTATGTTTTATTCATTGAAAAAGGGATTAACCGCAATGAATTCTTGACGAACGAAATTAAGAACGCAATCATAAGCCCAGTGCTCGGATTTCGTTTGTACGGATGGGCCTCTCATAAAAATTCGGACTCGTTTTGCGTTGCCGAGCTGGGATTGAGCGAATTTATATTCTTGTTGGAAAATAAATTAGAGGGTTTTTAATTTCCTAAATGCACGATAAAAGTGGTCGGTATTAGTCACGGAATCGCGAAAGGGTTTCTTTTTTTATGAATCTTCTCCAGTTACCATTCCCCGAAAGTGATTTGTGCTGCTGTTTTTTTATGGTTCGGCTGTAAAGCGTATCTTTTTGGTATTAACATGCGTGATGTACTATACTTGTTTATAGCGTTTTTACTGCTTGTGTGTCGTGAAGAAAAAAGCGATGGTAAATCGACAAACAAGACAAACTATTTAAGAAACAAAACCCCAAAATACATTGACTCTAATGGAGTATACTAATCCTTATAAATAGTAAAAATCAAATGCTACATGTATGTTCATTACTCGGCAGTTCAGATACTCATTCACGGATGTGATTTGAGTTGCTGGTTTTATGGTTCGGCTGTAAACCGTATCTTTTTACTATTAAATGCTTGGTGAATTACACATGTTTAGTGCATTGTTACTAATAGGGTTTCGGTACGAAAAAATGAATGTAAGGCGATTAACCGAACTACTTAGAGACTAAAAATGCATCGACGAACAGTTGAGAACAAAAATCAAGTGGCTACATGTGTATTTATTTCCTAGCAGTTCAAATACCCATTCATGGAAGTGATTTACGATGCTGTTTTTATGGTTTGGTTGTGAAGCATATTTTTTTACTATTAACATGCTTGATGATTTACACATGTTTATGGCGTTTTTACCGCTAGGCACTCCAGAAAAATGACTATATATTGAGGCAGATATTTGAAATTTTTGTCCCGTCCATCATAAGTCAGAGTTTCTGAAGTGAATTTCAAAATATACATTCATGCAGTACAAGAATGACAATAAATCACTATCGACTATTTTAAAAAACAATCTACATTAGCTCAGGTGTAAGTGTGACACGATCTCTATTATTTTAGTTCTTGACTAGTTCTGAAATTGAGGTAAATATTAAATTTTTTAAGGTATACGTATACACTAGATTTTATTTTAAATTTTAACCTTAAAAATCCAGTTTTTCCAACAAGTCATTGATTTATGCTTAAAATAATTTCAGTGAAAACAAAATCAGAATAAGCTAATTATTAATTAGCTAATTTAGATATAATGAGATAATTAGCATGTTTTTTGGACAATGATATTTTAAATTCTTATTTGTTCAGAAATACAATTCCTGTTAGAAATTATTACTTATATTATTTTTCATGTTTTGATCTTCAATCAAATTGCTAGAGAGAATACGTTATTTTTTACAAATGTTTTAACCAAGGAAGTCTAAAAAAAACAAGATTTTTCAGGAATTTTAACACTTAAAAATCAACTAAAAATTCATTTCTTAACTAAAAACTATGATTGAGGTTTGGAACATCCACTGTATTATATAGATTATAATGACACAAAAATAATTATAATAGATCAATTCATTGTTGAGTTATCACTGTCTGAACGAAGCATCCTATTGCAAAAACACAGTTCTTCAGAAATTGAATTTAAAATTTTGGAAAGATGTTTGTACTGGTGACAGTACCTAACAAAAAAACCCTTGTAACTAGAAGAGTATCCCGAATAGTTACAAGATCTTGGTATCGTTTAAAAGCTCAGAAATTGGGAATTAGTTTTTAGGCAATAAAAATAAAATCCATATCCTGGTCAATTTTCGTGATTTCAAGTGTATATATACACCTTAAATATGTTTCCATAGTTTGCAAAACTTGTGTGGTCAACAGTTCCCAGGTTTTCATTATCAAGAGAAAAATATGTTTTGTTATAAAATCTAGCTTGATGAGTTCCAAACCATAGACACACCATATAAAATTTCTAGGGAAACATAAACCAAAAATATATCGACAAATGGAATATGTTAATCCTTATTAACACTCTGGTGGTTGTCTCGACGAGATATCTCGTCATTAGAAGAAAACTGACCGCATCTCTATCTCGTTATCATCAAAAATCTTCAATATCTTAATGACGAGATATATCTTCCTTAGCGAAATTGGTTATGCATTGATGGACGAGATATCTCGTCGAAACTCCTTGGATGGTTAATAGTAGTCATCAGCTAATGTATGTTTATTACTCAGTATTTCAAACACTTATTCATAGATCGATTGGAATTTTGTATGTAGGTAGACAATGGATTCATTTAAACTTTTCGAAAGTGAGGTACGCATGGGATTCTACCTACTTAACTCTGTGAGAATCGCAAAATTTAAGACAATGCAGTGTTGTTTTTACTACACTTTATGACGAAATAATCACAATACACTTAAACAGTACAATACTCTTTATGACTAAATAATGACATCTTTCTAAAGAATCCATGTATTCGTTAAACCTTTAAAAAACGATTATATTGTTCATTTCCTTAAGTCTTAAATAGTAGCATCCTTCTTTGGAACGATTCTATTGACCTTTCTTAGAAATAGAATCCCTTGGAACGATTATATTGGCCCATTCTATGGAATGGAATCCCTTGAAAAAATTCTATTGGTCCTTTCCTTAGAATGTAATCCTTTAGAGAAGAATTCTATTGCTCATTTCCTCACAAAATAATCTTTTAAAGAGATTCTGTTAACCAAGAAGGTTAAAACTGGTTAAAAGTCATGCTGGGTAGGTAGGTATTTAATTAACGTCACACTGGAGCAACAACGGGCTATTGGTGACGGTCTGGGAACAACACCCGAAGGGAAAGATCCGAGGAAAACACCACGCAATTTTGAACCACTGTCAGATGACGAGGTCACACCTGAGCTGGCACCCGACTCTCCAAACTTCCACATCACGCCAACGTGAGGACATTTGACGCCCGACAGATTTAACGAGCACCAGCCCCCTTGGTACACGATGGTCTTTGGTTGGATTCGAACTCGAAACCCTCCGGTTGCTAGTTCGTTACTCTTCCAACCGGGCTACGGCGGCCTCCAAATCATGCTGGGAAGACTGCAGGTTTCAAGGTTTAATTATGTGTGGGAACTCTTCAGATTGTTAAAATGGATAAAGTTAGGTTCATTATAGCGGAAAAGTATTTTCTCCTATGATATTAGTGTAGGAGGTATCCAATCTCAGTGTTCTGAATTGGCATTGAGACATAAGGCGCCCACCACTTCTTTAAAAGACTAAAAGTACAATTTTTTATCACGTACAATCTGCACAATAAACACAGATGTGCCTTTTTTACCCTTTCAAGGATTAACAAATAGGCTCAAAATTTTCAGTCATGTGGTCTTGAAGGAAACGCAAATTACAAACATCATGTAAATGAAAAATACTCGGGAAATCCAAGATGCTAAGTTAGAAAACAATAAACGATGAGACAAATAAATAATTTTCCTTTCTTTATGGTTAGGATTACATTGTTAGGTGACGATTGAGTTTAATATTTATATATTCGTTGCCTTATCGCCTTCGACTTGACTACTTTTCATATTTTTAAGGTTTACTTTGAATTTATTACTTTGCGCCGGAGTAACATAAAGGAAAATGTAATTTGTACAAAATAAATTATTCTGACTGCTACAGAATTCTAACAGCCTTCAGCCGATTTAAATCGAAATTTGCTAGTTACTCTTTAGACTCAAATAGCAGCAGAGAACAGGCAATATGTATTGCAATTCTATTCTATTTTATTATAATATACATATTGCTACATGTTTAGTGTAGGCACAAGATACGTTCCAAACATCCGTAAGGATAGTATTGTATCTTGCAATATCATATATCAATGTCAGAGACGAGTTTTGGACAAAGATTTCCATATAACAAATATACATAAATATAATTTTCTATGCAGCATAGCGAACAGTGACGTATATCAAAAATATGCTGCTTTTATATCAACGTATCCTTCACTTTCCTTTCAGAATATTTCTTCAGAAACATTTTAAAGTGGAATCATATGTATGTAGCGAGTACTGTCATTCATGAAATATTAAGAGAATTAACTTTCAGTTCGATCTTTTTGTGAAAAAATAAACCAACCAATGCGTTAACATTATTTTATGTTTAAATTAATTACATCTTTTAAATTATTCCTTTAGGTGGGTAGGCAGTTGAATTTAAGTCGCACTGGAGCTATTGGTGATGGTCCGAGATAAATTACGATGAGAAATCATGGATAACATCTTGTAATTTCAAGCCACGGTCAGATGACGAGGTTTGGAGGTGGGCTGGCACAACACTCTCCAAATTTCTACACCACACCAACGCGGATTTTTGATTTAACCCTCCAAGTTTTGACGAGATATCTGGTCCATCAATATATTGCTAGTGTATTGATGATGATGGGATCAAGATCTGGTTAGTCTAGATCTTATTAGCATCTGACTAGATCAAGTCTGGTCTAGTCATTAGATGAGATATCTAATCTTAGTTAGATATCTCATCTAATGATGAGATATCTCGTTGATTACTACCTGGTCAACATTACATCAATACTTCAGATTCCTCGTCGAAACAACCACCAGGATTAAGATTAGCGTTCTGCAAAGAACACGCAGGCCAATTTATTTTGCGTAAATACTGCTAAGTGGAAAAATTAATCCCAAAATTAAAATCGAGTCATCGTTTATAAATGACATATTTTACTCTAAAACCTAATTGCCTCATATTGTACGAGGTTGAGTCAATAATTATCCGCAATCCTCATTTAAATAAAAACAGACATCTTTCAATGACATCATTCTTCAACATAGTCCCCTTGCTTTTGAATGCATTTGCTCCAGAGTTGCACAAATATTTTTGTGCCTCCCCAAAAAGGGACTTTGACTTAAAAAAGGGAATTCACGCACTGCGTCTTTTAATTCTTATGCTGTGGTGAATGTCTAATTTGCCACCTCATAAACAATAGTCACTCGTCTGTGTAAGACCCATATGACGTATATCATAAATCGTTGTTATCGTCAGTTTCATTAGCTGATGGTCGTCTAGCTTCTTACCTAACGTTTGTGCCTACATTTTCAAATTTTTCAATCTATTTGTAGTTGCTCTTTCAATCCATTAGAAGTCACATAGTTTCCTGTTATAGCACCGAAAATCAGATGAAATTCGGCCCCTATACACTTTCAAACTACGAGAAACGGATCATCGAAAATTGTTGCTTGGTGCAACAATTGGCAAAGCAAACCCATCATATTTAGCGTCACGGAAGCGATATCATCGACGCTTTCATGAAATAGACGCAGCATTTACGCGTCACTTCATATTATTTCTCCCGATCGCTGGATTTGAAGATCCCTTACTTAGTTTTGGGCGAAGGAAAAAATATTGATGTAGACTAAGTTGATGAAAATGATGAAAACCGCTAATTTGAATTTCGATAGTCAATCGACCCAAATTAATTCCCAAGCTCACCTGACCTATAATTTTGACACTTTTATGGAAGCGACCCCACCCAAATGATACGTCTATTTCTTGGCTACACGATAGCCAATTGGTAGTCACGAATTAGCAACCGAAGGGTTACGATTTCGAAGCTCGATCCAACGAAAGACCTTATCTGGCCGAGGTTCACAATTATTAGGCGTTTTCCTTGAATCTTTCTCTCTAGGATTGATCCCGGACCATCACCAATAACCCGGTGTGCTGCGCCAATGCGACGCAAATTCAACTACCTACCTCCGTCTATTTGATTATAAGGTAACTGAGCGATACTTAGTTGACCTAGCAATTCCTCCAAACCTAGACTAGAAACAAGATGCGAGTGAAAACAGAGTCTGCCAAGAGAAATATAAATACAACTACATTTGGAATAATTATTGACTAACTCTTGTATCAATAGAACGACGATTATTACTCCCTTTTATAACCGTGTATTATAAATGCATATTTGAATTGGAAATATACACAGAGAACATTAAATGTAGTTATGATAAATGTATGACCTGTAATTTACTCAGTATATTTCCTACTGAAATTGCCATGGAAATAAAACCACAACGAAATATACTCTACTTACTGAGAGGAAAATAAGTGATTTATATACATGAGAATAATCCACATGAGACGAACTATTTGATGTACACCACTTCTGTATCCGGGATTATTCGAAGGAAGTTAGGACTTATTGATTGAACCAGATCTCGTTGCTTCTCACGGGATGCAGATGCCTTATTGGACGTAGGAAAAACTTGCCTATGCTGTTCGTCATAGGACAAAGTTCAGGAAGATCAGTTTATCCAGGTCGATAAGCATGAGTAGCAACGTGACAAACGGCTACCGAAATGAACGTTGCTAATGCAGTCGATGCATTGCGGCTCGAGATTTTCTCAATGTATTTTAATGGACGTTCTGCTTCCACATTTTGGGTGAAATGAAACTAAATGAAGTGAAAATGAATGAAAATACACAGAAAAATGTTTCAAATGGTAAGCAGCCCCAATTAAAATACACGAAGCATTTAAATATATATTTTGTATACAAAAACTGGGCCACGGTAGCCCTGTTGGAAGAGCAACGGACTAGCAACAGGAGTTCGAATCCGACCAAAGACCGTCGTATACAAAGGGGCTGGTGCGTGTTAAATCTGTCGGGGCCTCAAATGCCCTCACGTTGGCGAGGTGTGGAAGTTTGGCGAGTGGAGGTCAGCTCAGGTGTGAATTCGTCATCTGACAGCGGTTAAAAATTACGAAGTGTTGTCCTCGGATCTTTTCTTTCGGGGGTTGATCCCATACCGTCGACGATAGCCCGTTGTGTTGCTCCAGTGCGACGCGTTAATTAAATACCTACCCATATACAAAAACTAGAATAATTTTAATTTAAAGATAGATAGGTAGTTGAATTTACGACGCAACGCAGAGGGCTATTGGCGACGGTTCGGGATCAATCCCGAAGGGAAAGATCAGCGGTCACCTCGTCATTTTGAGCCACAGTCAGATGACGAGGTCACACCTGAACTGGCACCCCACTCACCAACGTAAGAACATTTAATGGCACGAGTGATTTAAAGTGCACCAGACCCCACGTACACAATGGTCTTTGGTTGGTTCCAGTTTGGACCTCATAATCCTCCGGTTTATAATCCGTTACTCTACCAACTGGGCTATCAGGGACCTGCTTAAAGGTAAGAGAAAATTAGTCACTAAGTTTATGGCACGATCGTGATACTTCCTTAAAATTGTGTGTGTGGTCTGGAAATTGTATAATTGTGTACAATTTTTGAATGTTCACTTACACAATTATTGAAATGATGTCTTCTGAATAAAACACTAGATTGTTAGGTTTTGAAACCAAAAATTTCAATTCAATGTAACATGCTTATTTCGTTTCAAAATGGGCTTGGCTTATTTTTGATTTTGAGAAAAAAAATCTGTACAATAACAAACTTTTGAACAAACACAATACAATCTACAATATATAAATCTTAACGTTGTCTCGTCTCTAAAGTGTTTTTGTACATTTTATTACTATTCTGATGGTCTTATGAGAAATACTTTTTACAAGAGTTAAGAAAACGTGGTAGAATAGTAAATTCAGTATGCTTTAAAAAGAGATTTACAAAATATTTTAGATTGAATTAGATAATAATTGTGTACATGTAGCGTAAAAATGCGATTATTTTAGGTTTTACTCCAAATAATAATGTAGAGTTTCTATGTGAAGCACGTTAAACACATTGTGGAACTATTTCTAGGGCAAAGCATGATTTTCGTGTAAGTAAAATCTATTTTAAGCAGAAATATTTCTCAGAGATGGAAATTAACTTCTCTCATAAGCAAACAGTAGATATATGATAAAAAGCAATATACAAAATAAGTGGCACCGCCAAAATCAAAATGACATAAATATTGAGACCAGACTTTTGACATCTGTCATTTACAGATGAAAATAATCTCCGCTCTGAAAACATACGAGTGAAAATCTTTAAGGGACACTAGACTGTAGACTTTCATAATCCTAAAATCGATGTTTTAATTTTAGCTCTAAAATGTAATTGATATTAAATTCTGTGAATAGCAAAAAAAGGCTTTCAATTACATTCATTATTAACGGAATTACATATACAACAACTCAAAAGCAAATAAGTATAGTAAGTCTAAACGAGTGTGCTCCGGTTGAGATTTTTGACATTTTTCTGATTTCAAAATGTTTCCTGCACCATCTGGCTTTAATTGAGTTACTTGAATTTTTTTTAGATAATCCTTAAAATCTATTGGATATATCTAAGTGCAAATAAAAATAATTCATCCCGCTTTCAAATTTTGGTTTAAAATGTAGCTTAACCTTTGATTTCCCCCCAAATGTTTAGGTGTTTTGAACAATTTTTTGTATTATAATTATACACTTACCAAATGGAGTTAATTTATACCATTATGTGAATTCAAATTTTGAGAATAGGTGGAAAATTAATGCGCATAGGACAAATCAATTTTTTCTAATTTATCAAAATTGTTGACCACGTTTTATGAAATAATCTCCGAGAAACTTAATATTATTGTACCATATATATAGGCTTTCTAATTGAAAACTGTGCAAATTTCATAATTGGATAGTAACTTCAAAAATGTTTGCTTCGAAAGTCCAATTATCAGGGGTACGCTATCAATCTCGAAGGGAAAGATCTAGGAAAACAGATTGTAATTTGAATCACGGTCAGATAACGAGGTCAAGACTTGAGATGGCACCCTACTCTCCGATATTTCATACCACGCCAACGTGAAGATATTTGTGGCAACGACATATTTAACGTAAACCCGCCCCCACGTGCACAGTCTTTGGTTGGATCGAGTTTCTATCTCGTCACTCTCCTGGTGCTAATACGAGACTCTTATAACCGGTAAAAGTTCGTTGAATTTCGGGAAGCGAGGCTTCAATGAACATTGACTTCAGATAAAGTCAATTTATCGGTAACTAAATGAAGGATTGGAGAATGAGAAAGAGAAAAGGATCTCATTTTATTATTTTGTATTTAAATTTGTGCAATTTCATCTATTGAGCCTGACAGAATAGTCCAAATGTAATGTGTTGAATAAACGTGCGCGAATTGTGGGTTGTTTCATATTCTCGATTGATCAGATTAATTTCTCCTGTTTTACATTGTGAAATGAGTTTCACTTTATATGCCGCATGTGTGGCTACGTTACATTAGCGTTACTTTAAATACAGGTTGCAAAACTACTCTAAATGGCGTCAAGGTACTCTGTATAGATGATCCGATTGAGCTTTACAAATTCACAAACACTCATCTAAATACTCAGTATTTTACTCAGTATTGTCACAATTTCATTAAAAACATTGCCGTCAAAAGACAGAAGTCGTTCCCAAGATATTGTATCTCAAAGTCAAAATAAGCGACGGGCGAGACTTCAGATCCGTCGTTCCCTCTTTGACGCAGATCGAGATTTCACTCGTAGTTATGCTTGTGTTGAATTGAGCAATCTAATGATTTTAATTTTATTCGCCCCATTTCTTACTACATTAAAAATATGTTACCCCACTCTGTACTAGAACATGATCAGGTAATAGCAGCAATAGATGTGTTTTTAAACTAGACCAGTGGGTCGGCAAAGTGGTTCATATAGCATTGTTAGGGGTCGATTCGGGCTCAGGGATCGATAGAAAAATATGACATCATTTTGCGGGTAATATTTAATTCGGTTAACGTGGATTACCTCCCCCCTGAATGACAACGCAGTTAAGAGTGAATATAGAATTCTGTGTCGATTTAAGGCTGAAACGTACTCATTTTGAACCCAACATTGCTAATCTTGTCAAGAGTCACGAAGCACACCCTTCACATTGACAACGTTAGTAAATTGTATACTAAGTTAATAAAAACCTTATTTTCATGTATATAAGGAAGATTGTATTATTGGTATCTAAATTAAATTTTATATTTTACCTATCCCTCGTATCCAATATGTAATGTTAAGAAGGACGTCAAAAACAGAAACGTAACCCTTTGCTGTTAAGCCAATATAATAATATATACTATATTATATATACAATAAACACTGTAACTATAAAATAAAAAATCTAAGAACTCACGCAAGAATCTTTTTTGCTTGTTCTATTATAATTACGTAATAATAAAATAAAGGGGGTCGATATAAAGTCAAGAAACTCCTAAAGGGGTCGACTGGTCAAAGAAGTTTGGCGACCCCTGAACTAGACACTTATATTCTTTTACGATTCGTCATTTACCATTAAAAACAGTTCATATAGCCGTCAGAAGATTTCCCTACACGACTGAGCACTTTAAATTCCAAATTATAAGGATCAAACTCCCTTAATATTTAATCCGCGTATCATTTAAATTGAATCGCGTCCCTCAACTCTCCAGGTGGTTTCGACGAGATATCTCGTCCATAAAGCTCTAACCAATTTTGTTAATAACGAAATATCTCATCATTAGAATATTGCCGATTTTTTGGAGATGACTAGATTCAGATTCTGTCAGGTTTTTTTAGCGGAAGATATCTCTTCCATCAAGATGTGGTCAGTTTTGCTAATGACGAGATACCTCGTCGAAACAGCCATCAGGAGAGGTAGACCAAGATAAAGTCGAAAACTCTCTAATACTTAACTACCGCGCGTGCGCTATTACAACTAAACGCACAAACATCATTCCTAAAGAATTTAATAACAAAAACAAAGTCTCGCTGGCAAATATGAGACGCCCGAGACTTCAGAACTGTCATCTTTACAATAGAAATCCTCGACGCAGTTTTAATTCTACAGGCGGGACTCTTCCAAGGCAGCAATTCCTTTCACTTATGCGTACTTGTCATATGAGCTGAGGTCTGATTTCACAGTTTTGACATGGAAATGCAATCTTTATTTTATTCGCCATATTGGTAACGGCGAAAAATATGTTGCCGCAACTGTGCTATAGATCATAGTAAAATATCGTTTTGATTGAGGTAGATAGGTATTTTAATTAGCGACACACTGGAGCAACACAACGGGCTATTGGTGAAGGTCCCGGATCAATCCCAAAGGGAAAAATCTGAGGAAAACACCACGTAATTTTTGAACCACGGTCAGATGACGAGGCAACACCTGAGCTGGCACCCCACTCTCCAAACTTCCACACCACACCACACCAATGTGAGGACATTTGAGGTCACGACAAATATAACGTGCACCAGCCCCCTTTGTACTCCACGGTATTTTGGTTGGATTCGGACTCGCATTCCTCCGGTTGCTAATCCGTTACTCTTTCAACGAGGCCACTGCTGGCCTCGCTTTAATTGAAGCTTTTATTAGGAAGTTTACATTTATAATAGCTTACAAACCTGACCATATTTCCATCAAAAACAGTTCATATAGCCGTCCTTTCCTTCCCAAATGAGCACCCCAAATTAAAAGGATCGCACTCTCTTAACATTTAATCCACGTTTCACTGAAAGTAAATCGCTTCCCTTAGTAATTAATCTAAGTGGTCCATTAAGATCCGTAAGTTTTGATATTGATGAGGTTGCTCGTCGACGCAACCTCCAGGAGGGTTAAACCAGGAAGTAAATTGAAAACTCTCCCATCCTTAACTACCGCATGCCCTACTAAAATAAAAACACAAATGTCATTTCTAACACAATTTTAATACCAAACCCAGAAAGTCTCGCTGGCCAAGGAAGCGATTCTTTTCACTTGTGCTACTTGTTATGTTGAGTTGAGAAGTCTGATCTTGCAATTTTGACATTGAAAGGCAATATTCATTTTATTTGCGACATTGATGAGGACTAAAAACTTTGCCACAACCTTGTTGTAGACAGTAAAGTTTCACTATGATTGAAGCTTTTGTTACGAATTTTACACTTATAATAGTTTACAAATCTGGCCATATTTCCTTCAAAAACAGTTCACATGGCTGACGGAAGACTTTCCTTCCCGACTTAGTACCCCAAATTAAAAGGATCGCATTCTCTTAACATTTAATCCACGTATCACTTAAATTAAGTCGCGTCCTTTAAAACCAGGAAGAAAGTCGAAAACTCTAACACTTAACTACCGCGTGCGCTGCTGAAATAAAAACACAAAAGTCATTCCTAACGAGTTTAATCTCGAACCCAAAAAGTCTCGCTGGCAAATATGCGACGCGCGAGACTTCGCAAACGTCGACTTTGCCCCCCTCGACGCTGCTCTTAATTGGTTCAGGCCGGAATCCCTTCCAAGGAAGCAATTCCTTTTCATTCCAGACAGACAGGCCCACCTTGCAAGAGATACGGCGACAGTTTGAGTTCAATTAGGAGACACTCTTGGTGCACCTGGAATCGAAATCAAAGTCAGTCCCCCATTAGCTGTTGTCTTTAAACAAGGGAGTGAGGAAATGGTCAGAATATACTTTTGCCGTTTTTTGCCCGCTGTATCTTCCACACTTGTTTTCGCTAATCTAGGGGAGAAACAAAGTGAGGAATTTAAAGCTGCAATTAAGTGAGAAATACTGCTTCTGAAACACATTTGGGAAATCTGACTCTCCCAGGCACCAATTATCGGAAACTCCTGGATGGAAAAAGGAGTTTTAAATCGATGTTGACGTTTCGGAAGAGTGGGAAAAAATTGTTTCTGGGAACAGGAAGTGTTTGGTTTCACTTTTACTTGGTGCAGCTTGTGTTGCGTTGAATTGTATCACACATATGTGCCTGTGTTGTTGTTTGCTGTTTTTGTGGGGTAGGAAACTTTTGGTACATACTTCTAATGGGATTGGGCTGTTATAGAGAAATTCGATAAATCTTTGATGCTTTTCGTCCTGGTAAACATTTGTTTTATTGTTGGTTATTTTATTATAGTTGTAAATTGCTTATATGAGAGTTTATCATTTGATTTTTTTAATAAAATTTTGTTTAAGAATATTTATTTCCAAGTATCGATATTTTTAATACTATCAAATGTTTACAATTTTGAAAGATTTTAAGCAATAAATTCACACACATTGTTGGGACTTTAGATACTTTCCCTTAATACTTTCAATTACCCACCTTGTATCTGTGTTTTATTTTTATTAATATCACATTACCCATTTTAATTGTACGAAAAATATCTCCCTTGATAATATTTTTTATTTATGCAATAGGAATTTCTCGTCACAGAGATAATTTTCACAAAACATAAAATTATGCAATTTCTGTCATTTTGATAACTTTTTCAATGCCTTTTTGTTTCAAGTCTATATTTGTTTGCTGTAAGAAGTCCCAACTACATCGATATATAACAGTGTAGATGTACCTTATCTTTAGTTAAAAAGTATATAGACCATGGCATGCTTTTTAAGAATAATTTCAAACATCTAATTAGTCTTAAAATCTATCTTGGAGAAGTTTTGTAACACATTTTCCTAGTATTGCATCAATATTAGACAAAAGCAAAGGAAACCTTTTTCACAACACGACAATTGATATGGTGTTATTTCCTTGAATTAATTTTTCTAAAATTATCGTCTCACTTATAAGGTATATTGTTTATAATTTGATATTTTACTTTTAACAATATCAGTCTTCCCCCACCTAAGACCGTTAGATGACTACATTTTCGCAAAACAAGTCAGTTTGTAACTGATTATATCGTCGGCTTAGAGCAGAAACTCATTAACTGCACTTTTTCGGAAGTGTGTTTTCTAAAACACTATTTATTTTCATGACGATGAATAACATTGTAGAACTGTTATCAGTGTTAACAAAAACATAATAATATCAAAATGTTTAGAATTTTTATTTTTGATCTTAAAACTTAGTCTTTAAACGCCTGAACTGTAAAATTCGTTTTTTGTCAGGAAATGATCTGCTCTAAGCCTACAATATGGCGACAATATAAAGCGACATATCAAGATTGCATGCAAACAAAATACTCAATAATCATTAAAAGAAAAACAGGAGATAACCCAAATCGTATCAAAATAAAACAAATATTCTGGCACAGATATTAATATATGCGGAAAAACTAGAAAAAACTTGTTTTGAAATAGCCAATTTCTGCGAACTTTTATTTTCCATTCAAGTCAATATATGCCTATGGATGCTAGTAGCCCTTATCGCATATAAAAGAAAGCGCACCTCTTCCGTAAATAAAAAAAACCCTGCCCAGACTTTCTTATCAACAAACTTCAGCTCGGTTCTGTGAAGTTACAATATTTATGAAAACTCTCTTTGAAATTCTGAAGGACTACTGCGGATTATCATGAAACCTGAGGAGATATTCCCTGTCAAAAGCATGTCAGAATGTCGTATCATATTTCTGTAACTTTTCTGCGGTCCGAGTTGAGACTAGGAGAGAGAAAAAAGTACTTTTAGAATTTTGTTTTTGGAATTTTCCTTTGTGACCCATCTTATGTGTTATTACAGAACATCGTGGGCTGGTTTATCGGTTCGAATGCGTAAAAGTTGTTTTTGTGAAGTCTCACTTCATCACTCAGTTAAGAAATACAGTCGAATAATTTTTAAGTTAATCATGTAAACGAGTTTTCAAATATGAGCATTTGTTACACACGCATATCCAAAAATCAAGGATAATACTGAATTCGCATCAAGCGAGGTCACCTGATTTCAATCCAGTAGAGTATGCATGCCTACGCAACATCACCTAGGGCCACATAAAAAGAAAAGGCGTACTCATGTGTGTGAATGGGAGTCCTTGCCACAGAAACTCTTGTACAGCCTTGAGGAAAGCATGTCTGCACTAGGGCCAGAGACCAGGACATTCCTATTAGATTTCTTTTAATAGGGCAAAAATGTTTATTTGGTACTAAATAAAACCTACAATGTGTTCATCCAAGCAGTATTTCCATTTATTTAGTTCTCAATAGCATAAAGGGGATGTGGGTGTTTTAATTTTATTTCACATAGCTGCTGGAATTTTCATTCGTCGCTTGAGATACTCTGATGCATGTACAGCTCCAAGTCAAAATAATAAAATAATCAAAGAAATCAAATTTAAAAGAAATGTTTTTTTACGTATTGCCAATACAAAAATTTGCATAACATAAAACTTAATGTTCTTAAATCTACAGAGTTTAAGAACATTTTAACATAAAAGTTATGGAAATAGTATATAATAAAACAAAATGACGACATTTGCAGAAAATCACAAAAATAGAATAAATTTTACTGATTAGAAGTATTAGAATATTCCAGTATACATACAAAGATATGTCCGAAATTCAGAAAATAATACTTTAGTATTTAGTGGGATCACCTTTCGTTTTAATACCAGCCCGAAATCGATTTGGCATGTTAATTACAAGCGACTCCATCTTTTTTAGCCAGACGCTTATACAGTTTTTATATTATATACAAATCATTTTTGTTTGTTGGAGCAATTTTTTGGAGTCTATTCATCATTATCCCTCATGAATACTCAGTTGGGCTTAAATTCGGCAATTTTTCCGTCCAGGAAAGTAGATTGATTTGGCGCTGTTTGAGCACGTTCTTCGTTGAATTTGAAGTGTGACAGGAAGCTAAGTCTCGTTGAAAGGAACAATCGTACTCACATAAATCTTCGTAAGCCGGTCCATAATATCTTCTTCGCTACTTCTTAGGTTGATTTTGGGGGGTTTTATGGCGCAAGTGCCATATTTGGCCATGCTACGTCAGACACAAGACATACAATATCAAATATAGACACACACAATGAAAGTTTCACTGACACAGAAGAGAGAAATATCCCCAAGGAGGAACATCTTTAGGTGTGTACGAACATCACAAACCCTATAGGTACCCAAGTGATCCGTCCTTTCTGCTTTACCCTACCTTACCCTTCTGCGTTTTGCTTTTTCTTTCTCCCTCATTGTTGTCTTGTGTTTAGCACAGCTTGACCGAATATGGGCCTTGGGTCAGAAAAACCAAAACTAACCAAGCAAGCAACCATACTACTTTCAAGAATGTCTTGATATATTTCAGAATTTATCTTTTTGTGTAAGACACATAACCCATCCAAGGTCTTCAACGACCCAGCCAGCCCGTACATTGCTCTGACTGTACATTTCATGGAGCGTTTCAGGTATTCTTTGTCAAATGCTTTTTGTTTCATTGTCGAACACAAACACCTTGATCACCATACGATACACAAAATACACTTTTATCAATGAACAATACCTTCTTCCATAGTACCCATAACAGTCTTTTGCTCCATAGTACTCAAGCTATGTAATTTGTGAGACGCTCCAATATTTTAAAATTAAAACTCTAATAGGGTATAAATATTTTAAAGTTAACTTATGAAAGTTTTCATAGTGATTCATCTCCGTATATGATGTAACTTGACAGCAATTTAAATTTTGATCATATACAAAATGTAGTTGTTCCTTTTACTGTAATGTGAATCACGCTGTTATTTTTATATGAAACAGATATTCAGTATTAATAAGTATTTTTAAATCACCAACAATTCAAATGTTATGCATTTCCGATATGAGAAACGAAAAAAATAAAAGATGTTTCCACAAAAATGTAAAAATAACAATTCATTTTTATTTGAAAATTTTCTTCAATTCAACGTGAGTCACTGTGGATAATCCATGTGTATAATGAATAGTGCACGTTTTATTACAAGAAAGTAATTGATTTCTTCATTAGCTAGAGTTAAGAAAAACGAGAGGAACTGTTCCATAGAAATGTTACCTTCCTTTTATTAAATGTTACATATTTGCCTACATATATATATGTAAAGTATTTTCATCCTTTTCATTAAAACTGAATGGAGCTTTATGTTATTACAATTTAACGTCATAAAAATTTAATTAATTTGAGGGATAGAGAAATGTTGAAGACTTTTCTGAATAATTTTCGTGAAATAGACGGATTTGAAGTTTATTATAAATACAGAATAGTAGCTTATTTATTAGTAATACAGAATAGTAGCTTATTTATTAGTAATACAGAGTATTAACTTATTTATTAGTAATACAGAATAGTAGCTTATTTATTATATATTTGGCATAGTAATCTATATATATAAAATAGGATGTGTGTGTGTGTGTATGTGGGTATATTTTCTATACAAATCTACACCGTTTGACCAATCCACACCAAATTTGGTACACTTATAATTTAGAACACTGCGATCAGCATAGGCTAACTCTTAACCCCCGTTCTATTGGCCCTGGGGGGCTAAAAACTATTCGAAATCGCCATAGAAATAACATTGAGCATAGATTGATTGCTTTAGGCAGCGATGGTTGCTTTACCACTGTTGATCGAAAAACAATTTTTTCCGAAACAAATTAAATTACAGTATTTATGTTTGAACTGACTTTTTAGTTCTTCCCATGATGTAAATAAATTATAGATATTTTATTGATGAAGGAGGAAAGAATATTTTAAAATATTTATGTTTGCAAGGAAATTCAAGGAAAGGTTTTCAGGAGTTCAAGTATTATTTTCAAGGAAAGTTGGTGTATATTTCGACCAACTTTCCTTAAATAATTTATTGAATACTTAATGATTTGTAGAATTCTGTTTCACGAGGCTTTTTAGGTAAGGCGTGTAACTTATTTTAAAATGTCCGGAATAGATGTGAATCCTCCGTTGAAAGCAGTGATTTTCTTTCTGAAAAATTCTGTAAAATCGACCTTCTGCTTTTTGAAAAAATTTTTATCTATTCAGTTTAATTTGTCTACACCGGTTACATTTATTTCTAACCCAAGCACCGTTATTCCGAAAAGCACAAACGAAAAACTCATTGATCATAAAAGCGTAATTTTGCTACTCGGTATCTGGCAGCACCAGAATTAATGTTTACTTTTTTTATAAAACTTTGTTTGTATGTAAACTTTGTCTAGAAAGTTGGGGAAACGGAAACTTCCTTGGACTCATGGTGGAGAACATTCCAGTACTCACTCGATTCTTAGCTGGTCGTATTTAGAGGAAGCTAGCTCGGTAAGTCTTCCAGTTTATCATCTTTCAGTGAATCTGGCAGTTTTATTTCGCTTTTAGTTGATTGTATAAGTGTTTCCTACTTTATTCGACAGTGATAGTGTACATTTTGGATTTATATTTCTAAACTGATGTAAGTACTACATAATTTTAAATTCGTTTTTTCGTTAATTTTAGCTTTGTATTATATTCTACAATAGATTTCATTGCTCATTGAGAGTATGCCTTTTGCTTAATTTTTTAAATAAGTTTAATGGGGGATCAGAATTAATGCTTTTTTTTAAACCAGAATAAAAGTTTATTTTTTAGTATGATTTAGAATTCTGTGTTTGAGTATTTTGATTGACAGCTTTTAAGTAAGGCATTAATACTTTTTATTTGTGTTAAAAATTTGATATTCCTAAACTGATGTAAGTACTTCGCAATTTTAAATTTGTCTTACCATTCAGTTTATATTACGTTTTTATTTTTATTGTATTCTGTAATCGATTTCATTGCTCAGTGAGAGTGTGCCTTTTGCTTATTTTATGAAATAGCATTTCTTTGTATTCATTGACGGATTTCTTTGCTGTAGCAATGCCTCCAAGGAAGGGGAAGGCGATCGGCCAAGTGCAGTTAACGGCTAAGATGATGAAAGATGAGCGTAGACAAGAAACTTCCGAGGAGAGGAATAGAAGACTTGCGATTGCGAGAGAGCTACAACATCTAGAGCAACAGAGACGGCACAGCAGCGTGAGGCCCGACTACAGGATATGAAAGAGAGCTACTACATCAAGAGCAACAGAGAAGGCACAGCAGCGTGAGTCCCGACTTCAGGATAAGAGGGATAGTGCTACTACATCTAGAGCAACAGAGACGGCAAAGCAACGTGAGGCCCGACTACAGGATAAGAGAGATAGAGCCAAACGATCACGGACTGCGCACCATTTTAGCTTAGCATTGGAAGAATTCCACTACAATTCACATAAAGACTACTCGCTGCATGCAAGTGTTACCATCGGGAAAATGGAAATGGTTTGTAGTTACTGTCAAGCCAAAAAGTTTAAATCAGAGTCTACTGGTATTTGCTGTAAAAATGGAAAAGTTAAACTCTGCCAAATGGAACCACCACCACAAGAACTTTTGACTTACACATCAGGAGATACGTCAGAGTCGAAGCATTTTCTTAGTAACATCAGAAAATACAACTCATGTTTCCAAATGACATCATTCGGCGCCTCATGAGTTGTTGGACAGCCCGTATTTCCGTCGACATTCTAGGTGCAAGGGCATATTTACCATAGAGCGGGATCATTGCTTCCGCTGCCAGATCAACCACCAAAATTTCTATAACTATATTTTATTCAAAACGAACAAATGGAAACTGATCAGAAGTGCGCCAACATCTCGGGAACAAGACGTCAGATTGTGTTAAACTTACAGAGGATGTTTCATGAGCACAATAATCTTATTAAAACCTTTGAAACAGCATTGGAACGTATGCCAACAGATGAATATAAAGTAGTCATAAGAGCAGACCGAAGACCAGCAGGCGAACACGAGCGGCGCTTTCAACTCTCCTCAAGCAGATGAAGTCGCGGTGGTTATATCAGGAGATGAGTTTCATCAACGGGATATCGTTATTCAACGACGAGGTGAATCATTGCAGCGTGTTTCGGAAACACATCGATCTTATGATGCTCTGCAGTACCCAGTGATATTCCCCCATGGTGAAGATGGATATCATTTTAATCTGAGGCAGATCAACCTAAGAACAGGTGAAACAACCAGCAAGAAAGTTTCAGCGAAGGATTTCAATGCGTACAGATTAATGGTTCGAGATACTGAGCAGAACCACGTATTGAACTGCAGGCAATTGTTTCATCAGTTCATCGTCGATATGTACGCTAAAGTCGAGAGTGAGCGTCTCCTTTACATTCGTCTAAATCAACGTAAACTGAAAGTTGATATATTCACCTGAGAGATGCTGTGGCAAATGACGGAACGTTGAAAACCTCGGTGCCTTAGTCGTACTACCAGCTACATTTACAGGCAGTCCCAGACACATGCACGAATACACGCAAGATGCTATGACGTACGTGAGGACGTACGGAAGACCAGTCTTATTTATCACCTTCACCTGCAATCCGATTTGGACGGAGATCAAGGAGGTACTTACCAATCAATTACCCAGTGAGCGCCACGACTTGATTGCGAGAGTATTTAAACAGTAGTTGAAACTGCACTTTGCGCATCTTTCGTTTTTTAGAATTTTGCATTTTTTCGTCGGAATTTCGTTTCTGTTTGTCTTTATGTCTTAATCTTTTACATATTGCAATATTATGCAATATTATTATATGCAGGAATTAAATGTATGTATTTGTGTCCGAAGTATATTGTAGAAGCAATTAAAAAGTTAAAACGTATTTTCCGTACAACATCAATGATAGCATTTTTCTGTGAAAGAAAAGTGCTTATTCTAATTCAATTTTCAAGCAACATTTAACCATTTCAACCCGAGCAACGCCGGGTAATTCAGCTAGTCTCAAATAAAATTCTTGATAAAATTAAAAAACAGTTTAAAGGAAGATTAGATTTAACCTATTTAAATACTATCAGTTTGATTCAGAAATTCGTGATATGTTTCAAGAAAGTTTCTGAATAATATGATTGAAAGTGCAACTTTGATGAGAATTCTGACGGCTTGATAACGTTCGGCGTTTAATCTAGCTAGCTTTGACCAGTCATCTATAGACTAGTCATCTACAGTCTGTTATATTAATTCGTAAATCATTCTTTGGAATTTTTTTACTATCGAAGCGCTGAAATCGTATTCAGAAAACAAGCCAAGTGACGTCATATCCGGAATTTCTACCGGAAACGTATTCCACAGCAGAAACGCTAAGCCACCTAGTTTTAACCGCACAAAATGCTTATTTAACGTTGAAATGTTTTTATCAGTGGACGAAATTCCTTATACCTTTTCTAGGGGGAATTGAATGTGGGAAATGATCACTTACCTTAATTTTTAACCTTGGATTGATGTAGTTTTCACTATTGGAAGCACTTAAAGGTAACTTTTTCCAATAAACACTTTCAGTCTTTGCTGTAGCTTCACCAGTAACATCTGGTTTGCTGTTTTCTATTATAACATAACTATCTGTGAAGAGAGAAAAACAAAAAAATTAACCCTCCAAGGTTTCGACGAGATATCTCGTGCATCAAGATTTGACCAAGTTTGTTAATGACAAGACATCTCGTCATCAAGATATTGCCAATTCTTTTTTGTAATGACGAGATCAAGATGTGGTCACCTCTCCTCTAATGACGAGATGTATTGTCCATTAACATCAGGCCAGTTTTGCTAATGACGAGATATCTCATAGAGACAACCACCAGGAGAGTTAATAAGAAAGTTTATGGCAACTGCATCTCAAAATGACGTGAAAAATGTATTGTATTAGGAAATTATCAATCTTGGAGTACTTATGCATTGATTGTTATTCTTTGAAGATTCAAAGTATTTTAATATGGTGGATGCATCAATATTGCACGGTTAATTATTTATATGCATTTACAAAATTAGTTATTACTGGGTTTCGAAAACTGAATCAAAATACTCTTCTTGACAAAGCATGTGTCGTGTATTGAAAGAATAGTCAAAACTTGGAATAGCTAACAAGAACAAGACGAATGAACGATTTCAAATTAGACGTTTTGTTCAAACTTTCAGACTAAAAGGTGAATTAGCCTGACTTAACAAATCGTAACTTGTTATGTAACTGATGAAGGCAGGTTGATTATGATAAGTCAGTCTAGCTTAATTATAAATTTGATTAATAAATCGTAACGTTCGTCCTGTCGTATGTTACATTCGACAACGCTGCGTGTTACACGTCCTTGATATTCGTGTTCTGGTAAAGGAGGGCCAGTAGTAATAACTATGATTCGTATTCCGTATATAATGTTGAGAAGATACATTCACTCAACAGCCATTAATATCCCTCAAATTCTTAATTTTAGTATGATCTATGGACTTAACTGGAAGAAGGCATGCCGGTGCAGTTTTTAGCTCTGCTGATGTTAACAGAGGAGGAGTAAAGTTATCGAGCTGATAATTGCACTAATTATACTCTTAAGTTTAGCTAACAAGTAGGGCTTCATCAATGAATTGTCTTGCCGACATTGTATTTGCTGTTGGCATCACAAGGGACAGGCTATAGTGTGATGCCAGTAGTTTTTAATCACTGCTATGCTACTTTATCACTGGATAAAAACTATTTAACCCTATTGGTGGTTGTGTCGACGAGAGATGAGAGAAACTCACCCATCAGTTTCAAAACTGACCACATCTTGATGGAAGAGATATCTTGCCATTAAAAGAAAACAGACCTGATCTTGATATCATCAACATAAAAAGGGCAATATCTTCATTATTCGGAATTCAATCGACATTCTAGATGACGTGATATCTCGTGATTAGCCAAATTGGTCAGATCGTGATGGACGAGATATCTCGTCGAAACCACATGGAGGGTTGACGTTCACTCATATATTCATTAGTATAGAAGGTGATTTAATATTCACTGGCCGAACTTTAAACTGTGACAGAGGGCACCAAAGTGAACATTTTTTGTCAAAGAAGGTATGTCCGCAACTATTGAGTAGACGCTACCTTAGGAATTGGTTAGAAACTCATCAATCTCTCACCCTCGCGTAAAATGGTTTCGTCAAATTTTTGAGTGCTCGAACTTCTCGGATAACCCGTGTCATGCCGGTTGTCATGCCACGTTCCAGTTTCACACAGCTGGTGGTGTCAGCACTGAAGTGTTAGACGATTTGGTACTTACCTATCGGGGAAGTTTTTATTCAGTTTCCATTGGCACCTCATGCTTAAATGAGTGTGTCATTTCGGAATTCGTGTGATCCCTCACGTGCGAAATCCGCGTTGTAAATGATGAAGTTGTGGATATGCATTCTTTGTGATGAAAAATGTTTATTTCCGTTCTTCCTACCTAAAATTTAGTGATACGTATGCTATCCGTTTTCTACAAAAACTATAGTTACACCAGATTAAATTCTTGCGCATAAAGTAGGGCGAACACAAATACTGAAATGCAGTTAAAAGTTACTACAGAAAAATGTAAGTTTATCTTCATGAAATGATGAATTCTACTCATCTCAACAACGTTCATGTCTGCAACGTTTGAAAGTTGAAGAGTGTTCTATATGAATCAAATAATGTATTTCCTTAATGATTATATTTGTATTCTGGTTGGCAGGTTGCAGAGCCAATTAATTCCAAAGCATTATATAACTATTCTCACACGCTATACTAAAAATGTTTGATTATTCAAGTACAAGAAAAATCGGGTACATAAGTATAGAGTGTGATCATAATTATATAATTCTTTGTTATATATTAAGTCACAACCTTCATATATCCCTAGAGCATAAAATGCAATGAATGTAGCATATTAAGAAGTCTTACTTTGGAAATAGTAAAATCAACAATGGCAATTACTGAATACTGGATGAAAACATTACCTGATGTAAAATGTTTTAATTGTTCTTCTTCCCTGTGTTCACAAAGACAGTGGTTGAAATTTTTGTGCTCCTCTTCTGTACATGTTGTATCCCTGAAAGAAAAAAGCATAAAGTGATATTTTTAAACAGGACATATGTAACACCTAAAATTTAGCACTCATAGATAGTAGGTAAGAAAGCAAAGGGGCTTTTAAAAAAACCCAGGTTATAAAAGGAATATTTGTATTCAGATTATTAGTTAATCGTGGTTATGTTTTTAATATTTTTGAAACATACTTGTGCCTTTAGTGAAAGTAAATTATAAGTAAAAATACAAAAAATTGTCGTTTAAAAGAACAGAAGATGAAATGCACGCCGAGACATTTATAATTGGTAATAAGTTTCGAAATAAATTAAACCTAACTCAATAACACACGGTATCGGCACCCTCGTTGAGTCGGCTAATTAAATTAGTCGCCAAACGGCTATTTGGATAGGCCGCTTTATTAGATGCCTTCCTCTTGTACGCAAGTGGAATACATGCAGCAAACCTACGTCTGATTACCATATTCCTAAAATTATAACCCTTTGGCTATGGTACCGTATTCTTGAGTCCAACCTGCTTCAATATATTCGGTGACCGTTATAGTATTAGTCATTTCATATTTAAATAGTATTACGCGTTGGAAATTTATCCATAAATATGTGTGCTGAAATTTTTGACTAATGGTATTTCTAAAACTTAATCTTAAATAATGAACAACTTGTAAATTAATTAACTGAATAAATAAAATGAGAGGCGACTAATAATAATCTGGATCAGGCAGATGCTTTCATGGCCAGAATAGTTCAAGCACTGAACGTATATATGTGTGATAAATTTTCTTATCTTGTTTATGGAATTCGATATGTAAAATTAAGACAGTTAACCGCCATTTTGTTATTTCTCAAAACCATTATATTCCTCAACTCCCTACCAAGACTGATAATAAATACTGCTCGTCGAACCATCAACAGAATGGAAAAATGTGCAAAAAACTCATGGTAAGTTTTTCGCGATAAAATATAATTTTTCTGATATCTTTAGTCTCCAGCTAAGCCTTCTTGATTACATATTTTATTGGTTATACGAGGTATTTTGTACATCAAATTGCTAAATAAAAATTATTTTTATTTTTTGAAAACATCTAATATTAAATATATCCCCAAACGGGTACATTACACATTTACGGCACACGTTACATGGGTCAGAACATTAGGATATAGCTGAATAGGTACAGCAGAAATTAATGACCATACTTTACTATTTTCGAAGGTAAAAAGTTAATGTTTCCAAATGGGTACTCCATGAGAGAAATGTTAAATACATGAGCACTAAGTGAAATATAAAAACATATTCAGGTAAACGTTTGTGAATTGAAAACAGCCTAAAGGCATTGGAATTGATTATTTTTAGATAATTAATACGGTTGTTTTAACTGTTTAAAAAGTTCTACAAAAAATTTTTAAAAGAAATTTCAGGAGTGGTGTGTACATTTCTCATTTGGTGATATAACCTACATGTGTAAGAACGTTAGGATGTAGCGGGATAAAGACAGCAGGTATTAATGAACATATCACAGCGTTTTGAAGGCAGAATGTCAACGTAGCTAAATGGATTATCCGTGATAAAATAGGCTTAAAACATTATAGTGGAGCATAAACAAAATATTCAGGTAAACTTTCGTAAGCGGAAAACACCCTAAAGCATTGAAATAGTTTATTTTATAGCCCTCTGATGTTCATGCACGCATTATTCAACCATTCAATTTACAGTTTTCTCTGCATAACTTATAACCAATTTTGATCTTCTTGACCAATAGAATTCTTTCTAGGATTCTTTCAACCAATAGATGTGGCTATTCAGTTATTATGCGAGTTGTATTGTAAAAGCACAGAACATTGCTTGGAAATATCGTGCCTCTCAGAGAGCTAAGAGAATTAATGCAAATGTTATTAGGTATGTAGGTATTTTAATTAACGTCGCATTATAGTAACACAACGGGCTATTTGTGACGCTTTGGGATCAGCCCCGAAGGAAAAGATCAGAGAACAACAACACATAATTTTGAACCAGGGTCAGATGATGAGGTCACACAACTGGCACCCCACTTTCCAAACTTCCACACCACGCCAACTTGAGGACATTTGAGGACTCGACGGATTTAACGTGCAACAGCCTTCTTTGTACACGACGGTCTTTGGTTGGATTCGAACTCGCAATCCTCCGGTTGCTAATCCGTTACTCTTCCAACCGGGCTACCGAGGTCCCAAATGTTATTAGACCCAAACGTTTTACCCATTTATGTGTGCTTATTTACATCAAACAAGCGGTTGAATTAAGTTTGTCAGAAGTTACGATTAAGTTTGCATTAATAATGAGTGATTAATGGGTAAATAAGCATTTTAATTGAAATGCGTGACCGGGTTAAAACATGCCCTGCATGCTACTCCAACCCATCGAGATAAATTACTTCCATTTTGAATACAAGCGTAACCAGTTTATTCCCAGCAGTCCTGTTCGCTATACCATCTCACAGAGCACCCCCATACATAAATCCCAGTTCTAAGAACCACCCGTTCGGGCTGGATAAATTTGGTTTAAGTAATACACACACCCAAATTGCTGAACTTGCAGATTCCGGTGCGCTGAAGCAGACGGGAACTGCCTACCGTGGAAGAAAATACCAAGTTTTACGGCTCCAAGTCTTATCGTCGCTTTTACAGTCCTCCCATATAAGACCTCTACAGCACCTTTACTTGCCTGGCGTATGCTAATAAAACGCCAGAGTGTCGCCAAGTAGAGAAAACGAAACTATCCCTTTATACTCGAGTAGTATTAGTCCCAGAAAATGTGTCCCCTCTTTTGTGAAATCTTCCTTTGAACCCTTATCTGAGGCGAGATTATTTTTGATCCAATGCAGAACCAGGGTACAGAAGTTAAGCCTCGTTGTATATTTGAGGTTGCGGGAAATTGTGGCTATCATAGCTTCTCATCAGGGGATTAAATGCCGGGGATGTTAAGGGGATAAATCTCATTAAAAAGAAAGCTCGTTATGTGAGAGTGCTTTTTTGTGCTTTTACCCTCGTAATTGAGGAGTCGGACACACTGTGGTCCGGAGACGAGTGAATTCGGAAATTAGGTAAGAAATTCCCCTTGGAAGCCCGCGGTCTTATTAGTATCTTATTAATGTTCTGTCATAGCCTCATTAGAGCAAATTGGATATATTTGTGGGATGTAGAAATTATAGTGAACGTGTTCGTGATTTATATTTATTTTTTACACTGTTATGCAGTGTTGAAATTGTAAATTCATTTTTGCAGTATATTCCTGTAGTTCCCATGTCGTAGTGATGGAGGTACTGGGTCTTGTTTTCTGTCTTACTTACCAAGAACAGGAACAATTGTTTTCTATTTTCAGGTTTTTCGTTTTAAATAATTAATTTATCTTTCAATCATTTGTGTTAAAGTCAAATTGCTTGTTTGGTTTGAGTGAGATGTTTGGAATAGTAGAACTTGAGTAGGTAGGCGGTAGTTAATTAACGTCGCACTGGAGCAACACAACAGTCCGGGATCAATCCCGAAAGAAAAGATCCAATGCGCCTCGTAATTTTGAGTCACGGGCAGATGACGATGATACAAGAGTAAGTAAATAATAATCACAATTAGATGCATTTATACTTTTCTTGTCAGTAATGTATCTTTTCGTTCGCAACATTTAACGAGATTTGTGTCTGGTTACTGCTGTCCAGATTCGTAGGAGTTTCTAGATCAGTCAGTATCGCTAATAGACCTTATAATGAAATAGACGGAGGTAGATATAGTTGATATTACATCGCACTGGAACCGAACGGGCCATTGGCGACGGTCCACGATTGATCCCGAAGGACAACGCCTCTTAATTTTGAACCACGGACAGATGACGAGGTCAACATTTGAGCTGGCACTCCACTCTCCAACCACACCACACCAATATGAGGATATTTGAGGCCACGACAGATATAACGTGCACCAGTCCCCGTATACACGACGGTCTTTGACTGCACTGAGTTTGCTCTTACAACATTGCTCTTACAACTGGGCTACCGCGGCTCCAGTTTAACATGCAAAAAATAATCTTCGTGTGTTATATATAATCTTTCGAGAGAGTAGGTGGCCTTGGCTCAGTGGGTTTGCCCACTGCGCTAACAACTTTCGAGTTTCAGACGGCGAAATACTTCGTCTAATGCTCATATGTTACCAATTTACTAAAAATGCTTTCCTGTCGCTTATGTCTGTCTTCTGTATCAATAAAACTTTCCCTGCGTGCATGTACATTACTTGACGTTGAATATCGTGTTTGGCGCGGCTTGTCCAAATATGGTCCTTGTGCCATAAAACCTAAGCGAACCAACCCATATGAAAGTTCAATCTTTTCTACCTAATATTCTAATTATAAGGTAGTCATAAGTAAACTGGATATATTCAGACCTCTAATAAAAAATTATTAGGCCAAATTCTTCTGATGGTGTATTTAGAAGAAAACAACAAAATCAATCTTCACGTTTTATCAATATAAAGGCTTAGTTTGCTATATAATAACTACCATCATCATTACTAACGTGAAAAACTGTTTCGAAAGCGTATATTGCCGGCTTACAAGTGACACACCAAATCCAAAACCCACATAGTCCTGAAAAAACGAAGAAATTCTGCTAATTACGCTAACTTAGGAAATGTGTCTCAGAAAGAAATATAAACATATTCTGGTACAGAAAAGTTTAAAAACCTCACATCTTGAAAACTGGGTTTCCTTTGTAAGCCAACAAAATATGATATGAATTATCCATTCGTGCTCGTCAGTTACACTAAACACCAACACTCCATACTAGTATAGAATCTGATGTTACTGGTATAGAATCCACGTATTATCTACGAGGCATGCATTAAACATACAAAGTATATGATACTCATGTATCGTAGATTTTCGGGATACACGAGATTAACTGCACATCCTATTCCTTGAAAAAAATACATGTGTTACCCAGACCTGACTCTTACAAAGCATTCTCTAGTAAGTAGATATTGAATGCATTGTACGAAAGTAGGATTTATGAAACGAAAAATAATTCAAGCAGGATTTCCAAATCAGAAAGAGGATTTACGTATTCTCTTGTCTAAAGTCACATGAAAGATTAGTTGAACTGGATACGTAAACGTGAGAACTAGACTGGCGATCAATAGAGATCAGTATCCATCCTTTATTTGCAATCCGATGGAATTTATCTAGCATCATCTCAAAACAATCTTCAAAGAAATAGCTTTATCGAAGATAGCGTGTATGTTTCGGGTGGTATTTCATTACATGAACAGTCAGAACTCTACGGGCTGGTAAGATCCTCTACTTTGAGTGAACTTGGTGATGTGCAAAATTCTAGTACTTTACAACCTAAACCTCTATTTTAATTCTTTGCATTACCTTTTAGCTTTAGCAGAATTTTAACTTCTGAATTTACAATGGCAAAAGAGCTCAATTCTTAATTTTTGTTGAGACTTTACCTTGAGTGTTGAGGATATTTTCCTTCATAATTGATTCGGGATCGTCGTCAATAGCCCGGTGTGTTGCTCCAGTGCGATTTAAATTCAACTACCCACCTACCTTGAGTGTTGTCATTTTAAGGGAAAAGTTAAGCCAAAATAAAAAATTACAGTCGTTGTACCATATGTACCATAATGTCGTAATTACATTACATTCTCTCGAAAAAAGAATATTTCAATGCATAATTTTTAAATGGCTCATATCAGTAATAATTATCAGTTATTAACACTGATACAGTATCAATTTATGCACATATTTTCATTTCAAATTTGTGATACAATAACACAGCAAATATTTTTTCTTCGACAACTCTTTTCCAAGACACTGTCACTAATCCATGCTTGGAATAGATTTATGCACAAATTTTCATTTTACATTTGTAATAGGGCACATTTGTAATGGAAAATTACAATCTATCGTATCAAATTCGTACGCACACACACCCTCGAAAGCGATAACCAAAGCCTTCTGGTTTTCCGAATCACAGGGTTTAAATCCTGGAATGGAAAGTGAGTTCGAAGCGGTTTGAAATCAACTTTAAGCTGATGGCCACTGTCGAACTACATTTCGTGTAGCAAAAGCCATAAATTGGGCTAATTAGACCGTAATATCTTATGTTTACCCTTTTCATATATAGGACTTAAATTCAAACCTTATTTCTGTTCCTTGGTAGAAAACGGGTCAATGTTCATTTTGCAAGTTTTTGGTGACAGCTAATTTGTTAATATTTGTCATTGCAATTTTTGATGCAGCATACACAAAAATACTTTCCAATGTTTTCATTTTTTAAACTTATTGACAGGAGTGTACATTGCTACTTTTTCTATAACAAATTATTTTTATTATTAAAGCGTTCATTTCCTCGAATTAATGTGTGCAAATAATTCAAAATCAGCAAATTCGGACATTGCTCCTCTTTCTACTAAGGCGCAGATTTATAATGATAATATATATATATATATATATATATATATATAATTAAGAGCGAATTATTATCATTGCTCCTCTTTCTACTAAGGCGCAGATTTATAATGATAATAATTAAGAGCGAATTATTATCAAAAATACCAAGCCTAACATGCACTAAAAACATTCTGAAACTTGAAATACAAACTCAATCCAATGATATCCATCGTGGATTTAATTTAGCCACGCTGTCCTGTTCCAAAACCATTTGTCACATTCCAGCGCAGTCGCTCCCAGAGCAATCAATCGTAAACACATTCCCAATCTATACAGTGTTCCACTTTACCAGTATTATTTATTTGCGAATGCATTTTATTCATTTGTCTTTAAGTTCAGAAATTTGAATTTTTACTGCCTCTGCGTCGATACGTCGTTAGGAACGAGAATTGGATAACTAAAGTCACAAGAATACATTCTTTGATCTATGACCGATTCCGCTATACTCTTTAAATATTGAGAGAGAAAAAGTGTATTATTTGCTGAATAAAACTGACAGCGCTCTCTGGCGCTGGATGCGAAACAAATGTTGTAACGGGATGATTTATCATAAATCGCATGTCATGATGAAAAATTTAAAAGGGTGGGAGAACAAACTAAAGGAAATAAATAATCATTTTGGCATATGGCCTGCGTTTCTTATAAAAATAAATACGAAGAACGAAAAGTAAATAGTGAAAAATGATTTTTACTGCCAGAGATGTTGAAGCAAAATAGTGTGCTCCTTGCATAGCTCGTTACAGGCGGGTCTCAAAAGAAATTTGCGAAGGCCACATTTGCTTTCATATATTTCAATATTTTCTTCGGGCATTTTGAGTGATTAAAATTTCGTCCTTCCATAAGTTTTTAGGAAGCTAGCAGACCTGTTCATAGCATATGCGCTAGAATTCCTTAATTGCCAACCACACCTTTGCACCTATCTTCTCCCATTAAGTGAGTGGCTCAGCTTGTTCGTTTTTGGTTATGCGAGAAAACCGAAATCTAAAATGTCAAAGCTAAAACAATGTTGTTTAGTATTGTTTCCTTTAAAAGGTTACGAGTTTTATCAGTTGTGCATACCCTACATTTCCAGAAATAATGAAATATGTGCGTAGACATTTAAATTGGCTCAATAATAAGTGGATCCTCTGTAAAATACTGATATAGAAAGCATTTTTAGGTGATTTTTCAGGTATGATTCTTGATACAATAAAAGTTAAGGAACTTTATTTCTAGGAACAAAACACATTCATCGCTAAACCATTCTCATGGCACTGTAAAATATTATAATTCAATATCTCGCAAGTTGCACTCTTCCAACTCGCCTCATAAAAGACACACCTCTTCATTTAAGTATACGCTTCTTGAATGACCTTTCAAACGAATCACAAGATATTTTCTATGCAAATCACGAGGACATTTCATTCCCTTGTGACCATGTAAGATAAATTTTTAGTCTGGAAATTTAAATTACACTCATCTATATATGATTTTTCTCACTTATTGACTGTTTTAAATTTCATTTCTGAATTCAATACAGTGATGTACTTTTATTTGTCAAAGTTTGCTTGATGTAAATGCATGAGTCATAAAAAACGGCCTATAAGCACTTTTCAATTGTCACGTAGTACTTATGGTTTGACCAAACATGGCTTTGGCGTCGTAAGACCCAACCCAACCAACCATTGTTTATAATAGTACACTTTTAGATGACTGATTCTGCTGTTTAAGAACTTTACCAGTAATGCATCCGTATATTACACAGACACGTTACTAGAAATTTAACCATCTGAACTTCAATGAGCTTTCCGATTAGTGTAGTATTTCTTTTACCCACGACACACATAATGATTCAATACCCGCATCCATTGGTTGAAAGAATTATATTTGTCGAGAAGGTCAAAACTGATCAGAAGTCACACCGGAAGGCTGCATATTGCAGAACAGATATATGCGTGAACCCCTTAAAGGGTTAAATATGCTCAGCGTCGTAAAATTCTTTGAATACTGATAAACCAAGATGAAACTGAAGAAACAATGTTGAAATTTGAATACTGATAAAGAACTTTTCGGTAATTATGCAAACATAATTCTTGAAAATAAAGGTGTTTCTCCAACGACAAACATTCGCACAGCATTACAGAATATCATAATCCAATATCTGGAAAACAGTCCTCTTTCGAGCTGGCCTCACAGAAAAGGATGACCCGTCAGTTAAGCAAGCGCGTCTTGAATGGCCATTCAACCAGCTCCCAGGACCTTTTGCTATGCAAATTTCGAAGACATTCCCTTCCCTTGTGTTCGTGAGAGATAAATCCTCAAACAGTCTTTGCAAATTTTAATTACCCACCCGCTTCCGTGCAGCCCTCGTCTTTTGCAATGTTTAAATCATTAGCGTACCTTTTCTGATATTGATTTTAAAGGAAAGTGGGAAACACAGAGGGAAACTTCTGACCTGCTTTGTAATTAACCGTTACGGTTACGGGCCGGCGATTCCTTGCCTCAAATAAAGTCGAATGTCTGGAAGTTTCGTTGTGGAATGTCCGGGCACAAGTCGACGAGCCCTTTGCTCATTAAAAGACAGGGAATTTGTTCTATGCGCTGTTGAGCAATATTTGGTAAACAAGTTGGGACACTGCTTTAAGCCTTCTGTTCGACCATTATACTCTAAACTAAAGCTTTAGAAGGAAACTGCTTTGCAGTGCAAAACTGCAGTGATAGTCGTATACATTTTACGAGATAGCTGTAAATATATGAATTCTACAAATTCATATATTTGAGGTTTTACGATATTTTAGAAACGACACCATCAGTGGTATATATTTAACTATATTTTAGAAATGACACATCAATGGAAAGTACGTCTAGTATCTATACATGTAGACAAAGAATAGATCGATACTTTTCTAATTGTGAGTTTGAAACTCTACCCAACCAAAGACCGTCGTGTAAGTGGTAGCTGGTGTAAGTTAAATCAGTCATGGTTTCGGTGTCCTCACGTTGGCGTGGTGTGGAAGTCTGGAGAGAGGGGTGCAAGTTCAGGTGTTGACCTCGTTATCTGACCATGGTTCAAAATTACGACAAAATTAAAATTCTTCGCGTCTTTCCATTCGTGATTGATCTGAGTCCGTTGCATTAGTGCGACGTAATTTCAACTACCTACCCGTATTTGGCCGAAGAAGTATTTAAGTTGTTTGAGATATCCATATATATTTCACTAATGTACGTGTCACAGAAATCAGCATTATTTGTACAATGCCGCATGGAAACAAACGTTTTAAAAAAATTAAGCCAACCTCTAAGCGATTCTTTGCAAGTTTTTCTGCTTCCATCAAATGTTGCTTGGTTTGCGTTATGGATCAACAAAATATCGAAAAAAATACAGAGCTCATGATTTTAATTAAACTTTTCAGCAGTCTGATGAAAGATGAATAAAGATAAATTAAAAAACAAGATGAATTAAAAAACAAGATAAATTAAAAAAACCAAGATAAATTAAAAAACAAGATAAATTAAAAAACATTTTAAGACTTCGAAAAACTGAATAGCCTTCAGATAGGTGAATGTGGTACGAATAGGTTGATATCGAGAAACATAATTGTAAAAACAGAACTCAGTTATGTATATTTTGTCATACTTCATGAAAACATGAATTCAACTCGACTAAAAATACACAAAGTACTGTTCTTTATTTTTACTAATTTTTATTTCAATTAGAAATAGGGAATGCGAAATAATAACATAATTGAATGCATTTAAATGGAAACACATGGGTTGCAATCAACCTTTCTGAGTATAAGTTTAAATTTTCCCTCTAATGGCTTATTTCATCTATTTAGCTACAAAGCTGATAGTAAAATTTGAACAAAAAAGTATAACATTTAATACACTTATAAGTAATAAAAATTTAGGTGTTGAATTTCTGAACTATATGTATTGGTATCATAAATATATTATATTATTTTTAGTGAGATAAATATTGTTAAGCTAAAAAGCAAAGTTTTAATTCGACTCACTACACGCATATTTTAAAGTTCTTAAACTATAATTCGATTATTGTTATAAACAACGTTGTGTATAATTGTAATAAATAAATTTTCCAAGTAATATATTAAGTAAAAATGACTGATGCACTTCATACACTATCTGAAAATAAATATCCGCGATAAAAATTATCTTATTTGATTGAGTGATTTTTATTGTATTTGATTGCGTGATTCATAGCTTTGTCTTGGAAACAAGTTTGATCATTCGGCCATTCGCGCTTCCTCGTGTTTTCACTATATTTTGATATTTCCCGAACTGAATTATAAGTAGCACTAGAAGAGTGTAAAAGACGAAACATTTTATAACGCAGAATAATAATTTTGAAATCCACACTGAATAATAATATTAATTAAATTAACATTTTACTTTGCTTGACATCGTTTAAATAAGGTATATTTAATTAAATAACGTATAATAATAAGTCAATATTATGAAAATGCAATTATAATTGTAAATATATAGTATTGACTTATTTCCTACAAATTTATATGCTGTATAGAAATATATAGGACTAAATCATATCTACTAAGAAGTAAAATAGAGTATTCAATCTTCCTATAGTCTCTATTGTACCGAATTCTGTTCTTATGTTAGCTTATAATTGTTCTAAGCTAAATGTTAAGATCCCTCATTGTGATCAAGTAACTTTCTATTTCTTTTAAAAGCTCATTTATGGTTAAATGAGCATAAACTAACGAACAAATCTTAAATATTAAAATCGATATCATCAATCAACAGCTTTCTCACTTCATAATCTATGCTGAATTTAATATACATTTTCAACACTTTGTTAAATTTATCATCATTTTCGAATATTTTAACTTGTTATTACTTAATTGTATTAGGGTGTTATAAATGAATCTAATAATGATGTTGCTGCTTCATTAAACTTTGATCCGTGTTTCATTCCTGAATGATCCTTTGACATTAAATCTCTAGTAATGATATTAGAATATCTTGCTATAATTAGCCAGGTTAAGAATTAGTTTTCATTGCTTTCATAAAATTGAGAAAAGCAAAATCATAAGATTTGTAATGATTGTTTGAGGCAATTTATATGATAATCAGAAGAGAAAATTGTTTGGGGCATCACATTTGAATGCCTTGATTCGTAATTAGGATTTTAAAACAAGTTGTAGAACATTGTACTTTGAACAATGGAGATTTAGTAATAATAGTAAAAATAAAAAAAGATAGTTGAGATTATTATAAAAATCTATACAAATAGATTACAAACTCTTTGAATGTTGTGCACAGAAAATTCGTCTATATTTATGATCCAAAAAGTTTATTAACATTGCCGAAATTATTTACTGATATGTTTGATGATAATGTATTAATGTAGTCATTATAAATAAAAAAAAATTAAATTGAATAAAAAAATACATAGCTGTTATCGAAACTACGAAATTAAACATAATTGTTTATTTGACGCAAATAGAATATGTTGTTCAGTCCGCTAAATTAATTTGGCAGTTTTTCCTATTTTCCTATTAAAAAGCATCAAAATGCAGTGTTTAGGTGCCAGGACCCTTGAAAGCTTTGTAGAAAACCTTTTATTTACACTGTCTTAAATAGAATTTCAAATATTTTTTGGCAGATCAATAACATATAGTGTTGAATAATAAAAAGCGAATATCAAATATTCTTCTAATCAAAAAGGTAGTATATTTCTGGCAATTTAAGGATATTTACTGATATGTTGTGTACATAAGTATTTTATACGAACCTAAACACATCATTAGCTAAATGACATATCTGTATGAGAGGAACATGATAAATCTTAAATGGATCCCTTCATATTCTAGGCTGCAAGGGAATGAAACTGTCGATTTTTGGCTAAAGAGGGGAGTTTAACTTCGTGCTCTACCATCTTACGGAAGACTTATCTATGAAGAAATTGCATCACAAATTAAAGTGAGTAAGGACAGAATTAGGTGGAATCCTCCATCTAGTACATCTGCAGTACCTGGTGCCTCCCTGGGAACAATCCCTGGAAACGACCAGACTACTCTCTCCAGACCTTGCAGTCCTCCAGACCTCCACTTGAAAAGCTAATGAATTTCGAATTGGGATTATCGACTGCCGAACTGTCAACCTTGTGGCTAAAGCGATAAGTTTAACCTCGTGCTTTACCATCTTATGGTAACCTTATCTATGAAGAAATTTCATCACAAATTAACTCTCCCGGTGATTGTCTTGACGAGGTATCTTATCAATAGCAAAACCATACGTAGATCTTGATGGACGAGATATCACGTCATTAGAAGAAAACTGGCCATATATTGATCTTGTCATCATAAAAAAATCAGCAATATCTTTAAGATGATATATCTTGCCATTATGAAAAATGGTCAGATCTTGATGGCGAGGTATCTCGTCGAAATCCATTGAAGGGTTAAAGTGAGTAAGGTCAGAATTTGGAGGACCCCCTCCAACTGGTACACCTGCAATCAACCCTGTGTCACCCTGGGAAAAATGAGCACAGGAAAGACCAGACTGTTTCTCCAGACCTAGCAATGGGCGCACTTGAAAAGTCATTAAAGATCGAATTGGGATTCAAGCATTTTCCTTGGTGCTCTAAATGCAATGCAGCTCATGCCTTCCCGAACATATAATCTCCTTAACCAGTTCCTGAAGGTCTCAAGTCTCCCGGGTTTATAGACTTGGTTTCATCTTTTATTTATGTCATGCGAGATAAGTAATAACATACTGAACACACTTATGAAAATGCTTACAGTATGATCCCTCAACCAAATACTGAATGAGTGCTTTAAAGCGCAATTACTCATCCGTACGCAGCATTTTAACAATCCTCAATCCTAAAGACACTTGTAGATACTTCCTTATTGAATAATACAGCAGCGTTAGCAAACACAGTTAAGAATCGCCTGAATGTATGTATATAGTTAAGTACTCATGAAATCCCTGTTTGAACGTGTGTTAAATTGCTCGTAATTTTCATGATGTGCATATTGTGTCCCTTGTGATTAGTACAATATAAAAAGTAGACAATAATTTTGATGCTTGTGTTTTTTACTCAACACTATACTACATATTACTGTATTATGCACACAATTATTTGTTTTGCAATAAATTTATAATTCAGAAATCGCAATTTTGTTACATTATTTCAACTGTAACAGATATTTCAAATGGAAGAGATCTAAAACAACATTTTCACTAGAATGTAGTTAAACCAAAAAGCGAGTATTAATAATGTAAACAACATTTTCAAATCTACCGAAGCTTAATGCCGTTATCCCAGCTGACAAACTAATGAGCATTACTTCCTGATTTCAAAACATCGCTTAGTATTTTTGTTTTGGGGTTTTTGATCCGATTCTTCTGCAATTCCTCTAATGTAATTAGTCCCTATTCCGCAGAAGTTTCTCAGTTGTTTAAGTAGCCTTCAATGAAACGTATACTTAGTGACATAATTCGGCTAGTTTTTGCTAATAATTCCCGCGTACCGAAGCCATTTATTCGCTTCGGAGTAATTTGACTCGATAATTACTTACTCCGCTAAGCTCAGGGTAATTAGGTTGGTTGCTTCATGTAATTTGTAGTCCGAGTCACGAATAGGTGATTTCCAAGCAATCGCAACACCAAATTCCCTGGAAAGTTAGCGTTTCCCACGAAAGACTTGATGAAGCCATTGGATCTATTAAGCAGCGGAAAGTTTTCTTAGATAAATATTGTCGACAAAGGCTCTTAATTCCCACACTTAGAAACGCAACTGGAAAGTGTAAACAGTTTGAGTTTATTGTTATTCCCTTTCTGCACGATGACACGCATTTGCATAATTATTCTCGCCCAACTATTACTTGTTGTGGAACGGGGACTTCAGAAGATCGCGATGTTTAAAAATGGAATAACTCGGGTCTTTTATGAGGAATTCGCCATCGAGAAGTAGGGAAAAAGCGTAATAGAAAAATCTGAATGTTTATTGAACAGAATTTGGAACGGTATTACCTCGCTCTCCAGAGGAAAGACTCGTTCTTTTTCGTATCTTGTGGCTCGAAGGGTATCACAACGGAGATTTGGGGAATTCGAAGGGTTATTGTGCGAGGGAAAGGTTTCCATAATAGGCTTCTTATGGGAAAGGAAATAATTTTTGTCATTTACCACCTTCTCAAGAAAAGTGATACAACTAAAAATACTTTATTTCTTCGAATAACAGATGGTTCGGTTAAACTAGAAAAACCACGGGACTCAAATCATGAAATACACTCGAAATTCTTAATAAAAGACTGAAGGAATTTTACTAATTTCGAATTGACACGTAAGATATGTTAACGGATTCATTTCTGTGATATTCAATTTGTTTAGTTGATTTGCTTTTCTCGAGAAGTTGTTATTCGGTTATTATATTTCATATGAAGTCTGATTTTGATTTACATTTTGTATATCGGTCTCGATTAAAGTAATACTATTTTTCTAATAGGTTATAGCTAGACATTATTGCTTTTTCTAATAAGTTGTAGCCAGACTATTTTCTCTCTGAATATTTTTAGGAATAGTAAGAACTTCTTTCTCAACTAGGGCTTAAAAGGAGCACCAACTCTTTACTAAAATTATAAATAAATTCGATTTCTATGTCTAGATTCCAATTTCTAAATTCTAAATAGATACGTTATTGGAAAAGGTAAAACGTATATAAATAGCTCAAAACTTTCCGAGTTAATGCGGGTAGTAAAACTCTCAGTAAAGTGTTATCTTTTGTTTTTAAAGTATAAATTAACTTACAGCCGAATGTTACATGACGAAAAACACAAAAGCAAATAAATTGTTATTCTCTATTTTTGATAATGTCCTATTTTTACGAGAATGAACTGCTATTTTCCTATACATAAGAAATCAAGACATAAGAAATTATATACATCAAAAACAAATGACATAAGAAGAAATTAAGAGGATTCTTTCAGGACGACAGTGCATGGCAGACACCCACACAGCTTTAAGTGAGAAGTTTGACAAAAGATTTCATAAAGAGATAGCAAATAAACTTTAAGTAACAATATTTTATTATAATGGCTGAATATTTAATGCAATCAATGCTTACTGCTATAGATGCAGATAATGGGATTCTATAAAATAGTTGTAATGACAGCGAACTAGAGATTAAGTCTTGAATAAACTCAACATTCCGCACTCCAGTTTGAATCTGATTTGTCCCTGCCTTTATTCAAGTTACTGGGAATCCAGGAACTGCATACGACCTCGCTCAATCCCAAAGCAGACGGTGTGATTGAGTGCATACATCGATCTCTTTAGGCGGATGACAAACATCTGATTACTAACATGGGGATTGATGTCTTTCCAATGATCCCTCTAGGTCTACAATCAGCGTTTCGAGAAAATCACAGTGATCTGTGAGCAAGTCGGTAGTCTGCAGAACGACCTAAAAGCTTCCAAGTGAGTACCTGGATCACAGTCCGCCAGTAACTACAGATCCAGGGACTTTTGTGGCTTGCTTGTGATTGGATATGAACAGGTTACAACCCTGTGTCGACTTCGTCTATCTTGGCAGAATATGTTTATCCAACCAGAGTTTGGGCTGTCATGTCTGCGTCATGACGTAGTATGGAAATCTCTTCAGCATGTATATGATCGTCCTTTTTTTGTGGTAGAGAATATGCCCAAGTACATCGCCGTCCAGATAAGGAGGTAATAGTTTCAGTAACCATCTAAAACCAGCTTTCATGTAGCAGGAAGAGTAAACATTGTTGATCCTATTCCCAGTCTTTTCGCCATACGTCTCTGTTTGTGAGCCCAATATAATTTTGAAACAGAAATAAGATATGAAACTGTATCAGCAGTATTATTTACTGCAACATCGGTAAGATCAAGGCATCTATTGAAGTGGGTTCACACAGAGGACAAGTTGAAGAACCCTACATGCCAATCGGTGGATATAATTGTACAGATAGTCGTGTTCAGTGACAACACAAAAAGACCCTATAGCTCTCGGCAGATTCTGTGTCAACTGGAACCTTAGCAGTTGCAAGAGGAAGAGTAAGCTACAAAACCAGAGACAGAGCATTACTTCTGCTAGCTCACCTCAATATCCAAAATAGGGATCCATGTTCTATTGGGAATTATTGTACTAATAATTTCCCTTAACCCTCCAAGTGGTTTCAACGAAATATCTCGTCTATCGAGGTCTGAACAATATTTGTAATGACGAGATATCTCTTTATCACGATATTGCTAACATTTTGACGATAACGAGATCAAAATCTGGTCAGTTTTTTTCTAATTTATTTCGTCCATCAAGATTTAGCAAGTTTTGCTAATGACGAGATACCTCGTAGGTTAAACACAAGAAAACAATTGTTTTTCATTTAAAATCAAATCATTTTGTTGGAGAAATATAGACTATTTCCTTTTACATTAAAAAGAAGTCTGAAGTGCTGCTTGCCAGCATACATTTAAATAACTCCATCTTTTCACTCTCCTGTTAACCCTAACATAAGCAAAATATTCAAAGGCCTGCATTTTGAAATGTAGGTTTTTCATCCATTTACTTGAGTGCTATTTTGAACACATTTTCTATGCACGCAAAACTTTCTTATGACAAATGTTTCCAGATACTTAAACTTTTATGGCAAAGACTATTTTTTATGTTGAACTCAGGTTTATAAAATTGGAGTAGTTTATAACAAAGGATTCTAAAATAAAAGCGCAGTAATCTTTAGCGTAAAGGCATTATTGTTTACAAATCGCACTGTAGGAACTAACTACATTAGTGTTAAAAATATACGTACTTTGATGAATTGAAAAATTATTACATTGTAATTATTTTTCGTAAATATGTTTTTAAAGGGAGCAGGCAAAATATTTAGTTGCTGCTATTGGCAGTAGATTGGTTAAATTAAGTTGGTATTTAGCTAGTCACTGTTCCTCTGTTCCAGTTAAATAAGTTGCTCATGAAAATCTATTATTGTAGGTGCAAAGAAATGCCTGAAAGACAAGAAAAAGAAACAACTTATTTCTAATGGTGTATAGGATATTATTTTCAATTCTGCTAAACGTATCAGCTCATTCATGTGCAGGTAATTTAATAAATATAATCAATATGGTGTCAATGACATGAATTTAAAATCTGTCGTTAAATCTAGTGGTAATAACGTATATTATACGATGCGCGGATTCTTTCATTCAAAAACTCTCATAAAAATAGATAAATAGATAAAATTCACACGCAAGATTTGGAAGTTATAACTTTGCGGTACTATTATGTTAGTGTGAGCCCATGCAAGCAATCACATTATTGAATCTTTACTATGCGTTTGCAAGAGCGATCCAAGAATTTAATTTTTATAGCGCGCGTGCAAGTGATACGAGAATTATTATACTATATTTACTACGCAAGCGAAAACGATAATATTGTGAACTGTAACCATGACATGGAATGTGATAAAAAAATGAGTTTGGAATGTAGAAGAATGAGACGGGATGATAGTGGTGGATGGATGTTCTTTATAATTTTGTGTGTGCACCGTCTATAGTGTTTAAAAGTAAATGTTATTTTTTTAAAAGCGTTTGTCTTCATGTATGTTATCAAAAAGCCTATCTAGAATTATTCAATGCAATCTAACTGATATTCTCATCATCCAAAAAAGTGAATAGTGAGTTTCGATCTACAAACAAAATTAGGCTCGGATCACCACTTAACGTCTCCCGACAGTCAGCTCATTATTTTTTATTTTTTCTCGACAGTAAAACCTTGATTATCCAAGCTCTGATTAACCGAGTATCTGATATCCAAGCCCAATTTGATAACGAGTTTGTTTTAAAGCTTTAATTAAACAAAGCTTCTAAAGCTAATGTGCGTTCTTTGTCCTTTGGCGTGGTGTGGAAGTTTGGAGAGTGGGGTGCCAGCTCAGGTGTTGCCTCGTCATCTGACCGTGGTTCAAAATTACGTGGTGTTGTCCTCGGATCTTTCCCTCTGGGATTCATCCCGGACCGTCACCAATAGCCCATTGTGTTGCTCCAGTGTGACGTTAATTGAAAATACCAAATACCAAGTTCTTTGTCCTTGACTGATCTTCTTTAGTGGGTAGCCTGTCACACAATGTGAGATCCTTATAATACTTGTTATGAATCATTCAGTAGAAGTAGTAGTAACAATTTGTACTGTTAATAATTTATGTATTTAGTACAGGCTGTATGTACAACAGTATGTATTTGTGTTCCTACGTCCGAAGTATCCGAGTTTCAGGTTATCCTAGATGGCTTAGATACACATTATCTGGGACAATTATGACTTTGAATTAAGACAGACACCTCAAAGCATGTCTGAACTGTTTTTGTACTTGTTGGTGTTTTAGGTTAAAATTGTGCCTGTTTTATTAATGGTTTAAAGGACATTGAGAGCCAATCGATAAGTCTGCAAAAAGTGTAGTTTTAGTGGACTGAAGAGTAAAAAAAATATACTTTCTTAATGGTAAATAAATCCCTGATGTGAAAACGCTCTCATTAAATAAACATCTTCGAGAAACAATACGCTTCGTGTTCGGAATTCCGTTCAGGTGTAAGACAAGAATAATGTGTTTGGAATTCAAACTAGGTATCCCACTGGCACAATGCCCATCAGATATAAACAACTTCAACTTTTTAAGTGCTTTGTTCGAGCTTAACTTTTTTCGTGTCCTTTTTCGAGTTAAGATTAATGATGGGGTGAATTATAAAAGATATTCCAATTTTAAAAATGAATTATTTCCAGACTCTTATTTCCTTTAATTGGAAATAGTTCCACGCAACAAGGCAGACTGGAAAATTATTTACCTGGATTGCATCACTGGCAGTGCTCGAAGTTTTGAAATGTGACCAATCACAATTAAATACGATTTAGGTGTGGTTTGTGTCGAGGTGTGGTATGTTTTACTTACAGCATATTTTCAACTTAATATTCTATGCCGAGATCTCCAAGAGTTCTTAGAAAATATTAACTTATGGCATTTATGGACATGTCTATACGTATATCTAGACAGTTTTTTGAAGAAGGATTATGTCTACCTCCATGGATAATATAGGGTGATTTACGGTTGACCGTTTGTGAGAAAAATCGGTCTCAATTGAAACTAGTGTTAGTTAATTTTGTTAATTTTAACCTCTCGACTGTTGTCTCGACGAGGTATCTCATCATTAGCGAAACTGACCAGATCTTGATGGTCGAAATTGCTTGTAATTAGAAGAAAACTAACCAGATCTTGATATCATCATCATACAAAAATCGGCAATATCTTGATGACGAGGAATCTTGTCATTAACAAAATGTGACAGATATTGACGGACGAGGTATCTCGTCGAAGCCGCTCGGAGGCTTAATATCTGTTTTCGTGTGAATAAGTGAATACTTTTGGCAATGCCGAGGAATTCAAGAATGAACGCAAGAAAAAGTGGAAAAGTCTAAATGTTTTGAAACTACTCAATTAGTAGCTCATTTCAACTCTTCGATATGCAAGTTAGCGCAGCTTGTCCGCTTTTAGACTTGCACCATAAAACCCAAATCAACCAACCGACCGAAATGCAAGTCCTGTTCTCCAACGGTTCAATCAGAACTGAGCTATTGTTTTTATCCTTGTGTGCGTTTCATGGACTGACCCAGACATATAAAAAATATTCCTACCTGCCTACATAACATTGAAACTGCTCCCATTAAAATTTAAACTTTAGTACCTTTGTGCAAATGTGTAAATGAGCGACGTTCAAGAAATCATTAATGCTAACTACATATATATTATTGTGGTGATGTTGAAAATAATATAACTTTATATTATTTAGAAGCACAGATAAAAGGAAGGCATTTTTAACTGCTATAAAAGACGAAGTATATTATTAATTCCTCTGTAAAAGCTCAGTGTTTTGTTTAGAATATGGCGACAAAATGAATTCATGTACAGTTGCGGAAAAAACAACGAACCACCTCTTTATTTCGAGCACTATTCAAAGAGGGAATAACGTCCTCTACAAATTCAAATGCAAAATAAATTGTATAAGGGGCCATCTTCATATAAAATTTTGCCCAAACAACAAAATCTCCCAATGGAAACACCCAATTTTGATGCCTTAATCAGATTCTGCATCGCTAAATTAGTCTAAATATGAAATTTCATGATTTTACTATCTTTATATCCGGAGATATTCAATGTTAAAGTTACTGTCAATTTCAGGGATAATCTCCGTATTACAAATCACTATTCGTGGATCGAGATTAACTTTAGTTATAGCTACCCAAATTTCAAAGTTTAACACTATTTCAAACTTATTTGCCAGCGCGTGCAAACGATCCGAGAATTATTATATTTATGCAAGTGAAAACGATTCAAGAATTATGTTATTACATTTATTATGCAAGTGAAAACGATTCGAGAATTATGTTATTACATTTATAATGCAAGTGAAAACAATTCGAGAATTGTTATTACATTTATAATGCAAGTGAAAACGATTCAAGAATTATGTTATTACATTTATAATACAAGTTAAAACGATTCGAGAATTATTATATTTATTATACGAGCTCAAACGATGTTGCTGTGAATTGTAGCCATGATTAAATTGTGATAAAAAGGATTTTGTAATTGAGAATAATTCGAAACGGATAAATTGTTGATGAATGTCTTGCATAATTTTGTATCGTTTTTAGTGATCTTAATAAATGCTAATTTTTTTAAATTAGCGTTCGTCTCCATGTATACAACTAAAAAGCTTACCTACAATTATAATCAAACTGATATTCCGATCATCCAAAAAGAATAGCGTGGGTTACCCAATTGAGCACTTATTAGTAGAGTTCAACTATACGACACAAAACGACTGGTAAAAGGCAATGTATTTTAGATTAAAAACATAAATAAAATTTCCAACCATTTTTCAGGTTCGTTAGACGTTTTCTAAACTTTTGGTTGTCCCCTAAAATCGTCATAATGAGGAAAATTTAATGTAACGCAAAAACTAATTATTGGAATAAGCTGAAATTTTGCATGGTCATATTAGAAGTTTTCCTGAATCTATACCCATCAAAATATAATGAGGTTAAAATTCAAAATTTTTGAAACATTTATATAATTATTATTGCACACTAAAAACTATTTTTAAAATAAAAATATTAGGTGGATTCTGTTTGGGTTCTTTAACAGTAACATGCTACAAAATATCAGAGCTATAGAGATATTATTTAGGAAGATATTCATAAAAGTCAGAGAAACTCATTTAACACTAGGAGCTCCAATTTTTCTGTATTCATAACTTCGAAACGGTAAGACTTAATGACATGAAATTTGGTATCTGATGGCATGGTCTTTGGTATATTGATATAGATTTGAAATTGTCTGTCGAAATAGGGGGTTTTCATTGGAAATGATAAAGTTGTAGCTCAATTTAATATGAAGAAGGCCCCTTATGCAAATTTTATGCATTTGAATTTATAGAAGACGTTAGTTTCTGTCGAAAGCAATCTTTGATTTTTCTCTAATGTTAAAATTGTTCGAATGAAGAGGGGTGGTTCGTTTTTTCCCCTCGACTGTTCATATGGATCAAGTACCTGTGATTTATGTTGTCCACACTAATATATTCAGGTTGCAAACAATTAGACCGCATGGTAGTTTGTTTAGAGCGGTAAACTCAGCAATGGGTGTCATCTTATTTATTATTGGAGTATAAGAACTGCTATTTTACGGTAACATCCAGGAGCCGTAGTGGTTCAGTGGATATGTCCACTGCGTTAGCAACCTGAGAGTTGTAGTTGACGCAGGGTCAAATCCTGTAAGGTTCGATTCCTCCCTGGGTGCATTTTTCTCTTCTGTGTTAGTAAAACTTTCCTTGTGTGCATGTCCATTACTTGAAGTTGTCTTGTGTTTGGTGCAGCATGGCCAAATATGACCCGTGCACCACAATAAAAACCCAACTAATCCAACCGGTAAGGACCAACAAATAAAGTTAGAGGAGCATTTATGCAATGGGTGCTTATGCAACTTAACTGTATAGTTTCATATAGTGTTTCGTCACATTTTCAAAGTTCTTGACATCTAAACAGGTTTATACATTCGCTTCATTTGTTTTGTAAACTAAACTGAAAGAAACCGAAACTGTAAAATGCATTGATGCATAGAATGCAATAAGTAATTTAATTTAATCAGGCAATTTCTTTACCCTTATTATATCTGAAACTGCAAACTATACTTCCTTATGAAAACGTAAAATCTTTTTGTTGCAAAATACCTACATTACTTTAGCCATACTGCTATAGTAAAGAGGCAAAATCACTTAACTTAAATATTGTGCTGTTATAATACAACTAAAAGCGTGTTAATTAAAATTGGGATTAATTGGGAAATTGGAAAAAATAAAATTACATTTCAGGAAAGTTTGCAATAAGGATTATCCAATCTTAGCATTTCGTTCACTAAATAATTTACAGAATATACTTTGTAAAATCCCCCAAATTAATTTCCGTACGGCAATCTAAGTCTTTACTGCTGCTGTGATTGATACATACTAAATATACGCATCGTAATCCATACGACTTACATGGAGCATGGGAACACTCACTACGCCATTGAATATTATGTAAGAAAAGTTAAGCAGCTGCGTAGGGTCCATAGAATCCCATAAACAAGGCATCCCCTAACAAAAAAAACTAAAATTCGATAATAAAAATCAATAAAACAGATGCCAGTTTCTATATCAAAACCATAATTTTCTCAACAAAAATCCAAACAGGGACAGCTGGTGTCTTATCCTTTCAGTGTCAAATGTTTTCTTACTGCGATTGACTAATGGCGTTTGTCATTCGCAATGTACTTCAAAACAGACTCTTCTCCCCTACCCCATGCTTCCTATTGAGACTAGCATCCAGTGCAGCTAATATGCGCAGTTGTTCCTTGCGCATGGTCTGGCATTTTCTCCCTGTTATTTTTGCCCCAATGCGATGGACTGATGTCAGACCCACTTTCGTATTGGGCACACACGATTCACTCATCGTCGTCATTTTTTGTTGGGTGAGAGTCCACCTTTTTGTCATGCATGCCATCAGATTCTACTGTCAAACATTTTAACTGACTACCCTATTTTTAATCATCATCGTTTGAAATTTTTTAAAAGATCAATTTTAAATTTGCAAGATCTTATTGAGGAAAACCCTCATTCAAATGTTTCCCTTTTTTAAGTACCATTGGATTTTTAAATTTCGTGTATGCTTTTATACATCACGATCATCCATTATTTCGATACTTTTTTATACTGTGTCATATTGTTGATCAGGATGTTTTTAATCATAGAAGTCCATCATACTGTTTCAGTCAATAATTTATACTTTATTTCTTTCACGAATACTTTATTTTTTATATTATCTCTAACCTGATTTAAAAAAAATCATGAAATACAATAAATGTTATGTGACTTACATCTACCTTTTATTACAATGTTTTTATATTTACATTAATCATATTTTTTTTAACTTGCGTTTGGCGCAGCTTGTCCGCTTTTGGACTTTGAACCATAAAACCCTAATTACCAACCTTCCTACCTGTTTCTTTATTTTCTCGCCGTAAAAGACAGTCTCAAGCTCTAAGAAAGCCCTTTGAAGACCCACATCGAATGGCATAAATTAGGCACAATTGGGCCTTTCGACTCCTTTTTAACAGGGAGCAACGACTGTACAACAGAGGGGTATTCTTGATGTTACTGTGATGATCACGGATATTTATGTTGATTTCGATCCAATCTCATTATCCCCAATTATTAATGTTACGTTACTCTACTGGAAATGTTATTTACCTAATTACAAATACTTTCAACAGAGGTAAACCCTCAATTGCCATTTCAATGCGAGTCACAATGCACTTATTTAATGCTGTATAAGATATTGAAGATACTGGAACGTTCACGTGAGACAACCCTCTGAGGCGTTCTCACACATATGTTCATTCTGAAAACCTTCTTTCCGGCATGACTTCTAACCGATTTTGATCTTCTTGACCGATAGAATGCTTTCTAGGATACTTCCTATCAATAGATGTGGTTATTTCATGATGTGGGTTGTGAGAGAAAAAATGGTAGGTAGGTATGTATTCAATTAACGTCGCACTGGAGCAACACAATGGGCAATTTGCGATGTTGTCCTCGAATCATCCCCCGAAGGAGAAGATCCGAGATACTGAACAGATTTAATTACACCATCCCCTTTGGACACGACAGTCTTTGGTTGTATTCAAACTCGCATGAGGAAAAATGATTCCCTACACTAGCAAATCCCACGACGCCCAGAAGGTTAATATTGTTACGCAGAAGTTGCACTGCAGGAAATCTAGTTATTACGACACCTTGACAACCTAGGTGACCTTTAATCCGAACTAATTCGATTTATCGAAGTTAAAAAGCGCCACCTATGATCGGACATGTTTCGTACCTTTGTAACTTTTTCTTTCCTCGGCGTTACTTTAAAGTTCATTACACATGTTTTGTTTGCACTGATCCGAATCAGCATCACGTTTGGGAAAGAATACGTGTTACAGATCAATGCCAAACCATAATGCTCATAATTGAAACATATCTAATTAGACAAAACGCGTGTTTCTATTTCTGGCAAAAGCGGTAGCTCTATCTGCTAATGCAGTCGAGTATGCGAAGAATGGAATTCCCGTCAGGAATTCGAAGAACAAAATGGCGATGACAAAACAAAGAGGCGGTGAACCTGAATCAATGCACTGTGCTGCCAGAATGCGATCTTTATTCCAGAGGAATTTCAACGCGACTTTATTTCACGAGCGCTCTAGTGAGCGCTAGTTAGCTCAGTGAGTGGATTATAAGATGTGATTTGCATTTGTGTTCATCGAACTGATGTGATTAAATTTAGAAACAACTAGCTGAATTTCTCGGCGTTGCTCTGGTTGAATTGTTTATTTCATCATAATATTACTCAATATTATTCCTATGGAGATTTAAAATTGGTTTATTCTCTCTACAAACCCAGGACAAATATAAGGGGGTAATATCCAGCCTATTTTCCCGCAAGATTCTAACGGATGAGTGTAGCAAATTTGATGGGAATTGGTTGACTGTGATAGTAAGGATACTCAATGTTATTCCTAAGGTGATGTCGAATTGTTTTTAGTCCCCTCTGAAGACCCAGGACAAATCAAACTGGGCTAAAATATAGCCTGTTTCCCGCAGGATTCTACAGGATGAATGTACCAAATTTGGTGCATTGGTCTGAAAGTGATCGTAAAAATATTTAATGTTATTATTCCTATGGTAATTTCGAATTGTTTTTAGTCCCCTCTGCAGATCCAAGATTAATAGAATAATGGCCTACGTTACCCGCAGGATTCGAAGAATACGTGTTCCAAATTTGGCGTGGATTGGTAAAACGGTGTAGATTTGTATAGAGAACAGACAGACACACGCCAACTCTGACAACTGATGCTGTTCGTTCGATCGCAGCATCATCTGTAAGAGCATTGCATATTATCGTCTGGTACATTTATATCTAGGTAAATAAACATCACAAATGAAGCATTTTTCATCTACTTGTGTAAAGAAAGTAAATAAGAAAGATAAGGCAAGTTGCGTTTTGATAAAGCTTTCACTTAGTATTTCACATTTCATTTATCAAATTTGGGGGCGTGATAGCCCAACAGTCGCGGGTTAGGAACCAGAGAATTCCAAGCTCGAAACACCAACCAATCGTCGTGTAGGTGGAGACTGGAGCACGTTAAATCTGTCATGGCCTCAAATCTCATGTTGGCGTGGAATGGAAGTTTGGCAGAGTGGGGTGCCAGCCTCGTCATCTGACCTTAGTTCACAATTACGAGATGCTATCCTCTGATATTTCTCTTCGGAATCGATCCAGGAACATCGCCAATAAGCCCATTGTGTTGTTCCAGTCCGACGTAAATTTAACTGCCTACCTATCTAACATACTTAAAAATCTGGGTAAATAAATGAAGCATTTTTCATTCACTTATGTAAAGAAGGAAATAAAGCAAGTTGTGTTTTGATAAAGCTTTCACTGAATAGTACTTCACATCTTTTTATTCATCAAATTGGTATAGAAAGTCTAAATGCCTACAGTTTGTACGAAAGAGCATTGTTTTGAAAAGTACAATTGAATATTGAATAGATTCAATATTGAATACATATATAGGAAGATTCATTCGGTACAACGGATTAAAAAAATAAAACATGATTGAAAGTTCTATAGCATAAAAATAATGTACATCTATTAATCTACCCACTGAATGAAATGTATCGCAGTATCTTTAGTTTTTTTAATACGTTCAAGGCAACGCGATACATTTGACTAGAAATGGCAATTGATACCGTAAATTTGGTGATGCATAACACTATAGATTATTGTAGTTTTCTCTAACATGTACTTATCCCTGGGTAAACAAACATTAAAAATGAAGCATCTTTATCATTTACTTATTGATACATAGAAAATGAACCTGAATCTGACCCCCCGGGGTGCATAATAGTAACATAAAGCTTGTTTGCCGTTGTAGTGCCATTAATGTTCAATCGGTTGGGTATTGAAAAAACACACATTAAGAAAATAAAAATAAAAGACAAGTTGTATTTTAATAAAGTTCACTGAATTAGTACTTCATCTCTTTATTCATCAAATTTGTTGCAGAAGGTGATTGTATACGCCTAGTATTGTTTGTGCGCTGTATCTTCTGAATGAAATATATCAGGTTATCCTATTTTGAATATGGCCGAGGATAACATGATATATTTGGCCAGATTTGATAATTGATTATAATGTAAATTTGATGATGTATATAAAACTCGAACGCCAACTCGGGTGAGTTGGCGTTCGAGTTACGTGGTTTTGAGTGAGTCTATTTGTTAAATTAGGGGACAGGTTGAAACGTAAACAATGCGTTTCCGCGCTTGCTGGCCTCAAAGCGGATACAGGATTGGAGTGTACAGTTGAGTGCAAGAAGGGATGAAAGTGATTGGTGTTAGAGAAAGAAATAATCAGCTACTGCGATTGCCATAGATGATTTTGTGATTGTCATTATATTCCCCTATTGAGCTTACCAACTTTCTAGTGGTTAGCCGAAGGTCATCTGCCTTCTCGTATCATTACGAATTGTATAACATTATAGAGCTAATAGTAGGTAGGTAGTTAATTAACGTCGCACTGTAGCAACACAGCAGGCTATTGGCAACGGTCCGAGATCAATCCCGAAGGGAAAGATACGAGTATAACACCACGTAATTTTGAACCACGGTCAGATGACGAGGCAACACCTGAGCTGGCACCCCACTCTGCAACTGCACCACGCCAACTTCAGGACTTTGAGGCCACGACAAATTCAACGTGCACCAGCCCCCGTGTATACGACGTCTTTGACTGGACCGAGTCTCAAACTCGCAACCCTCTGGTTGCTAATCCGATGCTCTCCCAAGTGGACTATCGCGGCCCTTTTGGTAATGAGGGTTGGGTGGGTTTTATAGTACAGGGGCCATACTTGACCAAGCTGTGCCAAACTCAATACAGATAACGTCAAGTAATGAACGGACAAGCACACAAAATTTTAGACACAAAAGTTAGATTAAGTTACAGAAATCGAACCTACACCACCTACATTATACACGAGGTAATATGAAGATTGGATATGAAATATGACAAGAGATATTTATGTTTTTGACACTAGTGCGTGGTGTTTATTTCCGTTTCCTATATTGTATGTATGTATATTTATTGTATTGCATTTTGTATACTTGAAATTCAATAAAATAATCTGTATGTATTTTGACAAAACAGAGATTTTAAAATTAATATTACACTTTTTTTATCTCAGCTAATGTCTGTTCGACAGTATTAAGAGCTCTTCGCCGAGTGCAGTATACGTAATGAACATTAATAAAGCAATTAAACAACACAGTAACCACTTTGGAAGACAGCCAATTATCCGATTCTGTAGACCTTTGCTACAGTTCGATTAACATCTGGTTGGCATTATTATCGGGTAGAAGGTTACATAGTTTCTGTGGTACTGATTGCACAGATGAAGCACCGTAACACCGAATCTTCAAGAGCGCAGTAACCGTTTGTGTCGTGACTAAGACCCAAAACAGATCTCTTCTCAGAACCGAATCACATCCCCGATACTCATTTATTGAACAGCTCTTGTATCGAGCAGCTCGGAAGCAAAGCCCTGCAACCTGATACTCCAATCTACGCGATGAACAGCTATTTATCCAACCTGAGACCTTATAACCTCAGACGGGGGTTTATGAATATCAGCTGTTTCGCTACAGCAACCAGGACTAATAATTCAACGGAAATCTGTTTGCAAGGTATAACCTTCCACAATACCCCATCCACGTCAACAACGTATCTCCGAGGAGGTATCGACCGAGTCTCAATCGATCATGGCCTTCCATGACTACTCCTGGATAATTCCGCTAATCAATTAACCGAGGAAAACCGGAATCGAAGTAGTCAAATGCAAACCACTGAGATCGAGTAGTGTACGCGTTCCGGTATCTGGTCCCACTTCTAATAAATCAAGAGACAATTCCACTAATCCGAATCAGGGTTAAAAACACACAAAAGGCAATAAATTTATCGAAGCTAGCAATTAGGTTGTAGATATAGCGGGCGATATATTTCATTCCTTATCGCTCGTAAAAGCTGCGAGGTGGGGTATAAAAAGGGACCGTCCGACACGGTTTGATGGCGGTTTGGGCCGGGATTGCTGTTCGGAATAATTAAGGGGAGGAATATTTTATTCGGAGATAGGGAACGACGTACTAGGGCGCAGTATTGCCTTAACGCCTTTTAAAACACCCTTTAAGCCAATAATTTGATGCGTACCGGTATTAGCGAGTTGTAAAACAGGAATGGGTATCATGCATTAATTTTTAAAGGGAGGGTTGTTTGTTGAAGAACGTGATGTTTAAATATAGAATGGTTTCTGGACTATTATCTCAGATATAGATTAGCAAGTTTGAATGCTTACCCAAGCTCTGGTTGGTTGGTGATTGAATTAACGTCTGGAGCAACATGACGGGGTATTGACAACGATCAGGGATCCATCCCGAAGGGTACGATTCGAGGACAACACCTCGTAATTTTGAAAGGTCGGATGACGAGTTCAACACCTGAGCTGGCAACCCACTCTCCAAACCTCCACACCACGTCATCGTGGGCATTTGAGGCCACCATGCACTAGCCAAAGTGTCTTTGGTTGAACCGAGTTTCGAACTCGCAACCCTACGTTTGCTAATCCGCTACTTTTCCAACAGAGCTACCGCGTCCTATGAAAACTTAGCTATTCACAAAAGATCGCTAAAAGGTATTTGCCAGTGTAAATTCTCGCTTATTTTAATCTAGAAATTATAAAATTTTTTAATATACATTAAACCTCCAAGTGTTTCGATTAGGTATACCGTCCATAATCTGGTAATTTTGCTTAGGACGAGTTATCTCGTCGAGTTAAAACTGTCCTATTACTCCAAGGGAGATGAAGATCCAAGTAGAAAAAACAAATTATCCCTTGCCCAGAATGGATGAGTTTGGAACAGGCTTTAGCACTAGAGGCTGGGCACTACAAGGCAGTTTTCTTTACTACTTTACCTGTTTACTAAGTTTACTAAACTTTACTAGTTTACTAAGACTAAAGAAAAGGGATTTCGTGAATTTATCGGGGTCTTTACGGTCATTTTTTGCTCTACCAAAGCTAATTGTACCCTGAAGTACGACTGAAAGTTAATTTTAAGAACCACTAAGAACATTGATAGCTTGACCGTGATTCGAGCACTTTTTGCTAAAATTATAAACATTATTCGAAAACCATCCAAAATGTTTTCTATTGTTTCCATTTCAAATCTATTCCTTATTAAACGATGTATCAAATAAATATTCTTTTGAAACCAAACTAAATATTCAACATGCAAAGGCTCGTAAAATTAAATAAAATATTAGCTTTTAAAACGAATTTCCATTACTTAAAAGTTCTTACAAATATTGAAAATTCTAAACAAAATAAACTTCGAATATAATGCTTGGTATGTGAATCTGTTTCTAGTAATAGTAATGCTGAAAAGAAGTTAGTTTCTAAAGCTGTCTGCAAAGCTTTTTTAAAAGCTTTTGCCGTGCGTTGAACTTGTTCTTTATATGTAAATGATTAAAAGTTACATTCAATGGCTGACTCCCAAGAAATTGCATCCATTGAGAGACATAAATTCCATTTAATTTTGGTTTGCATCAAATGAATTTCGAAGACGCCACCGAAAGAACTAATGAATGTTTGTCTGGAAATCATCTCGCATTGGTTACTTCCCTCAATACGAAACTCCCGAGACCAATCAAAAGTCTTTTCATCGCGTGATATCAATCATTAAATATTAACGTCTTAAAAGGCCTCAGAGTCCTCAAAGAGAATCCAAATGAAATGAATTCCATCCAATCCGAGATCTTATTGCAAAAGATGCAGTCCCCTCACAGGATATAAATCATGGAATGATTACTAATTCAGCATCGGCGCAACTCAACTCGACCGGGAATTCGAAATTTCCTTTACCACCAATAAATCCCAAGGAGACGCCTGGCATATACTCAAGAGGAAAGGTGGCAACCGAGCAAAAATACACACTCAACAATTTACTATCCTGTCAAGGGAAGTTTTAATTTCGCATTACAAATCCTTCCATTTGTTGAAGTGCTCCAAACTTCAGGAGGTCGTAAAGTTGGGAATGAAAAAAAATCTTTTCCAGATTTCGGGCGTCATTTTGGGAAGACATTACGGGTTTGTTTTTAACGGCCCAAAAGGAAATAGGTTGAACACGTGGAAAGGAGCAATTTTTGTTTTAAATAAATCTCCCGCAGCTTGTCGCTGGCAATAACACACCAGGCGGGTTGGAAAATCCTGTGGGGCAAAAATGCTGCCGGTGTCAGTCCGGCTATCGGGGTGGATTTATGGTCAACCACTCATCATTGCGAAACTCTTTTTCTGTTGGCATAAATCACCTCGCCTTTATATCTATAGCGCATCCAAGGATTGGGAGAAACTGTGGCATGTTTCCATTAGGGAGGATTTATACGACTTGATATCTGAAGCCAGGAAGAGGTCATGCATACTAAATGCTCCTTAAACACATGTTTTGCCAATGGATTGACACGCGCAATAAATAATTCTCATGGCGTTTTGATTCAGGCAAATGCTGCCTGGTAATTGAAATGGTGACAAAATTGTAATTTTTGGTATTTGCTCGATTTGCGCGTCTACCCTATTTTTTGTACATTATGGTGTCAAATTGCTATCGAAGTTCTGATATTGAGCGAATGAAATACCTATAGGTATTCAACTTCCTTATTCGTGTGGCAAACTTGGATATATGCCAGTTATTTCATGTTTTATGCAGATTAACAAATTAACTCATTCTTTTAGTATTCATTGCATTTCAAAACAATCAAACTTCATCAAAAATCTTAACCTTTCAAGTGGTTTCGAAGAGATATCTCATCCATAAAATTCTGGCCAATTTTGCTAATGACGAGATATTTCGTCATCAAGATATTGCCAAATTTTTTTCGAACGACGAGATCAAAATCTGGTCAATTTTCTTCTGTTAACGAAATGTCGTCGATCATGATCTGGTCAGTTTTGCTAATTACGAGATATCTCGTCGTGACAACCACCAGGCTTATTAATTTCAAACTCCAGCAACAATAAATTACGTCTTTTTACAGCTAAGATAACATCTAACTTAAACATAGTAATTACGGTTAGTTAACAACAATGTAAATGATTCCACTGATGTTCTTAGATGGAAAATTTAGTAGCCCAATTGATCACAGGGAAATATTTTTTTTTCGATGAATATTTAGTCAAATGAACGCTATTGAAAAAAATAATAAAAATTTTCTCGGAATGCAGGCTTTTTTGTCTCTTAGTGATAATTACTCTTTACACAAGCAATAATTAGATCGAGATCTAAGGGCCTTAAGATATCCGTGTCCATTCTGAGATATAGCGACGGAGTGTTATAATACGTCCTGGTCTAAACTAAGTTGTCCATTCTATTCAAACCTAAATTTTATTCCATTGAAAAGCTTTTGGTACTTAGGTTTCGTTGTGAAATGAAGATTTCAAGAGGCTAAAACAATATCGGAAAAATGATGTCTTCGATATCACAATTGAACATATATGTTGAAGTTAAAACAGTTCAATGATCTAGGTCTACACTATTTGCAATACCAAAATGAAAATAAATTAAATTTATTTATTTCCCATGTAATTTTATTTGTTACTATATAGAATTCATTGAATTATTGACAGGCTAAATTATCTTAAAAACTAAGTAATATAAAATTACTGACACTGATTCATAGCCACTGTTAGAATTAACCTCCCTTTGGCCTTTTAGTTCCCAATATGACCACAATATAGATGAGTATCAGTATTTTGAGTGGGTGTATATGTATTATAAATTGCTTTGGGTGGATCGTCAGCCCTTATTAGGTATCATAGCTATAGGAACATTTCATTTGAGTTCATTTATTAAAAAGTATTGTGTGGATGCAAAAGTTCGTCCCGTTTTTGGTCCTAGATGGCATTGCATCGCAAAAGCGAAGTGTTATCTTCTTCATTCGTGTAAAGTTTTGATGTTGTTTGAAAGAAGGAATTTCAGCGAGTACTTGGGGATGAATTGTGTTATTAGGTTGTGTTTTTTTAAATTTTATTAAGCATTAAAAATGGCAGAAAATAAGGAGAATTTTCGATATATTATGCTTTTTTATTTCCGAAAAGGCAAGAATGCTTCGCAGACGCAAAATAAGATATCTGTTGTGCATGGTCAGGGGTGCCTTTGACGATTCCACGTGCCGTAAGTGGTTCAGAAAAGTTCGTCACCTGGATCAGTTCTTCGTCCAGAAACCCCAGAACTTCTATGAGCGCGGGATTATGCAGCTAACGGAGAGATAGAGAAAAGTCATCGAACAGAACGGCACATACTATATTGATTAACTATGATTTTTCTTAAATTTTTGTCAAAAAAAATGGGACGAACTTTTGCATCAACCTAATATTTTATATTAATGTTGAAGAGTGCTTCAAAAAGTGTTAAAGACCGATCTATGCTGATTCAGTTTGTTCGTTTTTGGAGCTTGAGATGCTTAAATCAATCGTAAGCGTTCTAGACTACAGCCTATTTAGAAATGTGCGTGGCACTGTTTATGTATTAAATAGTTGGTTTAATTTAGATACGAAAGTCACATTCGGCTCTAGTTAACCTTAGATAACCTGTGTGATACATAAAAGTCATGTTATTTTTTAATGCATATGAGATTGTCTGATGCAATGACACGAATGATGCGTGTGACACGACTTATAGTTTCGTTTGGTTTGATTTGTATAAGATTTTTGATACATGAGGGCTATTGAAACAAACATGATTTATGAACGACTTGCCAACGACATTTTGACTGCAAGAAACGATTAGCAAAATAAACGATTTTCATGTAATGACTGTTGAAACAAGATGAACCGTCACATTTTCGTTAGAGTACGTATGACCACAAATAAAAATTATCGTACTAAATTCTTGTCCCGTTTGAGACAATTGCCAAGAGAGAAAGAGAGTATACTCATCCTTCAGGCTACCTTATCACATCCGCCAATGTCAAATGACGCAGTTCAGGGTGAGACTGTCATGTCTTAAGAAACTGCAATTACGACCATCGGGTATCTCCATCAAGGATTGCCATTTCCCACTTTTTCACTCCCAAACCCTCCGAAATACGAACGAAACAGGAAAAGAATCGGATCTCCTTTTGCTGCAGCATTTCTTCTTCACCCTTCTTCGCCGATTTCTTTCACTTCTTTTCCTTTTGAGGGGTGGTATGAAAGACAATTTATAGCAAGCTGTCGCTGCTCGTAAAGCATTTAGACTGAGTCCAATTTCCTGACGTGTGTCCGGTATAAAAGAACCGTTTTATTACCATCGTTGAGAAAGGATTTCTGTTTTCTCTTTTCCATTCCTGTTTTTTTATGTGTGCATGCTTTCGGCACTAGGTCTGGATGGTTATGTGGCGCATTCTGGGTGCCTCGGTTATATGCTGCCTTCCGGACGGGGATTGAATTAAAGACTCAGAGGGAGGCAGAGGCAATATAATTTAAAATTGAGTTTCAGTTCCTGAATGGGGGGGTCTGGGTTCCGTAACGGCGACTGTGGTGCTTGAAGTCGTTACCCGTGATTCAACAATGCTGAATGGCATCATCGAGAGTGGAGTGGATGTTGGGGATTTGTAGATCGTGAGGTATTAATGGGGGGCGCTTTTCTTTTAATATGAGATGAGTGGAGATGTATCCCTTGTTCGTTTCACGTGAAATTCCGAAATTGAGAGACAGTTTTCGTGAAGGAAAATCAAGGAATATTTTATATCTGCAAGTTGATGCCAAACTTCTGGAATTTCAAATTGAAATTTAGAGCTGTTTTCGTATTAAGATGAACACATCTTTGAATGGTTATGTGCTGGTTTGGGTGGTTAGTGGAGAGGATCTCGGGGATTTTTAGTACTTGAGGTATTGATGGAGAGGTTTTCTTTTAGTATGAGATGAGTGGCGATGGGTGCCTGGTTCATTTCACAAGAAATTCTGAAAATAGGACAGTTTTCGTAAAGAAAAATTAAGGGTTATATTTTGTATCTGCAAGTTGATTTCGAACTTCTGGAATTTCAAACTTACAGTCGCTTTCGTCTCAAGATACTCTGAATGGTTATATCGCAGTTTGGATGGCTGATGGATTAGAAGTCGGGGATTTGTAGTGAGTGGTGTATTAATGCGGCGGTTTTCTTTTAATATAAGATGAGTGGAGATGTACGTTTCACATGAAATTCTAAAAATGTGAGACAGTTTTCTTAAAGGAATATAAATTGTTATATTTTATGTCTGCAAGAGTTGAAGTCGAACTTCTGGAATTTCAAAATGAAACTCGCAGTTGCTTTTCGTGCACAGTTGCTGAGGTGAACATATGGTTTTCAGAATTTTTGAAGTATAATAAAGCTTGTTAAATGTTTCTATAATATATAATCTATATTAATGCCTGCTTGTTTTTATATTAATGTTTCTATATTAATGCCTGCTTGTTTTTATATTAATGTTTCTATATTAATGCCTGCTTGTTTTTATATTAATGTTTCTATATTAATGCCTGCTTGTAGTCTTTTACTAAATTTGCTTATAAACAAATGTTTAAATAACTTTATAAACCGTACAAATATACTTAAAGTGAATTGCATAACTACAGGGCATTTCTAAGAACAAAATATGTTACAGGTATTTCCTTGCACAAACAATATACGCTAAAAATTGTTCATCATCTCAGCACCAAAAATGCCAGGAAAAGAGGAAAGCTTGTAATAAATAATCTGTATCATACAATTCCAAAATAGACTTTCATCACACATAAATATTTCCAAGATATCATATGTAAATTAATTTGCTGCAGAATATTCCTATTGACATTGATTTACTGCAAAAGCTATTACCCCTCAATATACATAACATATTTATGTAAGCTACCGATGGTGACAAAAATGATACATGAAGAACCGAGAGTCATGAAGGCGTGAGTCACGAACATTTAAAATTGAATTTTCCCATGATAACAGTCTAATATCATTCTTTATTTAATGTCATTGTGCTTTTATCCTGTCATACGTATTCTTACTTTATTAAAGCCCCCTCCTCTATGATGTGTAGAATATTGGAAAATCGTTTAGAATCATTGTGGTGTAAGTCAGACTACAGAGGGGCATGTTTGCTGCTATTCTGAGTAAGTGTCTTGGTGTCATTTCCTGAATCCTCACAAGAGAAGACCTAACGTTATGTCATAAATATTCGTATAACATGAAGGAAGTGATAAGTAGGGTTAATAGTTTTATGAATTTACATGAGTACTTTGGGCAGTGATTGAACGTTACTTAAGTGTATACAAGTGTTTAAATAAGCTCTTGAATATTTATAATTTTGTTAGAAAATTTAGAATAGAAACTACTACTTGGTTCTTGTATGAATAGGACGCTTCATTTCATGTGTTTGAAAACATTATGATGGCGTAGGGAAAGTGCATAAAAATTTTTCGCCACTACTGCTCAGTCCAAAACTTTTTCATAAACTTGTGGAAAACAAATACAAGAGTCATATATAGATCTTATAGACAGTTCTTAAAGTTGGGTCATTCCTATGTATGGTGTGATAGCTTCTTTATCGCTATTAGCTGAGAAGGAAAGAAAGGAAAGGCCATTTTTGATTTTGCTAGCGTGTACAATGAAACTTTCACTAACTTGTGGAACAAATACAAATGTCACGGACTAAATTCAGAGTGTTTGGCCATTCCTATGCATCTTCTGATAGCGACTTTATCGCTATTAGTTGAGAATGAAATCAAAGAATTAGACCATTTTTGGATTGATAGCAAAGAATTAGGCCATTAAAAGGACATTTTGACTGATAGCATGTACAGTAACACATCTATATCCAGGCAAAATAAATCAAAGTTATTAATTATGCACGAAATAAGATGATTTAGGGAGAAAAAGTTGTTAAAGTGAAGAATGCGCGTAAATGAAACTGACAACTCTGGTTGCCCATGCAATGGCTACATTACAAAAAACAACTTTCATGGTTTTCATAAATTGACTCTTTAAATTTGGATTTTCTCTTGATTAAACTATGAATCGGATTTAAGAAAGGACAACATATATCTCTGATATAAATGTTGAGCAAACAAAATTGTACGATGGTCTACATAAAATTAATTCTTTGAAAAAAGGGATGCGTTTCACCTAAAATACATCCCACTATTTTACTATCAGGTTTTAGAAATAAGGAATTAAAGAAAGACATTAGTCTTCTCTATGCAGATCAGGTGTTATAAAAACTATGCTATTTTAATTCTGCATAAATATTTAGATCTGGAAACATTGAGATTAAATTCAGCATTGCTTTTACGGTTCTTTGCAGTTCATTTTTGTCTGAAAAATGAAGTTGTAATTCGAAGCACAAATTATAATTAATTATTAAAAGCTGAAATTGTTTTTAAGGTACTACAACTAATTAAATGGCAATGCTGTTAAAAATTTTAGAGTTTTTATTAGAGATCGTAGTCTTTTATCAGCGGAAACGCATTTCCTGGAAATGTACTTTTATTGACTTACATACATCACTATACTTCTCAACTCCTCAGATAATCTCACGCATTTTCCTGCACAATATAACCAGTCTGACATTCTAGAGTGAAATAGTTCGTATTTGAATGATTCTGCTGTGTCAGAACTTAGACGTCTGGCTCTTTGTTAGTAACATTTTCTAAGACGCAACATAAACGAATGCATACTAAACTACACGAAGTTTAAAAGAAAAAAGCGAAAAATTCAAGAACTAAGAGTCTTAACTAGATGATGGATTTGGAAAGAAAATTAGTTTAGACGCGCAAGTTAAGTTAGTTGTTTGGTCTTAGGCAGCTAATGAAATTTCAACTCATTTTATGTTCGTCATACAAAAAGGTAAGATTGTACTTTCTACAATGTGACTACACTTTCCCTTTCTGGAATTAACTACTTTCGTATGTTATTTTCCTAATGTAATATATTTGTTCCTTCATTTAATTATACCTCTGAGACACAGGATTAAAATCAGTAGACATCCACTTTCTTTTATATGAAACTAGTAACGTAAGTGTTAGATGTTAAATGCAAATCGTAATTCATATATTTGGGCTTGTCTCATTAATAGATCTGATGAAGAAAGGTTACACTTTTCTAAGCAATCTGTTACTTGTATTTATTAAATAAGTTACTATGTACAAATAACTTATAATGAAAAGTTGCATTATATAAGTCAAAACTCAGATTACATTTAAAACAACAAATACAATATTGAAATATAGTTATTTGATCTTGGTTATTACATATATTCTTAAACTGTTATACTCATTTTATTTTTCTGACAAATCTCCTTTATTTCATGTTAAATTTACTTCGGTTTCTGCAACGAAAGCAATATCTTATTAAAATTCAGCATATGCTAGATTGCTTAAATTTGATGTTATGTTGACTAAAATCTTGTTTTCTTAGTAATAACTGAGAGATGTCCGTGCAAACATTTGAAACCATTTCGTTGTATTGTTTCGTTTTTATTGGAAACCAGAATTACTTATTCTAATACACAAAGTGCTAAATATATCCAAAACATTTAATATAAAATTCAAATTTATTATTAGATTTTACTCAACTAACATATATCTTAAACTTATACTCATTTTTTACACAAACCTCATTTATCTTATATTCAATTTACTTCTGTTTTATGCAACAAAAACAATAACCTTTCGAAATTCCACATGCACTAGACTGCATAAATTCAGTATTATGTTGGATAAAAACATATTTCTTAGTCATAACTAAAAAATGGCGGTGCAAAAGTTAAAAATGTTTTCATTGCTTTCTTTAGTTCTTTATTGAAAACCAGAATACAATGCGCTCTTTTTAATGCTCTCTCTACCTTTTATTACGAGTTGTTCAATTAAGTATACGCATTTTCTCTTCAAAACTGAACGTTGTGTGCTTGTTTTTAAATTATTTTGTTCCACTAAGTCAACATTGAAACACGCCGAATGTTTGGATTACTTTATTTAACATAGATTTAAAGTTTGACTTTCCTTAACCTTTTTACGGGATTTCATATGTGGGTGTTTAATGGTGTTTTAATGGAAAATAAATCACCTGAGCTTAGGAGAGTGGAAATGTTTTCCTGATATTTTTAACGGAAAGAAAGGATTTAATTTTCTGAAGTACGCTGTTGATTAAGTTAAAGAAAAGGGTTCAACTATTTAACTGAAAGCTATTTGAATTTTTCATTTGCATAATTGAACCACAGAGAGATAGCCTAATTGGAGCGTACGTTTAGGAAAAAATATAACATTTCCAACAATAATTTAAAGCAATAATTCAGGTGAACATTGCATAAGATTTTGGATATAGTTTCTATGATAATTTATTGTAAAAGAGTTCATGCATTCCTTTGGGTGTGTCGGAAACCTTTTCCTTTTTATTACCTTATATCCTTAGTAATATATCTCTTTAATTTCTTCTTTTTCATACCCATTTCAAACCTCTCATTTGTATATTACTCAGTGTTTACTTATTGCCACTTCTTCATTGCCAAATAAAACACGATCGTGAAATCTAATCCAGATTGCAAATATTTCCCCAGGCTCTGTCCAATAAAACCCGCAGTCCGGTAGACAAATCGCGTAAAAATATGTTATTTCTGGTTATTACCACCGTCATGAAAGGAATTCAGAGACAAGCTGTCTGTTGCAGCAGGAAGTGGACACATCATTACAATGTTCTACCCATTACTACACTGGTAAGTTCGAACTTACCAGTGTAAGCATGGGACCTTGACAACACTAGTACAATAAATGAGTGGAAATAAAACTTGAAACCAACCAAGAAATGCATTTATTACGTTTCATTGAAGTAAAATTTAGATGATGTATGAAGTTAATACTAGATGATTTACTTTTTAATGTCTACGATTGCTGATATTGAAACATAATTACAAACCAAAAGAATAATGAACACCAGAAAGAGTTCATTATTGCAGACCCTGTTGAAAGGATAAACAGTCGATAATTAAAGCTGTTTTTAATTTAGAAAGTTTTGAGATAGTTTAAAGGGGATCCACCGTCTGTTGTGAAGAAACTAGCTGAAAAACTCGGCCTTTTTCGGTGAAATCTGATAGGGATAATAATTTAATCAGGATTGAACAGTACGTTTTTCTATTTTCTGAAGGACGGCAAGTAGCCGTCCTTCAGAAAATAAATGGTTTGAGTTTCGTTGTCACTTTGATGTTTTCCCATTTGCCTCTGTCAATTTTCTCCTGGTTGAGGATGCACTTTTTCCGCTTTATGAAAATAAAGCAAATTAAGTAACGATTTTTCTCTTCTCTTTGTTGAATTTTACAGAGCTGTATAGAGTATTCACAGTTACTGCAAGTATGTAAAATATACGAAGTTGCATGCAAGTATATGTTACATCAAGCTCTAACAGATGAAATGAATAATTAATTGAAATTGATACGGAAAAGCATTCAACTGCTTGACGCGATACTCATCTAAACAGAAGACAAAGATACTGATAGACTATAATGATCCTAGAAGTATGCTATATTTACAAATTTCATGGAGATATATACTCCACGGTATTTGCATACTTCCACAATAATTTAAGCATACACGAAAAGCGAAGACGAAGACACTAATGCTAAATATCTTTATTAGTAAGATTTTAAAAACGCGAGATAAAGGGAATTTTACGAAGATGTGTTCATCACTCTAAGTGTAGTTTTGTGTAGGTTATTTTATTAACTGTCCACAAAAATAATAATGAAATAAGATGAAATGGGGCAAAACTATGCCTTGGTCAAAAGCTCTCTTTAAATAAATTTCATAACATACGTAGTGTATAGATGTAGTATATACATAGAATATAAGTCATGTAAGAATCCCTTAGTTATTTTAATAACATTTGTCTCAGCATATATCTAGTTTTTGTGCTTTTCTTCAAATTATAGTTAAGAATAAAAAAATAAAATCAACGTTTTACACATTTTGTTTAGTTACTTCGTTTTCTGTTCATGTAAAACTCTTTTTTTGTGCAAAGCAATTTCTCTATATGGAAATAATATAAATACTTACTTTTTATCTTCAGATTGGAGATTTCCTGGAAAAGAGAATAACTTCATTAAAAAACTCACTTAGTTGACACTTAAATTTTTATACATACAATATCAACAGTATTTTAAAAATATTATTTGTTAAGTTTTTCATCAGAAGATAGTTTCTTAGTGCCATTTTAAGGATGCTAGTTCGTTTTAGACTGCAAGGAAGTACATATAGATCTAATCGTCTAATTGACTATAAATATAATTTGTATAATTTTCGTCCATAAAGGCCTTGAATATAAATAAAAAATAAACATGCAATGCTATATTCATATAAAACATCCGAAAATTTGTTCACACTGAAGGTAATTAAATCAGTATTTTCTATTCATTTTAAAAAGAGAATAACTTATAAAATATATACGCGATTTAAAATACCCTTTTACAAATATGTATCAAGAATCAGCGTTCCATAAAAGGGATTTTAGAAAACCATTTATCCCTTATAGCATGTTGTTCATTGGCCGAAAAAATTTCACTTCGAAACAATGGCCCATTCAAAAGAAAACTATTGAATTATTACACAAATCTGTTTTTATTATTGAAACGATCCAACTTTACACCAGATGTATTCTCGTTTCATATTTCGGTGAAAAGTCACATTAGACTACCCTACAAAAATCTTAAATCCACATATTAATCATATAAAATCCATAGCGCAATTCAATTTCTACTCTGGGAACTACCATAGAATCAGTAAAACCCAAGCGTTCTCAGTACTAGCAATCGTATATCACGAGGTTTCATGCTACTTGTAGTCATTAAACTACCAATGTTTCGATATGTTACACCATTATGAAGCCTCCCCATATCCTAATAGTCCAGCTCTCCCTCCTAACTCCATTGTACAATCAATATCATACCTCCTAAGGAGGATATGAAATCTTGAACAGTCTCTCACAGAAGGGGTCCTATCTTGGTCATCCAGAACTCAGATAAATGGCACCCAGTTAAAGTAACGCTATTTGTAAGTGACACTATGAGCGATTATTATTAAATCGAACAAAAAACGTTCGTCTTTTATCTCCTTTAGATTGACCGCTGGAATTAATGAAAAAATTTCGCAACAAACGGTGTTTGAAGATAAATAAAGCTTATTTAATGCTAAGATGCGATATGTCATAACCAGATGATCACCAGAATTGCCCCGAGCTTATCCTTTCGAGGAACTTATCAGTTTGATGGACACTCCTGGGTACTTTATTAAAAATCAATAATAGGTTTACAAAGGAGGGTTCTTAAAGAGTTATGAAAATACCACATTTAGTGAGTTGGGGAAGAATATTTTACTGAAAGTGTTTCCTTCCGAAAATAAAAGGGTCCGCGGTTGTCCGAACCGCAGGGTTGCGAATTCGAAACTCAGTCTGCTAAAGACTGTCGTGTACACTGGGGCTGGTACATGTTTAATCTGTCGTGGCCTCAAATGTCCTCACGTTGGCGTGGTGGGGAAGTTTGGAGAGTGGGGTGCCAGCTCATGTGTTGTTCGTGTCATCAGACAGTGGTTCAAAATCACGGTGTCGTCCTTGGATCTCCTTTCCCTTCGGAATTGATTCCGGACCATCGCCAATAGCCCGTTGTGTAGCTTCAGTGCGACGTTTATTAATTACCTACCTACCGAAAGTATAAAATCTGCTCGACATATTTAAGATACATGGAAACTTAAGGCGTGCTCCAATCACAGGGATATCCGCATTCAATGCATTCCATTTCAAATAGACATCACATGTAATGAAATTGCAGATAGATTTGCCAAGGAAGCCACGGTCAAGCCTTTTCACTCACTGAGCCCACTAACTTTGCGACAGTTATTTGCCATAAGAGCTCAAATAATAAAATCTATAGAGGCTCGATTATTGATGCCTGATATCATGTGCGATATCACAACCCTGGACCTAGACTTGCGAGCGGGCACATCAAATCTGTATCCTTCATTCAGGGACTTCAGACTTTTCCAACTTCCCCAAAATGTAACGCTGAACAAGCCTTCCTAAGTCATCTTCAGTCAGCTTGCGTTAGTATGGCAAGGAAGGGAATCTCTCTATGGAAGTACTGATCTAGTGTTGAACTATTAGTGAATGTTCGGACTCATGTACTTAGTCTAGCAGTTCAGATAAACCTTAAGGGTTAAAGACTATCTAAACAGTTAGACAACAAGAAATGTAAATCTTTGAGAGCCGAAAGTTTTTTAAATGTGTTCTTACAGTAGTTTCTTTTCCAAATTTATTCTTGTAGATCTCTACTTAATTAGTCGTGTTGCAAAAATTGACCTGTAAAGGCAAACAAAACTAATTTTCTACTTCGTTGACTAAGTGAGGCCGACATATTTGTGTAATAAAAATTGCGGCTTTGAATATTTTATAATAGTTTTACAATTTATGTACATTAAGAATTATTATTCAGCAGTGTTAAAATTACAGTATTCAACTTTATTTCTGTAGGAAATTTGGAGCTTAAAATAAAAGAAGATAGTATCTTAGCTAAACTCAACACCTGTCGTTGTTGCCATGTTGAACTATCGAATGTGAAAACAAAAGCTTTTCAGGAGATCGAACAAACCATTTTATTTGGGAATTCAAAATTATCACAATGACAAAAATGTCATCAATGTTTCCGTGCACTCTTTTGGATTCTTGTCAAGACTGTTATGATTTTTCAATAGGTTATTGTTACTTAACAAAAAAATCACATTCATTATTTTACATCACTTTGTTATTTTATGATTTTTCTAAGCTCTTTCTGTTAACGGTGCGAATGTGTCACATTTAGTGCTCTCCTTTGCATACAAATTCAATTAATTAGAATTTACAATGATGAAAATGGGGATTAGGTATATTCGACACTACAGTGAAAACATTTGGTTTTCATACGGATAACTGTTGGACTTAAACAACTTGGTGATTTATCTACGCGCCAAGAGCTGCATGTAGTAACCAGCTTCTAATGAAAAACATGTTCCAAACTTTCACCAATTCTGATCAAGGGAAAATTTGTTTTTCCTATTTAGATTTTCGTTCCTTTTGGATAATGGGGCAGTTTTTGTCTCGACGAGGTATCTCTTCAGTAACAAAACTGACCAGATCTAGATTGACGAGATATCTTGTCCTTAACAAAGTTGGCCAGATCTTGGACGAAATATCTCGTCGAAATAAGTGGCGGGTTAAGAAACGAATGTCAAATTCGTAACTGTACAACATCCAAAAAGACTTTATAAAATCGTTATTGTAGAAAAGCAAAAGTGTGCATATTCGAAACTTTGCCATAGCCGTTTCCGGACTGCTAAGCCGGCTTCAAATTCAACGATTTGCCATCGGAGATATCTCATCCAATGCAACAACGGTAAGGTAGCTAATATGAAACGAAAACATATTTTCTTACACTCGATAGTATAACATGGTGTATCTTTGATGTTTTGCTAAAATAAATGTAAATATCAAGATTTTTCATCAGAAAATGTGAGATAGATTCAAAACCCGTTTCGTTACAAACATTAGTTTTTTGGATGAATGAAGCTTAGGCATGATTCTTATAATAAATTTAAGATAAAATAAAATGTTGAAAAACCATCTGTAAAATAAGTAGTAAGTCACGGAAGTTTCAATAATCCAATGATCTACACCGTTAAAATAATATCAAAACTCGAATTCCATATTTTGTATTAGAGATTGCACCATCACACGCAACACATTTTTATACATACCCAGCGGAATAGTTATTGTGTTTCAGTTCAGAATATCTGAAAAAAAGAAACAGCAAACTCTTCATAATACACTTCTTGCGAGTCTCATTGGATTCTATCAGATGGTTTCAACATAAATGCACTTTTTTCTACCAGGCATGGAAAGCACGCCCTAGGTTTCCAACTGTTTTTGTATGGATTATCGATGTTAATGTACAGGACCGACCTTTGCTTTCGTGTCTCTGAGAGAACAAATAGATATAAAAAAAACTTACTGTCAATACGTACATGTCCCAGCAAAAATGAAATGGCATCTGGTGAGGTATTTATTTGCTATCTCTTTTCCATCAAGGACGACTTGAGTATTATTTATGTTTATCTTTTATTTTCCGATATTTTGATAGTATCTTAAGGATTGCATTGTTTGGAGAGCTCTGTCGTGTATTGAATAAACTGAGAGAAACTTTAGCTTTCCTTTGATTTTTTCCTCTTATAGTCTGAATTTGTTTGTGTCTTCAAGTTCATGATTGATTTTTCGTTAAATATTTGCATAGCAGCCTGCTTCTGTACGTATTTCAAATGAAGTAATTATGAATTATATTATCTAGTCTGGGTACTTAAAGATAGGGCAAATTATAATCGATTGTATTCCAAAGAAAATGTTTTGTTTCGTTAAGCAGAGAATGAGGGATCATGAATCACAATTGAGTAAAATCTTAAGCTAAGTTTTAATAGACATGTTATTTATCGATTTGAATTATGAGTAAAAATATTCATAATGTATACAGTGTGCATTTCGAAATTAAATAAAAAATAAGGTAGTCCAACATTGATTAATGAGAAACTATTATGATTTTTGAGACAAACCATCAGTTTTCTGGTATGTGCAAGATAAGATGTGATTATGAAGTTATATAACAACTTCACATTATAAAATTTAAGTTTAAGAGAATATCAGTGTGATCCTAAATTAATATAACACTAAAATTATTTTTGAATAGACAACCCTTTCAATGCAAATTCAGTTGTTGCCATAAATAATTTCTTGTCAATATGATTAAATAACAATGTATAAAAATCATTGAAATTAAAGACGAATAACGAGAATAATTAAATATACGATGAGTAAATCATTATTTTAATGTTGGGTTGGGTTATAGAGTAAGACAAAGAAAGCTATGAATGAAAATCGAGACATCTGTATACCTCTTCAAATTTCAGCTATACATTGTTTGCTGTTTTACATGCATATATTATTTATCATAATGAAATCCATTGATCCCTGGGTGTAGTTTAATCTGATGCCTCAGTATAAGTTTCATTGTATGTGTATGTCCATTACATGACGTTGCCTTACCATTCATCAAAACTGTATTGTATAATTGGCAAAACACATCGCAATTTAAAAGCAAAAATAATCCCAGAAATTTCAATAACCAAAGAAAGCTCATTTTAAAGCCTCGATATGGTGGCTTCAAACTTTTTATTGTACATTAAATATATTGTCTCATTGTTCTCTTAAAAATGACTTGACTATTTATTTATGAGAGCAAAGACACCTCTATAGCTTCATTTTAAACTGATAACTTCATTTTAAAATATGAATAGGGTGGCTTCAATTTTATTTTCGTATCCCATCCTCAACATATTATTGACTCATTGTCCTCTAAAATGACTTGAGTGTATATTTATACTTAGAGAGCAAAGACACGCCCATGTAGCTAATCATTGTAGTAAAAAGTAAATACCATAGTTAGCTTACTACTGGAAAAGACCTATTATTAACCTTTTCTTCGCTAAGTTCTACTGTCTATAGACGAGCCTTTTATGCATCAATTTCTGGCCATCGATATCCGTTAAAGTCCTTGAAGAGGGACTATAGATTCCACTCAGAAGAGTATTGATTCCGGGGCACTATTTCTTCCCAAATTGATGGGAAAGTAGGGAAATATTGAAGAAAAAGAAAGGAAAGATGCCCTTCATGGAAATCTTTTGGAGAAAACTGAAGAATTTGCGGCTGTCAGAAAGAGAAGCTCTTGAAAAATGACTTCCGCTTGATCGTTCCAACAAACTCTTTACGAATTTTATTTGCGCGTTTCGGCTGGAATTCTGGGGGCGGGTTGAATGGAGGAAAAAATTTCCTGAGAGATGTGGAAAGGGGACAGAAGTGGAAATAAAACTCATTCGTGTAGCAGCTGTTAGTTCGGTTCATTTGTTTTATTAAAAATAATCCTCCGGCGCAAAAAGGCCGAAGTTCTGCAGCTTTTGTGTCTGTGAGGGCAGCTGAAAGTTTCAACCCTACGTGGCTTTAATATTTAATATTCTCAATTATTTTAATTATGCTACTTTAATAAGTTTCTTGCTGCAAAAAGGCTTATGCAAGGGGATGGGAAGATGCAAGGGACTGAAATGACCTTTTCGGAATTTATGTCGGCAAACAACATGTAAATGGGGAAAGAAAATATTATGAAAATTTTTTATCCACCTTAAAAATCTGCTTAGAGTTGTGCAAGTAATGGGATTTCTTATTAAAAAAAGCAAATATCACATTCAAGGTCTATTAATATAATAGTAGGAAGATTTCTAAATTAGTTTCTTCCAGATTTCATTTCCATATAGTTGTAGTTCACTCACAAAAAGTAAGAATGCTGAATAGTTAAGGTATATGTGTACAGTAGAAGATATTTTAAAAAACTTGACTTTAAAAATCCAGTGGTTTTACGTTAAGCCATTGGTTTATGCTAAAAATCACATCAGAGTGAACAAATCAGATTAAGCTAATTATTAATTTTCTAATTTAGCTATAATTAACTAATTTGTATGTTTCGTGAACAGTGGTATCCCAAATTCTAATTTGTACAGAAAGACAATTCTTTTTGGAAATTATTCGGAATATTATTTTTCATGTTTAGATCCTCAATCACGTTGCTAGAAGGAATAGTGATTTTGCCAATTTGTTCTCAAGAAAGCATGAAAATATCAAAATTTTATCAGGAATTTTTTTTAACATTTAAAAATCAACTAAAAATTCACTTATTAACTAATAACTGATGGTCAAAATATCCACTGTATTATAGATTATAATGATACAAAAATAGTAATAGATCAATTCATTGTCGAGTTATCACCGTTTGAACAAAGTTTCAAATTGCAAATACACAGTTTTCAGAAATTGAGCTTAAAGTTTTGAAAACATGTTTGTACATGCTGGCAGTAACGTAAAACCCCTCTAACTAGAAAAATATTTCAAATATTTACTATATCTGGGAATGGTTTGAAAGCTAAGGAGTTGGAAAATACTTCGAAGCAATAAAATAATTGATATTCTGGTCTGTTTTTGTAATTTCTAGTGTATACATACACATTAATTTAACAAATATGATGAACATTTAATAAATATTTATAATCAGGCCCGACAAATCACTTCCATCTAAACCTAAGCGTAATTAGCTAAGTAATCCTTATAAAACGTTAACTAAAACTAGAAGTGAATAGCCAACCCCCACAAATAGAAAGTCACATCAAAAGCATAAAAAAGCCTTTAGCAACTCTACATGAACTGAAATCTATTTTTTACAATATGTATATTAAAAAATGAAACATATCAACTACGTAAAAAATATTTTTAAGTGCAATGAATTAGGCTTCTATGCATGCCGTGAGATATTTTAAATAAATTCATGAATTCAGTTTAAGATCATTAAATTAATGGGAATCTGATGAATTTTAAATATACAAGGTATCTACAATTACAGGTCACTTATTCTAAGAAGTCCCCAGCAAAAACTACTTAACAGAATGTCGTCAAATTTTCAAAAGATAATGATGAGGCCAAATTTTCAAAAGATAATGATGGGAACGAAATTCATGGAAAAAAATTGTGCTAAAATGTATCCTAAAGGCATTTTACAATTGTACTGTGACCTTTTTAATGCAGTACAGCATCTATTTGGAAATAGTCTAGTCAAACCATGTTCAATATGTTGACCACCATTATCTGCTATCACCTGAAATCTCAGAATAGCATGATCAACTGTTAAGCGCAGTATCCCTAGAAATGTTTAGAACGTACGTGATGGAATATGATTTCTTCGAGATCTTCCAGGTTTGCTACGTTGTTACAATAGACCAGAGTCAAAAATCACATGGATTCAAATCCAGTGAGTGTGAAGGCCAAGCAATGTTGAAGTGCCAACTGACTCGTTCGTAAGAAAAATAATTTCGTTCACTGATACTGCTCATGCCATTTGACATCATTTTATTTCCAGATTCTTCACTACATCTTCAACCAATTGCGCGGCAACAGGCTTTCGTCTGTTTTCTGGGTTTCGCTTTCAATTACTCAATCTTCAAATTGTATGATAGTTTTTCGTAAACCATTCGCAGAAATCGGACCTTTCACAATTTAAAACTACGTAAAGCTTTTGGTGCTGAATTCGTATTTTGGTAAAAAAAATTCACCAGTGATGCACGTTCCTGCAAATTTAATGTCATTTTAGGTTTAAAACAAATGCAAAATGTAAGAAATTTTGAGGATGTTGTTTAAACAATGATGCGCTAGAGGGAATTTGCATATATGATACCAAGCGTGTCAAAAAAAAAACGCTCCCAGATGGTGATTTTCTGAACTAATTGTTTTTGTCATGGATTTAAATCCGTTCAGTGCTTCATTTAGACGTACGGAAAATTTGGCGATATTCCAATAAGTACAATTTGTGCCTATTTTTTAGAACATATAGACTTTAATTATATAGACACCCTGTATATGTAATCAAATTTAATTCAACTAAAAACACAATGAGAATTAAAAATTGATACATAACAGTAGTTTGTCTAAGGCATAACACCCTTAAAAGTATGAACTAGACTTTCAACAGTCTTTTGTTACTTCTAAGACATTTATTGGGCATTTTATAATGAATATAAAAAGTATAAATAGATTGAAAGTTTAGTATCTAATTGGGGAGCGATAATTCTTGAGGTAATATGTGGTGTGATGTAATATAATGCTCAAATTAATTGAATATTAGCTGTCTGTAAAGGTGGAAGATATAAGTAAAATTTAAGATTGATGTACTTTTAATTCAAACTAAAATATATGGGGTAGAATTACATTCAGTTTTGTAGATAGAAACTAAAGTAGTTTTTTACTTTAATCATTATTAATTAATTTTTGTCGGGAGGGAGAGAGAATAATAAAACTGTAAAATTTAATTTTAAAGTTCAATAAACTTATAAGCTTTTAAACACAGACTTAAGTGTAATTAAATGAGGTAAAGTGCATTCTGCTCATAAATTAGAAACTAGTAGCATACTAATTTGTCTTTCTTTGAATAAATATTTATGCGATATATTTTTGAATATATATTCAGTTTTAGTGTATAACCTTTTCTTCTGCCCGTAAAAGTTTTGACACAAAATTTTAAATAGGCCAATATATTTTTAAGGTTGGATTATGAAACACCCAATAAGCTGGGAAATTGAGATGACACATTATACGTTAGGTATAATAACTCTCAATATATTAAATTTTATACCGAAAATATTACTTTATTAACAAAAATAATTTTGCCTCATTTCTATTTATACCTAAATTTGTTAGGAATTCTTACACCCTATTCGTTAACAAAACGAAAATAAAACGGCTAATTTTAAGAAATTTTATGTCCAACACATGACTTAAAAAACCCTTAAAATGCAGTAAAAATTAAAAGCAATTATGAGAAGTTAATCTTACTACAGCTCAAAATTAGTGATTTCATAATCTTGAGTTTTTGTAATCATAAATACCATTAGAAAAAAATTATACATATTGCTTAATTTAAATTCAGATATTAACTGACCGAAGTTAATATTAAAAAATACTCAACGAAAGCCTTTTTTTTCTGTTAAGAAAATGTCCGTGAACAGAACAAGGAATTAAAATCCAACTGCGCAATATATAACTCGCATAACACATATTTTCCCCTGACACTTACAGAAACAGATAATGATTACTAACGCTGTCAACTTTCATCAAACAGGAAACTCTTCTCCCGTCCGACGATGAACAAATCCTCAATGATAGTTTAATATCTGGCATAATCCCCATCCAAGTAGTTAAATCAAAGTCGATAGCTACGCTACTTTAGTGCGCACACGGGAAAAGGTACACAAAGCGAAACGACACCCAGCGGAATTATGCAGCTGAAAGCAACTTTCAGCCGCCACGTGGCAGTTGTCTTTTTTTCTCTCGCCGTATCGTCGGTGTCTATAGGGAAATTAAGCGTGTCGCGTCCTTTGTACGTAACATTTTGGATGACAGAGTCGTAAAAAAGCGTTGAATACCTTTGGCGATGTTCCGCCTTCCTTGGAACTTGAGGTAGAGGATGATGGCAAAAGCGACGAGCACTATTCCACCGATGACAGCAAAAAGGATTAGGAGAACAGGGCTCACGCTCAATTCCCAGACGTCCTCTGAAAGAAGACAAACAATCTGCATTGAATAAATGTGGAGCTTGAGAGGGGAAGAGGCATAAGTCCGTTTGCGAAAGACAGCTTTGTAATCTGTTAATATTTATAATATTCAATAATTGTCGGAGTATTGCATAAATATTGCTTTAGTATTTGCATAAATAAAAAGATTCGAAAGATCCACGCTAGTAACATCTTAGAACGTGGGATAATACTCAACAATTGTTCCAATGTAATAACATTCATAGATGAGAAGCTTACAAGAGATACAATAATACTCCAATTGTTGTTCCATTGTTACAACATATATACAGTATCTTCATAGGTTACAAGACGTATCAAAAGCCGCTTGTAACCTGTTAACATTTATGATAGTACGCAATAATTGTTCTATGGAGTATATTTATAAATGAGAAGATTTGAAGAAGTTTCAAAAGACTCAGACTTGTTAATGCTAACATTTACGATAATAATAATTGTTCTAGTGTTATAACATTCATTGAACATCTTCGTAATGGAGAAGGTTACAAGAAGTTTTGAAAGAATCGCGTTCATAATCTGATTAAAATGGTAAGTCCGTCTTAAAGGATACAGTTTTGTAACCAATTAAGATTTATGGTAATACTCAATTGATGCAATGTTGTAACAATTGAGTACTAGCAGAGTATTACCTGGGGTTGTTTTGTTTGAAATGACGAAACTACGGCGAAAAGTCTTGTGCTCAGTTTTCCTATCAATATTTTGACGTATGGCACTTTGCATTATGGATTCGATGTTTTCGAATTTCACCATTATTAATGAATGGATAAGAAATTAATTTGATATGATATTCAAGATTAACTTCTTTTAAAGAGAATAGTTTTTTCCTGAAAATTCCATTTAGTGGCATCCATGACAAAATAATTTGTTTTGAAATTGAATGTTTCAGTACAGATAAAGCAGTTAACCTATTACAACATTGATTATTTTTGTAAATGACATTACAAGTAGCTTTGAAAGATTCACGTTTGTAACCTGATTTAGGTGGGCATAAGTCTAAGGCCATCTTGAAAAATCTAGTCTGGTAGCCAATTAAGATTTATGGTAATAATCAATTGTTACAATGCTGTAACAAGTATTCAGTATTGTAAAAATGAGAAGGTTAATTGAAATTAAGCCCAAAATCTATTTCCCAGAAGATAAGTCTTGTAACCTGTTACCATTTATGATAGAACTCCAATTGTGGCAAATTTGTAACATTTTTGAAGAGTTTCATAAATGGGAGTTACAAGAAGTTTTTACAGCTCACGTTTGTTACCTGTTATCACTTTGTATAATACTCAATAATTGTTTCAATGCAATGAAATAAAATTATACCAAAGTATATAACAGCATTTCGTTTACCTTTTACTGGTGACAATTCTTATATTCAATTTAATTCATGCGAAAAAGCACATCTTCGTCATGTTACCACTATTAGATTCTGATGTAAAACCAAATTTCGTCAAAAGTCAAATGCGTAATTGTCTTGTTCAAAGACAATTACGCATTTGACGCTAAACCTATTTTTATCAAATTTTTTTCTCAGGGGTAATTTCTATCTTTAAGATTTCTCATTGCTTTCTGTAACCAGACTGCTGAAGAATATCATTAGTGGGCGAAGTCTTTCCGTAGTTTTAGAATTATTTTACATCCCCATTGCTGAAGTTAAGCATGTATTTAAAGTAAGCGGTGAAATAGGTGAATCAATGCTGTACCGGTGTTTTATATTGCTCATATCCATTGTTGCCATTCGTCAATAAACAAATCGGATTTATTTGTTAAGTACGTTAGCGGAAATATTATCTTATTAAGAAATTTAACAAATAAAATCAATACTAACTATCAAAAATCGTTAATTCAAACATTCGCACGAAGAATTCTCGAGATTGTGACCGCTTATTGATAAACTTCGACATGTTATTTTGTTGCTCTAAGAATATGGGTGTATCGAATTTGTCTTTCTCTGTAAATTGTCTTATTTAAATGATTGGTGATTGTATATCGTTATTCGACTGTTCTCCCTTTTTCTTGAAAAATCCGATTTCACAAATCGTTAAAAAGTATAGATACGAATAGAATTATTTCATCTCCTTTTATTTGGAAATATTATAAATTATTCAGTCTAAATTAATCGTCCTTATTACTCGGTTTGACCCCGATTTATATTTATCAACTTCGGGCGAGAGAGAAATAATTGCAGTTGATATAATCAAGTGTTTGTGAAATGATATCAATTTAATTAGAGTTACAATTCTAAATATAAAGCCGATACACATGTACACGGAGAAACTTTAATCTGAAAAGAAATGTTGGAATTAGAAAAGTTGCCAACTTTCCATTAGACAAATAAACCGTTTTAACGCTGCAAAGTTATAACATTCATTGAATAATTGTAAGAGAAGAAATTTAAGGGGCGTGATAGTTTCATATATAAAATATATTTCTATTCACTTGTAAGATTTAACCATCTTGATGGTTGTCTGGACGTGGTATGTTGTCCTTATCAAAACTGATCAGATCTTGATGGACGAGATACCTCGTCATTAGAAGTGACAGGATTTTAATGGATGAGATATTTCGTCATTAAAAAACCTGACCAGATCTTGATCTCTTCATAAAAAATAGGTAATATCTTGAAAACGAGATACATCGTTATTAGCGAAATTGGTTATATCTTGATGAACGAGATATCTTGTCGAAACCACATAGAGGGTTAAATATTTTCCTCAGTTATCCGTGATTTACTTTGCATTCATGATTAAAATATTCTAGTATACGTTAGTAATACTTCGTAGACTAAACATGAAAAGAACCCATTATTCTCGTATTATTATGAATACAGCAATGGAAGGTATAAAGTCGTGGAATTCGAGGCTGAAGAAGATTGTCTGGTTGGTGCTGATAGCCTTGGCTGTCTCGCATTGAATTACATTGTGGTTGTGTTTTCATCCTCGTTTTAAATAACATTGCAGTCACTTGTGTATTATCGGTTCATCTATATGAATTTGTGATGTATACGATTATGTTCTTGACTACATTAATACCAGCCTATGTTCCGATATACTGATTAACTTTTAAAAAATTTAATGCATGTTGTTGAATGATACCATTTTGTAAGCAACGACATGTTGTTTGGTCTTTCGCCAGACGCGAAAGTCTGGCGAAAGACCAAACATGTCCTTGCTTACAAAATGGTATCATTCAACAACATTTGGGTAAAGAAACGTACTCTTTCTGGTGCGATGTCACCACTGTATCGTCCACTTGAAAGCATCTGTTATTTGTATCAGTAATGGTTACTCAGCTGCTTTGAATTTAAACATCTGTAATAGTTATGGTTTGTGAAATGATTTGTCCTAAATTCACGAAAACTCTTTTATATGAAGGTAAACATTTAATATTGATGAAGACAATATCTTCCATTTAAATCATTACTTATTTATTTCAGTCATGGCTTGCTCTGTTGCGTTGAATTGAGGTTAATAGTTAGACTTTTGTGAACTGTTCTTTCCTACATTCATAAACTCTTATATGAAGGCACAATTAATTTTAATACTTGTACAGATCCATTTAGATCACCAACAGAAAGTTTTAGGCAATAAATCAGTGTATAAACAGTCATAGCTCAGAAGCCCGATACACAATTCTGGCTTGGAAAGCTTCCTTATCACATTTAGAAATCTTCAAGATTTCCATATTTATAATTTCGAGAATTTGCAATCCAACTGATTATAGTTAGCCTTCCTGGATGTCGGAAATATTCCCTTAGTAATTTGGCTACCAATTACGGTTCAAATTGGCAGAATCCTGTATATTAACATAATGCTTTATGCAGTTCTTGAAGAATTCATATCACACTTTGAACTAAATTTCATTTGGCTAATGCCCGGAACTTCACTGAAACGAAATTATAAGTTTTTAATGCATTGAAATGCGCTCTTTTCAACGGGACTAATGTTTATTTAATCGGATGTGTCTCTTTGGAAGCAGATGGTGTTCAAAAGGGTGAAAAATTGAGGATTTTGACTTTTGGGACACTTTTATGGACAGAGTATTATGGCAAATACATCAGCACACAGGGGAGACTCTACGTAAATACCACTGTGGTATGTATATTCCCTTTGGGGATATAGCCAAAAGAGCTTCTCAATGTTTTGCTTTCACTACAGTTTCTGCTCGTTATTTATGGTATCTCTATATTCGTGCATTTGGCCACATCGTTCTACTTTACTTTTCCCTCGATGAATTTTAGATTTGCTGCTAGAAGTACCTCAATCTGCTTTTTCAGAATTTGGAGTTCAAAGGTCACTTGCTTAATTTAGAAGTGATAGATGAAAGTTGAATATATTTTAGTTTGGCTTCCAAAAGGTGATGTTTGAAAAAATAGAGCTGGTAGGTGTGGCCAGAAAGACACTGAGGTGCCAGAAAAACGTACACCAGTTCAATACTTAATAGGCATCCCACGGGAGCGTAAAACTGCAGAAATACCATGGTTCCCAATGAATGTCAGCTAAACAAATGTACCATTATAGAATCAAGACCAGCGTGCACAATCCACTATTGATATGCGGGATCTATGGCTTGATGGGGTTTTCTCCTGATACAGATCCTTCCATCTGAACGAAATAGTTAGAAACGTGACTCGTCAGACCAAGCTACTCGTTTAGTCACCAAGTGTCCAGTGGTGGATTTCGAGACCTAGGCGAGTGGTATAGCTGTGTGCCGAGTAGTCGTCAAGGGTACTCAAGTTGGCGTCGGTTCCTAATGCCCATATCATAGAGGGGACGTTGCACATTCCTCACGTTGATGTATGCTGAGGGCCCAACATTGAATTCCGATGTTATTTGAGGCAATATTCCACGCTTACCGCATCATACGATTCTTGCCAGCCAAATCTGATCATGCTCACGCTGTCTTTTTACAACTACACTGCTGAAGTAAGTTACAGGTTTTTCCAGAATTCTTGTAGTCACGGTATAACCTTGAAATTATAGCACATGAAAATTCATGACCCATTTCACGAGCTCCAAATATTAAACTGCATTGGAAATGGTTTAAATCGTGATAACTTGCGATTCTCACGGCGGAAACAGCTCTAGATGCGACCACAGATGTCTATCGCTTTACTCGTAGATGCACTGGCATACACAACCAATGTCTTACATAGGTGGCGTTACTATGTATTTAGCATATGCTCATCTGTACCAGTTTTTCTTGTACTTCAATGTACGCGGCTGAGCGAATCTATACATGGAGCTCAAGGAGAATTTCATACAGGAAAAAAAATACATTCTATGGAAATTTTATCAAAATCGGTAGGGAATCGAATGAGAATCCATAGGTTACGGAACAAAAAAATAACCTTTTTCGAAGCAGCTGAATTTTTACGATTTTCTATAGAAATTCTGTGCTTCTTCCCAATTGTGTCATATTTAATTCCATTAATAAATAAATTTTTGAATAATTGATATTTTTTAGCCTTTTAATTGTGTTGCATTTTAAACTATTATTTCACGAAACATTGTACAGAAACAGTTGAGATTATAAATTAATATTAAGAGTTGAATTGGTTTATAAGTTATCTTGTGTAATAAAACTGGATTTAATTCATTGACATATATTTAAGGTTCTCACAGTTTATTATTGGTTGTGTTAGCATTTCGAATTTTTATAGAGTAAAAGGAGAAAAGAAATAAGAACCATGTTCAGTAAAAATAAAATAATTTAAACACATTATAAAGCTAATTGTCAATGACTCTCAATTCTAGCAATTACTAGATACATTTCCGTTTATTACATTATTGTTTTGGTTTCTCTGTGTGATTATTATTTGATAGACGATAGTTAAGTAGACAGTATTTTCAATGATTTACTGCAGTACGAATGATAGAAATTATAAAAATGTAATGGTACTCCAAGACAAATAACGTAAATTGATATGAATTAAATTCCAGATCTGATATAAGATTTGATTGATCTTGTAGAATAATTTAAAATATCCTAAGAGAATCCAATGGTACTCTGATGTCCTATTCAAATCAGATTAGTCTTTTCATTTTTCTACGTTTCTTCGCTAACCATCAGATGCATCAGTTGTTAATAATCTTGCCAGTCACTGAAAAATCAATTATTTATAGCTTATTCTTTATGTATGCCAGCAGCAGACACAAATCTGTTCACACTTCACCTCTCGGGTCAATTGCAATGCTTCCAAAGAGCACACTCTAAGAACATTGGTTCAACATCAAACCTGAGACTAAAAAGGCTGAAACACGCATGCGCACGAACAAGTTTTCTGTACAGAAGCGGAATATTCATGCGCATGGATGCTCTTGTCGCATGTTCCATCAATGTTTGGCCTGCCAAACATCGAATGATAGTCCTCCCTGAGAGTATCTCAAGTCTATTCTCCTACTATCTTTATCATCCCTTACCTATTCTTTCTTCTGTGTCAGTAAAACTTTTCTTGGGTGTATGTTCATTTACTTGAAATTGTTTGGCGCAAATTGGCCAAATATGGATCTTCCGTCATAAAACCCAACCAACCAATATTATAGATTTTAATTCCTTATCAGCACATCAACACAAGAACCAAACTTGGAGGTACTGTATTTAGGTCCATCACGACAAAATTGTGAACCACATAATTTTTATACGCGGTGATCTGCATACAGGACTAATAACTGAACGAGTAGAGCATGTGCAAGTAATTATGGAGATGTACACGCATGAATAATGACAGAACAAGTGGAGCATGCGCAATTGTGGAGATGTGCACACATGAATAATGACTGAACGTAAGGAGCATGCGCAGGGGCATGCTCAGGAAGCTGAATTACGCCACGTCAAGCAGAGAGACAATAGAGGTAGATGAGAGCTTGAAAAGACGATGAGCATAAAGATATGATTATGACGATGTGAGCCGTATCAACAGTTTTTTCAAATATGTATATACAACACTCCATCCTGTTTCCTTTACTTTGTTCATTAAACTGTAGTTAACCCTTTAAGTGGTTTCGTCGCGATATCTCCATCATCCAGAACTGACCAATTTCGCTAATGACGATATATCTCGTCATCAAGATATTCCCGATTTCTTTTATGATGACGAGATCAAGATCTGATCAGTTTTTTCTAATGATGAGATATATCGCCCATCAGGATCTGATCAGTATTTTTCTAATGACGAGATATATTGCCCATCAGGATCCGGTCAGTTTTCTTCTAATGACAACATACCTCATTGAGACAGCCACCAGGTGGGTTAAACTGTACTTAACCCTTCAAGTGGTTTTTACGAGATGTCCATCAAGAAAGTGATCAATTTTGCTGATAAAAAGATATCTTGTCATCAAGGTATTCCCGATTTCTTTCATGACGAGATCAGGATCTGGGCATTTTATTCCTAACGACGATGTATCTAGTCCATCAATATCTCGTCAGGTTTGCTATTGACAAGAGATACCTCGTCGAGACAACCACAAGGAGGGTAACTTTATCAGAAATGCCTTTGTCCTCACCGCTATAAATATTTAAAATTCTCGAGTCTGAAAAATTTCTTTCCAACGAGTATATTAAAGTAAACAAAATATCGGAATCACCAAAGAGCAGCAGCCAAAAAGCCTGAATTTATAGTTGGTGTCTCGAAAGGCTAAAAGCTGAGACTTCAATCTTGTATTCCAAACCAGATGAACACCCAAAATCCAAGTGAAAACCAATGTTGGAAAATCTCTGGGCTTCTCCGTCCCATCGCTTCCCTTTCCTCGTCACATCGTCCCGGGCGACGGAAAACAGACAGTTGGGCTTCCTGCAGATGAATGGGCCAGCCTAACAGGAATTACGTCCGATGTCACGTCTCTTCTCGCCGAGATTTGCTTTCGCAGTTGAAAAAGGAATAGCTGATCGATTGAAACGGAGGGAAATGAGGACAACGATCGTGTGAGAGGATTGATCGACAACTCCCCCGTCGATGGATGAATGGGTTGAAAAATGACTCTCCGGATCTCTTCTGATGGACACGCTGGTGCGGATTAGCGGATTTGGAGGATTTCAGACAGAAATCAGCGATTGGAAATGGGTTGAAAAATACTTTAATTTTCTGGGGGAAATGTGATTGATTAGTTTATCTGGGTAATCCAAAAGCAAACAGTCTCCTTTTTTGATTTAGGAATTTTAACAGGTCGGCCCTGTCTTTATAGAATAATTTTGTAAATTCGATGCTGTGTGGTGTGACTATGAAGTGGGCAAATCTTCGCAGCTCAAGACATCTAAGACGAAATGCTCTAACTAAACGCTAACACTAACTCTTCGCTAAACTCTCCTGGTTGTTGTTTGGACGAGGTACTTGTCATTAGCAAAAGCGACCAGATCTTTATGGACGAGATATCTCGTCATTGGATGAAAAAAGACTACATCTTGATCTCATCATCATAAAAAAATTGGCGATATACTTTCATGACGAGATATCTCATAATTAGAAAAAATTGGTCAGATCTCGATGGACGAGGTAGGTTAAACTCGAAGGAGGGTTAAACTCGAAGAATGTGTATGTTATACTTAACCACATCTTATGTTTTAACATGATGTAATTTGAATGTAAAATGAACTTGGTGGATCTCTTCTAATGGACACGCTGGTGTGGATTAGCGGATTTGGAGGATTTCTGACGAAACGCGTTCGCTTAGGTCTCTTGGTTGTTGTTCAGACGAGGTTTTGCGGACATTAAAAAAAGCGACTAGATCTTTATGGACGAGATATCTCGTCATTAGATGAAAAATGACCAGATCTTGATCTCAGCATCATTAAAAAAGTGGCAATATATATCTTGACGACGAGATATCTCGCCATTAGAAAAAATCGGCCAGATCTTGATGGACGAAATATCTCATCGAAAACACTTGGAGGATTGAACTTGAAGAATGGTATGTTTTTCTTAATCACATCTTATGTTTTAACGTGGTATTATGTAAAGATAAAATGGACCCGACGTATATATTCTGATGGACACGCTGGTGCGGGTTAGAGGATTTGGAGAATTCCTGACAGAAATCAGCGATTGGGAGTGGGTTAAAAAATGCTTTAATTTTCTAGAGGCAATGTGATTGATTAGATCATTTGGGTAATCCCATCATCTCTTTTTCATTAAGGAATTTTAACAGTTTGGTTCTGTCTTTATAGCAGAATCTTGAGAATTCGACGCTGTGTGGTATAAGACTCCGAACTGGACAAATCTTTATGGGTAGTTCGCTTAACCCTCTTGGAGGTAGTTCGCACGAGGTATCTTGTCATTATCAAAAGTGACCAGATCTTTATAGGTCTTATTTCAACTCGTCAGTAGAAGAAAAATGAGCAGATCGTGATCTGGTGATCACAAAAAATATCAGCAATATGTATTTTGACGAGATATCTCATTAGAAAGAATTGACAAAATCTCGATGAACGATATCTCGTCGAAACCACTTGGAGGATTAAACTTGAAGAGTATGTATGCTATACTTAATCGTATATTATGTATTAACATAACATTATTTGAAGACGAAATGCAATCTTCTGTAGCAAAAACTGGAAAATGTGATTGATTAGTTGATTTGTGTAGCCCAAAAGCGAATATCATCTTTTTCGATTTATGAATTTTAACAGGTTGAAACTATCTTTATAAAAGAATCTTGTGAATTCGATACTTTGTGGTGTGGAACTCTTAAATGGACAATTATTAGCAGTTCAAAATATCTAACACAAAACCCGTTCGCTTAACATGCAAGTGGTTTCGACGAGATATCTCGTCCATCAAGATCTGACCAATTTTGCTAATGATGAGATATCTCGTCCATCAAGATCTAACCAATTTTGCTAATGACGAGATATCTCCTCCAAGATCTGACCAGTTTTGCTAAGGACGAGATACCTCAACGAGACAACCTCCAGTAGGGTTAAACTTGAAGACTGACTTTGTTACATTTAATCATATCTTATGTTTTAACCTAGTATTATTTGAAGTTGAAATATGAACTCGGCGTATCTCTTCTGATGGACACCATCTGGTGCTTATTAGTGGACTTAGAGGATCCTTGTACAGTAATTTTGCTATTTCTTCATACGTATTCATTTATATATGTCTCAGCATATATTTCCCCATATATCTTTTCTTGTGATACTCTTACAAATATAAAAAATATTTCTTATCTGAGTTGGCACACACTAGTTTTATTTTCTTGCAGTAGATATCATTTCTTGTTGGTTTATATGGTAATGAGACAGCTGATTTTCTGGAAATGGTGGATTGAAAGCAGGCCAGTAAATAGTAATCCCCCATCGCTGAAATTTACTCCATGGGCAAATTGAAAAACAACAAAACTGTTGCCCTCATTCTTTGTATCCTGCAAAGTTCCCTGGAGCGTTATTGCATTTTAAAGGTCTAAGACTTCTTAGTTCGAGCACACACAGTCCTCCGCGACGACAAAAAGCCACTGCGGATAAGGACAGGTCCACAAGGATTTCGGCAGAAGGTCTCGCAGAGCTAGGGTTTCAACTCGCTAGTTCTAACTTCTTAAAGCACATTTCGACAGTGCGCGTCAACCGCAGATTGACGTATAGGTTGTCATACTGAAGATGCAAAAGGTCTAAGACTGCACCAGACTGTTCTGACAAGACTGAAACGGGCACACAAAATGCTTGACAATTGCTAGAGAAGTTAATCCAACCTATCCATACTCCAATACAGCAACTCTTTGACACATTTATAATTTGTTGGTGTCTGTCTAACAGCTTCAGGAGTTGAATTTTAACAAATTGTAAATGTAGAGGAGTTGAATTTTAGCACTATCTGTACAACATCGTCTAGGATCATTCATTGACAAAGGAGATTAGCAACAACAGCAAGTATGAAACTGGTTTGTTGTCTGTTTTCGCTTCGAATGATAAACACTGGGCTTATGTGATTTATATTACTTTCTCATAAATTATTTGGACTACGTTCATCTCTCAATCTTTCCCATTTAGCTATTACTTAAATAAATAAATGTAATATTTCCTCATTGAATTAAGAAACAAAAACCCTAAAATTATCTAATTTCTGTTCGCTACTTATAAGACAGAGCAGTGTACATAGCAGCTCGACATTTGAATATAATTCAAGTCTTGTTTATATTTGTGCTGCTTTGCTCACTCTATTCGTAGAGTGAGCATTTGTTAACATTAAATAGGAACAAAATGAGAAACACTTTTCTCCGGTAACTTATAGTTTGATTAATGCAACTGTGGGAATCCCACACTCTGTTTCGTTAAGTCAACAAATAGCTAGCAATAAATTATGATTTCACTTAGAATTCCTGTGTGCTGTAGATTTGATTAATTAGCTACAGTAAATAATCTTTAGTGACACATGACTTAAAAGGAAAGAAACTATTCGTACTATGGGATGGGATAATTCAAATTCCCATTATTCGTTTTAAGGAAGATAGGAAACTAGTTAGAATTATTCATATTCTAAGATGAAATGAAATAACGAATGGCAAAATTTATCCCGAAAGTGTCCTTGTCTGTCAGCACATTTTAAAGGTTCTAGAGTGCACAAGATTGCTCTGGCAAGAATAGCAAGAGACACAAGATATATAGCTTTATAAAGAGGAGATAATCAAACTCGTGTCTGTGTTTCACTCCAAATTGCATTACAGCTGTGAAAGTCAAATTAATTTGATGTTTCATTCAAACCCAACTGAACGTAATCTATCAACTTAATGTTTATATTTATTTTAAAATGTAAGACAGTGGACTGAAAATTTCAGGGACTTGTTTAAACGGTACTGTCGAAACACGTTGCCGCAAAGTGAAAATCTGTTCCTGGCACTGCTTTCACGTATGAGACAATCACACTAGTATTTAGTCGTGAAAATGGCTGCATCCTCTATTATATTCTTTTTTATTGATCTAAAACCTTTTTCGAACTTAAACTGTCTTCTTTAAAGTTAGCATATCCCAAATTTGTCGACATATCTAATTGTGTATTCCTATACAAGCAGCGCTAATATCAAGACACCACGTCAAAATAATTAGATTAAATCTCACATGCAAGAATTTAAAGCACCTTCAATAAAAAATTACAAATCAACTTACACTTGAATAACTAATGCAAAAAATATAGTAGCATTGATCCACGATAACGCTCTGGTAGAGATGAAGTAGAATTATGTTATTCATTTCGTGTGCATGGTTTGCGTACAATTTAAGGATCTCAAATGTAACGTTGGTTTGGCTTAAGTTTAAAACGAAATTTTATGTTAGGAAAAAATAGCTGACTCTTAATAGTGGGTTACTTTATTTATTTATAATCTCAGTATTAATTCATTATCTTATAAAATTACACAAAATAATGCACCTTAGAAATATGTATTTATATTTGAAAGAATCAATCATGAGCTTTGTGGTAAGGATATAAAAAAGTTGATATAAAAATATAATACAACATTTATCAACATAAATTAAAAATCGTAAGGGAGACTCCGACAGAAGATATACAAGATGAATGGAAGTTGCTTTTGAAAGGGGCACAATCGGCAAATTTAGGGGTTCGATCATAGGCCTGTGAGATAGGAAAGCAATGACATTGAATTATCTGTTTGGGAACTGGGTCGAAAAATGAATAGCGAATATAGAGAATATTCAAAAAATGCTTTAGGAATTTTTAAAAATGGATCTCCAAAAAATAGAGACAACTCTATGTAAACAACGCGTTTTATAAGAAGCAAGCAGATACGCGCCTATCATCTATGCTAAATTTTCTGAATTGCTTATACCTATCTATTGATCGCAAAGTATCGTTACACAAATTTCATATCGTATTGTAATCTATTCATAATAGATATAACATCCATATTCGCATAAATTAATTTCATACAAAAGAAATAAAATTATCCAAAAATATATAAAAGCATTTCTCTTATTTTGTAACTGGGATTAATTTTTATTTCCAATAAAATAGCAGTCAAAAAGCACACCTGCCATGTTACCACAACTAAATTAGAGACGAACGCCTATTTCAATTTCATCCTATACCCTTGTTCAGACGATTCGGAAAGTTTTGACACTAAACCTATTTTGCTCATATTTTCTTTTCTGTTCTGATACTCTTCCGGATCTTTCATTCCTTCCCGTAATCAGACTGCTGCAGAATATCATTAGAGCGGTGAGCTCTTCCATGCAGGTTCAGCAATATTATGAAGCGCCACACCTCAAATCAAGCACATTTAAATTAAGCGGTGAAATTGGCGACTGAATCCGGTAACTACTGATTATATACTGTTCATATCGGTTGTTGCCATTCGATAATGAACAAATAACGCGGATTTCTGTGTCACGTACGTTAGGGAACTATATATTGACAAATTTGTATTAAATATACAATTACAGACACATTGATGCTTCCAATACTTTATGTATCCTTCCCGGTGCTGGAATTTGCCTTTTTTACAGGTTTCCTTACTTCCGAAATTCATCCTCACCCCATATCGCATCCATTCCTTCCTCGAGTATCCTATCTCGGGGGCATGCACTTCTATGTGCTCAAGAGTTTAATTTCGAATCCTAGAAGAGTCGCCCCGCGGCGATGAAATAAAACATTCCAGAAATTTCCCCCTCCAAGTTTCCTCGGGGCGTTATTTTTTTTGTTTCATAACAGTTTTGTTGGTGTTGTTTGTTCCCGATCGCGAAATATTTTTCTTATAAATCTCCGCTTGCCCTCTCGCTTCGCAGTACATGCTTGGAGTGTTTGCTCCACCCTGCCAGAGGTGTTTGACAAAACCTAAATAACTGATTTTCGGAATCAGGAAATGTCACCATGGGAGGATAAAAATGATTGTCGGGGTGATTATTTGTCTTGTGCTTTTAGGTACACTTTGGAACAAAAGGGCTGTCTGTATAAGGTTGAGTTGAGTTATTTTCAATCTATCAAAAATTTAATCATAACTCTTAAGCCTCCCGATCCGTGGATGGTTGGTATTGGGTTTTATGGATTCGATCCGTGCTTGTGAAAATAGAGTATTCGTTTTAATGAAAGTTACGCTTCGTTCTACAAATAATACTTGTATTTATCAACTATATAGACTGTTGGTGTGCTTAGACATTCTATACGTATTCCGACGTATTTCGTCATTAGCAAAACTGACTAGATCTTGATGGACAAGATGTCTCGTCATTAGAAGAAAATTCACCAGATCTTGATCTCGTTATCATTACGAAATCGACAATATCTTGTCAACCATTAGCAAAATTGGCCAGATATTGATGGAGGAGATATCTTTTGGAAACCACTTGGATGGTAAATGGTTTGCCATTTGGTTTGCTTTGGAGAGTAAATGGTTTGCCAAAGTATAACGTAATAAAAATGATAAAATCCTATTTAAATTGAGTATATTTTTAATTCTTTGATTATTAAAACGCATTTTGAGTCTTCTAATCTCCTGAAGCTCAGAATTAATCTTGCTTCGTGTGTAAAGGTTTCGTGTGTCGATGTGAGTAGTCATAATCTGAGTTTAATCCCCCAAGTGAATTTGACGAGATATCTCGTCCATCAAGACAACCAATTTTACTAATGACGATATATCTCGTCCTTCAAGATCTGGTCAATTTTGCCAATGACGAAATATCTCGTCATCGAGATATTGCCGATTTTTTTCTGATGACGAGATCAAGATCTGATCTGATTTTTTCTGATGACGAGATATCTCGTCCATCAGGTTCTGGTCAGTTTTGTTAATGATGAAATACCTCGTCGAGATTACCACTAGAAGGGTTAAGCATATCAGCATTCTATATAATTGATAAATACAAGTATTATTTGTAGAACGAGTGTAACAACTTTCAATAAAATGAATCTTGTATTGTTCACAAGCACGGATCGAACTCATAAAACCCAAAACCAACCACATTATGGATCGAACCATATTATGGAATTTTGTGGAAATTAGGAAATTTCTTTTTCGGGCCGATTTCGGTTGGTTGAGTTTTTATGGCACAAGGGGCAGATTAGGCCATGGACCGATTTCGGAATTTCTGGTGTGTGACCTATGAAAAAAGATCTAGGAATCATGAGACCTATCAAATACCTTCTTCATGTATACGAAGATTTTAGCAGATACAAATACCAAATACATGTTTCTATAACCTTAGTACAAGTTTTTAAACTCAAAATCCCAAATTTTTGCAAAATCTTTTACTCGCTAAAAGTCTGCTTAGATATTTTAATTAATGTCGCGCTGGAACAACACAACGGGCTATTGGTGACAGTCCAGGTAGGTAGTTATTTTAATTATCGTCAAACAGGAGCAACACAACGGGCTATTGGCTGCGGTCCGGATCAAACCCGAAGGGAAAGAGCCGAGAACAGCACCACGTAATTTTGAACCACGGTCAGATAACGAGGTCACGCCTGAGGCTAAATGTCTGCATTAATGACAGAAGAATACGTGTATTCCTTACAACGAATTTTGAAATATAATAGTGAATTTTGAAGAATTTCAATTTTTTTTTTGGGGGGGGGGTCACTTTAGAAGTTTTTGATAAATGACATATGAATAAAGATTTAGTCATCATGGTACTTATAAAATAATTTCTTATGTGCTGCGGTTGAGCAGATATAAACTCCAAGTAGATAATTTTATATAATAGCATTTGTATATCAATTTTTTAACTGAAATATAAATTTATTTCTTGCAAATACCGATTTTTTACCAAGATCACTGAAAGAAAAAAGTATTGCATAAAGAGATTTTTGAATCCTGAATAGGTATTTTTGAAAAATTCTAATTATTTATGAGATTCTGATGGAAGACAAATGAAAGTAAATATAACTTACTGGTCTAGATATCTTGTCATCAAAGTATTGCCGATGTTTTTATGATGACGAGATCAAGATCTGGTCAGTTTCCTTCCAATGACGAGATATCTCGTCCATCAAGATCCGGTCAGATTTGCTAATGACGAGATATCGCGTTGAGACAACCGCCAGGAGAGTTAAACGACATTTAAATTAATTTCTTTCAACTTCAACAAGGGCAACACAAAATATTAAATCATCTCAAGTTCTTCGAGGGCAACATAATGATAATGATTGCAAAATTTTCAAGAGATAAATTTCAACTTTTAAAACATTCCAAAATAAGGACTTATTCACTATTCAAGAGGTCATGGTATTTTAAACTTTCGAGCATTAAGCACTCATTCAAACAATCAGAAATTCGTTTGATCCTCTAATTTTTTTTCATTATGGAACACATTATGTGGCCTACCACTGTGTTGCCTGTACTACAGAAAAATGCATTTATTCTATTTTACTTTTGAGTAGTTATTTAAATAACTTTAATCCCTGAACAAGAATATAGTTAAGAGCTATCTGTGGCTTACCACTCTCTATTCCAATTGAATAAGAAAACAAAATTATCTCCAACCTGAAAACCTTATCTGCAAAGCTCGGAAAGACAAAATTCAAATACCGGGAAACATCGAAAAGCGATTTTCAGAATCCTGTTACACTTCACTTTCCGGTCTACAATTTATAGAACTCATCTTAATTGGAGCGTAAATCCTTTGACAGAGATCAAACGAAATGTCTTTGTTTCCTTACTTTTTTAAACAATAAACATCCCGAGCACAGCAAAGCTTTGCTCCCAAATGCCCATGATGTGCAAAATCGTCTCGACGAGTGAGATAAATCCCTTTCCTTTGTAAGAGGGGAAGCCCAGCATGGTAGTTAAGGATTGAGAGTACGGACACTGGAGTTGAAGAAAGGGATTTATACCGAAAAGGGGATATTGTTCAAAATATATAGAACCTCCTTACTCTAACTCCTTTCTTTTTCTTCCCCAGCAGTGGTTTAAAAATGAAGCTGCAGAAGGATCTTGTGTTTCCTTTGTTTTCGTTCTCTGACTACACACGGCAGTCGGCAGAGGACTTAAGACTTACGTGACACGGGGTTGTTTTTGTTGCGATTCTAAAGTAATTCTTGCTGCTTGACGTGATTTTATTTATTTTTTAGGTGTAGGAGGGAAATTAATAAACAGCTTACGGCTCCCGAAAGGTCAGAGTTTTGAACTGTGGTTGAATCACTGGATGTTATTTTTATGCGACATCAACGAATATTGCACTTTGAAGGAATAATTTTGATTTAAAACTGTAGAAACATTCAACTTTCTGGTTGTTTTTAAAGTCTGAAATGTAACTTGAAGCGTGTTAGAAAGTTTTAGTACATGATATTTTTTGGCATAAATGTTTGATTTTAGTTAAAGAAGATCGTATAGTGGTCATAACGTTTGTCTTCCACCCTGTTGTTTCCGGGTTAGAATCTCGTTTTGTAAGCACTTGGTTGTTGGTGAAAGTCACTATTAGGAGTAAGGGTGGCTTACTCACTGAGTGCTCCTCCGCAAATAGCTATTAGTTAACCCCGTGTAGTTCCGAAGGTTGAAGAGGTTAATGGTCGGGCATTGGAAAGAAAATAGCGAAGTTTCATGGCTAATTAGAGTAGAATTATATCTTTAACCCTTCTCGTGGTTGTCTCGACAAGGTATCTCATCAAAAACGCTATCATTAATGAAACTGACAAGATCTTGATGGACAAGATATCCCGTCATTGGAAAATCTAATCAAATCTCGATTATCAAAGCATCGGCTTGATGACGAGGTATCTCGTCATTAGCAAAATTGGTCAGATCTTGATGGACGAGATATCTCGTCGAAACAGCTTGGAGGATTAACTTGATTCCCCGAGCACTAAAGGTAATTATATGTTACTTTCTTTAACAGTAATCGGATATACATTTTAAACATTATGAAGGAATGTATATATGAATATCATATGTTCATTTTTATAAATTTGTAAATGTCCATTTTTATAAGTGAATAAAAACGATTTCATTGGTTTTAACATCAAATTCCATACTAACCCTTCAAATCCTTATTGGAGAATTACCTATAATGTGTTAATGTTATAACTAAATAGAAATTTATTCTTATACTCGTGTTCTTTGCTGTCTATGGAGATGATGTTTAAATCAATTAACCAGTATCGAGCAAAATCGAACGGCGTAAAGTCCATTTATGTACAAACTAATTATTCCTTTGTTGTTTACGCATTAGGTGTGGGATAATACAGACTGCAGACAAGAGGATCATAAAAGCATAGTGTCAATAAAACTAGGAAAATGTATCATTCTGTCAAAATTGTAGTCTGTTTAAGCATACCATTAACAAAATAAACAATTTATATTAATCTGTTTGCACTAAATAAAAAACGTGCGTAAACTTCAGCTGTTTTTTGCAGTTATTTAAAATAATCTTAATCCTTGAACAGAATATAATTTGAACTGAGTTATTTACCTTTCCACCACGAATTCTCTAATGTAAACTGAAAAAAACCATAGGAGTTATTTAATATAAAACAGCCTCAGAATTCCACTGAGTTGCATAATTTAGATAATATAGAATTTACGTCATCCCTTAAGTTTAATGGTACCTCCGAATTAATTGGATATGCTATAGTTGTGGGTAATCACGTATAAATATTAATAGACGTGTTTGTAATATTGCCTATGGAGGCACCCGTGTAACAAGCGTTGTTTGTGCCTATGTACATGAACATTGACTGAATAGCTTTTGTTTAGATACAATATAGTGGTGGCATAAATACTGTAGAAGGAAGGTAATAACCAGATTAGGATAAATTGAACTCGTTGGAAACTATACTTAACTGATGTAATCAACTGTATATAAATTGAATTAGCATTCGAACCATTTGAAACTGAATTTCTAACTAATTATCTGCATAAATTAGTATAATCGTCTATGGAAGATGGAAATTGTTGATCGCGTTCATTGCTATTCAAGTATTCTAGTACTTAGGGATGAAGGAGGTATACTTTTAAACATACTTTTAACTGACGACTGTATATAAAAATCGTAGAAAGTAATCAATGCAAGGTAGTATAATTTTAGTTCCTGATAAAAGTGTATTTGTGCATTTTGGACGCTTGTATCTTATAGCGTATGTTTAAAACAATTATGAGTTTATATTTTTGTCACACATATGATACCGCATTTGAACATTCAAAGATAGTTTATGTATTTTAATATTTAAAAATCGTTTTTTAAATATATAAAGTTTTTTTCGTATTGAAGTTTCCTTACTATTTGCTTGCTTTCAATGCACATCTTAGAAACTGCAAGAGATAGATCTAAACAGTACGCAGAAAATAACGAGTATGAAATGCATTACCCAAATCAATAGTTTACAATTACAAGCTTTTATAATTTCTGTTCGAATGTTTCAATGAAGAAAATTCAAAATGCTTTGATTTTAAACTTATAGAACTTATATCTTATTTTTATACTTATATCTCAAGGAACAGTATCTTAATTCTTAAGACGAGCCTTAGTTTTGGATACAAAGTGAATTCAGGAATACGATAACGTCTCCAAAACTAGTTGGAGAGTTTATTATATTTCTCCAAAATTAGTTGGAGAGTTTTATGTAGACGTCGCGTTACATAATTTTAAACAAAATTATAAAGCTTACTCAAAAATGCTCTTTTTTCAGTACTTAGAAAAATTATTTCTTAAAATTATGTATTTTAGTTAGCTGTTGATTTCTATCATTGCTTTAAGTGAAGAAAGTGACTCAGGATGAAATCAGAAAAGAAAAGTATTGAATTCTGAGTCATTCATACGAAACCCTTTTGTCTCAATCGATTTGGATCCATCCCTATTTTATTTATTAACTTCAGACATATTTTGTTCTTTTGATCATATGTGCACAATGTATGTTTTCAAGTGCCCTTTTGTAGGGATATATATATATATATATATATATATATATATAATAAGTAAAACTACCCTAAGAATAGAATAGATTTCCCCGAGAAACAAGATGAAATAAAATATGTAAATGTTAAGTGAGCCTGCCTACTTTTTCAAGGGGAGCAAGGCCAGGTTGTCACTTAAAAATGCGATGCTTTGAGTTTTTTCTGTACTTATGTGAGGCCAGGCCGAAGAGATCAACAAAAGTTACCCCCGAAAACTCAAAGTACTACCAGAGAGAAAAAAATCATGAAAATAATACCTGTTACCAAGGTTAGGAATCAAAAGAACATAGCCAACGTAATACCTTACCGAAAGTTGCCGCCCAAGCTAGCTGTTGTTATTTTGCTCCATTTTTGTTCTTATTTTTGTTCTTGTTTTTATTTGCATTTTGTTTTTGTTTTTATTTGGTTTCTCCTTTTTGATTTGTGGTGATGGTCTATATATATATATATATATATATATATATATATATATATATATATATATATATATATATATATATATATATAAATATGAACTTCTATCATTCTAAACTTTGTAGCAACTGTTCACACTTTATAGAAAATGAATGTTTACAGTTCACAACTTTTGTGGATTGTTCACATTTAATAATTGGACAAACTTCTATCATTCTCAACTTTGTAGGATCAGTTTACAGTTTATGGGAAACGAATATCTATCTTTAACGGCTTTGTAGGTACGGTTCACACTTAATAGGAATGAATTACACACTTAATGAATTTACATCGTTCACAGCCTTGTATGGACTGTTCACATTTAATAGGGAAACGAATGTCTATCATTCTTAACTTTGGAGGGCCAGTTCAAACTTTATAAGAAACGAAAATCTATCAATCAACTTCGCAGGTCTAATTCAATCTTTATAGGAAATGCTTTGCCTAAACAGCTTTGCTGAAACAGTTCATACTTTAAAGGAAACGAATTTCCATCGTTCACAGCTTTATATGAACTGTTCATCTTTTAAAAAACGAAAATCTATCGTTTTGAATTTAATGGGACCTGTTCACTCTTTATAGGAAATGAATATATATACTAAATAGATTTCATACTTAATAGGAAACGCTCGCGAATTTCCATATTTCACAGCTTTGGATGAACCGTTCACGTGTAATACTGAAACGAACTTTTATCGTTCACAAGTGCTCTTTGTAGGAACATTGGACGATAGAAATTAGTTTCCTTTAATCATAGAATTTTGTTTCCTGTAATAAACATACGATTCAAATTTAAAATATTAATTCCCCAATAAAGAAAAAAACAAAGTGCGTAAGTACTTTCATTTAAAATATTTGGTAATATGATTGATAAAATTCATAAATAGAAACATTGTTGAGACATGTGCCCTTATCTACTCTTTATTAAGGAAATGAATAGTTTTTCGTACGCGTTTTATTGTTATTGCATGATAACATTGAATACACAAGACAACGATTCAGAACATGCAAGAAAGAGGTATTCAATAGAATACAAATAAATTCTTATTCAGAGTTATTCGGCATGATTTTACTCTTGGGATCAAATAGGCTACGTTGGACCCCCTAAGGCCTATGAGATTGTTCAAACGATACCCACTGGCTCACTGTAGAGAGAAGTTGGATTCTTGTGACTTATTGCTGCAGACGTTTTCCTGTTATTAAATATTTCCTTATGTATGCTCATACTTACGACTACTTATAAGCTTACAATTGAGATCCAGCACATTATGAGTGCACTGCATCAAACAGCTGATCTTCAATCCAAAACTGGTCCCCTCCTATGAATTATCTACACATTAAAAAATAAATTACCTATATAATTTTGTGTTTCCATGGCTTGTATATGATCCCCTCCTATGAATTATCTACACATTAAAAAATAAATTACCTATAAAATTTTCTGTTTCCATGGCTTGTAAAACGAAATCCCGAAGCCCTTCTTAGTTATAATATATGCCCGATTATAATCACTCATTTTAAGTTCGTAGACATTTTATTCTGTAAGATCCCAGGTAGAGACATGATTAGATTCGATCCTTGTGGCTCATGAATGTTCGTCGAGTTGGCGTCTTATCAGCAATGCCAACCATCACAATTTGATATGGCTTGGCGACAAAAAATGAATATCATACCAAGTTTGTACAGTAAGTAGGTTTGGGTATTATTATGGCGCAAGGGCCATGCTGCTCCAAACACAAGACAGATAACATCAAGTAATGGGCATGCACACAAGGAAAGTTTTACTACCACAGAAGAGAGAAATACACCCAGGTAATAATTGAAACTGCGCCGCCTGCAACTCGAATGATGTAAGCACATTCTTATCGATTGAGCCACGAGCTGATTTTTCCTCATTAATTCAATTTGGGTGTATTTCTGTCTCAGAAAGCTGTGACATAACCTCTAAATTTAATGATATTGCGAAATATTTTTTTCCTACGTTCTTCAATTCACTTAGCTCATACTTTATCTTAGTGTAGATTTCAAGCTGCTCGAATGTCCTATCCTATCTCAATACGCACTATCATAATATGGTATCATTTCATAGCTAATTAAATCTCCGGTAAAATTATATTATAAGAGACGGTTCATCGCAAATTTAAAATTGGTCTCCAATTCCGAGGGATTGTTACATCGAAAGCTTTAAAACACTAAAGAAAGCAAGTTACCAGAATCTGTGTCAAATCACTCACAGAACTAAATGTTCTCTACAATGCACTTAGCGACCAAGGTAGCCCTGGTGGTAGAGTAAAGGATTAGCAACGGAAGGATTGAGAGTTTGAAACTCGATGCAAACAAAGACCGTTGTGTACTTGTGGGCTGGTGCTCGTGGAATCTGCCGTGACCTTAAATATCCTCAAGTTGGTGTGGTGTGGAAATTTGGAGAGTTGGGTTCCAGCTCAGGTGTTGACCTCATCATCGGACGGTGGTTCAAAATTACGAGGTGTTATCCTCGAATCCTTCCTTTTGGGATAGATCCCGGACTGTCACCAATAGCCTGCTATGTTGCTCCAGTGCGACGTTAACTCCATTACCTACCTACCTATCTACAATGCATCCCTACCAAATCATTTGTGAGTAGTAGATGGCATAAGTTGATTCCTGTAACTATGTCTATTTCTCTCTTCCTGCGTCAGTAAAACTTCCTTTGCATTTGTATATGTCCATTACGTGACGTTGTATGTTTTACTTTTGGCGAATCATGGTTAAATACGTACCTTTTGAGTCACAAAACACAAATAACTAACCAACTCATATTATCTAATCATTTAAACCTTGACTGCTTCTTTAAAATACTACATACAACATTAAAAAAAATCTCACCAATTTATGAAAATCGTGTGGTCTCGAAGTTACAAGAAATGCATACATCACCCATGTTTCTTGGAGATTTAGCTTTAGCTTCCATCTTGATTCCATATAAGAGGTTTATTTGGGATTTTAGAACCAATCGTTAAGTAAATAAGCTAGCACGTTATGTAAACGGTGAATAGAAAATTTCTACTGGTAAAACGTACAGAACAATAAATGATTACCAATTATATCTACCGAAGTAGTAAAAGGTCTAACATCCAAAGACCTCGATCTTAAAACCCCCAATAATTAGATATTTAGCAGCCAACTCTCAGACATCAATTAATAAACTAATGATCATTTCTTTGACATGCCATCACAGAACTTTTTGTCATGATCACACCGTTATTCACTTTTCACATATTCAAGACAACATGTCAATTAGCAACATAATTTAATTATGGACCACAGAACTTATCAGTAGGCCTTCTTTTCTCACACCTCACCATGTCTTAGTCTTCCTCCATAAATCACCCTTTATTCTTAGCTCATTTTTCTCCAAACCATCCAGCCTGTGTTCTATAGGAAATGGTTGATGCCTTTAGGCGTTCTTTTAATGTCTGTCATCAAAGAACTTTTGATGATATATCCCCTGGAGTTCCCGGAGCAATCTTCATCAATTATTTTGGCTCCTTTTTGGTCGCCCTTCTCCGTGTTCCCCGGGGGTCAGTCTTTTGGAGAGTGTCGTGCTGTTGATCGGTTTGTAACTTACAACAGGGCTTTTGTTTGTAAGTGATTACAGCTGGCGATGGTCCGATGCTTCTTTTTTTCCCCTTTCTCTCCTCGGGACTTTGTTGACCGATTTTTTAGAGACCTGTCAATAATGCAGAGCGCAATTTGTACCGAGTCTGGCCTGATGTTTTTGTGTACACAAAGTATGAAATTAGATCATAGATCGTAGCTGTGTGATTGTTACTTACCTTTATTGATTGATCATTCGAAGTTGTGTAAGAGAAATCCACACATAATTTCTATGATTTACTAACTTAGAAGATCATCGTTGTGTTGATTATTATTTGCTTTTATTGATTGATCATTCGAAGTTCGGTAAGGGGAATCCTAACTAATTTTGATGGTTTACTAGACAAGATAATTCTGATGTTGATTGTTATTTACATTCACATTGTTTTATTGATTGATCATACAAAGTACTAAGGGGAATCCACGCGTAATTTTGATGGTTTATAAAACTTATTACATATTTTGTTAATTTCTAACCAGGAGATCTCTAAAAAAGGCTTGCCATATATATGGTTGAAACCGGGACACTTGTATACAGTGTGTCATCAATGAATACTCTGATTCTAACTTAAATAGGCTTTGGGAATGAATCCAGGTTTTGGCATGGATGTCGGTAGTGCTCAAGTAATTCACTTTAAACTGTAGGTTCAATTTAATTTAAAGCTGCGGAGTGGTTGGTGTTCTAGCCCTTGGCTCAGCAGGCTCTGGATTTGGATACTACTCTTAGCAAGGATTTTCGTAATGATTCGGAATCCACTTCAAGCAGTAGATCCCGCTCTAATTAATTCTTGTGTAGCAAAAAATAACGAGAGTGATAAGCCCCTTCACTAACCCAGTTCTTATTTTAAAAATCGTCATTTTTGCTTCAGGTTATATTGATTTTAATTTCTTTTCTCCGCCGAATTTTAAATTTCTTAAATTCAGGGCTTCCATGGACGCGGTTTAATTTTACATTACGGCCAAATGCGATTTAATTCTTTGCTGTTACAGTATAGACGATGCGGAACCTCGTCATTTGCAAAACTAATCTTGATTTACGAGATATCGCCCTATTAGAAAACTGACCAGGTCTTGATTTAGTCATCGTAGAAAAAAGTGGTAATATTTTGATGACGAGATATCTCGTCATAAGCAATATAGGTCAGATCTTGATGGAAGAGATATCTCGTCAAAATCACTTGGAGTGTTAAAGAAATATTACTATTCTAGAGAAAAAAATGATTTCCTATCACGGGAAAAAGATCGAAGTCAGGTAACGGCTGAGTTGACAAGCTTGAACAGACGAATTGAGTAGATGATTCCAATGTAAGTGGGAAAAGAAACAAAGCATGCTAAATCAAATGTGATGTTCCAGAGTTAAGTCATTTTACTGTTTTATTTTGATAAAAAAATTCGAATTTTCGAATATTTCCCATTAAAAACTAACCAAAATCCGGTATTTAGAATTTTCATCGGAATTTATTGGTGTTGAAAATCGTAATTTCCAAACCTAAATATATACAAAATAACTTAATAACTCTTAATGCAAAATAACCAACATACAAAATATGCGAGTTCACTCCTCTCTCCAGACGATAATAATATGGAAATTAAAACCCCGTTTAAATTAAACTCCATAAATACTGCTGATGCGTGTGTTCCAACAAAAGATCAACCCAATAACCACCAAAGGGAACGCTTATTCGGAATTAACATGCAGCAGATGTCCGTTACGTCATGTACCGTGACATAATATGATGGCAGTCAACGACTCGAATTAAATGACGGTGATTATGACAATATCGAAATCGCCTCGCTCCTTTGTCCCTTTTCCACATTTAACGCCCCTTAGCCTGAAATGCCCGTTGCTTCCGATCTGCATATTTATCTCATGATAACGTCTATTTCAGACTTTTGACAACAGGTTGTTTCTAAACCGCACAATAGAATCAATATCAAGTCACCGTGGTACATGCTGTGCAGCGTTTTACTTGTGTGTGATATGATGTGCGTGATGCAGAAACTAAATGAGTGAATATGGTGAAATGATTATAAGTTCTACTCTTAAATTAGACGCCAAATGGAAAGGTAACTTTTATTTTCGTTCGTTCCTTATTCGTTTTTTAACGTTTTATTTCATTTTTTAAGTGTAGAGTAGCAGCGAACTGACGATAACATACCAATAGGCATATTTTTCATTTGAGTAAGCGATCTATAGTATTTTTGAAGGACTTTTGAGAGGCTTTCCTCCGCAAAGGAGGACTTCCTTGGGTGTAGTGCACGATTTATGTCACAGCATACATTTCATAAGACAAAGTAACACAATGAACTGTGTTGCTTCACAATGCTAGTAGTAAAAAGTATTCCTCGTTTGTCAGATGAGGATTTTGCCTTTTGATCTGGTAGGAGAGAAAAACCATCTGACTACACATGTCTATGTAAATCTCATGTGCCTCTATTTTCAGTCTTCACATGGTTGAATATACTAGTTTCACCCATTTCACAGACAAACACTTAGAAAAATTCAGACGTTTATTAATAAACTAGGGACAAAGTAAAATTAAACAACATGGGGCATTCCTTCTTAATAGTCTACAATTTTTCTCTCTCTTAAATTCTAAAATAATTACTTCCACTCATTCCATGTAATGATTTTCAGTTTACATGAGTATAATTAAAAATACATTAACGCATATCAGTTTCAGCGTACATAATTAAAAACACATTCATAAATATCTCAGTTTGCACTCGTACAGTAAATATTAAAATGGATACACAACAACGCTTAAAAGAAAACTTGTACTCGCAAAATAAATATTAAATCGAGATACACATCCTCTTAATTTTGATTAAAACCTCCAAGTGGATTTGGCGAGATATTTCGTCCATCATGCTCTGACAAATTTTTGCTAACGAAGATAATCGTCATCAAGATACTGACGATTTCTTTATGATGAGGATATCAAGAGCTGGTCATTTTCTTTCTAATGACAAGATATTTCGGTCACCAGATCTGGTCATTTTTTTCTAATGACGAGATATTTCGATCATCAAGATCTGGTCAGCTTGGTAATGAAAAGATACTTCGACGAAACAACCCCCAGGAGGGTTAAATACGAGCTATATAAATCATACTACCACATATTAATTTCCAGTTAAACATAAAATATTCTATAAAATATTAATTAATCGTCAACTCACATCCAAAGTCTGGAGGTTTTACAAGTCTACCGGAATGCGACCTCAATACCGTTGCCTTTCGGATAACTAAATCCTCAATCTCTGAATTTTCCAAGACTTCATAGACTGAATATGCCTCTCCCACCATCCTCCCCACCAACAAGTAGTTGGAGCGATACCTTCCATTTGATGCTCGATCAAGTTCGGTCCTCTCATCAGACAGTCATTGAGAGAAGGTACTCGATCAGTTTCGCAAGAGGCGCCGAAAGCTGGTCTGATTGCTGTAGTGGAATTCACTAACTTGATTTCTGGATGGGTTCGCTAAGTAATAGTCTTCTATCTCTAATTCTTGTTTAGACAGTTTCAATAATTTCTTCTTTTCGATCCTGGATTACTCTATTATATTCACGATATCTCTGACGCTTTTAGGCTTTTAATAGCACTAAACAGTTGTCTTTCTGCTATATAGCGATTGGAAGGAAGGCATTGTTTCTTCAACCAAGGGAGATCTTCACAGTTGAGACAGTCCATATTGCGACTGATACTTATTGAAATGATCATGTGCCATTTTGCTATAGTTAATTTTTGTTAACCGTTCTATTGAATCTCCTAAGCCAATAATTTTCAATCACCAAATCTCTGGAACCTTTAAATCTCTTTCAAATAAATTTGTAATAACGATAGACGAATTACTTGTTTCGCAAATTTGAGGGAATACAACCTGCACTGTCCAATCTAATTTAGTCTGAACAGCTGTTAAGCCTGGACTTAGTTGTTTTATTTGACTTGTTAAGAGCTTGTAATAGATATCGCTTCCAACGGGGATTGTTGCCTGTTCCAATGTCCAAGAGCCAAATTCTATGTTTTCGGAGTTCTTTCGAAAGTGTACCTTTAAGCAAACATGGAAGTACACTGGAAATAATTTCTTGATATAAAAAAGCGAATTCTAACGCTGCTGTGGAAAGAGTGCCAGAAGGACATAACTTGAGCTTGTAACTTTTATGAGGTTTAGCTTCCGGTTTCATGGCTTCAAATATGAATGTGTGGTCTATTCTTTGGAAATAGATTCCAGCCCTACTTCTTCTACAGTTGACTTCATGACGTAACTCTTTTGTGAACAACTATCTAGCAGTACGAGAACCCATATTTTTAGTTTGATTCCCTATCCACATTACTCTTAGTACACTTCAATTGCACGTTGTGTTGCTCCAGTGCTACGTAAATTCAGCCTACCTACCTTTATTACACTTATGTTTCACAGTTGAGATTTGAATTAATTCTGGAGCACTGATTTCCTTCTCTGTACATTTAGAAAGCAGCAATTCAATCTCAGCGTGTGATTTTTCACTTACCCGATAGCAAGTAGAATTTCTACAATTTCCAAACACATCACTTGGTTTCAAGCACCTAAAACAGCACCTTTCTCTAACTTTCGTGATTTCATTTTCCCTTAAAAGAAACCTCGGATTGAAAAACCTTTGCTCTTATGAGTTTTATGGCAAAAAATGAGCTTGTTTTCTTTCAGTGAACAAACCTGCCGCAGTAGGGTTGTTTCCCCTTCTCTTCCTTTGTTTATTTCTATAAATCCCATCTTTTTGAAGTCCTCCATCTCTCTGTACTATGCCGTCAAACCCTTTTGCACCTAAGAACAACTTCTCTTCACCCTCAACTTCCCACTTCAAGAATAGCATCCATTGTGAGTCACGAGGTTCTCTCGATAGAAATTTTACTATAGATTAATTTTTCCCGATCAAATTATCATTACAATTACGTTTTAATTGGTTTGACAATGCAATTAATTCGGCTCAGATCCCATATATCCACCCCTACATATGGCCCTGCTATATGTATATGATTGATGATACATAATATAAAACTTTAACAATGAAAGATTATTCTCCATTCAATGTAGTTTTATTCTGTTTTATAGCAAAATGGGGGATGAATGAACTTCTTAGCTCGTGACTTGGAAAAGCTGCGCCAAGCACTAAGTGTAGTTATAACAAATTAAGTATCTGTTAAAAAATATAGCAATACCATTACTATAAAATACAAAACTTAGTACTTAGCGATATTGAATTGAAATCAAGTCAAAGCTTAAATTATAAACAGTATTTTGAGCAAAAAAAATTGGGACCGATAGTGCAACTTTGTCTGCTAAAAAGTAGTTCATGGTGGAGACTGTACTCTTATGCATACTACTATTATAGAAGTTAATTTTTGTAATTGTGGCTAAGTTCACCACAATACTCACTTTCCAGACTGGCTGATTTTGATATATTATATCACTAATCGATTAATTACCAGTTGCGGAAGATCATGAGAACTGTATTAAGATCACGGGTTTACTTCAGTATGCAAGTTCGTGCAATGGAGGATTGCGACTGTTTTGTATGTTACCTACAGCATCCGAGTGTGAGGAAGCCTGAAGTTTCTTGAAATGAGACTGAACGGCAACGAATAATGAAGCTGTTGTAGACGTGGAAGTAATGCGCTATTAAAGAGCTTCAGATAGTTGTTTGAAGTAGTATATATTGCATTGGCACTTCCACTACCATCCATCGAAGTGTGCTCCCATTGAGGCAAGTGTCAACAGGAATTTCGCCAGAAGCGCCAACCGGATTGTTTTTGAGAGTACGGAGTACCCACGACCAGGTCATCAATTTGGCAAGACGTGTAAAAGACAGAAACTTCGTCTACCAAAAATTGTTCTTCATGGTGGCGTTGGATTACACTGATATAAATACTACTATATTGCAAGTTAATTTCTGTAGTGGTGGGTAAGTTCACCACGAGTTCATGAAACCAGTGTCTGCAACTAAACGCAAGTTGTTATGACATGGAACCTTTAAATGGTCAAATAAACAGCATGATGTTTAGTTTTCTTAGTAAAATAACAACAGAACGTGACAAATTTAATAATCGTTAACTGCCTTTTAAAACAGACTTGAAAGCTGCTTCATAACAGTAATTCAGCTAAAATGCCCATCCCTTTAATCCTAAACTACTACTCAGAAACTGTTTCGCAAGCAACTGCTTTTCAGAGCCTCAATATATCATGCTATTAACTGCCAGCAGCGACGCGTGTCATAACGATGATTTATCATTACGCAGAAAGCATTCTTAGCGAATTATCTCTCTCCCAAGAATTTGCTTACAATTCATTTTTCCGGGAGTCCCTGTGGGGGTTTAATGGACAAGTTGTTTATCCATATTTCTCCTTGCCTCAACAAATGGGAGTGTTTGTGGGTATGTCTACGAACTAACGTATAGAGCAATTAATATGCATTTCTGTACAGACATAATATAAAGTACAGTCTGTTGCATGACTGTTGTTTTGGTATTATAAAGTATATTGTACTTGTGAAAACATACCATTTTTATAAATTTTAAAATTATGAAGTAACATGCTTGCGAGTATTTTTCACAAAAAGTACATTTATATGTTATAGAAATGGGTTTATTCATGCTTTTTATGTTATAATATATAAATTACCTTAAAACAGAATTTATTGATAAAATATGAATCGCATAAAAATACGATGATTTTATAAATAAATTTAATTTCTGGCCCTTTTTTTGTCTGTTGATAATGTTGATAACTTTTCTCTGAAAGTCTAAAATGTTCTATGTATCAAAAAGAGTTCCTTTAAAAAGTGTGTATTATGCTTTTTTAAAGGTCTTGTTTCTAGAACCTTTCATTGTTTATACAGAGAATTTTTAAATACATTGACTAGTGGACTTTTTGTATGCAAGAGCTTAAATTATTGAAAAATTATTTCAATTTAAACTGCAACTGAACTAGTCAAAGCTTAGACCAATTTCGGTTTCCTAGGAGCCAATTGGAATGTAAAACTTACTATATAAATCGATTTCAACAGGGCATGTTAATTACTTAAAAGAAATTAAGTAAATTATAAAGTCACTATATTTTCTTTAATTAAAAAATTTCTCCCATTATAATTTTTGATGAGATCAATAAATTAACCGAAATATTCTACACACAAAATGAAAAATACAATTCTTCTTCTCTACCAGAACATTATCATAGACATCAATCCATTTTAAAAAAAACTCATAAGGAAGTCATGGATTTCTCACAACTATACGATCACTCCATAAATGGCTCTCATAATATCATGTAATTACGTAAGTACAGAAAATAAAATAAAAAGTCAGTTATATTTAATTTAATTTTAAAATTTCTACCGAACCTTTCATTATGATGTTTGCTGAGGTAAATAATTTAAACCAAAATATTCTGCAGACGAAATGAATAACACATTTTTGTTACCTACCAGAACGTAATTATCGACATCAATCCACTGTACAACTCATAAGGAATACATGATTTTCTCCTAACTATACCACTACTCCATAAATCACCTTCAGCAGAACATGTAATTAAGTAAAGTAAATAAATTACTAGGCGGCAGCTATTTTTTCCTCAATATAAACATTTCTTTACACTATTATAAGTGGACCTTTACATTATGATCTTTGGTAAGATCAAATTTGATAAACCGAAACACTGCACACGAATTGAATAAAACAACTCTGTTTTCCCTCTAGTAGAACCTTATCATCGACATCAATCCGAGGTACAACTCATAAGGAAGAATGAATATCTCTTAACTATACGACCACTCCATAAATAGCTCTCATCAGGACATGTACGAGTAAACTAAGTAAACTAAGTAAAATACTAGGTCTCTCTCTTTCTCTCAGCTATCTTTGATTTAATTTACAAACTTCCACTAACTTTCTCAGCATGTTACCATCGACATCAATCCAGCGTATAATTTATAATGAGAGCAGGAATTTCTCTTAACTATACGACCACTCTCTAAATCGATCTCAGCATGGCATGTAACTATGTAAAAATAATAAGTAAATTAGTAAGTTATTATCTGTTCTTAAATTTAAAACTTTCCACCAAACCTTTCATTAAAATCTTTGATTAGATCAATAAATTCAACCTAAACACTGCACTCGAAATGTATGACACAATTCTATTTTCTCTCTACCAGAACATTATTTTTTACATCAATCCATTTACAACACGTAAGGGATTGATTTCTCTTAACTATACTACCACTCTCTAAATCTCTCTCTGCAAAGCAAGTAATTAAGTAAAATAAAGTAAGTAAAATATTAAGTCAGCCCTCTTTTCCTTAATTTAAATTTTCTACCAGACTTACATTATAATCGTTGATGAGATATATAAAATAAAGGCACATATTCTGCACACGAAATGAGTAAGAAAATTCTGTTTTGTCTCCACCAGAACATCATCATAGACATCAATGCATTGTGCAACTCATGAAGAAGACATCTATTGCTCACAACTATACGACCACTCCATAGCTCTCATCAGAACATGCAAGTAAGTAAAATAACAAGTCTCTCTCTCAGCTATCTTTTATTTAATTTAAAACTTCCACCAAACCTTACATTATGTTCTTTGATGAAATCAATAAATTAAACTCAAACACTACACACGAAATGAATAACACAATTCTGTTTCCCCTCTATTAGAACCCTATCATCGACATCAATTCGAGGTACAACTCATAAGGAAGGCTTGAATTTCTCTTAACTATACGACCACTGCATAAATAGCTCTCATTAGGACATGTAAGTAAGCAAAATACTGTCTATCTTTAATTTAAAAACTTCCATCAAACCTTACATTATGTTCTTTGATGAAATCAATAAGTTAAACTCAAACACTACACGCGAAATGAATAACACAACTCTGTTTCCCCTCTACTAGAACCCTATCATCGACATCAATCCGAGGTACAACTCATAAGGAAGCATGAATTTCTCTTAACTATACGACCACTCCATAAATTGCTCTCAGTAGGGTCATTCCACACAGTAAACGTATTCCGCTTTCTCCGTGGATATGTAACGAGTACATGTCCCTGTCCCTTTTTTCTTTCCCGGATTCCGGAAATGTAAGATGACACGAGACGTGGAAGATTTCCTCGATAAGTCCGGATCGATAGCGCCGTCCTTTGACAAGGGTATCGCAAGGGAGGGAAGGGATGGGGCATTCACGCGCTTACGTCCTTCGACGGAGACGTTAACATGAGACACACAAAGAAAGTTCCCGCGCATGTGAGTGTTTCGGACAGCGCTCCCCGGAGGAATGACACTGTGGTTTTTATAATTATTTTTGTGCTCTTTGTAGCGGTATGCGTTATGTGTGTAGTCAAGAGACGAAGGACGGATCATGCATTGTTGGTGTAATTTAAGACGATCTGTCCACGAAATTTGAGGGATTGAGAAACATTTATTAGAGGGGGTAGTGATGTAAGTCAGTTAATAAGAAGTGGTGTAATATGAGTTTATAATTTTAACATAAAACAAATTTCGATTATTTGGTCAAGAGACACAGAATCGAACATGTCTTGATGATGGGCGTAATTTAAGATCACTAAATTTATTAGAGGGTGAAGCGTAGTGATGTAAGTTATAATTTTAACATAAAGCAGATTTCGATTATTTGGTCAAGAGACACAGAATGGAACATGTATTGTTGATGGGCGTAATTTAAGATCACTAAATTTATTAGAGGGTGTAGCGTAGTGATGTAAGTCAGTTTATAAGAAGTGGTGTAATATGAGTTTATAATTTTAACATAAAGCAAATTTCGATTATTTGGTCAAGAGACACAGAATGGAACATGTCTTGTTGATGGGCGTAATTTAAGATCACTAAATTTATTAGAGGGGTAGAGAAGCGTAGTGATGTAAGTCAGTTTATAAGAAGTGGTGTAATATATATATGAGTTTATAATTTTAACATAAAGCAGATTTCGATTATTTGGTCAAGAGACACAGAATGGAACATGTCTTGTTGATGGGCGTAATTTAAGATCACTAAATTTATTAGAGGGGTAGAGAAGCGTAGTGATGTAAGTCAGTTTATAAGAAGTGGTGTAATATATGAGTTTATAATTTTAACATAAAGCAGATTTCGATTTATTTGGTCAATATGAGTTTATAATTTTAACATAAAGCAAATTTCGATTATTTGGTCAAGAGACACAGAATGGAACATGTCTTGTTGATGGGCGTAATTTAAGATCACTAAATTTATTAGAGGGTGAAGCGTAGTGATGTAAGTCAGTTTATAAGTGGTGTAATATGAGTTATATTTTTAACATAAGGCAAATTTTGATTATTTAGTCAAGAGACACAGAATGGAACATGTTGATGTGCGCAATTTAAGACGATCTGTGCTCGACATTTGAGGGATTGAAAAGCATAGTGATGTAAGTCAGTTTATAATGTGTGGTGAATATGAGTTCAAAATTTAACAGTAATATCAAGCAAATTTCAATTCTGCAGTCAAGTTAAGGGAACATGCCTGATTGATGGACTTAATTTAAGACGAGCTGTGCACGAAATTTGAGAGATTGAGACACATAATGGTGTACGTCAGTTTATAAAGTGTGGTGGAATATAAGTTTAAAACTTAAGAGCATCAAGTAAATTTCAATTCTGCAATCAAGAGAAGCTGAATGGAACATGCGATGTTGATATGCAAAATTTAAGACGAGCTATGTACAGAATTTGAGAGAGAGAAACGTAGCGGTGTAAGTAAATTTATAGGGTGTTGTGCAAAGTGTTTCTATATTTAAAAGTACATATAATTAGTAACATCACATAAATTTACTACTTCTCTAGCCAAGGGACGTTGAATGGAGCATGCGTTGTTGATGGGCTAAGATCAAGACGAGCTTTGCACGAAATTGTAATGATTAACTAGTATAATGGCGTATATCATTTGTATAAGGAATGGTGCAATATGAGCATACATTTAGTACAAGTAATTAGTAACACCAAGGAATATATCTCAACTCTAAAGAGAGGCAGAATTGAGCATGCATTGTTGATGGGCGTAATTTAGGACTAGATATATACGCAATTTGAGGGAATGAGCAATATAGTGACGTATGTCAGTTAATGAAGACTAGGGTAATATGAGTTGATGAATTTAATAGAACACGTAATTTATAATATAAAATTAATGTATTTCAATTCTGTAGTCAAAAGACGCAGAATGGATTGTTGATGGGAGTAAATTAAGGTGTGATGCACGACATTTGAGGGGTTGAGAAACATAGTGGTGTAAATCATTTTAGGGTTGGTGTAATATATGAGTTTACAAATTTAAGAGTGCATGTAATTATTAACATGAGTTGAATGTGTTTAAATATTTAAAATATTCTTTTGATTTCACTTAAAGTTTCAGATTAGAATGAAGCTTTTATTAGTAAATACTGCAATGTAACTTTTTACGAAATACAAATTATAGCTTGCTTAGATAGGAATAACCTTACTTCACTAGAGCTTCTTACAGTACAAACGTAAATACATTAATCGCTATTTACGTTTAACATTTGCGTCATTAGTGTTATTTAAAATTAAGTGGACCTTTACTGATTTTAATGTTGAGTCTAAGAGGTATAATTAGAATTAAATTAGAGGTAAATTAAGTAACAATGCATTACATTAGGAAAATAACGTATGAAAGTAGTATATACACGAAAAAGAAGGTATGGTTACATTACAGTATGCAGAAATGTGCCATTTTGTATGACAAACATAAAATAAAAAATTCCATTAGCTATTAAGACTGAATAAGAAATGTATCTTGAATCTAAAATGAAATTTTCTGGGTAATTTATTTCCGTCATGTGTAAAAGACATCTCGAACGTTTACTTTTGTTTCTAAAATGTTCTGCGGGGAGTTTCGGATTGATGTTTTAAGATTGCGTCTTAAAAATGTTACTAACAAGCCAGACGTCTAAGATATGGCACAACAAAATAATTCAAATACGAAATATTTCAATCTAGAACGATCGGTCTGGTTACTTTATACAGAAATGTTAAGGATAAAAGTGTCGACAAATGTCTCATTTATATACAAGCAGCGGTTTTTACTTTTGTTTTCAATTTATACTTTTTGACAGATGTTTTTGAATGGATATAATACGGAATAAAGTTTTCAACCATTTTCACGAGTAAATTACTCTATCCATTTCACGACTGTTGTTTTGATAACAAATTCTACAAATCCAAGAAACAAAAAGTGAGATTTGTTGATAACGTAAATAAACAAACTATGTCCGAAAATTCTCAGTAAAAGCAATCTAAACAGTGAAGTGTTACAAGATATTGAACCGGACGATTTTGACGGAATGGATAAAATGCAGAATATTTTAAATCCACTGTTACTTTATGATAGTAAATACCACCTTCCGGAGACTATAAGTAAGCTGTCTTGATGGGCACAAAGCCTCTGAGTATCATGAGATTTCTGAGTAGTGTAGTATTGCCTTTAGCCTACAACTCTGGCTAAATAAGCACCTTTATTAGTTGAAAGAATCCATAGGACAGATTTATTGGTCGAGAAGGTCTATACTGGTTAGAATTCATTCAGGAAACACGGAAGTTATAGAACGGATATATACGTGTGAACCCCTTAGATGATTAAGATAAGCTATCCACGAAATATAATTGTATGTTTTATTTTACACAAGATTGGTAGCGTATGTGATTAATCCTAGATTGGTAACATTTCAAATGTGTGTATTGTACTCAAATTTTACTTGCCTTACCAATCTAGGGTTAAAAAACGTAGTGATATACTTATTGATGTATGTTTTAATGATAAAGTACCAAATAATTAATCTATTGTTTTCTATCTACTTTCATAGACCGTTACCTATTGTTAAATTTGGCACTAGCTTCAAGAAGAGACAGATGGGAACGTTGTTGTTAACGGACTTGAAATTGAGTGTGAACTCAATTGTCAGTGAATGGCTAATGCAACGCGTTGCTGAATTTATGTTATAAGAAAGCTTTGATATTTTTAAGTGATAAAATACGAAATAAATAATAAATTTCTATTAATTTATTTTTTAACAGTTACTTTTTGATGATGTGCGTAGTCCTTTTACGCGAGGCAGAAAGTAGCATGTGATTTCAATGGCGTAAATTAAGACAAGCTACACGCTCAATTTTCTTAGAGTCTTATTTAAAAAGTATGAATATACTTATGAAATAAAAATGGGACTGATATTGTTCAGTAAATAGACTACAGAATAACGTTTTAACTCAATTTTCCTTCAGACGGATTAAAAATAAAATGGGATACATAATTTTGATTTGCAGTAGACAGAAATATAAAAATTGTATTAAAAGTGAAATGAATATAACTAGAAGTTTAAGTGGAGAGGAATAGTTAACTAATCAAATAAAGAATTTCATGTTTAACATGATTAATACTATTTAGTGTACAGAATAAGACTTTCTTAACTTAGAATATATATAATATTTTAAAGAAAATCTCACGTACTTTTATGTTTGCATGAAATATTAACGCACAAGGAAGATAACTTATAAGACCTAAAAAATCATTTGAAGAATGCATTTCTGTTTTCTTTGTTCAAATTCATATATCTTCGATTTTTTAAGGAATTCAATATGTACTTTTGTCATTTAATTTAAATATGCTATTGTTTGAAATTTTGTTCAGTAAATATATGTAATCAGATCTATTCATTGTTTAGATAAACAATAATAGGAAGAAAAAATAGAGAAAATTTCCATTAAAGACAATAACGCTCACAATAATTGGCTTTGATTTTCTTTATCTTTAAGACAAATGCAATGAGATAGGATAATATCGAATACCTATACGTGTTAAGCAATACTTCATAATAAATGTAAATTGAATTTATTTCCTTTGCGTACAAAAAGTCGAAAAGAAATTCAATTATTTATTTTATAAAATATCTAATTATTTTTCTAACTGTCTTATAAGATTTAGTATTTCGAAATACTTCGGAAAACGCTTTTTTTTATTTTAATTGAGTAGAAAAGATTTCAAATATTTTTCAATGTAATTGCAGTTTTCTACTTTTATACGACTTAGTTGTTTGAAACATTTCAAATTAGTTGTTTTTTTGTAAAAATAATTTCAAAATGAAGTAGAATATGTGATATTCATGTATTTATATCATTAATCTCTTTACTTGCTGAATCCCTCTACTTGCTATTTATTTAGCAGAAATAATTTCAAGATCTATTCAAATTAAAATGTTTAAATTTTAGCTTGCGCCTTAAATATTTCCAACTACAATATTTGAAGTATCTACAAAACTCCATGAAATGGACTCATGTCAACATATAAAATAGTAAAATAAACCTTTCAAATTAATTAAACGCTACTTATTCCGATATGTTTATAACCCAAATGAAATTTATGTTCAAAATAAAATCTATTTGTGAAATAAGAGTAACATATTTTTTACTTTTTTTAATTTCCCTCCCATTTGAGTTTTCATATATTATTTATTATTCTTTTCTAGGCGAAAGATTAAATTTGCGTAATAATCCCAAAGCGTTAAAAGCACGTACTATAATCAACACATGAGAACACTGACATACTCGAAGAAAAATAAAATCCCATTATCATAAATAAAAGAAAAATATGATGTATTTAAACCCCCTTTCTTTTAAAGTTTATTGTTCCACTTAAAGGATAAATTTTTATCGCATTTTTGCATATCTCAATAAAAATTGCGAATAAAATATATCACTCAAATACCAAAAACTCATACAGAAACAAAATAAATTACACATTAGAATGAAATTGCGTAATGAAAAACTGAATTACATAGTGAAACAGTGAAAAAAAAATAGTCAATGAAACACAATCGCATTCCTATAAAATATTATCTTATAGATTTCATATGAGTATGACATAAATATAATCCTATTCATCTATAAATATGATTGCGTAGAAATGAAGATTACTTAGCAATCTTCGGGGATTAGCAAACTAGCGATCAAGGTATGTATCCTCTTATAATTAAAGATTAGCCATATTAAGATCAATAATACACATCTGAATCCTGCCTTTTGCAAACTTACTTGTTCCACTGCTCTCTTTAACTAATCGAAACTGTCAGACTCCTTTGTATAAAATATAATTTAAATATATATAAATTACGTTTTAACTAAATTAACTACTGAGAGAAATTGTGCTTTATTAGATCTTTCAATTTAAGTATCTAAAATTATAAAAAGGATAACTATAATAGCATATGCGAAGAAAACAAATTTTAACCAGAAATATTTTCCCTCAACAGTGTATAAATGACTCGACAGTGTTATAGATCGGACTATTTTTTCTCCTAATATGGATAATGCTTGGCTTTTAAAAGAGTCTCTTCTTTTTTAAATCAAAATTTATCATCCCACTTCAGTTTGCACAGACAGATGTAAACCAATAGTAATATACTATAGATATACTATAAAAATATAAAATACCGTTATCATAAGGGAAAAAAGAAAAATATGAGGTATTTACGAGCTCTTTTTAAAATTAATTTCATAATCAAATTCAGTTTTTTCTAAATTTCTTTCAAAAAAATTAATTTAGGTCTCGATTTAATTTCAAGGAACCAAAACATCATCTCTTGGAACACATCTTATCAAGGCTCAGACTTCCGACACACAGTTTGGAAAACTCCGCTCCATTACAGACATTACAAGGCATAAAATTTTTCCAGAAGGTAGCACAAGAGGAAGTCCTGTCCTGAATGCTTGGTGCTATCATTCAGTTTTTGTTAATGCAACACACTGACGCCAGGATCTTCAAATATCACAATGAAGAGATAAGGCATTCTCCATTGATATATATCCCTCGATAGTGTTCATATCAGGAATTGCAACGACAGACTTCAGGTACTCTGCTGGTGACAAAAGAGTAAAACCGATCCTGAATACTTGTGATTCTTCGTCCTTTACCAAATATAATTCCCCTCGAGAGCACTTCTTTAGGTGCATACGGGCTTCACGAATACGAGGTACACTTAAATGGTATGACGAATAAATAGGGGTAAGGCTCTATCCATTCCCAGCTTTGAAGACACCGATTAGGGTACATGTAAGATTGACCTGAAGGGCACCTACCTCAGGTCACATATAAACGCATATGAAAAATTTAACAGCCTGCGGTCGGTGAGCGATGTCTGATTTTTCATTTTCACACCTTTGTGAATAAGGATTCTCGTAAGAAATTAGTAGAAACCTCTGCCACATATTCGTTGGGGCCTTCCTTACATCAGCAGTGACTTCAGCTAGGCGGAACGGAGGGGCTGTGCCACAACAAAGAAGGGGGCTTAACTAGTTACCAGATATATTTAACCAGTTTACAGTTTGAAGCCCACCTGCACAGGATACACGTGTTGCCTTCCCCAATGCCCCCTGTGCAGTCAGGGCGTCATGGATGCTGCCTACCTGCATCAGTACCCAGCTTAGACCAAGAACCAGACACCGAGGATGACGAGTCGAGGAAACTTTCCCGTTTCTACTGGTCGGTGCGCTACCAAATGGGCCAACAGCCAAGTGTTGACGTTGGCTAGCAAGCAAGCAAATATAGTTAACCAGTCAGTATGCTGATTCAACTTACAGGTATGAACAACAGCATTTAGTCATGTATAAACGTGCTAACAGTTTACAAACTTGCACGTGCATGAAGAATCGATTTAAATGGTTAATAAGCTTAGAACCTTACCTCTCCTCGTTTGACTTTCCGGTGTGGAAAGCGTTGAGGCCTTGATGATAAGCGGAGCACTTCTGCCTTTGGCGTTGACTGCGTACATCGTCAAGGTGTAGGTGGTACCTGGATTCAGTCCTCTAATGGCGAAATCGGCAGTTTGAGAGGACAAGTTGAGAAGGAGTGTGGAGTCTGGTGCTCGGACCTCTGAGTGAAAGTATTGGTTGAGGCCACCGTCTTTGCCTTCGTAGCAAGACACTCTGAAGAAGTGTTCTGTCTCTTGACCAATGCTGCAGTTGTGGATGGTGGAAGGTGGCTCTGGAAAAATGCACAACGTGAACCTTCAAGCTGCAGATACTTTGTTGTCAAAATTGCACTAAAACTTTTATAACATGTTCAATAAAACAACTTATCATTTTATATGAAAATGATATGTATGATTTTTAAAGTGAACTTCTGTCTTGTATTTAAAAAAATATTTACATAACTAAGTTTCACAATTGTAATAACGCAATAGAATTATATCCAAATAGAAAAAGCAAACTGCAGTTTAAAATGGGAATTTTAAAGACAGCATGCATAGGGGAAATTGTCGCAACAAAATTGAACTTTTAAAAATCATCTTGAAATGTAATTGTAAAATGTACGAAAAATACAAATTCATTATAACGTCTATTAAAAAATAGAAGACTCAACATAGAGCTCAAGCTGTGGTAGGGGTGTAATGTGTAGATGGTCCCTATATTATCCATCTGTATGGGATTGTATGCAGCTCGCCTAAACTCCTGGGGATAAAGGGTTACTTACTCCTAATTTGACATCAATCCAATTTGTATCGTCAGAATAGTTAGACCAGGAGAACCCTTCGAACTGGGTTAATCGTTTCCGAAAACTTCATTGATGTTCATATGTATATTGAAGGTCTTTGGGAAAGCTGGCTCGCATTCATGTGTCAACTTGAAGGTACCAGGAAACAAACTCCAAGCCAGACATCGGGAAGGCCCAATGCAATAAGTAACTTAATAGATGACATATCTAGCACCAGCACCCACTTCTATGGGCATTGTCCCTTCTACCAGTTAATGGGCAGATTATTAATGAATCGTTGATGAGATTCAGAAAATAAGTACGACTTGACAAAAATCATGACACTCATTTATCATATATTGTTAAATTGTGAATAAATAAGGGGAGGCGAACTTTAGATTAGTTCTATAGGTTAGGAAAGAGGAAGTCCTGTCCTGAATACTTTATATGAACATTCGGCCTTTATCAAAAGCACGCGTCATAATATGCAAGTATCACAAAGAAAATACAGGAGATCCATATTTCTCTTTGGTGATCATATCGGGAATGGGAACAATAGCATTGAATACTATATGAGGCAAGAATAAGCCCGATCCTGAATACTTTGTGCTACCTGTAGGTATTACAACGAAGAAGCAGGACATCTTCTGCAGATATATCGGTTGAATTTGTGATGATATTGGGAATGAAAACTATAGAATTTAGGTATTGATGGCGATCCATCAGCGTTTATCACAAATGTAAAACACAGCAAAATCTTCAAGAACGACAAACATCACACAGGGCATTGTATACTGATACATATATTGATTGTGATCGTATCGGTAATAGGAACGGCTTGATGTACTTTACAGGAGGAAAAAAATAAGCCGATCCTGTTTGACCCTACTGGTTTTACCAAAGACAGTCCACCGATTGTTACATTTATTATCACGGTGAAAGAATCATCGAGATACATATCTCTCGTTTGTGATCCATCGGGAACAGCAACGATATAATTCAGACACTTTATGAACGGCAAAAGAGTAAACCCGGTTTACTCTTTACCACATATAGCCCATATATACCCACCATATAGACCTTTCCCTATTACCACATATAGCCCAACAGCCAGTACCTGCAGGTATCACGACGAAGAGGCAGGGCATCCTTTGGAGTCCCACTCTGTTGCGTCCCCAGCACGACAGAGTTCCATAGTCCTGCTCCGACCTCGGGATGTAGTGGACGACGCTCTTGCGGCCGCTGGTCATCGTGGGGACGAGCTCGAGCGTGCCGAAGGAGCTGTTGAACTCCCAGCGGAAAGTCACTTCGTCGGGATCGGCCTCCACTTCGCAGGCGATCTCAACCGGGAAGTGCAACATGGCGCCGTAGACAGTCTGTTGGCCGCTCTTACACACTGGTGCAACTGAGGGGTATAAATACAAATAATGCAATAGTTAGTACTGCAAAATAAATTGATTCCAGCTGTAATACTAGGGGTGTTCAAATGAAAAGGTACGAAACGACACTGTGGGTATAATTGAAGTCTTTATTCAAAAGTAATCACCAGAGGACTGAGCACAACTATCCTACTGTTTCACGAGCCGAAGGATTCCCTGTTCCCAGAATTCCTGTGGCTGTGACAAGAGCCAGTCCTCCACTGTGTCCTTCAGTTCGTCGTCCGAGTTGAAGCGCTTCCCTTTGAGATGTTTTTTAGCGGACAAAACAGATGGAAGTTGTAGGGCGATATTTCCGGGCTGCAGGGCGGATGCTCAAGCTGCTCCCTCTTGAACTTGGCCAGTACACTTTGTGTGACCCTGGAGACGTGTGGACGCGCGTCATCGTGGAGCAGAATCACTCCCTCCGTGAGCAGCCCAGGCCGTTTGCTCTTGATGGACTTGCGTAGGCTACGGAGTGTCTCACCTACCGGTTTAACATCTTCATCAATCAGAAATCTGATAACACCTCGCTGCTCCTCAATCGTCGAATTTTGCAATGTGAACGCCATGATGTCCTCACACGCACTGCCGCGTCAATTGGACGGAACACACAACTGCATGCTTCTCTTCTGCGTCATGTGCGGGCGCCCGCGCCCGCGCATGCGCACAACCACGCCGGTACTCGTGCATTCGCTTCCTTAGATGTCTCACTACGTTATCCCAAAGCGGCATATTCAAATTTCAACCGGTTTGGTTTTTACGACGTTTCGTACCTTTTCATTTGAACACTCCTCGTATTTATAAGCTATATCCATTTCATTACTGTGATTCAAAATTAATCCCTAACCGCTGCCAATAGCCCGTTGTGTTGTTCTAGAGTGATGTAAATTCAATTATCTGCCCACCATTCCAATAAGCATAAGTAAGCGTCTCGAAATAACACATATTTTCTTCCATCTTCTCTTGGCAAGATAATATCCGCTGTCCAATTGCTAAGCGCATCGACAAATACGTCACTTGCGTCATAAACCCCCCAAACCAACTAATTGTTACGTTTACTGTCCCCTTTACATCTGTTTTTTCTTTGGATCCCACCGAAAACTTCGCTGTGTTGCTCCAGTGCGACGTTAATTAAAAACACCAATTACCACCAAAAACTTCAACAAATGAATCTATATCCCTAATACTTTCAGAGGTAGTGGTCTGGCATCACATCTCATCAAAGTCTAAATATCGAGTTGTATAGATGGTGTAAGTATAGGTATAAAGTGGTTAAATCTGCGTATATAAACAATATGTATCAATACCACTTAAGTATATAAATATCCTGTCATTTGATATTCTTAAGTCTAGGAATGCTTTAGATGTGGGATGAAACTCGGGTATGCACCGCAGCTTATCAAAAACTACGAAACCTAATTTTTTTTTACTATGCACAAAATACAGTGCCAAAAAATTGAAACACGCCGAAGCCAGGGCTCGATCGGAATGAAAATTTGCATGTATGAACTACATGGAGATATAAAAATATGATCGAATATCAAATCAAGACGAATACTTATTTTTGAAGAATTGCATCAGAAAGGTAGGTAGTTGAATATACATCTCATTGGAACAACAAAAGGCTATGGGCGACTGCCGAATCAATCCCGAAGGGCAGGATCGAGGACAACACCTAGTAATTTTCAACCCCTGTCAGATGACTAGGTCAACACCTGGGCACTCCATTCTCCAAACTTCCATACCACACCAACGTGAGGACATTTGAGGTCACAATAGATTTAATGTGCACTAACCTCTGCGTACACAACGGTTGGTTTGAACTCTCAATACTCCTGTTGCTAGTCCGTGACTCAACCAACTGGGCAACCACGGCCCCAAGCTAATAAGGCTGTGTTCTTGTAGAATATGTTTGTGCTAATATTTTCGAATATTATAGATAAACCTGTGTGCAATATTATTGTAGAATATTATAGATTACTCCGCACTTAGCATCTTCATCTACATATTTAAATAGACCTTAAACTATAAGTGCAATTGTAGTAACCAGAGAAGATACATAGTGGCGCAGAATTCTTCTGCCTTTCCACTGCTTGGATCTTCTGATCAAAGAATAGTCCTTAAAAGATAGTTACAAAAATTCTCCATCTTTCGGCCTCTAGTTCTCTCGGACGTGGTTATGTCAAATGAAGCTTTAATTAATTTTATACATTTGTATATAATGTCTATGGATTGTAAATTATTTTTCATTGTTCTGTAAGTTTTTAATTCTAATTTTGTAACTGATTTGATTTAGTTTTCATTTGAACTCCGGGATGAATATTTTGTTCGTGCATAAATAACCGTGCACCTTTACTTCAGTTCATTTATTTCACTTTAAAAGCAAGTTATGCTTGAGTAGTTCTGAATTACAAATTCTAAATTACATCTTGAATTCTAAAGAGCGTTTTAAGAATGTGGTGTATGGGGACAAAACATGTGTTTGGTAATTCACGCAAGTCCCATGATTCACAAGAGCGGGGAAAAGGAGAACACGGAAGTTCACCCAGGGAAAAAAATAACGTCTACTCATTCAATTTCAGCTGCTGCTTACACACGAAACTGGTACATTTCTTCGAAGATTGATTTGAGTTTTGTTGGTTAAAAATAACGCTACAAATTTTCTATTTATTTTTTGCAGCAATGTGTTGATGACAACTACTTTATTAGGTCTAAGCATTTGGATTATTATTTTTTATTTCTTTTTTAAATGAGTAAGTTAAATTGTACCTCAAAGAAAACTTCATAGAATGTTCTCTTCATATAATAACTATGTGTGCTTCGAATAGTCACTTTTTTACTTCTCTCATGGAAGTGTAAGATCTTATGAGATTAAACATTTGGAAAGAAGTAAGCAACAACTCAATTTCTTTTAGAAGGTACGCGATGTCCTGATTATTTCGATTAATTATTTACATAATTTATTAGAATAAAATTAATCATCGTTAACAAAACTTAAACTAAATGTCGCCTAAAAGCATAAAAACAGTTTTGAATAATTGAATTCTTACGATAATTATTTTAAAACAAGTTAATAGGTCTATATTTTCTCCCTGCCGAAGTTTTCCTAACAAACGACTTCAAACACAGGGAAGGATTTAAGCGTAGTTTTGTTTAATCCTTTCGTAGTTTATGGATCATTAAATATGTAAATAGACAGCAGGATCTTCTTTTCGATGCATTTACTTTCCAAAGTATAAGCTCTTAAAAAACTATAACTACTGTTTTTTAAAGATTATTTTATTCAGATTAAAAGGAATTATTAAGTGTAAATTGCAGTGATACAGAAAATATGTAGTTAAACATATTTCTAAAATTTGTATAATTATCTGAGTTTTAACCCTCAAAGTGGTTTCGACGAGATATCTCGTCCATCGAGATCTGACAAATTTTGTTAATGGTGAGGTATCTCGTCATTAAGATATTGTCAACTTTTTTATGATGATGAAATCAAGATCTGGTCAGTTTTTTCCCTGATGGTAAGATATCTTGATCATCAAGATCTGGTCAGATTTGCTAATGACAAAATACCTCGTGGTACCACCGGGAGCTTTCAGTATAGATAATGCACAATACAAGGATACTTTTATACTAACTCAATATAAAAGTAAGTAATATAAATAAATTATTCTTATCTTCATATATTTGATTAGTTATATTTAAATTAATAATTAAGTGAACCCAAGAATGTGTATCACGAAAAATATAATCTAAATTGAATTTAATGTATCCTTTTTAAATGAAAAATATACTTTTTTTAATACTATTTACAAAATAATATCCAGTATAATTCAATAAAATAAAAACACCATCTAGTTGCAAAATAATTTAGCCATTAGAATCATTAAAAATGGTTGGTTAGCTTTAGAGTTTTATGGCACAAGGGCCATATTTGGCCATGCTGCACCAGACACGAGCCATACAATATCAAGTAGTAGACAGACGCACACGATGAAAGTTTTGCTGACACAGAAGAGAGAAATACACCGGGGAGGAATGCACCTGCCAGGAATCGAACCCACGCTGCCTACAACTGGAAGGTTTCTGGTGCATTGAGCACACCCACTATTAAAAATAGAATTTAAATTATCTCTAAGATGGATACACATTATCTAAAATCCGCACAAATTATGTGAATTAAAATTGAAGATTTTTGTTGAATGAAATAGCCTTCTTGTTAAAAGTAAAGAAGTTTAATTTTCGTTTATTCTATAAATTCTAACAAAATTACTGTTTCCTTAACATCTGAGAAAATCTAAGCTTTATATAGCACCTAAACTTTTTAAAAAATATAAGCCAACCATATTAGCAATAAATAGCTATTACAAATGCTACTAGTTACATCAGATTGATCAAAATGAAAATATGAATAATAAATAATTTTATATTTCAAATTAATAACTAGCTTAAGATACATCATCATACCCCATTAAGATGTGTTTCATCCTCCATTTAAAGCATTCCTAAACTTCGGAACATCAAATGATAAAATATTTATATACTTTAGTAGCCTCAATACACACAGACTATTTATGTACGCATATTTAATTGCCTTATGTCTAGACTATATACCACCTATTTTCCATTCATATAATTAGATTTTATAAATCTATACATTTATAATACACTACGTAGGAAAATTTTATGATGAAATTTGATTTTTATGACATACTTATGTTTTAGTTAGTTTTATTTCATTTTTATTTGTAGTTTAATTGGTTTTTAATTTAATGTCTACCTTTTAATGTTTTAGAAGTAAAAAATCAATTTGATAAAATAAACTGCTTAAAATTTAAGTTCAATTTCATCTGCAATTTTAATTTCAGCTATATCAATGTATTCTATGAGTGTAATGATATAGCTCATATTAAGCTGATAATATTTTCTATCTAATAGCCACACTTAATAATTTTCAGGAACTAAAACATTTCGGAATCGTCAATCAGGAAAAACAGTTTAGGAATAATGCAAAGAAAACTATAATCTGGTGTTCAATGATACATCCATAAAGCTCAGATGGTTAATACAGTTAATGTCATGAAACTTATTAATTAAAAATTAAGAATGTTTAAAAAAACTATTTTGAAAGCATAAGGAAAGCTGGAAAATAAATTGTTTTGTAAATCTAAGATGGATTTTTTTGTAGAAGAATTTCAATAAATTTTTGAGGGAGTAACTGAAAAATATATTTTTATACCAATCGTGAAAATTTATCTGTTAGCGATATGTTAGATAAAACAAGTGAGCATGTTTTAAAAAATTTACTTTGAAAGCATAAGCAAAACTCGAAAAGTAATTATTTTATAAATATAAGAAATACTTTCCATTTTGTTAGAACTTTATTAAATTTTTTAGGGGCATTAAAATATTTGTTATACAAATCGTTAATATTTATCTGCTAACGATAAATCATATAAAATCATTTAATTTTCGTTAGATAAAGAGTATTTTTTAAAATATATGGTTAACTCATCCTAGGTTTGAGTAAAAACTGAAACCAAAAGTATTCTTGAAAGGGAGCTCTTGCAAAATTTTATATAATGTATTGTATAAAATCAATAAAAATATAATATAAGATTACCTGGTCTAGACAGACTAAATTAACAAACAGAAAGCAATATCACCGAAAAAGTACTTATTTTTCAGTTAGCCTCACGCTTATACATCGATAAGAAAAAAAATCTTCCAAAAACTAGCTCCTCCTGTTTCTTAAATTCCCCGAACCACAAATTATTCGAAAATTAAAAACAATTATTAGCCATCTTATCGTCTTACTTTATAAATCTATAAAACATATTCTATTTTGGTGGAAGAATTTCATTAAATTTCTTAGGGACTAACTAAAAATACATTGTGTTTTATATCCTTAATAGTTGAACACTGATGATATTTTCGAAAAAAGTATTTTTATTTTAGAAGAAAAATGTTTCTAAAAATATATGTTAACTCATTACTATCTCATTCTAGGTTTGAGTAAATTCTAAAATTAGAAATATATTTGTAACATTATATATACTGAATTGTAAAAGTCGATTAAATTATCGATTGGGAAACAATTATTAGCCATCTTATCGTCTTATTTTATAAATCTATAAAACATATTCTATTTTGGAGGAAGAATTTCATTAAATTTCTTAGGGACTAACTAAAAATACATTGTGTTTTATATCCTTAATAGTTGTACACTAATGATATTTTTGAAAAAAGTATTTTTATTTTAGATGAAAAATGTTTCTAAAAATATATGTTAACTCATTACTATCTCATTCTAGGTTTGAGTAAATTCTAAAATTAGAAATATATTTGTAACATTATATGTACTGAATTGTAAAAGTCGATGAAATTATCGATTTGGAAATATGGAAAGACATAACGTTTTTGTATTTTATTCCTATATTTGATATAAAAAGTATATTTTTATCTCAAAATATGACGTATGCTATAATTTTATGGTCTAGACAACCTAATGGGCAAACAAAAAACAATATCACCCAAAAAAGACTTGTTTTTCAATTAACCTTGCGCTTATATAGCCATCAGAAAAAATCCCCCCTTGTTTTTAAGCTCCCCTGAATCGCTAATTATTCCAAAACCAAAAACGAGAAAAGAAGAATCATAATTTATCCGACTGAAATAAAAACAGCTTAATACGTTCCATCCAAAAGCGTTCTGGGCGTTGCCATTCCGGGGCAGATAAAAACACGAATAAATGTGGAAAATTACAGCACCGGCGCCCGCTCGTAATCACAACCTTCTTCGAAAATCTGCGTGAAAACTGATGGTTTAAGTCGACTAAAATTTCACCACCCGTGTCATCATGTCAAGCCGTTAAATGAGAAAACGGTTGAGGGTTTTTTAAAGAGAGGAAGTTAATAACAACGTTTGTTAATGACTCCATCGCGTGACCCTATCGTATGAATAATTTTTTTGACTGAGGTTTTCTTAGTTATTCCCGAAATAAACACTGTAATACACTAGAGGTGTAACTCGCTTGAAATTCATTTGTTAAGTTTGAGAGTGAAACTGAAAAGCATAATGCTTCATTGCTGGTGAAAATTCATAAAACCTTCCATTAGGGTCAGTGCTTGTCCATTAGCGTATTTGATTGTTTTCTCGAAGTAAAGGGGTAAATTTTCACGAAAGTAAAACGTATGTTTAATTTAGTTTAAAATACTAAATACTATTCTACATAATATAATACACATGAAACAAAACTGCATGCATCATGTAAATGTATTATTGCATCTTTAATAAGTAAGAGATCATAAATGTATCGCATTTATGTAAGAGTCTGAGAATATGCCAAACTATGGTGCTTGATGATCTGTTATAAGATCATTAGTTTAGTAGTCACATTTACTACATTCCGACGTTAATGTAATAATATTTTCTTGATTCCTAAATTAATGTAGTTGCAGGCAGTGCAGGTTCAATTCCTGTCAGGTTCGATTCCTCCACTCACTTTTGTATGAGTAAAACTTTCTTTGCACATGAATATCCATTACTTGTTGTCTGTCTTGTGTTCTGCCAAATATGGCCCTGGCCCATAAAACACCCAAACAAACAACCTAAATTAATGAAATCACATTTACTGAATTCCTACATTAATAGTCACATTTATTACATTCCTTGAGATAGTTTGTGTATTTAGTCATTTAGTTCATACTAATGATAATAGATTATTATTATTCCTAAGTCTTGGTAAAATCAGTTTCGCAACATTCTCAAATTTTATATGTTGCAGCTATAAGTCATTTGACAGAGGGTAATGTCAACCTTGAATCCAAAAATGTATCATCAGTTTAGATATAAAAAACTTTACTAATCATTTCGCAATCGATATCATATCATTTATAAACATTTACTCTTTACTTCACATCTTTCGGTGAACGAAATAATTACAATATACTTATTAAATTAAGTTAGAGAGAATACCATACTAGATACCTCTCAAAAATGACATATCTGCAAGTTATATGTCGACATCTCATTTTAAGTGGCGTTACAAATGTTTACAATAAAGTAAAGACAATTTCTGTGAAAATTACTTTCAGAATCTTAATTAAAATATATTAATATATTTTAATTAATATATATCGACATTCTTAAAAGCATCAAACTTAAACATTTCTTAAAAGTATCAAACTTAAATCTATCCTCCGTATTTTTAAAATTGTGTATCACTTAAAATTTCTTCAATTGATTTAATAATACTTTTATCCACAAGCATTTTCAATTTAATTTTAATCTGATTGCGTTTATATTAAAGTGTGTAAATAGTCTTAATGTGAAAGCTTAAAATCAAATTGTTTAAATTGTGCAACGAATAATACCAATTTACTTCCGCAAAAGTAGTACGTATCTGTTTAATTGCAACTCTCCAGAGAGAAATAGTTATTTAAATAAACATTTTGAGGGATGTAGAGTAGTGGAGTAAAAATAGAACTAGACAATTCTAGTAAAATATTAAACAGTTTGTAATTAAAAAATAATAGTCAGGCAACAAATTATTACAGTAGTTAAATATCTGGTTACACTCATTGATACACAAACATTTAGATTTTATTTAGAAAAGTACCCTATGATGTCTAAAACGTAGATGTGGTCACAAGGCCAATATACCGAATAGTTTCGTTCAGTTTTCATGCTTCATTTTTTAAGGAAGGAAAGTTATGACTGAACAAAATTTATTCGGTATAACTGAAACCAAAGTCATATTTCATATCGAATATTATCATCATATATATTGGTTTAAAGTAAAAGTGCATAACTTCAGAGTTCGTGGATCAATTCTACGCTTCCAAATTTTTTCCACTTGATCGAAACTATATATTAATAGAAAAACCATGAGTCAATCTTTGGTAAAGCGTGAGGCTTAGAACGAAACTGTATTTTGCTTCAGTTTATGAATGAACTACCAACTCTATAACGTCTAGTATATCTTTACAAAAATATGCAGGCTCTTAACCGTCCTGGTGGATATCTCGTCGAGGTATCTCGTCATTAGCAAAACTGACCAGATCTTGAAGGACGAAATATCTCGCCATTAGAAAAAAATTGCCAGATCTTGATCTTGTCATAAAAACGGTAATATCTTGATTGCGAGATATATCGTCATTAGCAAAATTTTTCAGATCTTGATGGACGAGATATCTCGCCGAAACCACTTGGAGGATTAATTGTGTCGATTGTTTCAAGAGAGGAAGTATACATGATTAGAATGTCACTCATACGTTCAAATCAGAATCTATAAGCAATCTGGGTATTCTCTTTGACTCTTGGAATATCTTAATACTAAAGATGCTGCAGGAACTTTTCAATTATTTCTATTTTTTCTCTTAAACTTTTTCTCTCAAGGGTACCCATAAACTGCAGAATACTCGATAGAGAACAGGCACGGAATCTTTCTTGGTGGTATATATGTGATTTTTTGACAACCTTATATGCTATTTAGTTGACGGGTGCATAAATCATATTTTTTCCAATGCCAGCTTATGGATCTCATGAAATTTTGTTGACAGCCTCTCGATGCGGTAAGAAAACCTTTATATACGTTCCCCTATATGTGGGACTTTAATCTTGGATTAGCAGATCAAACACTGTTTTCAACGACATATATGATAAAGGCGTATCACTGAAATCCGATAGAGCCTGGAGACATTCCCAAGACCACAGTCATGACACCTTTGGGATTGTAATTGTGTCAAGATGACATTGGGCTTACGCAATGCAGCCCAAACCTTTCAAAGATTCGTTGGCCAGGTGCTATGCAGTTTGGATTGCCGCTTTCCTTTGGCTGCAAAGGACGAGAAGGTGACAGTCTGTGCTTCACCCAGGATACCACGGGAGGGGGTGCTGCACACCACCCCCTCCATGAAACGTAGGGGACATGCCTTCCTTGAGGACTTTGTGGAAAGTGGTAGCCAAACTTTAAAAACTTCAAAATATAACTAATGAAGATTAAAAACATGTGAAAATGTCGATTTGGTGGAGCAAAATATCCAACATCGTCAAGACAAAAACGAAACCATATTTAATACCTCGTCTTCAAGGAACCAGGAAACTTCAAGAGCAGCTAACCGACTTCGGCGCACACGAGATTTGAACTCATAACCAAAAACTTCAGTCTATTAGTTTCTCAAAAGCGACGCCTTTATCCGGTTGATCTCTGATGAGCTTATACATATTTATAGATATTCGTTTTGAAGATGCCAAATTTCAAAATTTGCAACTTGCAAGCAAGTATAAATTTTTCCTCTTTAAGTACGTTTTAGAGGTTTGAATTAAACACAAGAAATTGTAATATTTTCTACTTTAAGTACTCTTCAGAGGTTTGGATTAAAATGATTTGTTGGTTAGTATATTAAGGATTCATTGTATTGATTGAAAAAGATAGACAGGATTAACTCGATGATCGTAAATCGGCAGTCTCGATTCATTAAAGTAGAACGTATCATACGGAAACATCAGGAATGAATTCAGAATATTGCTGAACAGTTTTCAAATTTGTTGCGAAACTAAACTTACTTTAGGTTAGAATTAGTTTCAGATTAACTCCGGGGGAGTCGTGATGCTAATCTGGAATCGATACTGTTGTCTTAAAAGGTTTCCCATGACAGCGTTAGCCATCAAAATTTCAACATTGATGCAATTAAATTTCGTTCTGGTTAGATAAATTCATAATACTGCTATAAAAAAAACTAGACGAATTACCCGACTTGACTTGGTTTGAATTGGTATATTGAAAAGTGACCATAATAATCAATTTTCTTTAATATAAAAAGACAAATCACAAATACATGCCCATATCCATCCATATCATACATTTCAAATACATCGCATCTTTGTTCTAGGACAAAACTACGAAATGTGACTACTACAAAAATCGATTTTTTTAGGGGGGGGGGGTATTAGGAATTTGTGTGTGTGCTCCTTCAGTTCTTCTCTTGTCAAATTACCGTGACTCAATTCGTAAAAACGACGAATTTACGGCGAATACTCTAGCACACTCGTAGTTTTTCTACCAATATTTTTTTGCTTGTGGCACTCCTGCACAGGAATGCGACATTTTTGAATTTCGCCATTTTTAATGGAAGGATAAGAAATTAAATTGATCAGATATTCATGACTAATTTAAAAAAAAAATAGAATACATTTTTCTTGGAAATTCCATTTAGTGACACGTCCAGTAACAAAAGAATTTGTTTTAAAAAGAATATTTTCAGTACAGAAAAAGCAGCGGTAACTTATTACCATTTTTCAAAATTAAAGTGGATCGATTTGACAGCGTTTTTTTTTAAATCGCTGTTTTCAGCAAACTTCTAAGAGGTATAATATGTTGCCTAAATATAGCTTCAACTCGCAAAGTAGGCAATCTTGATCTGTCATGACAACAAAGAATTTTTAATATTTAAAAAGCCCTAATTCGGATTTTTCTATCAATATTCTTTCAATCTCCATTTAAAAGGAATGCATGCAATTTCAAATCAAATCTTATGTGAGGCTGTTGCGTGTGATGGATAGGAATTATAATTTATTAAAAAATAAATATTTATTAAATTTCTTACCATAGAAGACAGAACAAAATAAAGCTAAAGTAAAATTGGGGAAAAATGTTGTTCTAATGATACTGTAAATATGCTTCTTAAGTCCACAGCATTGCAGGCACTTTTACTCCGCATTAAGTTATTGAGAACTAAATATATACGTGATTATTTTTTACCTCGTGCTCTCTCGCATATTTGCCACAACTAATTTCTAAAAATCGAACAAAATTTTAAAATGCTGAATTAATTCCAGCGAAAAAATTAGAAAACAATATTACTGCAAGGTGGTCAATAAACAAAAGCTTACGCTTCGTTGAGCACGCGGTAAAGTACACGTTAAAGCAATTTTTTCAATACAGATATGGAATTTTGAATGGAAATCACGTAACTGTTTAGAATGGGAATGGTAGTGTTACTTGCCTATCGAGTGCAGCTTTCAATAAAACCAAATAATTTTATTTGAAAACTTGAAAAGAAATATAAATTTAAATGAGTTTAAAACCGTTTTGTAAGATAAACTCATGTTAAAATCTTTAAGTACTTTGAATATATTTGATTAGCAACCAGTCTTAGTCCAAAAACATTTGTTCTGTATGTTTTACTTTCATAAACAAATGTTTAAAAAATATCATGGGAATATATCCAGTCGTTTGGATGTAGTGCAGGAACAAACATACACATAAACAAACAGATCGAACCCAAAAGCGGAAACCACTGATTGTGCATTAGAATGACCCTAAAGGTAAATAAATAATTTGAAATGGCGTGAATATACACACTCAATTTTTGTGCTTGGTGAAAGGAATAGAAAGTGTCCACATAAACTGCAAATGATAATTTAAAACTGTTTCTTGAATATTCGACACTAAATCCAATCTAAGAACATCGTGTATGTGGGGACTGGTGCACGTTACATCTGTCATGGACTGAAATGTCTTCACGCTGTCGTGATTTCGGAAGTTTGGAGAGAGAGGTGCCATCTTCAGGTGTTGATCTCGGCATCTAACCGTGGTTCAAAATTACGAGATCTCGAAATGATCTCGGACCTTCGCCAATAGCCCATTGTGTTGCTTCAGTGCGACATAAATTCAACTGCCCAGCACCTACTTACCTTAAAACCGTTTCATAACAGTCTAAATATTAAATCAAAAAGTAATTCAGCTTTATGATGAATTGTCTTCGGGGTTAAAATTATATTTTTATTAAATATAACTACTGACGGAATTCAAAAACATTTGCCTATTTTTGCATTTTTACGCCTTTTCTCGTTAAGTGCATTTTGTTTTCAGGTTTTAGGGTTGGGTTAACTTTTAAATTTACCGTTCATTTTCCATTTTACGTCGCTGTTTGCCATTTTATGACATTTTCAATAAACACTTAAGTTCTCATTTAGTTCTTTTACAACGCAACACTCTCAAAACTAGGATTCGCAGATGTCAAGGAAAAATGAATCAATTAGAGACAATTCTGGCAACTGTTCAAGACTACATTCAGCGTCATCTAATTTCGGAGTAATAATATCCATTATCCATTCCGAAGGTGATTTTTCAAGAGTCGACAGGTACCTCTGCTGACTTTTTTTAGATTTTATTGTAGAAAATGCAAAATTCCAGTTCATAAATGGGATATGAGTTTCAATTTAATTTCTAATATGTAGCATATAATTTTTACGGGATATTTCATTCAAATTTTAAGGACAGCTTTTTATTTTAGAGGTATTTCTTAGGAATATTTAAGTCATGGTTAATCGGAAAATATTTAAAATTACGTTTTATTAATTTCTTTATGGAATATATTGTAATTTTTAACAATCTACTGGATATAAGCTTTCGAAGTACGTGAAATAATGTGCTGCACGCATTGAATTGTGATAATAATCAATCACACTTTAAGACTTTCAACAACTGCTGCGATACAATACGTATTGCGTTTGATGTAAAAAAAAGAACTTTAAAAAAGTGCTACATTTTGATTGGTGAATTGCTACACAAGTGCTAATACCAGGATCTATGGCTTAAAGGCCATCCTAGTTCAGTGGATTTGTCCACTTACTATTTGTAGGAGGCATAGGTTCGATTAATGTAGCGTACACTTGGCGTATTTCTCTCTTTTGTGTCAATAAAACTTTCTTTGTGTTTGTCCATTACTTAATGTTAACTATCGTGTCTGTATTTGGAGTAGTTTCGTCAAATATGGTCCTTGCGACATACACAACCCAACCAACAAACCTACGAATTAAAGTGATTCCGCACTGCTACAAACATCCATACCGAGATCGGGACAACGAACCCAGAGCTTTTCGAGTGCTGGTTTTTGGAAATTGCCTTATTTGATCTTTGATAGATGTGTCTTAGTTATTCGCGACTAGTTAGTTGGTGTGGTGGATGTCAACTGATAATGCACACTTAACTCTGATTGTTTCGGGGTTCCAATACTTTTAGATTTCAAATATAATTTTTCTCACAACGCAGTTTTTCTTTTTATAATACTAAAGTTTTATTTCCGTTTATTTTCTTTGTAATTTAGCAACACTGGGTTTGCGTCACAGTCTGCAGTTGTGATAATTTTATTATAAATCTGGACCTATAAACTCTCTTGAGGAAGGCCTTAATGGTACTCTGTTTCTCAGAACTTTATCACCTCTTTGGACAAAGCTCACAAACTCGGACTCGAATTTTATTTAACCCTCCTTGTAGTTTCAACGAGACATCTCGCCCATCAAGATCTGCCCAATTTTGCTAATGACTAGAAACCTCGATATCAAGATATTGCCGATTTTCTAATAATGATCTTATCAGTTTTCAGTAAAATCTTATTAGCTTTCTTCATCGACCTTAAAATGAAATAGACGGAGCATGTGACAGCAGTTTCATGTTATTTCTTCCAGTTGCTCAGTTTGAAGATCTGTCACGTGTTTGTGGTTGAAAGCAAGAACCCTAAATTACTGATTGGTTAAAGCGATTATCCACCTTGATCAAAAACACTAGTCTGCGATTCGACAGCAAATTGGCAAAAGCGATTCGTAAGTCCATGATTTACCCTTCAGTGGTTTTACTACAGCTACTCCGCGCACATGACCCATCTATGTTATTAGAAGGTCGCTGGTTGTTTTTGTAATGAAACATCTCGACTATTAAGATTTAGTCAATTTTATTCTAATGAGATATATCGTCGAGACAACTAACAAAAAGGCAAAGCTTAAAAACTCGGTATAGAATTTGGCTCAGATAACACGTACATTTGGCTAATCGAAACTCGGGTACGCAAGGTTCTACTGTATTTTCAAAATTTATAAATTAGTTCTTTAAAATTTTTTAATACATGCATTCGATTTATTCTCTGAGTCCCTTGTTGCCTTTTAAAGCTTTTGAATTACCACCCTGAAGTGCCCTCCCTATTGTGCACAAATTCAGACTTACATTGCACTCTCAGGTAGACGTGGTTACTTTCTCCTTGTCCTTCACTGTTCGTTGCTGTGCAGCTATACCTCCCTCTGTTCCTCCTCTGCACCTTCTGTAGGACAAGAGACTGGTTGCTGACGATGACACCTGCCGAAATGTTGGTGACCAGTTCTTGTCCTTCGAAGCGCCAGCCGGTCTCGTGAACCCAGGGGGAGGACCGAATGTTGCATTCGAAGTAGACGTCGTTGCCTTCTAGGATATTCGAATGTCGCAGTTTACTTCCCAGGCGAAGATTAAGTTGAGGCACAACTGAAAATGAAAAAGACACATTAAAGATACATAATTAATACACCGAAAGTAATACAGTTTTTCTTTTCGAGTAGTTACATGTTCATGTAACCTTATTGCGAAAACGTAACAATAGAATTGTAAAAATTACACTGTATTGTAGCCAGAAAATATGCCATATTGTTTTTTAAGTTTACATTTTGAAATGTCTCAGTGAAAGTTTTGTGAGAGTTGTGAAATATTAATATTAACAGAGGATTCTCGGTTAAAATAATACATTTGATTTAATATTTAAAGTTTCTGAAATGATGCATTCAAAGTATTAGGTTATAAAATACACACGCATATGTATTGCAAAAAATAAGTAGAACAAGTTTTAACAGTAATTTTATCAATAAAAACTGTTGATACTTATTAATGCTGGGTGTTTTTATAAACTATAAGGTTAAAACTTAATTTTGATTTCTATCGGGGAACAAAATAATTTTTACAGAGATAATTATGGCAATTCTTATATTTATTGTACTTACTTTATATTTATTTATGCTTATATTTATATATCATTATGTTTTATTTATACTTCAATGTTGAAAAGGAATTCATTACAAAATATATCAGGTAACAGTGTAAGTGAAGTATAAGTATTACTAAAATGAAGAGTAAATCAATAAAAAAGACAGTATTATTGCAGATAAAAATGAAAGGTATGGTTACAAAGATAAAAATGAAAGGCATTGTTACTAAGATAAAAGCGAAAAGTTTTGTTACAAAGATAAAAAATAAAGGTTTTATTATAAAGATTAAATGTATAAGGAAGTTAAAAATATTTTTCAAATTTTAATACTGCAGTAAAACCATTCAGTGGCATACGAAGCAGTATCATTTCATTGTGTATTTTTAAGTAATCATCGCATTTTTTAACCATATCAAGTTAATCAATAATGCATAAAACTCTATGCTAAGATTTTCCAAATGGTTTTCAAGTACTGATAATTAATTCAATAAGATTACCTAGACTGATTAAAATTAATAATTAACTAAGTTCTAAGATGAAAACAAAGCTGAATGGTTTGGTTTATATTTCCATTACGCATAACTCCGTTTACTTTCTGGCCAAATATAACCTCAACAAACCAACCAACCGTTTACCTTCAATAGCTTAACTTCATTTGATTTTGTCATGCATGTTATTTGAATTTCGAATATAAAAGTATTTACTGCTAAGAAAATGTAAAGACAAATAGTTCAAAAGTGGATTTTCCAATATGTTTGACAAAAGACGCAAAACTATTTCTAAATTTGAATTTCAGTTTTATTAGATTAGAGTTGAAAGATTGAAAAGAAAATGCTATTTTAAAACACTAAACTTCAATGTTTGCTTACACAAACTATGTTAAAACGATGCTGGTGAATTTAGTAAAGTTTTTCTTAAAGAGAAAATATTCTGAAAAATTGAAAAAAGATTGCGCATAAGAAGTGCAAGTGTGTCCATTTATTCAAGGCCTTGCACACAATTCTCAGTTCTATACTTTATCAGAGGATTTTTAATACCGAAACAAAGATCACCTCTCAAAGTGCGTATAGGAGGGAAAGTTAAAAAACATCCTCCCTTTATTTTTTCAATCCATTTATACAAATCTAGGGGTTGAACAAATTCGTCATTATCCTACATAGTCTCCTTCCTTTTCGATGCACTTGGTCCAGTGGTCCACAAGCTTGCGTATTCCCTCCAAGAAGGTTTTCGGTTGGTCACCCAACCACTTATGCACCGTTTCCCCACTTCTTTGTCCGTCTAATCTAAGGAGAACACGCTCACTCGTCAGTTTGCCAGTATCATTCCTCGAGTTTATTGAATCTTGTCCGTCAGTGGTGGAGGTTGACGTGCTTCCTGCTCCTTAGTGTATCAAGCTTTTCCGACCTCTTTTAAGCTTCTCGATCCACGCATACACACTTCGACATGGTATAACACTGTCCCCGCATTGGGTTGTAAGCCTCCAATGAATCTTAGCCCCTGGCACACGTCCCGACCATAGAAATCGGATCACTGATCTTTATTCCTCCTTGGTGCACACTTCTAGCGGAGCGGCCATTTTTACAATAAGCAGAAGCAAGAAAAATGACGATATGAAAATCAAACTTCTCTCTCGGTAATATAACCACAGTGGTATCAACTCTAAACATGCATGCGCAGACGGCAGTGACGAACCTAAAGATGTATTATAGCGAAAGTGCGGATAATTTTTGACTTAACCTCGTACATATCAAAACAGGAAGTAAAACAAGAAGTGAAAGGACTAAGAAAAGAGAAAGTTTGTACGATTAAGGTTGGTAGATAGTTAATTAACTTTGCACTGGAGCAATACGACGGGTTATAGGCGACGGTCCGGGATCAATCCGAAGGGATAGATCCAAAAGGAAAAAAAACGCCTCATAATTTTTAACCACAGTCAGATGACGAAAACCACACCTAAGCTCGCACTCCACTCTCCAAACTTCCACACCTCGCCAACGTGAGGATATTTGAGGCCACGCAGATTTAACGTGCACCAGTCCCCGTGTACACGGGGGTCTTTGGTTGGCCGAGTTTAGAACTCACAACCCTCAGGTTGCTAATCCGTTGCTCTTCCACCTGGGATAACGAAACCCTATATACGACCAAGAAACATACTATTTTCATACCAATATTTAAGCAAATCAAGATTCGATTCCCTCTAAGAGGGGAATGCAAATAACACAGATGATAATTCTAAGGATATAATGAAAGAGGTAGAAAATGTTCTATGATTCTTTTTTATAAATTGAGCAGAGTGCTTGAAAGTAACGTGTATGAGATATTGGAAAGATTTTTAAGCCATGCTTTAAGTTTAAAACAAGATTGTAAAATGCTATTTTTTTAGAAAACATATTCAGCTATAAGAAACATACAGTAAAAACCACGAATTTGAAAAGATTAGACTAAATGTGTGTAAAAAGAGTTTTGTAATTTTTATATTATTATTATCATTATTATTATTTATTATACTTCCTTTATCTTATAACATTAAACAAGATGTGAAAATGTTACTTTTTAAGAAAAATATTCTTTTATTATCTGAAAAACATATAGTAAAACGTACGAACTAAGAATTTTAGACGAAATGACTAAAATATATACGTACATGTAAGTTTTGTATCTTACTTCAACGAAAACAAATTTTATATTTTATTTCTATACATTTATTATTACATTTGATTTATTTTAAATTTTAAAAACACAAAATATTACTTTTTAAGAAAAATATTCAGCTATAAGAAGGGAAACACTGAATAAAAAGTCGAAATAGATTAAACTAAATATTAAAGTGTTTTGTATTCTACTTCAACGAAAACAATTGTAACTTAATTTTAAGTAAACTTTAACATTTTAAATTCATATCACAATTGCCTTATTTTGTTTCAGAATTTGCCTCTAGAAATAGTTAAAAAATTTAGTAAGCTACTATTAAAAGTTTATGCGAAGTTAAACCAATTCTCGTATGGAATTGCAATGTTATTGTATACTCGTTTGATTTGTATTCTTCATGTACATCATATGTAAAGTGCCTCAAGACCTAGTAAAATCTAAACTCGTCTCCAACCGTAAAATCTGATATTTACCAGCTAACCATACTAAACAACATATCCCTCGTTTCTATATGTAAAGAATCGATGAAACTAAATGATAATTTTTTTTATTATTTCTACTTTTAATCGAATGAAATTAAGAAATCTATACATATAAAGCAGAGTTGTCATCTCTCTGTCTGTATGTTCTCTATACGAATCTACACCGTTTGACCAATCCACACCAAATTTGGTACACTTATACTTTGGAACCCCTACGAGTAACGCAAGCTACATATTAACTAATGTTCTCTTTAACCTAGGTGTGCAGAGGGGATAAATCAATTCGAAATTGCTTTGGGAAAAACATTGAGCATAAAACGATTGTGGTACACAACTCAGTTTGTTTTGCCAGTATTGATCGAAAATCAAATTTTCCAATAAAACTGTTTTACCAGTATTGCTCGAAAAACAATTTTTCCGAAACGTTATGTTTAAACAATTTAAAATACTAATTATGCTTGCACTGACTTTTTATTTCTTTCCACAATATAAATAATTTAGGAATATTTGAATGATGAAAAATGGATATTTAAAATACTTAATTTTACACAACTTGCATTTTGTAATGGAACACGAAAACCAAAACAATAAACTCATTGATCATAGAAGCGTAATTTTGCAATTCGGTATGTGGCCACGCCAGAATTAATGTTTTATTTTATAAATTAGATTTAGAATTCCGTGTTTGTGTATTTGAGTTAAGACAGAAATGTTGTGGTCATATTTAAGCATTTCTAAGCTTCGTAAATTTGTGTTCTTTTTTGTAAATAATTCATTATTGTCTATCAATATTATTCAAGCGTCTTTTTCGAATTTCTCTATTTCAGAATATTCTCATGACTTCGAAATTCGACACGCTTGCTCAGATCTTTCGTTTTTTAGAATTCTACATTTTTCAATGACCAGAATTTCGTTTTTGTTTGTATTTATGTGTTCCATTACTTTCCATATTACATATATATTATTTAGGAGTTAAATTGTAATGAATTATTTAATTTTCTGCCAAATACCACTAGACATGGGTAATTCCTTGGTGGTATATGTATATTTCGTCGAACTTTCCTTAAGTCTTTGGTTAAATACGTTATAGTTTGTAGAATTATGTTTCATTAAAGCAAATGGAAACCTTTTTATGTAAGGTGTATAACTTCTTGTTTTAAAATAACTGGTAAAGTTAAAATAAAGTTATTCTAAAAATAAGATGTTACGTTAAATCAAAACGGGTAGCCATAGGTTGCAATTGAAAGATATTTCTAAATGTTGACATATTTTCATTACAAGACGATTAAAATCAATTTAATTTACATTTGTTTTTCATGTTCCATGGGTATAATTGAAAGCTCCATAGTCAAGTAACTACATCTATCATTCTAAATAGGTACGTGGTTTCCATATAGAAACTGAGTCTCAATTGAAAAAAGTACCTTAAGGATTCGATTTAAAACTAAATTTTTCAGTTGGAGGAAAGCGAATTTTAAATAAGACTTTGCTGATCTTGGAATAATATCATAGTAAGGAAGTATGTAAAGTAGGACTGTTGAAAAATAATAGAATTTTTTTGTCTTAAGTAGCAGAAGGTCGAGGTTGTTTACTTGAAATTGAAACTCTTCGTATACAATTTAGGTACCTGTGAAACATTTATTGAAAACAGTGATGTTGTAAAAAGGTAATCATCGATTGAGTTTGCTTTGTCTACACTGATGCCATTTGTTTTAAAACACGCTCCGTTATACCACGTGCAGCTGAATAGAAAAAAATTCAAGAAAAAATGTGTGCTTCAAAATAAATTAACCACGAATGCCGTAATAGTTTAATTTGTCATCCTCTCAAAATGATAATGTAATTCGAAAACATCGAATCCATGGTGCAAGGGTACCACAAATAAAAATTTTGTAAGTCTTTGGTTGAATACGTAATGGTTTGTAGAATTCTGTTTCATGAAAATAAATAAAATATACAAAACAAAACTTTTTAAGTAAGGTGTGTAACTTCTTATTTTAAAATGACCGGTAAAGTTAAAATAAGATAGATAGGTTACGCGGTTAAATTGAATCTGGTAGCTATACATTGCGTTCAAAGATATATCGAAATCAACTTCTGAAGTGGTCATGTTAGAAAAAACCTTTGTAGTTTGTCTTACAGCAGAAGTGCGATGAATATGAAATTGATTATACTGATGGATACATCATGTATCATCATATTGCTTCCGAAGTAAATTAATAAATTGCAGAAGCTATTAAAAAGTTAAAACGATGTTAAAAATTATTTTCCGCGCTCTTAAATGATGTTTGCATTTTTCTATGAAAGAAAAGGTATTCGTCTTTTTCTATCAACTTCTTCAACAAGTCACTTTTCAATAAATTTTTACCCGAGCAAAACCGGGTAATTCTGTTAGTACTCTTATAAATTAAGTCAGGCAGGGAGAAATAAATCCGTGTTTTCAAAGGAATCCTTTCATATCTTATCTCCTTTCAGTTTTAGATTGACATTGAAAACTATGAATTCAGGGATTAGTTTGAGTACCGTATTAACCCTGTGAACCTGTGCTTTTACACCAAAACACACACAATGACAAAATAACCGCATCTATTGGTTAAAAGAATCCCAGGAAAAATTCTATTGGTCTAAAAGATCAAAACTGGTTAGACGTGCTGTGTTGGTTGTTTTGGCGTTCTTTGGTTCAAGGATCATATTTGGTCAAGCTGCACCAAACACATCAAGAAAAAAATATCGAGAAAGGGGAAAGGGGAAGGCATTGAAGAACAGAGTAGTGGGATGTAAGCAGAAAAAGATCGATTGGGTATCCCGGGAGCCTGACGCTCGTATTTACTAAAACATTAAACCCCATGTGAAAAGAAATTATCACTACAGTACCTCGGTTCCTTGAAGCTCGTACACACCTAAAGGAAATATGCCCCTGAGGGCTAGAGGTGCTGGGAAGATCGCATATTGTGTAACGAATATATACCTGTGAAACCCTCAAAAGGTTGAGAAAACGGAGAAATTGAGTTTGGGAATCTAGTTTAATAAATTCATTTGTCTACTATGTCGCATGATTTATGATGAAATAATTTTTGATCGAACACAATTAACCGAATTAAACTGGTTAACTTGATGTGAGATTAAGTAACTACAGACTCGGGTAGAGATCCAAGTATGTTGCTAACAATGGTATGTGTGTTTCAAATATCTAAATCATTGGTGATTTTTAGGTATGTAAGAAATATTACTTAAAATACCGACTTTATTGTTATTAGTTCTATTATAAACTGAATATGAAACAAATGCCTTTTATTTCAAATTTTAAAGTGCATTTATATGATGCTTCTTCAGAAATAATTTTGCAAGATAGAGTTGATTTATTTTAATACCAGTTCATTTGGAAACCAAAACGGTTTTAAAATTAAAACGCTCAGAATTTCTCGCAACTTGTATTAATAGTTTGTATCTCGTAAATCATGAAGAATTGGAATTTCAACTTTCTGACAGAATTATGGACAAATACAACATGGTTGCTATTGTGTTTATATTCAAATGCTATTAATAAAATCTTAATCGTGGATTCAATGTTTCAATAGGATTGTTTAAGCGGAAAAAGAATAATCAAATGAAAATCTAACAATGATTTTTCCCTAATAGGTAAACACATGTTTCTAACTCTGACAAATATATACAAACACTCTCTAATATACTTTGCCAAAGGTTCTTAAAACCAAAGCAGGGAATAACTAGTAACAAACAATTCAGAAATTCTATTCCTATACAAATAATTGAATTATTATTTTTAGCTTAATGCGAAAGCTTTACTAACAAGAAATAATTATGTTCCTACAATTTATCAAAAAATGAAGCATACATTTGATTTACTAATTCATGATCTGCAATTTATTCTTAAAATTAATGTGTATTTTATAGTTTCTAAGTTTCTAATATAAGTTTAAAATAACTATTTGAATTTTCAGACGATTTGAAAATTTTTCTCCTCCGAAAACATCAGCTTTATTTCGTAAGCACGTTTTATAACATTTTACGGTTAACTTAATTTTATATTAACTTAATTTTAACTTTACTTCTAAGAGATTCTTTCTTCTGTATGCATTATTACGATAAAAAGTGAATTATAAATTAATTTTCAAAAACGAGTAAGTAAACTTGTAGAAACGGATTAGTAAGTTCTTTTAAATTGACAAAGATCAGAAAAACTTTCCTTCTAAATCAGACGGATATAAGTTTTAATTTTAATGCATTTAATTGCATCATTTTTCGATTGATATCGTTTTATATTTTGAAGCATGTTTTAAAGAACAGTCTATAAGTAACGGATTTATCTATTAATTTAGAGGAAATACATTCATTTAAATACTGAGTTCAAAGTTATAATTATAATAACAATGAAGAGAAAAAGAAATGAAAGACATCTTTTCAGTTATTATTGGTATAAAATGCTTTTATCTTCATACTATGCAAGTTAAACAACACGGGTTGAATATTTAAGGAAGAAACCTTCCATTAAATTTAATAGTGATTAAAACAATTGATAAGAATGTAACAAGTTTCATGGGCCATAATCAACATTGTCATCGTTATACATTCATTTGATTTTTAAAGATAATGAGATATTACATCATCTAGGATTCACAAGACACCGAGTTTATTTAAATTATTAATTTAGTTTATTAAATTTATCGAATGTTAAGTATTTATTACGCTTTAACTGAACATGTCTTATGAAATTATAGTTAAATAAATTACAAGGTTGTTAATATCGAAAGAATTTGACTTATTTCAATCCTAACTCATCCATTATGGGTAACCATACATTAACCATTATAGGTTATAGAATTCCTGAATTTAAGGGAAATGTTTTTCCAGAAAAGTCTTAAAATTTATGAACGTTTTTAATAAAATTAATATTTCTTTCCAAAACGTTACCCCCTCACAGACACATCTTCTTTAGGTGTGTACGTGCTTCATCAACCCATGGTACCTTAGTGATTTATTCTTTTCCCATGGGGCTTGAGGCCTCTGATACACATAGATATCGTGACTCCAGGATGTGCCGAATCGATCTTTCTCTACTATCTCCACTCCATCCTTTCTTTTTAGAATTACTCGACATTGTCTTTTGTTTGGCGCACTTTGGTCAAATATGGCCCTTGCCCATAAAACATAAAACCAACCAACCTTCCAAAACGTTTTCGCCATGAAAATTAACACTTTGAGTTTATGAAATTAGATATCCATCTGTTAAGGCTCTAATTAATTGATAGAATTGTTCTTCGGAATTAAAGGCGTTAATATTTCTATTAGTTTAAAATTTCATTTCATGGAGTATTTGCAATAAGTTTCAAACCTAGTTGTTAAATTTTTTTTGAATTATCGAAAGAGGACATCTAATTTAATACCTTTTATTACCAAAATAGAAAAAATATGATTAAGAAAATTTTTTTAAATTCTAAAATTTGTTAGAACGATTCCGTGAAGATTGCATTTAAGACACGAATGAAGGTTCTAATAACACAATTTAGGTAATGACTAGGAAGCACATCTTGAATTTTCGATGATCGAAATAGAAATTATATTTTTATAGCCATTTTATAGTTTGATCGAAATGTTTAATTATTTAAAAATTGATGAGCAAGGTGAAGTGTCTTGTCCTATAGCTATTGATTTCTTCTTTTTATATGTCAGTATTGCACTATGTAATTTTAAATTGCGATTATATGATGTAGTTTATGTTGTATAACTGTATTGTAATTGTAATTTTTTTCCTCTGTTGCATGTTCTGTATTTTTTGGTCTTTTTCACTGTCAAAAACTGGAGTAATCTATTTGACAGTATGCATAAATAAATAAATATGCTGAAACTGAAACTCCTTTCTTTTGAAGATAGATTCGACACTTCAAGACATTCCAAAGAGGGTAAAACTGTCGGAAGGAAGAGAAAATTGCCTTAAAGAAACGATATAAAAGAGGCAGATGACATATTGTTTAGTCCACAGGATTAGCTAAACGATTCTATAGTGAATTTTGTTCTTTATAATGCAACAAAAAATTTAAAGCCTTTTCTACACTATGTATATTATCTTTTATTGAATGTGTCCTTTTGTCAATGGAACAGTAGGTTCTCAATTTTACTTGAATGGGAGGTCTTTCATGAAAACTCTAGTTCTCTAATATCATTTTTATTTTAAATCAATTATCACGATTTTAAGACAATCTCAATAACTCCCTTTCAAAATCATATTATTTTTATAATTGTTAGAATACGAATTTTTGAGTCTTAAATATTCTTAATGCTTTTTATTATTGCTATTTTGAATTTTTCGACGTACATTTACAAGCACGTAAAGGTTATACAATAAGATTTTTTTAAATAAGTGTAAGATTTTTTAAAATTTGAATATTATTAATGAACCTTTATATTAGAATTATACAAATGATTTCAAGTCATTGCAAATAATTTATACTGGAATGAATAAAATTTTTAAATAAAGGATTTTATATGTGTTTAACTATTTTCTCTAAATTTAAGCATCATATTTAACTATGCTCAATATTTTAAAATGTAGACACATTTTTAAATTTGTGGTAAGTACGGTTATATACATTGTTTTGACTTAGAGACATTTTATCGTGCCTTTATTAGCGAATGAAAATAGATTTTAATAAATAATTTGTTAAAGGGTAACCTTAATGATGTCGTCTTTTCTCCATAAGGCAAAAAGTGTTTATAAACATAAAAATATTATTTAATTATGGTTTCAGCCAGACAATTTCTAGAACTAAAATAACTGAAACCTTAAACTATTTAGAGCTACTGTAGTAAGATGACAGTCTTTAATATGTAGAAAAACGCATTCCATAATTGAATATTACATCAATATTCACTATCTGTTTGGTATAACAAAACAGATAGCGAATATTGATGTAATATTCAATTATTTATTCTCAGCAGTATGTAACAAAACAGACTTAATTCGAATTTCAGCATTATTTCACTTTTGTGTTGCACAACTAAAAAGTAACATTTTGAGACAAAATGGGTTTAAAGGTTTCATTACTGTCAAAATACACAGCATGCTGTTAAACAACTTCTAGTGATCCAGAAGTGAATTAAGAGATTTGCTGGAATTGTACTTTGAAGAATGTAATACTCTACACTCATGCATGTACTTACTCCAAAAATATTGTTCTTTTAGTTGTGCCATATTACAGCTCATGAGTGATGAACTAAAACATAATTAATGAAACTTCAAGTAATCTGGAAACCGTTACCGTCTTTTAAAGTAGAAATCATAAATATAAATAAACTTTCTTATCCTCTTAAAGTTGAACTAATGTTTTTTGATTCAGCAAACAAAATAATACCGACCTTTACTTCTAAACGTGCTCAAAATGAATTTACTGGTTTAATTTTTAAGACAAACTTCCAACGGAGAACTTGTAGACTTAATTAGATAACAAATATTTTTAGTTATTTCTGAGTACTTTTTAAGTATACGTTTTTCTAAGAGAGAGAGAGTTTAGCTTAGTACTTTTAAAAGATATTTTTATTTCATTTTATGAGGCGAAGGTGAATCCGGTTGATGCCCATTTTTCATTTTATGAGATTATATTTTCGTAGAAAGGATATATTAATTGCTCTGAAAGACATTAATTGAAATCTTGAAAGATGCTTGTAATTATTTTTTATTTATTCGTTTGTGTAAATCCAAATGAAAATGAATGCTGTTGCATTCGTGTAGATGAGCTTACTGTACTTATAGTGTTTGCACTGTAATATGGATTGAGGCATGGTGTGTTGTGTAATTTTTGTTTCAGTTTCTACATGTGAAGCCGCGTCTACACTCATTGCTCTGTTTCTGGTTTCTCGTGTTCAGTTGGTAAGCATTAAAGAACGTGCATGTCGCGGCACCGTTAAAGGGTTTCTGACGGTGATTGCTAGCTGTTTATCGTGATAGATTAATTAATAACTGGTTATCATATGATCGACTGTGATTTATATCATGCGATATGCTGTTATTGCGATAGCTGTTTATGATCGACTGTGATTTATATCATGCGATATGCTGTTATTGCGATAGCTGTTTATGATCGACTTTTATAACTGTTTGTAATATGATCGAATGTAATTGATATCATGTGATATATACTGTTATTGACAGCTGTTTATCTTATTATCAACTGCGATTGATAACTGTTTATTGACAGTTATTAGTCAAATGTGATTTATATCATATGATACATTGTGATTGGTATCATGAGATAAACAGTGATTGCTAGCTGTTCAGTTCCACGAATAATTCAACTCCCCTGATCCGCCCACATGATTGCTTTTTTGTACGATACAAATGTTGTTACAGCACGTGTAGATGCATCACAGCTGGAACAATAGAGCGTTCACTTTTCTCCTGTGTGAACGCATTTCAGCATCTAGTGTAAACTCGGCTGAAGGTTTAACCCTTAAACGATTCCAACGAGATTTTCGTCAATAAATATTTTACCAATTTTGCTAACTACGAGATATATGGTCATCAAGATGTTGTCCATGTTTTGACGATGAGATCAAGATCTGGTCAGTTTACCAAATGACGATATACCTAGTCAAGACAACACAAAAAGTAACTTTAATACATCTACGTATATTTATCCTGTGATTAATTATATAGAAGTGTTGGTTTGTCACTCTATGGTCATTTCTTCTTAAACTATGGATGATCCAAGACCTATGGCGTAGTGTAGATTCGAATACGCTACGAAGCGAATCCAGACATGTTGACCAAGAACAGTGTTCTAATCACTGTTTTCTGGTGATGAAATACTTTTTGTTTATTAAAATGGATTTGCAGCTAAACTATTTTATGCAAGATTCTTTAGTACAATTAAATTAAAATGTAAGTTTGTTAAGGCAACGGACAGTTTACATAAAATTAATGGAGATGGTACCGGCTTTAATGTTATCTTCGACAATACATATCATTAGCTTCCGCACATATGCTTCACAATTTATTGCCCCACGCCTAATAGATTTTAAAAAAATCTTCCCTAGATCGATCAAAATGGATATATATCAATCAAAATGGATATACCCAGGACCTTCGTAATTAAGATATGACGTGTTTTCAATAATTTCAAAACTCTAATTTAAACATCAACAAGTCAAAATGAAACAAACAAAATAAAATTTTAATAACATGTATTGAGAAATATTTCTTATGAAACAAGTACGAGGATGTTTCAAAAAGTAAGATGACAAGAGCTCTGAGAGAAAACCTTTATTCACGAATTCAAAGAGATACACAACGTAGTAAGGCACTGGTACAAATTACTTCTCCACATAGTCACCATGGTTGTCGAAGCATTTATTCCCGGTACACCAACGTATCGAAACCGGCATAGAAGAAATCAGCGTCAAGGTCGTGGAGCCACGTCAAGACGGCTTGCTCAATTTCGGCATCGGTTCTGAAATGCCGACTTCCCAAGTGCTTCTTCAATGGTCCGAAGAGATGGAAATCACTTGGTGCGAGGTCCGGGCTGTAGGGAGGGTGTTCCAATAACTCCCATCGGAAACGCTGTACCAAATCATGGGTAACTGAGGCCGTATGCGGTAGGGTGTTGTCGTGCAACAACAGGATACCTGTCGAGAGCAGTCCCGGTTTTTTCCGGCGGATTGCCTTGCGCAAACGACCCAGCGTGGCACAATAAATGATCTCATTCACGGTCGCTCCTCGGGTGAGGAAATCAACCAGCAGCATACCCTGGTGATCCCAAAAGACGGCCATAACTTTCTTAGCGGATGACATTGTTTTGAACTTCTTACGAGGGGGAGACGAGGGGTGTTTCCATGACATTGATGCTTGCTTCGTCGCAGGTGTCCGGACGTTCAGCCCGGACATCGCACCAAATGATTTCCATCTCTTCGGATCATTAAAGAAGTACAGAAGAGGTCGGCATTTCAGAACCGATGTCGAAGTTCAGCAAGCCGTTTTGACGTGGCTCCATGACCTTGACGCTGATTTCTTCTATGCCGGTTTCGATACGTTGGTGTACCGATGGAATAAATGCTTCGACAACCATGGTGACTATGTGGAGAAGTAATATGTACCAGTGCCTTACTACGTTGTGCATCTCTTTGAATTCGTGAATAAAGGTTTTCTCTCAGAGTGCTGGTTACCTTACTTTTTGAAACACCCTCGTATATTACTAAAAATGAAACTCTAAAATAGGGGGTATTGTAAATAATAATTCAAGTAATATTTGATTTACTTTGCAACGACTAGTGAACGCAGTAGTCAACTTTTTAATGATATGCAATACATAAATGTTTTAACTTCAACTTTAAAATGACACGATCTTTATATGTTAGACATACCTTGAGTAACACTTGAACAATTAAAATGTAAGCAAAAACATATAGTATCGTCTTTAAGTATGACCCCATACAAATATTGAATATCTCTACGCAAGTTTTTAAAGCGTCAGAAATACAACATACATTTTGCAACTTTTCATTATCTATTCTTTTACTTAAAAACTAAATGCGAATGCAAGCTTTATAGTTTTTCCTCTAATCGAAATTAAATGGATATAGTCATCCTAGTAGTTTTTTAAACACTAGAACATCTGTTGTCATTTCGGCACCCGAGCGTGTTTGTCACTTTCTCCCTTTCGCATCTTAGTCGTATTTTGTGACAGTTGCTTTTGACTTTTAAATACTTTACTTAGTGGGCACACAGCAATAATATTTTGTGTGACCCAATTCTGAGAAATCCTGCAGCTAAATTTAAGCTGCTGTTTCTTCGGTACCAAGGAGATTTGTTTGTCGAAATAGCTTTCTTTCAACAATGAAATGATCAGAGTAGCAAATAAAGCAGTTCCCCTTAACCTCTATTAATAGTTCTTTATTAATTTATATTTATCTTTAAATACATTAACATTCCTTTCAAACGCAGAAATGGTTCAGTCTTAGTTCTTGTTCATGTTTGTAAATTATGTGCATTTGCAGATATTTTCAGGATCCTATTAGACACTAAAACAACGATTCTCAAAAAAGGTCTAAATTCTGAAGAATTTGATAACCTGGAGTGAGAGCTATCCGAAAATGAATCTGATGGTGGTGACCTTTTCTTTTTCGATATAGATTCGGAAAATGAAACAGGATTACAATGGAAATGAATCCACAACATTTGGAGAAAATGACCTGATCATGCTGGCAATACTTGTAAAGATTTGGACTTATAGAGTATGGGTTATCATAGAATGGAAAATACATAATCGGACACTGGTTGATTTGCTGCAAGGAACATTTAACCATAATGGTCAGCTTTAATAATTTTGTCAAACAAAACGACAACGAATCCGTTATGAATTCAAAAGTCAATAAGTAACGAAATTATACATTAGAATCAGTCCCGGAAATTTATTTGAAACGCTTGAAAAACAAATTTAGCAAGTGCAATTGATACTCAATCCAAACCCAAACGCGTTTGTGCATGCAAATGTTGTACGGAATTGTGCTGAAAACATTTGCTTATTACTGTACAAATTATGAATAAGGTATATATAAACCTAAATAAATATATTAAATTGTTTACGTATTGCCTAACATTTTACTACCAGGAAAAAAAACAAAATTTCTTTATTTTCTAAATTTCAGAACCTTATTTCAGTTCTACGCGTTTTGAAAATGATTTACTGCATTTATTTGGCAAAAATAATATTTTTTAATGAAAATGTGAAATAAGCTTAAAATCAAGTAGAATAGAAGATAGTAATGACTAAATATTCTGGGCAATTTATTTACGGGTGTCGTCCGCAGGGTCGAAGTGACATCAGCGGACGTTTTAGGGTAAATAGCGTGCGGCGGTTCTAGTGCTAAATAGTATAAAATATATTATTTTAATTCCGTAATGACATGTCATAATGTCTTGCTAGTACTAAACAGATAAATCTGTTTTAGATGTAAACAAAAATGGAACGTGAAAGATTCGGATGCGTTGGGATTTTACTGTGCATTTACCATCCAGACCCATTTGCTTGAAATCCTATAGCAATGCAATTTTTCTTCGAGGGGAATAGGTTTCTCCGCAAAGGCTGATAAATTTCAATTGAGTCTGTGGGAACCAGATAAAGGCTAAGAAAAATAGATAGCGAAATGTGTTTGGAATTGATTTTTTTGCTTGGGTTTCACAATATTCTGAATTTTGCGAAGAACATTGGGACAAGTAGCGAATTTTAAAGGATATAGTTTTTCGTTTTATCTGTAACTCGTATCACGCATGGTTCGCTAAAAATTGCATGTTTCCTATTGTATTTTTCAACAATTGCAGTTGCTATAAATTTATATTACTGTGAAGTCTAGGAGAGTAATAATTGAACAAATTACATATTTGCACACAAAGCCCATATTTTATGTGCACTAAATATGAATATCAAATAAATAATATTACAGTTTATTATATATCAAAATTATGTTTCTGTACTTGTGTGAGGCCTAGCCAAAGAAAATAACAAAATCAATCCCTAAGAACTCGAAAATAAATACGGAAGATAAGTGGAGAATCTAAAATCATAAGACATAAACCATCATCCATGAAACTTGAAACAATCATACAACAACAGCCAATGGAATATTAACAGCCAACAAAATTATAGTCCTATCATTTCGAAATGCCACTATAGATATAGATATATGTCCGACCTACGAAGAAGCGTTCTACTCTGAGCAGAGTGGTTCTAAATAATTTATTTAAAAATACAAATTCTTTGTCTCGGTTTGTGCCATGTAACATACTGCACAAGGTGAAAAAAATTGCTGTCCTTGAATGGGAGGTAGGGAATACAGAATCAACAGCATACTTCGAGATACTAGATCTTGGAACTCAGCAAGATGAAAATCGTCTGACTTCATGAATGGTTGAAAAATTTCCTACTGTATCAAATCAGAATCATCTTGGACATTGATTTTTCGCCAACCGCTAGCTTGGCTACCTTGAACAAAGTATAGAACCATTTTTCTTAAATTTCATTTGCCATACGTATTCTTCCAAATGCTTCCCTTCATTCATGCTCTGCAGATGGGAAATGAAATTTAAAAACAATTGACTCCTTGCTTTGGGGAAATGTAGACCCTCCCTGGGCCGACTCACCATTAGTTTAGAGTCTTAAAGCGACCCAGGGGTGCTTTGGGGAATTGAAATTGGCCAGCCAGGCAGTTGGCGAGAAATTGTTTCCCTGGACAATTCTCGATACAATAAGAAATTTCTCAACTACTCGCAAAGCCTGACCATTTTAACCTTGCTGCGTTCCACTCACTAGTCTTCGAGATTTATGTCCACAAGCGCCACCTGGATTTGCTAGAACTCTGTTTAGCAATCGTCATTTTAGACGTAATGTTTCATGATGACTGACATGCAACTAGCATATAGGGAGGTTAATGGAAAAGAAAGAGTCGCTGTGCGATTTCATCGTGAGCTGTACCCTGACAGACGCTTGCCGAATAACGAAAGGTATGAGCATTTCCACCAGATGCACGAAACCGGAACATTCCACGAAAACAAGTATAATACTGTCGTGACGATCGGAGTCCACACTTTCTATGGAACTCGTTCCCACTCTTCATATTAAAACATTCAAAAAGTATTCAGTCATTTAATGAATTGATAGCGATATATTAATAACAACCTAACATGTTTTAAAGAAGATACGGCAATTTTGAAAATTAAAGAAAAGAAAAACTTGTGTTCATTTAAACCTCAGCCATATCGTTAAATTTTCTGAGAAAGAAACTGTTGAAAAACCTAGTAAAGCCCATGAACTTCGCATACATTATTCAATGCAACTCGAGTTGAATTGGTTCTAAACAATCTCTCACTTATTTTCACGTTTCCAAGGTGACGAAAAGTTTGATTATAAATTCACATAAATTTTCATGTTATTGTATTTTCAAGGTACTTTTCCGATGAAAAGCTTAACAATACGGTTGTTTAGTGTTCATTTCGATTTGAACTTTTCAAAGAACATTAGATAGAACTTTTCATACTGTACAATGCAAATAACTTCTAGAATTGCATAAATTTCTCATTTGCACTGAGCAGTGAACTAAATATCCAAAAATTGATGGCATAACAGCAATAAACACTCCATCGAGTACTTGTGAAGGTTCAAAAGACATTACACTCAGTCGACAATGCAGAATCTGGTAATATTTTATTCTAAAACTCATTATACACATACTTCAATAGTGCGAACACACGCTTCTTTAAGTATGTGAAGAGCATATGTTTTTATGTATGTGAAAAGGTATATATAGAACCCATATGCAAAGCCCTTTAAATTGGAATTATAAATCAAACTATTCTCGTATGAATAATTTATATATGAGCCTTCCAAATCTATTCCCTCAAACAGCCACTTCATTAATAAATATGTAGCTTATTGCGGTTATTAAACAAGTAATTTTATGGCTTATATGATTTTTCCTATATTGGAAATATATAATTCCCTCTACATATACAGTGTTTCTTAACTTCTTACATAAATTTTTAAGGTAGACAGAGAAAAAAAATTAAACCGCATTCACAAAGGGATGTATGACCGCAAGTGCTACCTGGATCTGCTACGTGACACTAAGTAGATGGATTTCCTAAGGTGCAGAAATGGAAGACAACAAGTATGTGATCCCCATTTATATTTGTTCTAATCTTACAGTTTAACAGTACACCTAAGCTCAGAGTTTAACAGGAAGTGCTCGAAGCTGCGACCCCACCAGCCAGAGGCAAAGCGAGACTTTTTGGTACCTGGATCAAAGAGGGCTGATACTGCCTGTCCTAAACAAAATTCATGTATTTAATATAAACATAACTAGGATAATATACTAATGTCCACAATATTATTTTTTGCAATTAATTATTAAGTATGCATAGACTAGTAAAAGATGGACTTTTTTAATAGCTCATGCTAATGAGTCTCCAGGACAAAGTAAGAAAAGGCACCTCTTGTGTTTTTTAGACATTTCTGAGAAGAGAACTCAATAATTTGTCTCTTTTCTGAATTGCAATATGATTGCAGGAGAAACGTAAAAAAGTTTGTGTTCTTAAGATGAAGTGTATGCGACGTAGGTTGGATTCCTCCCTGGGTGTGTTTCTATCTTCTGTGTAAGAACTGTCTTTATGTTTGTATGTTTATTGCTTTATGTTGTCTATCTTGTGTACGGCACAGTATGGTCAAATATGGCCCTTGTGCCATAAAACCCAACTAACCTTTCAGATCTTCCAAAGATGGAGTGCATGAAAGCACATTCACTTCACACGCTTAGCACTGGAAAGTACCCCAGTAACAATGACAAGTGCTTAAAGTGTTATCATATTTTTAAAACATATTCCTAAGAAAATCCACTTCCTAACAAATATTTCTGCATCCCCTTTTGACACTGGCTCATGGAATCACCGCCTCCTTTAGCTACTTCACTGTCACCAAGAGTAATGCAATCTTAACCACGTCAATCCAAAGATTGCAGCACAAAGGACCAGAATACTGCTCTTTGTATTGCAATCTAGAGGGTATAGGCTCTTTGTGTTGCAATCTAGAGGGTATAGGCTCTTTGTGTTGCAATCTAGAGGGCATAGGCTCTTTGTATTGCAATCTAGAGGACATTGGTCTTTCTTCAAGAGGGCAGAATACTGCCCTCTAGAAGAAAGTCCAAGTGATGTGGACGGGTATAGCCAACAATCAATACTGTATAATTCTGTGTTTCCTGCTTGCTCTTAAAGTTTGAATAAGTTCTGAAACATCCAATATAAATCTCTTACGTTGCTGTAAAAAAGGTTTAACCTAAATTTGTCTTTTGGCAAGAATCACAAGACTCCGTTTGTAACTAAAAATCCGTATTCATTCTCTCATTCCAATACCAATTCCAAGCAAATCCACTCATTCTGTGCAATCTTCACATCTGCACTCCCCTGTACCTTATCTCTTTAGAGGATTACGTACCACATATTATACTCTTTGGGGTAATCATGGCCAGGAATGTGGGCGTAAATTTGATCAAAGCTTAAAAGAACAAAGCTGTGAACTCGTAATCCCTTAGAAGCAACCCACCCACAATTGAGAAGATTTACTGATCTATTGCACATACCAGTAAAACACAAGTGTCAACAGCTCGCCGTCACACACACATTCAAGGCTATTAATTTATACAAATACGACAGTATTCCAAGAATATACACTACATAAATACGCTTTTATGCACATTGTATATTACTCATGTACTTCATGCTATTGTATACATTTTAATTGAAAGACCTTGTGATCTTTGTACCATGTCATGGCAAAGTCATCTGTAAATTAATACTTGATCAGACAAAAACAAACCCCACAAATTTCTTCGTGAAATGAAATTAGTTCGGGTAATGGAATTTGAGACAAGCTGAAAATCAAAGCTTTACTAACGTATTAAAATGATAACAATAAAGCTTTATACTAAATTGGCAATAGTTCGCTTACAGTTACAAATACCAAAAGGTTATTAGAAGAATATTTGAAATAAAGTCCATAAAAGTCTATGGATCCAATTTCAAATCCCAACATCGATAACAATTTATTTCTAATCTGAAATTAGGATGTTTCTGAGACAAAGAAATCCATATCTTATTTGTCCAACCCACTCACTTCAGAACCTAGACTCGGGTAATTTGTGTTGACATCTTAGACTCTTTGAGAACTTTTAATGGCCCCTTCTGAGCCACCTTAATACGATACTTTCGTTTCTGGAAAGGCCTCTCAAAGCCCTTTCTTCTCTCAAAAATCCCCCAAGTAAAAATAAAATGGCTACTTACAGTGCACCTCCATCTTCCAGCCGTCTTCAATCCCACTTCCGGGTATGAGGGGGTTCTCGGCCCTGCAGGTAACGTAGTGGCCGTGGTCTTCGGGTGTGGGGGTGAAGAAGAAAACGCTGACCGTGGCGTTTCCGCCGGTGACCACTTCCTCCTGGGGGTTCTTGAAATTAGATCCTGCCTTCTTCCAGGTAATGACGGCGGGTGGGCGGGACCCTTGGCTGCTGCACTTTAATTGGACCCGCGTTCCGGCTGAAAAGGGCTGCCGTGGTCCGCCGATTTTTACCATCAGGGGCCTGACTGTTGGGGAAAGAAAAGCACGATTTTAGTAATGCCTCATTGAAGTCTAAGGTTACTTTCTCATATTTCATTCAATTTGTGGATCGCTATAGTCGACGTTGACTTACTTACGTTGACTTAACTTAGCTTAGACTTTGACTTAGCTTAGACTTTGACTTAGCCTAGACTTTGACTTAGCCTAGACTTTGACTTAGCTTAGACTTTAACTTAGCTTAGACTTTGACTTAGTTTAACATAACATTTACAAATGGAGACACCGAGATTGAATTTGCTCTTCTATGAACTATGCGTTAATGAAAGGGCGGTGGTACGTTTTTGAAATCGGAATAGTTGGGAGCATGCTTGAAAAGTCGAGCGTTACAAAAAAGCGTTATAACTGTTTTGCCTTTTTTCAGAACTAGAAGAAACATCCAGAGATAAATGTAGCATTGTATAGACAAAGGATATCCGCACCTCTCTTGACCTTCGGAACCGGTTCGCAGGCGCACTGAGCGTGGGTAGGGGATCCACAATATACCGAAATCCTACGGTGCTGGGGATTATCTTTGGATTACGTGGCCAGCGTATCTTTGGATTACGTGGAGTGCGATTTATGTAAGTGATGTCATTCGAAAGCAACCAAATTAATATTGCACAATAACAATAGTGCACGGGAAAAACTTGGTGATAATTGAGTAGAAATTAAATAAATGTAAAATTTCATTTCAGAATTGGAAAGCGTTCAAAAGATAAATGAAGCTTTGTGTAGACAAATAATGTCCGTACCTGACATGACCTTTGGACCGAGTGCGCAGGAGCACTGAGTGCAGGGAAGGGGTCCGCAATATGTCGAAATTCTTCGGTGTTGGGAGAGCTTTGTGCGAGCGTACCTTTTTCTTATTACTGCATATCTATCAGTAAAAGAAACTTCTCGTAGCGTAACAGAAATGCCAGTAGATGTTTTTTACTTATAATTTTGAAGGATTGTGAAAGGCATGTTTGATTTCAAGTAAAGTTAATTGTTCGTAAGATAATTTTCATAAAACTCGTCATAAAAATCTTACATTTTCATCCGTATTAACATATCTCACTCATTATGAAATTTAAATTTTAACGAAACATTCGATAAATGTGACTCAAACCATAAAAGAATATTTTCTGCAGCTCGACAACGAACCAACGAGTGTGGATTTAACCCTACAAGTCGAGTAACGAGTTGGTCTGAACACTCCAAAGACTTAACCCTTCAAGTAGCGACTTAGAGTCTTAACCCTACAAGTGGTTTCGACGATAAATCTCGTCCATCAAGAATATTTTCTGGAACTCGCCAACAAACCAACGAGCATGGATTTTATCTTAACCCTCCAAGTGGTTTCGATGAAAAATCTCGTCCATCAAGATCTGCACAACTTTGCACTTGACGATATAGCTCGTTATCAAGACATGGTCAGTTTTGTTAATGACGAGATACCTCGTAGAAGCAATCACCAAGAGGGTTAAGTCCCAAACGCTGAGGCAGAAGACAAAGCGCTATTTGAAACTGTTCGGTTGCAAGGAGGCTACAATGACAAACATCACTAACCCATCAGATGCAGCAATCACAACCCATCCTCTCTCACGAATCTCACCCCTGCTTCTGTCCAATCAAAGCGTTCAAGGAGATCACCCTAGGCACACATTACCGGGGTCGAAAGTTAAAAACCAGTGGTGACCTTGGCGATTCTCGGAAAATCTTTCTGTTGTCGGAAGCAGTCTTGGAAAAAGAAACAGGTGTAGGTATTTTTAATCAACGTCACACTGTGCTAAACAACGGGCTATTGTCGACGGTTCGAGATCAATCCCAAAGGTCCAAGAACAACACCACGTAATTTTGAACCACGGTCAGATGACGAAAAGAAACAAGTGTAAGAGATATTTGGGTAGCAAAAGGGGGATAAACGCTCACTGTCCAGTGAAAGGCGGAGGGAGAGTTACCGGTCAAACCGCTGACCCAACTGGAGCGTCGGATGATGTCACAATGTGCGAGACCGTCCATTTATCTTCATACCTCATTGCATTGACTTCAATGAAGATCATGTAAGAGTTTGTGTAGCTTCTGCAGCTATCTGGAAATAAATAATCATTTTGTTTCACTTTCTGACCAATTCATGTAACAAAACCTATACCCAACAGTTGCGGACATGCATGATAAAAATATGCTTATTTTGGTCACCATACCACCTCTAAAAGTTCGTCCTGGGAATTTCGAATCACCCAGTATATAACACTAAATTCTCAACTATTAATTTTTTAAAATAGGTATAAAATAAATTCAAGCCGAGATTACACTCAAGACGATTCAATCTGCTGGAGATTGTATGTTTTGCTTTCGATATACAATTACATATTTTTCGTTTCAAGTGTGCAGAGATGAGTTTACTCAACCTGAAAACTTATACGAAAAGAATTTTTTTCTTAGATTTTTTGCATGCTGCAAATAAATTCAGTGAACTTGAAAGAAGCATCTAAGTGCGCATTTTTAAAATAAAATTCTTACTTAAACGATTTTATAATCATATCTTTTCCCTGGAGTGAATTTTATTTCCGAATTTACCCGAAAAGCCCTTTTTTTGTTAAATTTATTTTTATATTTCTAAAACACGTCTGATGTTTTTGGTGTTTTCAATAATAAAATGCATTCTTAAATTTCTTATGGTATGTTAAATGAATGGAATAGTAACAAGCAGTTCAATTGTTCCACACACTTCGATGATTTGTAAGAGTTGTATAAACCCTTTTTAATCATTTCTTCTCTAAGCGTAATTTTGAGCATCCATTTTAATAAAAGGATTTAAAGCACTAGTTTCAAGAATACTGTTTATCAATATGAAAATAAAATTTACTAAACACAAGTACAATTTTTCAGAAACGCATTCCCACAGGCCTCTTGTAGATAGTGAAAATGCTGAATATATATCGTGCATTTTTACATTTTCCTTTGAAAATATCCGCTTCCTACAACATTTCGTTCAAAAATAATATGCTATATTCTTTAATATGATTAATATAATTCAAATATTAATAAATTGAAAAATTGTGTGGTATTAGATTTTGAAAATATACATGGCTTTCTTGAGGAATAAACATGAAGGGAGACCATTCTTATTTTCTTTGACATTTATATCACGCAGGAACATATTCAATAAGGTATTTTTCAAGACAAAATTTATATTTCCTGTAAAAAAACTTCAATTAAAACTGGATTCAGCAAACCACACGCATTTGAAATCTTAAGCATTCATCTTCGTTTGTATTCTGCATACTACATGTTTATGTCATCAGATAAAGAAATGGTGATAGTTTATTTCATAGTCTCTTGAATTTTAACAAGCCCTATTCGTGTTATTGAGTACGTGCTTTAACATCGAACGGAAACTTTCTATGTAATGGGTTTGGATTTCTTTTTTACATTTTTCTTTAGCGTGTACAATAGAGCTGTTTCCGGGTAAAAATCTAGTTAGCGCCTTTGGTGATTTAATATTTTTTTATCAAGCCTTAGTAAGGCTACAAGGTAAGGTTTGTAGAGATGGACAATGCTGGGATTTTAAGTGAACAGTTATTGTTACTTGTTGAAATTAATAGCTTCGTTAACAGTTAATAACTCATTACTATCAGGGAATAAATTAAAGTTATTAACTATTAGAAATTAACATAAAGGTTATTTTAAACAGTTAGCAATGCTTAAATAGTTAGAAATTAAATTTTTATTCTTACCAAGTTTTGATTGTTGGTAACTGAATTTTGTAATTAGTTTATTTTAAAAATTAACCTTTAACATTTCCCAATAACTGCTAGCGGTTTCAATTGCAGTTATTTGGGATAACATTGTTATTTTAACTGCTTTGGGAATAACAGCCTCTGAAGGTTAGTTTTGCTGATAAGTCGCCAACCTGGCTAAATTTGACCACCGCATCGTATACTAGATTTTGTCTTGTTTCTATGACTAGACATTGAAACGCGGACAAGATAGGTATTTTTGCCATTACGTATTCATTTGATTTTTATAATTGTAATGATAAAAGAAATAGCAACACTTTGAAGATAACACAAAACTCCGTTTTAAAAATATTTTACTACGCTTCTATATCTCTGATCTTTTCTGCTTCCAAAGCATTCTGTGAGGGGGCAGAGTTATATTGTGTACGGAATGCATGTTTTATCTTTCCTGTACTACAGAAACAAATCATAACACTTGACTTCGGAATGTTACATAAACCGAAATATTTTAGAAGGGTGGTACTAAGTACAGCAGACGCACACCCATGATTTTAATTTCGAAGGGGCTGAGAAAGTGGTCATAATTATGGTACTTCCACCCAGTTCTTTGGGGATGAGATTTCGCCCACAAATTTCGCAATTGATCATTTGATTTAATAGCTCTCTTACGTTTAGGTCAAGGTATTTAAGTATGAAAATAAAATCATAAATTTTTTGTGCGTGTGAAAATTATTTACAAGTTTTGTCATGGATATCGTTGAAGTATCACTCTGTAATTTTAACAGACGACTCTCCATATTCACTTAAGACACGCACTTAGAAACACGCACACATTTTCCATTGTACATCGGGCTGTCTAGTCTACATGACCTCCTACCAGTTTTGTCCTCTATTACTAGACGGTTTCCGATTATTTCAAAAATTAGTTGTGGTTATTTAGTCGTGTGTTAATAGAGTGAAAACAATGCTACACTATTCGGAAGTATCGTGACACTTAGAGTTAAGCATGAGAGCGTTAGAGTAACATATCTTTGGAAATGAGAGCTGATTTGTTAAAAGGATGGATATGGCAAGTCTTATACTTCCTTTATTTTAAGCAACATTTCGATAATCGGCCACCCACTTCACCCTTACTCTTTGTTATTATTATATACCTTATTCCTTATTCTTGGTGTTTCGTTACCGTTAAGGGTGACATTCCACCCTGTCATCACAGTATGACAAGTTGAAAAGCAATAAACAATACGAAATGGAACGATTTACAGCATAGTCAATATAAGGAATAGGGAGGAGTCAAGCAGCCACACACACAGACTGAATATGGGATAAGTAGACTTGCTGGAATTGGTCAGAGCATTGGGTATGAAGCTGGATTTTATAGGGATTGCAAAAACCGACGAAAGAAAAAAAACTGGGAATCTGTTGCTTTTCAACTTGTCTCACTATGGTGACATACCACAACAGAGCGGGTTGCTGAGTGATCTGTTTGATAATATTCTTTTCCTTTTCTTGCTGTCAAATATCTAAAGAAAGCGAAAAGAGACCACTAGTCTGGAAATAATGTTGTATATCCCAAGTCAATTTTACGTATAAATTCTATTTTTTAATATAGAGACTACTGTAGAATTTTGTAGTGAATCTGCTGTTGGCAAATGCCAATGGCAATTATGATGGAATTGGCTCTCTGGCTTTCCAGTACTGCATAAGTCCTCTACAGTTATTAAATGCTCTTCATACGTCCAAATTCTATGCATTGAAAATTTGTCTGGAGTCATCTCACCAGATTCGGACAAGCCCATACGAAAGAGATGGGCAGATAATCATGACACGTTCACCCTCTGGTTACTAAAGCGGCCTAAACAGTCAAGATTACCCTGTCCTTTTACTACGGGTGGGTCAGATCGTTGTGTACCTCAGAATTCTGACGCAACGACCCGAATCCATTTGGGTTTCCTTCCTTCTCTTTTCCATGCGACGAAGAGAGTTGAGGGTGGGAAGCTTCGTATCCCATGTCTATTAGATGGGGACAAGCTCGATGGTACATCCATTATAACCGTTTCTCTTTAGGTCTCTATGTTCTGTATATTATATCTATGTGTACAAAAAGCGACGAAGACAAATTGAGGGCCCTTTGAGTGTAAGAGGTCTGGTATTAAAGAGTCTTCAAGGCCACTTTAGTAGCTTCAAAAACATCATACCCTTCCCGACATACCCACGAGCCCACAATAGAGAACGCAAGATAAGATAATAACGACGAAACACTTTCTCACTCATCGACCTTCTAATGAAATAGACAGAGCATGTTGGTGGGGTTGCTGTTGTAAGATCTCTGAAGGTAAATTACGTGGACTTACGAATTGACTTAGCAGATTGACTCTCGAAGCACATACTAGTGTTTATAAGACATGGGTTGGTAATCACCAACCAATCAATAACTTAGGATTCATGCTTTTTCCCACAACCACGAGACAAATGTTCAAATCGAGCGACTGGAAGAAATAACATAAAGCTGTGCGCACAGGCTCCGTTTATTTCGTTAGAAGATCAGTTCTCACGCCTCCTAGGAAAAAGCAGCAAAATGGCCATCCTGGGGCGGCAATGAGTATTTTAGATGATGGGCCACCTCAGTCGTTTCAGTAATTGGGTGACAAAACGCTGTTCCAACGCTCCGTATGCAGAGGTTTAAAAGTCAGGAATGGGCAACTACCGCAGATTTTAGGAATCAAGAACCAGATTTCTTTTGCCAATTAGGTTAACCGTGGATCATTGGATTTGCCCTCTGAGCTAGCAACCTATTAGTTAAAGGTGAAAGGGGTTCGATTCTTCTTTGGGTGTATATTTTTGTTCTGTGTCAGCAAAACTTTTCTTATGTGCGTGTCCATTTACTTGATGTTGTTTAGTGCAGATTAGCCAGATATGTTCCTTGTGCCATAAAACTCAATTCCGACTAATCAAGTCTAGTCAATGAGTAGCCTCCATCTTTCACCATCTTAGACTTGAGAATGTCTATATTTCCCCTTATGTGGTAAAAAATTTCGTCGAATAAAAGGGAAAGGCTTGTAATGCTTTTGCGGACAAAGGTTCCCTTTTCTATGCCATGAAATCAGCAATTTCGTTACCCTGTTGCCTTTAGCAAATCTAATAAGCTTCAATTGATGATGTTGTCAAGTATGAATTTTTCTTGAATCCTTTTTGCTTAGGGGTGCGCCACTGATTTTCTCTATCTATTATATCCATACAACCTTAATGAGTTTGCCTCGTCTTTAACCCTAAAAGTGATTTTGACGAGATAACTAGTGATTAAAGATTTCACCAATTTTGCTTATGTATCTCATCAAGATATTGCTGATTTTTTTATGATGACGAGATCAATAACAAACCAGCTTTTTTCTAATGACAAGATATCTCGTCCATCAGGATTTGGTCAGTTTTGCTAATGACGAGGCACCTCGTCAAGACAACCACCTGGATGGTTTAGTAATTAAATTTATAAATAGCTTCTTCATTTTGACAAAGTACTATCTCAAAAATCCTCGAAATTAATAAAAAATTTAACGCTTACTACGTCGATCTACAAAAGCAATATTTCTCAACACCAAAAACAACATTAACATATGGTACGTATAAAAGATAATAATCCGTAGCAACATAACAAGTAACAAAGCAGCCACTAATCATTCCATTGTGCCATTAAATTTTAGGTTTCCTCGAAAATAACCGCCGAGTCATCTGTCTAAAATGTTACACTCACCCAGCGGTCATAAGCCAGCTTTTCATGAATCATTAAGAAAACTGTTAATGTCAGTATCCGATTAATAGCTTCGGACGCACCCGACTTCAAAAGAAATCTAAGCCGTTATTTTGCACCAGGATCATTACAGGTCATTATTTAGCGCCTTTCCTCTTCTTCCTTTCACTAGATCCTATTAACTTGCTATCTGATTGGAATTAATGACTCAGATCGCGAGCAGAATCTAGATTGCCCAGTTCGGTTTTTTGCTCGTTCTTCAGGATGTGTTTGTTTAGATGTTTGGATTTTTTTTAAAAAAGGGGACTTCGAGTGAGATTAGCATCTTAAATCAAATCATAAAATTAAAAGTGCAGTTTGTTTTGATAGCGATTGTGATGCTTTGTTGGGTAGAGCACAAAGCTGCGTTTCGTATTTTACAAAATTTATTAGAGTGTATGAATAAAGATTAAAGTAGCCTATAACTTTTTAAAACTAGTCTCTGTGTGTGTTTTTTCATAAGTGTAAAGCAAGAGTAGAAATGTAATAAATGTACTCCTTAATGTTATAGAAGTATATATAATGTTTAAATATCACTCCTACAGTTTTTAAATTTCAATTTAAAACAATTAAGTAATGCCTTTTACTTGAGTAAAATTTGGGAAGCGTATAATATATTTTATGATTTTGTCCTACATCTATCTCTATAGTATATATACAAATTTATGAAATGTATAAATTTATGAATGTCCAAAATAGTTTACTTCTTGTAGTAATGCTAATGTGTTCTATTTGCGGTTGTCATGCATTAGTATGTGATCTCACGTCATCTGCGCATGATATTTTCAATAGAAAACTGGTAAAATATACTATTTGAAACCTTTATTGAAGAGATTGAAGTTTTTTCTTCTCACTCATCTCACTAAATCGGCAATAAGAATTTGAATTTTCACGTTTTAACATGGGTAACGTTCACTACTTTCCAAAATACTTGACTGATCAGAGATATGATCACGTTGCTTTCTAAGATGGGAACCACGAAATGAATACGTTGGAATATATTCATTCCGATGTTGGCGTGTTTGGTAACGAAACCGCGGACTCTGTTTCCAATGAAGGCAGTGAACAGAGTTCTATCCCGGGCATAGCACTCACTGCATCACAGTTCAGTCCTTGGTTTGGTGATATCGAAAATCCCTTGAACTCACCCTACTCATTGATATCCAGCTAAGCGCGCTGATCTTTCAGTTTGGTGGTCCAAAATCATTGAAAAAAATCATTGCGTTGGCTCAAAAATGGGCACACCGAAACTATGCTTTTCAAGCGCAAATACAAGGTTTTTTCATCTCGATCCTATACTGCCTAGCTTGCAACTCCCTGTCTTATCCTTGACTGCATTTTGGTACCTCTTTGGATTTATTAGTGGAATATTGAGGTCAGCTTCTCCTGTTTAGTTGCAATTGATTCCTTTCCACGTTGGCTTGTTCGGGAATGAAAACGCCGACTCCATTGAGGACAGTGAACAGAGTTCTGTCTCAGACATACCATTTAATACATCACAGTTCCAGTCCTTGGTGAAATCTAAAGGCTCTTGCACTCGCCCTACTGAATACTGGCATCCAGCTAAGTGCGCGTGACTTTCTCTTCAGTTTGGTTGTTCCAGATCATTGAAAACTGCTTTGGCGAGACTCAGAAGTGGCCACACCAAGATTATGTTTTTCGAGCGCTGAGACAGAGTTTATACATCTTGCTCCTATAGTGCGTCGCTTGCAACTCCCTCTCATATCCTTGACTACATCGGTTACTCTTTGCATTGTTAGTGGGAAACCAAGACTGGGCAGCTTTCCTCCTGCTCAAGCGACAAGACCGCATGGACCTGATCTAGCATTTTCTAGACCAAGGGATAAGCAGCATCACAAAATACTTTCAGTCCTGCTGCATTTCCATCAACACAAACGTACACTTTTCAGTATATTTTCACATTTATATATACTTCACCTTACTTTTTTAATTTGTGGGTATAGAAATATTCATTTTCGCGATTTCTCTTCTTCAAATAAAATATATTCAAATTATTTTAATTGCTTTAGAATTTTGCTGAGTTTCCAAATTGTCCAAATGTTACACATTTACTTTTCAATTTCAGATACAAATCAGTTTTTAAAAGATATTGTTTTGTTCAAGCTAAAATGGCACTTAATGGTTACAAAATTGAAAACTATTTCAAATGCAAATATTAAAATGATAAACTGAAAAAGTAACTGAATCCGAATTAGTGTTAATTATTTATAAAAATACACAAACTATAGACGAGTTTCCAATAAAAAGTTTTGTGAAAGGTTTGATAATTGGATGTCTTGAAAATCAAAATATTAAGCAGATTTCGTATTTTTCTCTTTGGAACTGTCTTCGAATTAATTACCTAATTTCACTAATGAGCTCATTTCTCTATACATTTTACAATAGAGAAAAATTTGTTCTTTCATTGGAAGTTTCTCTTAGCAGCTCTTTTTAAATAAAATATAACAGCATGAAAATTTAAAGAAAAATCTGAATTCCCAATACTGCTTTTGTTCAGAATAAAACCGGTTTATACTATCATATAAATTGAAATTTCGAAAACTTCCTTTAGGATCCACTTTATTCACTTCGAATCGAAATTGTATTTATCGTTGGAGACTGGTCTTAACAGTATCCTCATAGGGAAAGACATTTAGAAATTTTCTCCCATTGGGTTATAACTAGTAAAGTTCTTATTACTCTTTCATATTCAATATTTCTAAGGCAATTACTTACTACTAATATACTTCCGTTACTTAAGCTTTTTATGCAGGAAGCATTTAAACATGATAAAAAAGTGTTAGGTGCACCTTCGTATAAACTCCTAATCTCTGGTTAATACACAAATGATTTAATGCAACGCTATATTTTTAATGTGATCAAACATAATATTTTAAAAAACTAAAACATAAGTAATAAAATCCATATTATCTATCAATTACATAGTTTTGATACCATCTTAGAAAAACATTTAGACTAAGTAAAATTTTAATTAAAATCTTATATTACCTAAAGTAATATATAGGAGTATATTCCATATAAAGTAAAACTAATTTCATCAACTAGGTAATACATTAAGCCCATTATGTTTTCTTTAATGGGATTTAACTACACTAACGTTTAAGATATGAAACAATGTATAATACAGGTGCCAATACATGCAGCAAAATGTAAGCACGATTAATTGCATTTTATCTAGATTTTATGTAAATCTAGACTGTTGTTGAACGTAAATAGCATTTTTCATATTACTTGCTTCATCTATTGGTATTTTAAAGAAATTGTGCACACTAGGATCAGTTTTCCTTTTGGATAGCTTAACTTGGATATTATGTAGGACAGTGCAACAGTTACACTTTTTAAATCAATGTTAAAGTTTGCATTTTGAAGTGTCTCCTTTTGCTTTCTGGAACAATTTTTAAAATTGCATTAGTGGCAAACTTTGGCTACATTTAAACACGAAATAGCGTTCATTTTTATTTGTTGGGCAATACATGTCTTACATATCGCCGGCAGAGCAGAAACTCATGAACTGCCATTTTTTCGGCGTGACTACATTTTTAGTTTCATGATAAGAATACGTTGCCCTTTTGAAATATGTTTGAATAATTTAACAATGCCAAAAAGCTTATAATTTTTATTCTTTGATATGAAAGTTAATTATTAGCCTTAAAACAGCTGTGATGCATAAATTGTTTTTTTTTTTGTCAGATAATGAGTTTCTGCTATAAGCTCATGTTTTAACTATATTCATAGATCTACAAATTCAAAATATGTTCCTTGTTGATCATTCAATGGAAATTAACTGCTTCGTTTGAGATTGAAAAATATGCTTTGAAATAATTTGGCGCAGAATCTTCTGTCCAAATTATTATAAGTTTTAACAGAAGAAATTAAACAAATGTACATTCTTTTTCGCAATTTCTTGAAAACTGAATCTCAATTTTATTTTTAAATAAGATTGAGCATCAAATAATTTATATTATGTGACACAGAAAGCCCGTAGCCTCTTTCAGCATTGTTTTAATCAGCAAAGTTTAGTTATAAATGTCATTAAACTGGTTAATGTGAGTAATAGGTATTAGAATTTTCTAGCCCTCGACCAAAATCTTCAAACTGAAAAAAAATAAAACTCTTTACATACGTATAATGAAAGTGTAACTCATAAATTTTAAAAGATTTTGCTCTCACCATATCTATTCTTAGAACTAATAGCTATTGCACTTAAAACTATTTTCACAAAATATCGCAAACCGGAGAGGCATCATGTCTATGTAAACTGATCTTGCCTATCAACTTAGGGAAATGCGGAGCCGCCGACCAATTTCTCGGATCTTTCCTTTTCTACATTACTCTTGTTCCAAAATCTACTCGTTCTGACGGCGAAACTAAGGCAATGTAGATTACGATTGAATATTTAATTGAAAAATGTGATCCAGTTGAGAGAGTGGCGATTCCGCCTGATTCCAACACCTCAATTCAGATTATTTCTAATTTTGGGACTCTAGAGGTAACTACTAGTTTATCTACTAGGTAATCTACTAGTTTAAAGTATAGGAATCGTCTGGAGATCCTAGAGTCTGGGGGATTGAAGTCGTTCTGCAATGGATCATATTGTGATAATTATGGAAATGGGATAGCGTATCAACTGGCCAAAAAAGAACACATGTCCTACACATCTGTATAATATATTCCTCTACATAAAATACTCCTACAGATCTGCATAACATACAGGACATACTATACCTTCTCGATCTGTAATAACCAGAGTGGCTGAGAACATAAAACAAAAAAGTGGTAGTTCATTTGCTACATCCATGCCGGCCTTGTCTACATAGCATTGGCGACTTTTTGATTATTAATAAGGCATGACTGTCTGGTCGTCTTACTTAGATTATTTTGGTATCTATGATTGTCCGAAATGTGTCCTTTGCAGAGGGATGGTTAAAAAGGACCGTGACCACCTTTTCGAATGTTTGGAATCATCAGGGAAAGGCGTCCATGCATACTATTGGAAGGCTAGATAACTTTTGAAGCAGCTGGACTCTTGTTGATGTTTCAACAACTTTTTCTTTTTATTCTATACTCTAACTTCACATGCCACTATGCGACACATGGGGTTAATATATATATTTTTCTGTATGCCTTTGCAATAAAAAATGCTTAGAAATGGAGTCGTTATACTTCAAAATATAACTGTCAAGAGAAACCATTGCGCTTATACTTCGGTATATGAAGTCTGTTATCAGAACTCTACAACCATACATGGCATAGTATGACAGCCATACAATTTCAAATAATTCTACCCAGTTCTGTTCATAGATACTGTACGAATTCGGGAAGCTTTATCAACTTCAAAACGTGATTTGATGCATATCTTCCAGAAGAGGTTATGAAACCCTGACCACGTTTCCAAATGATTAATTTTAAATTTTATTTTTGTAATTATAAATTCATGTGATATTGAAAATATAACTTAAAATTTCTCATTCAATATTAATACATTAGTTATAGTTGAAAAAACACCTGCTCCTTGTGAAGGAGGATTGAGTTGGAGGGGGAAACCAGAGGGCTTTTGTCTCCGAACCGGGCCATCTTGTAAAGAAAATTGCATTGGTATTTTTACCACTTCAATATTCAAAATTGATATCCAGAATCATAGCTAAAAATGTCAGCTCTTCTTAATTCCTACTTAATTATCTTTATGCCAATTGTTTCATCTGAGAAAATTTTACAAAATTTACCGAAAACTCTTACTTTTAGGTTAAAAAACACTTGACTTTTTCTACACTCCTTTATAGACAAAGAACAGAAAACAAGATGGTTGGTTGAGTACTATAGTAGCTTTCATTGATTACTAGTTCCAAAATACTGAAACACTTTTAATTATGAAAATTCAGGAATGAGACAAACATTCCCAATGGTCCACACTCTTCAGCTTTGCCTATGCCACAAAATTCTCGAAGCCCTTGAAGAAAACTGATCACCCCCATAAATATTACTTACCATCAAAAGTATTGGTGTCGAAATTGTGTATCATTCTGTAGCATAATTTCTATACGTAATACAACATTTTGAGTTTTACATTCATATAATATAAGCATATTTTTTATTATTTCGGTTTGACGATAGTAAAGAACAAAGACGCTAAATATTTTGAATCCTCTATTCTTTTATCGAAAGTAAAAAGATACTTGCAACTAGCAAATTGCAAGACTGAGTTACCGTATCTTGAAGGTGCGCATTTTACGCACGAAGGTACGAAGGTTTACGAAAGATACTGGAGATGTTTTTATGAGACTCATTTGAATGATATTTAGTGTTCCGTTGATGCAGTATCCGATTTTTAGCATTAAAATAGGGAAACATACAATGGATGAGTTGTACCAAAACATATGATACTTGATTAGAATAGATTAATTTGAATTCAGCTGTAAAAAGTATACCTATATAGCAAACATAGACGTATCTTTATATAAAATAGATAAGTACTCATAGGAACATCTATTTTGTGTAGGAACGCATCTATGTATGCCTATTAATCCAACCAAATTGGTTTCAAAGAAGTTTTCTATCGTTCATTTGATGTTTTCCTTTCTTTTACATTTTAAGAGCCGTTCGGTATTCATTTGCTACCTGTTTGTAAGATGTCGTACGGTAATTATGTTACGTTAGTTTTAATATATATTGCATGTATATTAACCAATCAAGTAGATTGGTACGAAGGGGTTGATTCTTGACCGCGTTAGTTTGATTTATTTAATAATTTTTCCAAGTACACTATTTTTATAATTATATTAAGCTCCACCAACCAGTGTCTTAATGGCTACAGGCATCGCTCTTACAAAACTGGCAGACTAAAGCACTTGGTTAAGTAATCGAATCTCGTATGTGCGAAATCAGATGGGCTGCTTTGTTTCCAGGTTTATTTGCCGATACGGAAATGAGGGTCAGTTTTCCTCAAGCCCATCAGGAAGGTAGGTACCCCCCTTAACTGGTGAGAGGGTGTGATTTGGTAGCCAACTTTCTCGCCAAGGAATGCTTGAAGGCCTATGCATTCGGAAGCTAGCATAAATAAAATAATTACTACATTAAATAAATCATTTTAGATTTTATTCGTGGTCTTTTTGATAGATCCTTGGGCTAATTCGTACTTAGCCTATGATCCTATGTTAGGGTAATTTTATTCGTCTACAATGAGGTACTTCATAGTCTAACAAACTGCTAAAATGGAAATGCGAGTTTAAATAGAATAGACGGTGCACAAAATACGAGGTAAAAACCTTGCTAAAACACACTTTGTATCAGGATGTCAATATTCTGAAGAATATAATTTTAGTTATCTATGACAAAATGGAAAATCCGATCATCATACTAGGAACAAAACAGTCTTCAAATGCATTACATACAATTGATTTCAGCACTATTATAATCCCTCTTATTGTAATACGTTACTGAGACTTAACGAAATGCATTGCAAATATCAAATACCCTTTTATCCGAAATGAGTTTTTAAATAAGAACCGTCTCTCATAACCTAAATCTTTTATAAAAGCCTCTGCACAAATATTTATGCCAGATATTTACTCCACACTACCATTCTTTCATCTGAATATGAATTTCACTTTGTCTCATTTCAACTTTTAACCCTTGCGTTTAGCGAAGCACACATCTTTCCCCGAGAAAAAAACAAACATAATTGCGGATGCTACCTCCCTAAACGACCGACATTTTGTTTTGGAAGCGTTCATCACACAATGGAAAGAAGGGAAAAAATGTCATCATCATTATTGTACATGGAACCGAAGGTAATTTATTTTCCCATTACGCGAGTAAACTTCCAATTCCTTCGACTGTCATAGGGATTTAAGGAGAGAATATTCAGAATCATTTCAAGGGAGACAAAAGGAAGAGGCTATTGCCTCATCATTTTAAAAGGAAAGAAACCTATTTAAATTCGGGAAATAAATGGTCAAGGCGTAAAGTCTGGTTTTTTGGAGGAAGTAAAATAAAAGTTACGAATAAGTGAAAGCCCATAAAATGAAATAGTTTAAGCTTATTTCCTATTTATGAGCACTGTTCCCATCTACAAAATTTTTATGAAAAGACAGGAAGATCTGGATATTTTTGCATTTCGTATTTTTTACGTTTCTGTTTTCTAGCGTCTGTTCTATGTAGATTTTAGTGATTCTTGAAAATGAAACAGATGATTTTGACTGAAATTTCCATTAGGCATCAGATTTACATTTAAGATTTCTATTGCAGATTGACAAATTCATCCTATTGTTTCGTCACAAATGGTGACTAAGAAAAGAAACCTTTTTGAATTTGGGAAATAAATGATCAACACTTTAGAGTCTGGTTTTTTGGAGGATGGAATGTAAAATTTAGGAATAAGTGAGAACCCATAAAATATAAAAATAAAATAGCTTAAGCTTATATTCTATTTAGAACACTGTTCCCATCTAAACAGTTTTATAAAGAAAAGCAGGATCTGGAAATTTTTGTATATTTTTTTCTAGCGTCGGTTCCATGTAGAATTTTGTGACTTCTGAAAATGAAACAGATTATTTGGATTGCACTTTCTGTTTGACAGCAGACTTAGATTTACGATTTCGGTTGCACATTGAATAATCTATCCTATTATTTTGTCACAAATGTTGATTAACGAAAGAAATCTATTTGAATTTGGGAAATAAATGGTCAACTTGTGAAGTCTTTTTTTTTGGAGGATGGAATACAAAAGTTAAGAATAAGTGAGAGCTCTCATAAAATAAAATAGTTTAAGCCTATACCCTATATAGAGCACTGTTCTCATCTCAAACAAATTTAATAAAGAAGGAAGATCTGGATATTTTTGTATTTTTCCACTTATGTTTTCTAGTGCTTATTCTATGTAAATATTCCTGACTCCTGAAAAGGAAACAGACAATTTGATTACGTCTACTAGACAACAAATTTAGATTTAAGATTTCTTGCGCATTTTGATAAATCCTACTGTTTTATCGCAAATGGTGTTTCTAGCGTCTGTTCAATAGAGAAGTAAATTTATCTATGGAAATGATGTGATGGGTTTTGCTGTTATTACGTAGATGATCTTGCTGCAAACTAATTATCCTCTCCCAAATAAAAAATTTGTTTTTATAGAAAATAAAATATTCTCATTCGTTCTTTGACAGGGTGTGTATTTCTCTCTTCTGATTCAGTAATGCTTTCCACGTATGTTCCCTAAATATATTGTGAAAAGCACTCCTGCATAATTTAACTTCTGTATAATTTTAAATGGCACATACTTACATTGTTAAAATTCAGTCTGGCATGGTTGAATAGGCAGTCCTGGAGAGACAAATCCAACAGAAGTTTATGAAGTAAAAGTTTAAAAACTTCAAAGTATGACTAATAAAGATTAAAGCGCAAAGAGAGATGGTCAATAGCTATTTGGTTGGAGCAAAACATCCACTATCATCAGAACAGAAGGCTAAGTGCCTACCTAAAAGAAATTTAAGGGAGCTGTTGGTTTTCGTTTTGGTATCATCAGAAAATAAACGGAAGAATCTCAGCAGAGTATCTGCTAAAACGGTAGCCAGGACGAACTCACAAACTAGCTTTATCCTATGAGCATTGTCCAACTACTCGGCCCCTAAAAAGCGGCTGAAAGAAGATATAAAGTAGCACCTGCTGAAAGTAAGGTACACAAAGTTTTGGCTGTAGCAAACACTAATCTAATTGATGTTTAGTAACTGGAAAATCTCCGCTTTTGTCGAACGAATTACAGTAGACAATCTCTCAAATGTAATGCTAATTGTGAGGTTGAGTACATCCATTCGAAGCTGAGGTTTCCAATGCCAAGTTAGTGATTCAGGGAACTTAACATTCCGGGTGGTTTATTCTCACGTGGAAAGCTGTCCTGTAGTGGCATCATCTGGTGCAAAAACCTGTCAGAAGTTCTGGAGCAGAGACAATTCGTCTTTCCTAATTGAATCTTTATCCCCCTTGGGGTAATAGGGCAGTTTCATCTCGTCATTAACAAAACGGGCCAAATCTAGATGGACTAGATATCTCGTCCTTATCAAAATTGATCAGATCTTAGACGAGATATCTCGTCGAAACACTTGGAGGGTTAAGGGATGATGTAACTATTTTAACTAGTACGTACTTACTTTGAAAGCGTCGATGAAAATTGCAAAGGCTTGGAACGGAAAATGTAATGAATGCGTGGCGTAAATAATATAAAGCTAAGGTTCCATTGTTTCAAGTATGTTTGCAAAAAAGTGGAAAGGTGTTGTAGTTCTCATAACCGGTGCAACATGTATGCTTTGAAAATGGCCAATGGGCACAGGATAGCTTATCGGTATCTTTCAAACTATTTTAGAATAACTTACATAGGCAACCCGGAGATATCTTATACCATTCAGTGGCGCAGCTTATCCTGTTTAGAACCTTGAGCCATAAAATACAAAACTCAATCCAATCCAATTATACCATTGAGACCTACATCTCAGCACCTGTGTACAAATAGTTTTCGATCATCTGCGCCCTTTCATCAAGGATATCTGTCAAACTGAAATGTCTTTTTAAACATTGCTTGAAGACAATAGTGAAATAAAAAAGCTTTTCGTGCCAAAAATGTATACCTAATTCAGCTATAAGTACAACGTCCAAAAATGGCCCTCGTAATTTAGTCTCAATCGATACTAAAGTACATAAATATCCACATATGCGCACTTTTTCTTCGATAAAAGCGATTTAATTCTTTTTTTATTTCAGCGCTAACGGCTCATATACCTTTCCACTCGTATTTGCGCTGAAAACATTTGCCTTTTTCAAAAATTTGGATTTAGCTAAACACGGACACATAATTTCAATAAACGTCTGTTTGCACTGTTGAATTTGCCGAGAGATTTTTGACAAATCGCTCGAATATACGAATTGGATGCTTTTAGAGTGTACTTTACATAACAAAGAAACGTAGCGTGATTGCGTTCTATTCTTCTGTGATCACGGTATTTAAAGAGGCTAATAGTTATTCTTTCAAAAGGTTTATGAAAGAATGATAAAACGCCGATCTGAATTTCGTGTCAGTGCGAATGCGTAATGCTAAATGTATTCATAATAATGTTAGCACAAAGCATGAGTTTTGAATAATGCTAAAGCAAGCAGTGTCACTGATGGTAAAATGTTTGAAAAGGTGAATTCGGCCGATAAAAAGCACCAACGGGCAATTTACATGTCTAAAAGATTGAAAGTACTTGTGCGGAAAGTAATAATTTATGACTTGGTATTTTAAAAGCTCAATAGACGGAAAAGATAATGTTTTGGCAAAAACGTTGCGTTCTTGTGTGTTGTCATAACATCTGTCGCTGCCGAGACTATTTTGATGTGCGAAAAAAAACAAGGGTGAAGTATTATAAAATATGTTTTATGATGTATTGATCAAATATTTTCATCTTAAAGGCACAAATATTCAAAATTAAAGTGTTTGGGATCCATATATATTAATGTATTTTATTTTATTTCTGATAGTTTGGCGCACGTACATCTTAAAATACAAATCAATCAATATAAGCGTGTTTGATATTAGTTGAGGGCACATTTACTTCCATCAAAGATCTACTGAGTAAAAATAAGTATATTTATATTAAACTTAATTGGGTATTTGGGTATTTCAATTAACGTCACACTGGAGCAACACAATGGGCTATTGGTGACGGTCCGGGATCAATCCCAAAGGGAAAGATCCGAGGACAACACCACGTAATTTTGAACCACGGTCAGATGACGAGGCAACACCTGAGCTGGCACCCCACTCTCCAAACTTCCACACCACACCAATAAACTTAATTGACTGGTGTCAACTATTATATTAATTTGAATCTAGTAGTGTTTGTAGATATAAAAATTAATAAATTAATCTTTACTTCGTGTGAAAGTATAAAGCCTTTTCTTAAAATTATTATTTTGCATAGTTACCAAATGTTTGCAACAGTGTGGCAATATGTTTAATAATATAGGCAATGTTGATATTGAAAAGATATATATAAGTGAGATCAAATATTAGAAAGATAAAATATGTAGAAGCATACGGAAAGCAATATAAGGTAAAATATCATTAGTTCCACATTCCCTTATAGTTTTGGTTATTGGTCTATGGTCATTTGTTTTGACTCACGGAGAAAATTGAACCGTGACTTATGGATTAGCTCCTTCAAGTGAAGTAGTTTTACAGCGAAACTACACTTCAAACATTTCAGGCTAATTGTACATTTGCAACGCTATGTATAACACTATAAGTGGTTTTTTCGTTTAACCATGCGACAGGTGCTCTATAGTAACGCCATCTGTCGATCAATAACGTAAAATTTGTTCAAATACGTTCAATGGTTAAAGGAATAGAAATTTTAGCCGGTACTTCACCAGTTGATTAAATAGATTCTGCGCTCTAAAGGGGAGTTAAGTGGATTCCGAACGACAAACATCAGACATGCTTTGACTGGGATTTGAACCCAGAGCCTGTTAAATCGAGGGTCAGACATATGCTGTGGGTAGGTAGTTCAATTGACGTCGCACTGAAGAAATAGCGGGCTGTTGGCGATTGTCCGAAATCAATCCCGAAGGAAAAGATCCTAGGACAATACCCCGTAATTTTGATCCAAGGAAATCTTTTTACGGTAAACCCTTTGTTGGGTGGGTATCCCATGATGGAATAGAGTTGAGTCAACACCTGATCTGGCACAACACCTGGCACCCCCTCTAAACTCCTACACCACGTCAACATGAGGACATTTGAGATCACGACAGATTTAACTTGCACACCCCACGCACACGACGGTCTTGGGTTGGATCTAGTTTCGAACTTGCAACCCTGCAGTTGCTAACTCACTACTCTTCCAACCGGGCAGTCATGGCCCCATATACTCTCAAACTCACCAAACTTATGGTAAATATCAATTTGTTGTAGTTGACTTCATAAACTAAAAATTAAAATGCGTGATTTTGTTTATCCCTCTACGATTATTTTTTCCCAACACGAGGTCTATTTAGACAGATTAAAATGTATAGTAAGCTTCTTTGAGGTTTCTTTTGCTTCTTTTAACTTGAGTTTTAGCCTATCAAAATAACATCTTCACTTTTCAATAAATTACACTCTTTAGGCTAGTGCTTCTTGTAACATGTTCCCATTACGAATCTATCCGTTTGGGGTTAGGAATGCCCTGAAATGCATATCCAATTGTGATCCAACTCACATACACCAGTGCAGTTTACTTGGCGGTCAGATGACTTAATGTTAACATTCACGATGTATACACGTGGCAGGAGGAATTTACAGTTGTCTCATCCAAGTACTGGATTTCCCGATTAGGTTCGATAGACTTTCAAGATACAAATTGATAGACACCCAAGGAAGGATACACCCAACGTAGAAATATATACAGGATATATTTCAGGTATACTGTGTAAGGGGTCCTTGTCAGTAGCATTCATTTCCTTATGACGATTATGCAGTCAATGCAAGATACCGGTATTATTGATGGATTAAGATTTTTGATTGAATTCATAATAGTTGACGGGAAACTGGAGTGTTTTCCAAGTGGAGTTCTCAGGTGGTCTCTTTCCGTGCCTGATGAGGTTCGATAGACTTTCAACATACGAGGTTTGTTCCTTTATTCATAAAAAAATATTCGTATTCAGATACAACAATCTTACACTAATATCCTTCAAAGTAGTCCCCTTGGGCTGCCACACTCTTCTCCCAACGGTTCTGCCATTGTCGGAAGCAATGCTGGAACACCTATTTTGAGATGGCGCGCAGCTTGTCCGTCGAATTCTGCATGATGTCCTCTCTGGACTGAACTCTGGTCCCTTTCAGGGGCATTTTCAGCTTGGGGAAAAGCCAGAAGTCACACGGAGCCATGTCGGGAGAGTAGGGAGCCTGACGAAGCCCAGGTGTGGTATGTTTGGCCAGGAAACTATCAAATGTGAAGAATAGGCGGGTGCGTTATCGTGATGGAGCTGCCAATTGCCCGTTGCCCAAAGGTCCGGCCGTTTGCGACTCACAGCGTCCAAAGTGACTCCTTGGCGATGGTTGTGCCGTGTGGTGCGTACTCGTGATGAACCATGCCACTGGATTCAAAGAAGACGGTCACCATGACTTTGACATTGCTGCGGACCTGCCTTGCTTTTTTCGTCCTCAGGGATGTTGGATGCTTCCATTGTGATGACTGCAATTTGCTTTCTGGGTCGTACCCATAAAGCCAGGATTCATCGCCAGTGACCACTGTGTTGAGGAAGTGGGGATCACTGTTCAGTCTCCAGCATGTCCTATGCGATCTCCGAAAGGAGTTGCTTTTGCTCGATCGCTAGCAGCTTTGGCACGAACTGTGCTGAGATTCTCCTGAAGTCCAAATCCTCAGTCAAAATGAAATGAACGGATCCAATGCTGATGCTCGTCTCGTCTGCAAATTCTTTGATCGTGATTTGACGATCCTGCATCACCAGGGTCCTCACTTCGTCAATGACGATCTCATTTCTGGATATTGAGGGCCTACCAGAACGTGCTTCACTCTCCACTGATGTGCGGCCATTTTTGAAGTGGTTGTACCACTCCTTTATCTGTGTGGTGCTCATTGCTTTGTCCCCGAAGGAATGTTGAAGCTTGCGGATTGTTTCCACTAGGGAATCGCCAAGCTTAACACAAAATTTAATCCAGTAGCGTTGTTCAAGTTTTTCTGTTATTTTGTCAAAAATGAAAGTCCGACGGCTTTCACTTACACTTTCTCACTCATCGGCGGTCTGACAGCTGCACGCAGGAAAAAATTCAAGCTTGCGCATTAGTATCGCCCACATACGTGCACCAAACCATGCCTCCCTAGCTTCATTTGTTTACGCTCGAAAAATTATGGTCGGATATTTTTTGAACAAACCTCGTATTCAGTGACACATAGAAGGAAAGATACACCCAACGAAGAAGAGAAAAAAGACAGATCTCTGATATACGGTATAAGAGGTCCTTGTCGGTAGCACTCATGCAATAAATGCAAGATACCGAACATATTAATAGATTGCAACGTTTGGTTGACTCGAAACTTCTCCATCTTAGGCCCCTTCCAAAGTCTGGATAGGTTATATTTTTTACCTCAAACGCATGTAGACATAATCATTTCTTGTTGTGTTTTTTCTGAATGGCAAAAGGTGGTTAACCCTCCTGGTGGTTGTTTCGAGGTACCTTGTCATTAGCAACTAGGAATGATTAGATAAGGTCAAAACTGACTAGATCGGGATGGACGAGATATCTCGTAAATAGAGGAAAACTGACCAGATCTTGATCTCGTCATTATTAACAAAATCGGTAATGTATTGATGACGTGATATCTCGTCGTTAGCAAAATTGTTCAGATCGTCATGGACGATATATATCGTCAAAGCAACTTGGATGGTTAATCTGGTATTTGCTCTATCAATTCCTATTCTAGGTCAACAATGTCTCTTCACCGGGAAATAAGAAAATAGAAAACGGTACTCACTGTTGCTAGGATGTACGTATGATCTATAACAGAGGTTTTCACTGAGTGTCGAGGCTTATAAGGGAGTTGCAGCTTTCTGCCAGTGCCAATGAAGTTTTACTGCTTGCTGATGGAAATAGACTAGCTTTTACGCTTACTCGCATCTGGAAAAATAGTTTCTCTCCCCCTCTCAGTCTTTTATAATGGGGTTCTCACGGATTCCTAACAAAGGAGTAGGAGTTACCCCTTATGACGTTTTTTGTCACGCATACTTGAACTCTAACAAAACGAAATTCTACGAAATTTTACCACAGATGTACCTAAATAGCATACTAGTAGATGGCGCTTTCTGTCATTTTACCTTAAAAACCGTTTCCAGACCCTTTGGTCTTTTAGAATAGTTCTCACTAATTTGTAACAAAAAGAATAAGAGATATTCCATACACGTTTTCATGCGAAGCACAATTGGATTTCCTTTTATATTCGGAGTTAGAATGAATAGACGCCAAATGTATGAATAGTTCTTAGAATTAAAAATAAACCCTGGTTAAGCAAAATAATGCACGGAAACATTTTATGCAACTTCCCAAGCTTTCCAAGTATTCGAGAAATGTTTCCAAACCATCATTCAGTAAACCTGGTAAACAGCTCATCGCCAAAAAAGAATGAGCTTGCTCTTTGTTATTCACTTCATGTAAACAAACCATGTCCAGAACTTTCGGAATTCCTACGAAAACGAGCCTAACTCACACTGTTTCATATACCCTTGCAAAACAAGCTGTAAATTACGGAAAAAACAAATTAATTGCATCAGCACCCTTTTAGACTCCTTATAACCTTCCGACGTGGACACAAGAAGCAAATAATAGAGACTATAATAAAGCCATTCGGTGAGAGGCGACGCACATTATTAGATGCTTTTAGACGCGAGGACTGAGATTTTGTTGTTTGGGGCTTTGTTAACACCCAGCGTTATGGCCATTTGGAAGGAAATGGTGAGGCAAATATGAGCTTCATGGAGGGTATAACATCGCCATCAATTACGCTGCTCAGACCTTAGGGGGCTTAGATTGCGTGCTCTCTTCTCTCTCTCTCGGAGGTCGTGGACCAACTTCAATTTCGATGTGCACTCATATATATGAAGTTAGGGGGAATTATTTGGCGACACACATTGAAGGCTCTTTAGCATTGTTGGGTAATGTAAGCCCTAAATGAAAAGTTTTTCTATGGATGAGTTAATAGTAGAGTAACCGTGAGATCAGTACAAAGTTAGAAATTCAATATTTATGCTAAATTTGGATCTTGTTACAGAGAAAGAATGTCATTAAAAATGTATTTAACCTATGCTGGTTTACAATAAAGGACTACTGTAAGCATAAACAGCGACTCATTTTGGTGGATTTGAATACGGAATTATCTTTTCAATGGGTTGTGTTTGCGAAACGACAATAACTTAAGCAAACATCCAAATCCTACTTCCAGAGATGCACTTTTTATTTCTTTCGCCAATTTTAAAGCATTGGTATTATGCTTATATAGATTTGCGAATATGTTAGAGGGTTAGATCAATTAAGAAAGCACAATTCATAATATGCTTACTATTACATTTCGTGGTTAATGTTTGAAATAAATTGCAATCCATATGTTAAAAAATTCACAGAAATTACAAAGTATCCTTGCCTTTATAACATTTCATTGATAAAAATATAAATACAATAAACCAAGATTTTCAAGGAGTCTTAGACCCTCTCTGGAAACTTCATTGAATATTAGCGGAAAATATCACGTTATACTTAAAGATAAATGTTTTAATGCTCCAATGAATAATTTCCAATGTTTATAAAAACATTTCAATAAATGTTCACGAGCCACTCGATTGGAATCAGGTGTGATGGGCAGTCATATTCACATGCAAGCTAATTCAACTGATATGATCATAACTGAATATGACATAATATGTGAATATGACTGCATATTATGACATACGAGTCTTAACGACTCGTATGTCATAATTTAAGGGACTTGAATACATACATATTTAATCAATAACCCTATCTATTAAATAGTTTTTTAATGAGACATATATGTAATACGTACTTAAATATGATTCACTACAAAAAATTACTTTTTAACAAAAGTGTCCTTTTTTCAGAACCGTATTCACGGAGCTGATGAATGCATAAGGTACTTACAGTTGAGGTCTAATGACACGAAGCTCTTGACTGGAGCGGATACATTGTTGTTGGACGCCTGACACGTGAATTCAGCCATGAGGTCCCTTCGGGTCAAGCTCTCTAATTGAAGCTCATTCCGGACGAGGAGAGAGGACATGGTCACTTCGAACGTGTCATCGATGAGAGTGGACCCCCTCCACCACGTCAGAGTGGGCGGCGGCTTTCCTGTGACAAAACGAACAGTCAATCACGCCTTACTCACAATGGAATGAATGGGGTGCAATTGGATACAAACGAGACTACAGTCCTCCAATGAATAGTTCGACACAAGCATTATGCACTTCAGGCAATAGGGTTTTGGACGGATTTAATAAATATCAGGATTGAGTTTTCATTGCTTTGATCAGAAAATGAGCAGTATTGAAAAAATAAATCATTTTAAAATATTGAGTAAATTGCTTATGGTGACCCGCGATTGCAGGCTTTTAAAATTACTCACATATTTACATCTTGGCGTGCATTTAGACGTATGTCCATCAGTTGGTCTGTATTAATGCGCTTTTATCTGTACTAAAACAAAAAAACTTTAAGAATCGTGTTTCTTTTAGCTGAAAAATTTATAAAACAGAAGAATTCGCCAGAAATTTTTATCAGAATGTTTTATCACACAATTGATACACACATTTTGAAAATAAAAATTCGGAAATAAGTTAAAACTAAAATGTTCAGTTCAGTGAAAAGAAAGTAATTATATCACTCATGAAAGTTTTTAAAAATAAGTAACTAATAAAAAATAGGAACTGTTGTTTTCTTGGACTTGGTATTACATTGATGACAAAAAATATTCTCATTACCAAAGTATAGTTACTTATTTTTCTCGTTTCCTTCGTTGTACCAAATTACTTACTATTAGCATACGCAATGCGTACCAAGGTACTCTAAGCATTTTCAAGTGAATAAACAAAACTCAAAAGAGATCAATGGCTAATTAAAAAGCATTCATTATATCAATAGTGCACTTCTGGCCATCTAAAATGCAACACCATGAAGGAAGGACAAGATATATCCTAGCCTTATTTATATAAAAATAACTTAAAATAAGAAGGTGCAATGATTGAAATACAGCTCCGTTCGACTAGCTGAACGCGAAGAAATCGGTATTTTGTGTAGCCGCCATGGACGGCAATAACTTCTACTACACGCATTGAAAGAAAGATGTTTGGTTGTGTCTTTGTGGTATGGGCAGTCCAAGCTGCCTCCACACATTCTCAAAGTTCATCTAAGTAGCGGCGAGTGTTCTGTGGTAAGCCAGGCATTGGGTGCTCATCGATCAGACGCGTTCGAGGGGCGATAGATTTGGCGAACGGGCGGGTCATGAAAGAAGTGAAACCTGGTGGAAATTGAGGAATTGTACGTTGCATTTCACGTGTAGTCGCCTATTTCCTGTTGGAAACTTGCCGCCGGCAAGCCTTGAAGGTATAACAACAGGCTCCAAAACTTCAGAGATGTAGCGTGGCCGTTGAGTGTATCCACAATGCGTACTAGGCGGTTGAAACAGTAGGATCCAATTATTGACCCCATACCATAATGTCAAATGATGGACCGGTATGGTGATGCATGATGGAAGAGTCATGCTGTCTGTTTCGCGGTACCGCCAAAATTGGATGAGACCATCATGGTGGTGTACACAGAATCGAGATTCGTCTGATAAGATGATGTCACGCCTTTCGTTTGTCCTTGTGCGGCTTTCTACACACCATTGCAACCACAGACGCTTGTGATAGAGTCAAAGGTGGTCTCAACAAAATGGACGCTCTGAAAAATTTCTACCTAATCCTTGAGCTAGGACTCTTCCTAATGATGGTGCATTTTTATTGCCCAACTGTATAGATGAGGCTGCTTCCTTTATCACCTTTGAGCCAAAATACTTCCTCTCACCTTAAATATTTTCAATTGAATAGACATATAGAAAAAACAGGTTAATTAAAATTACATCTCTACATAATCCACTTTTTAAGACAGCTTGGACATGTGGATAACGACTTGATATGCTAAAAAAAATTGCTTAAATCTCTTATATTATTCTGGTAGTTGGATTTACGTCGCACTGAAGAAACACAACAATCTATTGGCGACGATCCAGGATCAATTCTGAAGAGAAAGAACCGAGGACACCTCTTAATTTTGAATCACTGTCTGATGACGAAGTCAACACCAACCTCTGGCACCCTACTATCCAACTTCCACACCACACCAACATGAGTAAATTTGAGACTACCGCAGATTCAACGTGCACCAGTCCTCACTACGGTCTCTTATTTGATCGAGTTTTGAAGTCGCAACCCCCGGTTGTTAATCCCGGAATTACCAACTGGGCCTAACCCTACCAACTGCGCTACCGCGACCCTTATTTTTCATTTGAATTCAAAACAAACTGGCTGGTACCGATCAAGTTGGCACACATCCAAATCAGATCCTTAGTTTAAAAAATCAAGTAGGAATTTTCAAAAGTAAGGCCAATGTAGTAAGATTGAATAATTTCTCTTCCCTGAGAATATTGTGCTCATCCGTATTCTCATTCAACTCTATTTCTGTAAAGCATTCCAGACGTTTAATTAAATACTGGTTTCCGAGTTAGGGCTTAACTAATACAGATGTTACGCATTTTATTGCGCGAAAGTATTCCTAAAATAGTTCCTAACTAATACTAATGACTGCGATTCTGTGTGCCGAATTTCCTGTTATTAGCAAAACATTTTAATAAAAATAGTGAACGAATGTTTCTATAAGGGTTAACTCCAAAGTTCTTAACGTCATGTGTATTATGCATGAAATTTGACGAAATTTATTGAACTTAAACTGCTTCTCTGAAACATAATCTATATACATTTCGCATATTACACTTGCATTTGGCATTTTTTATCATTAAATAAGGATTAAACGTCCACGTATAACCCTTTTGAAAACAAAATTATAAATTAAGCATTCTTGTCATGTGAAAAGATCAAATCCAATTTCGCTATTCACTCTTATTAATAATGGTAATTTTTAAAACTTATAATTGTAGGACAGTTTTTCTCTTTCAGTATTTTCTGGTGAATAATAAATGATTTAAATAGAACCTTGAACTGTTGATACTTTTATGGTTCTTGCAAATTATATCACATACAATTCTCTATATTTTCTCAGGTTTGCGTGGTTTGAAGGTTTTAAGAGTAGGGTGCGAGCTCAGGTGTTGACCTCGTCATCTGACCATGGTTCAAAATGACGAGATGTTTTCCTCGTATCCTTTCCTACGGAATTGATGCAGGACCATCAGCATTAGCCTATTGTGTTGCGCCGGTGCTAGTTAATTCAACTATCTATATTTTCATCTGTTGACTATTTTAGAGCACTTGTTAAACAAACACATATTTAAGGAACTGTTTAGTCATACTTTCACTACAAATGCACTATATTGACAGCATAATATTGTTTAAAGGGTATAAAAATAGCAGTGTCCCCCCATTGCATTGTCACAAATTGCTAAAACGTTTAAAAATTCAATTTTATCAAGTATCAAGTTCGAACCGTTTTCTGAGAAGATATCAAACTCAAAATATGTTACGTTTCGTTACTTCACCAATTAATAGAAAATAAATAGTCCTATTAAACGTACCTCCTTGGCTTTCGCATATCAAGTAGAGAGTATCACCTTCATTGTAAGTTCGGATTACACCTTGAATCATTTTACCGAGATTGTCTTTGATTTCAGGTTTCCCAGGTGGCACTGAAATAAAATATTAATACATTAAAAACAATTAACTTGTGCTGCTATAAATCAACCCATGAGTATTACATAAGACAATTTGCACAGTTTTTCCTCTTAAATTTGAAAGGAATAATAATCAGCTAATAAAAGGATTATTTTCATATTCATAACACGTGTTATTTTTCAACCCATGAATATTAAATGAAACACTGCACATAATTTCTTCCTCATAAATTGGAAAGACACGATAATCGACTAATAAAAGGGATTATTTTTATATCAGTAAAACGTGTTATATATCAGTACATGAGTATTACGTGAAACAATTTGCGCATATTGGTTGATGCAAAAGTTTGTTTCGTTTTGTTTTTGACAAAAATTGAAGAAAAATTTTATTTATTAAAAAGTACATTTAATCAATATAGTATGTGCCGTTCTGTTCGATGACCTTTCTCTGCAAATAGCCGGTAGCTGCAAATTCCCGCGATCATAGAAGTTCTGTTTATGGCTAACGAACTGATCCAGTGACGAAACTTTCTGAACCACTTACCGCGCGTGGAATCGTCAACGTCACTCTCACCATACGCAGTACAAATCTTCTTTTGCGTCTGCGAAGCATTCTTGACTTTTCGGAATTGAAAAGAGCATAATATGTCGAAAATGCTCCTTATTTTCTGCCATTTTTAATGCTTAATAAAATTTAAAAACCAAAACCAAATATCACATTTTCCCCCCAAATATGAAATTCCTTCTTTTAAACAACATGAAAACATTACACGTGTGAAGTAGATAACACTTCGGTTTTGCTATGCAATGCCATCTAACGACAATAACGTGACGAACCTTTGAATCAACCCAATAATTTCTTCCTCATCAATTGAAAAGGCATGATAATCAACTAATGAAAGGGATTAATTTTATATTCATAAAACGTGTAATAAATGTCAAGACTGAATCGTTTCGCCTTTCCCCATTCGTCTTAGAACACTCAATCATATTCGCATTCCGAGAGCGATCTTCTAATTGGTTGGAGCTCCATGCGTTCTTGTCACTATGCTCTGATTGGTTGCAGTTCCGTGCGTTCTGGTCGCGATGGAAACGCTCAAAGCAGAGCGGGAAAATAATTCATTCTAACTTGAGAACATGGGAATTTTGGTATATAGTTTGCAGCGAGAGTGAAATGGCACAAGACCTGCGTGGCTGATCATGCATCTTAAGAACGGGAGACCTTAGTGGCTCCATATTAATCCTCTGTGGATAAAAGTTTGCAGCGAGAGTGAAATGGCACAAGACCTGTGTGGCTGATCGTGCATCTTAAGAACGGGAGACCTTAGTGGCTCCATATTAATCCTCTGTGCATAAAAATTGTTACTTCTGAATGTGGACTCCTGAACATCAATGTTTAATATTTTCGTAATAAACGTTCTGTGTTAGTAAAAAGTGGAACTCTTCCTGCCAATCAACTGTTCCTGTTCTATCCCACAACTTCTGACATAAATATGGGCAGTCATAAGCACATTTCATTTGGTGCTGTTGTGTTGAGTAAAGGAAGATAATGGCCATAATGTTAGTTATTTTGAAGCAGAACTCCGTGGATAATATGAGGCGTCTTACGGCCGACCGTTTGGGACAAAAATTGGTCCCAATTCAATTCTTTATATCGTTAAAAATGCTTGCTGAATAGTAATCGTGTTAGCACTTTCGTAAACAACATGGAGTCCCATTCGCATTACTACGCAGTAAATCCTGCACGCGACGATCCCCTCTTTCTCCGTGGGTGGGGGAAGTGATGCAATATTTTAGGGTGCTTGACTCAGACTATCTCGGCAACAGTGAGTGCAACATGACTGTGCGCGGTATTGTTTTAAAGCTCTTGAATATATTTAAGTATACAAAGAAAATTTCGCAATGTTTTGAATTGTACATTTAAAAATTGTTTTCTTGCGAATACTTAAGAAAAAAATTAAATAAGCGCTTTGAAATAATACTCGACTCTGAGATTTTTGTTCATGTGTAACTAATTAAATACCATTTTTCTAATTCATAGTTGAATTTTGAGTGAATACAAATAGTAAAAGTGACAAGTACAATTTCACTTTTCTCGTTACTGCAGTAAATTATGTGAAGTATTATTATGATAGATTAATAACTATAGGTTTTAACCCTCTGAGCCTTATGGAATTTCCGAGTAATAGACAATTTGACCCTACATCATATTTAATAACTAAATAGCCACATTTATTGGCTGAAAGAATCCTGAAAAAGGTTATGTTGGACAACACATCTAACTAGAAGAGAAGCAGGGAAAACTGCAGGTTGCATGGTGGAACATTGCGTGCATGATCCTCAAAAGGTTAAGTTGCTAAGACTTAATCTGAACCAGATTATATAGAGTGTGGAGTACTTGAATTAGGATTAGTTAAATAACATCATTAGTAGGATTTAGCGTTGCAAAACACTAATCTTCTGTGTCTTATATCAGCGCACTGTCGGTTCGCTGACAAATCAATGCTCTCTGACGAATTATATCTATGCAGTATCAATTGAAACGTGCAATCGGAGAGAGAATATTCGAAATGACCAGGTTTCAAACTGTTTGGATTATATCTGTCGCAGACTACTTACACCTATAGATTTTGAATCAATCTGAATCCAGTAGAAACTGAGTATATTGAAACAGATTCAATGCACCCGAATCAGTGTCAGTTTAGTCAGTTTCTACTGGATTCAGATCGATTTGGATTGACCTGGAATCCAATGGTGTTAAATGGTTCTTAACTTACATTGGGAGCATGTTTAATTTAGAGTACGCAGGTGTAAACAAGTATAAGTAACTATAAAACTAAGCACATTGGCTTTTTCTTTACACATTGAATTAAGAAAGCAACAAGGAAAACAATGGAACCTTAACTTCTAGAAATAAACTAGAAAACCCGTATCCAATACAGAATAAAGGGATGTAGTAGTTGGTTATAAGATGGAATTTATAATGTTTAAGCTTCTAGTGAAAGAATAATCTTAATCTCTTAAAAAGAATAATCTAACTTAGCATATCGTTCATGGACTGTAATAGTGGCACAATTCAAAACTATCAGTTTTGTATTACGTACATATCTCAATTCGGTAGCTACATTTTTTGTAATAGAAAACAAAATATCTCTTATTTCAATACTATACTTTTAGATAACAGAAATATTTTGTAGCATGGTAATTATTAGTAATTATTAGTGAGACTAGTAATAATTAGATAATAGTAATTATTAGCTTATTGACTGGATATGCAATAAGAAATTGAATTAAATAACTCTTGTTTCTTGAGATAAAGATTTCAAGACTTATTTAAGCGTTCATATATAATATCAAGTGGCTAGAAGTGCTATAAGTATATTATTGAGTAAACTTCATACTATATTTTAATCAATGGCATTCTAAAGAAAAGGCCAGTGAATATATCATATTTTATTTTAGCTTTGGTATTAACAACTTTTGTAAGACTTGTGTAACTCGAACACATTGCCTTGGCCTGTTCCTTAGGCCAGCTTATTCACCATCATGAGTTGGTTCTTGAGAATCACAAGTCTCCAATAGACTTAGTGCAATCTTTTCATTTATGCCAACGGAGATAAGCAAAACAACACAACTAACTCCAAATTCTATTCATTATGTATTTTCTATGCATACTATACATTTATGATGACATACTTGAGTAATCCTTCAAACGCATTATGTCTCGGCTGTTCCTTAGGCCAGTTTATTCTCCATTCTGAGTTGGTTCTTGAGGATCTCAAGGCTCCAATGATTTGGTGTAATCTTTTTACTTGTGCCAAGTGAAATAAGCAAAAGCAACGGATCAACTGACTCCATATTCCATTCATTATGCATTTCCAATGCATACCATACATTTACAATGACGTACTGGTTTAATCGCTCAAGCATATTATGTCTCGGCTGTTCTTTAGGTCAGCTTATTCACCACTCTGAGATGGTTCTTGAGAATTAAGTCTCTAATAGACTTGTTGCAATCTTTTTATCTATGCCAAGTGAGATAAGCAAAACCAACACATCGACTAACTTCATATTCTATTCATTATGCATTTCATATGCATCCGATACATTTATGATGACGTAAATTTACTATCATTTTATGTAAGCTTATGTTTCCAATCCATCTTCCTTCATGGGACTTAACTTCCCTATCACCACCTGGAAATCGAAAACAACAAGAAGCAGAAACTCGACATACGTTTAAGGGAAATACGGAATCCCTCAATCGGAGAAAAATAACTTACTCCTAGAGTAAATAAAATTTTTGAATAAATTTCCGCAACTCTCCCTCCTTCAGTCGAAGTGTGAAAAGTCATCGCTCATCGAAAATTCTTCGGCAACCATCGACTTAGGAGGAAAACTTCGGCAACAACTTCTTCGAGTTTTGGCTACACGGGACTCGTCGGTTGCTACTTCCAGAAGAACATAGATCAATAACTCTGTAACAACACCGCACAATGGGGAGAGTTCCGCCAAAGAAAACCGGAGGAATGAATAGCCTGGAAAAACGGGAGAAAGGAAGGGGGTGTCGTTAAAAGTAAGACCGTGGACCTGGAACTTGCGGTTCTTGGGTGTTGTTACGTATTCATTATGCTCCGGGTTTTCCTGTCAGGAATTATGCTAATTCCCGGCGATCTGGTGAGGTTAAATGTTGAGCGACAAATGGAGCATGTTGAGGAATATTAAGAATGTTTCCGGGAATTTTGTTGGGTAAGAAATAGTTGGGATACAGCACTTATGCCTTGAAAAGTTAGTTTGCTTTTTATGTTAAGAATACCAAGCATTTAAAAAATTCTTTATTTATAATGTATCGCGTTAATTTATGATTTATTGAGGATGAAACATTCACATTAAATGTGGTTGATTGTCAAGTTTTCAAAAATGTTCTCTGTAATCATACTGTCATGCAGACGATAATTAGAAAACTGTGCAGACGATAAATTGTAGAGTACCATTTTCAAAAATGCCAAAATTTGACTTTGATAGCAGACGATATTTTTAATTAACTATCGTGTCCATTTAAATTTAAACATTTCATTTTGTATTTCGGCTAGTGGCATTTTTAAACCTGAAACTCTGTTATTTATCGTCTGCAATGTGATATTTATTGTCTGAGTGGCATTAATATAGTTAAGGAAAATATCGTCTGTAACCAAAGTCAAATTGTGGCATTTTTTAACCTGGAACTCCTCTTTTATCCTGCAATTTATCATTTTCTTGGTACTATATTGATTTGTGCGACTTTCGAATTAATACACATATTTTGTTGTACAAAGATCTATCTGTTTTTTAGCCAAATAAGATTGTTGATAATAATGGATATTTACATTTCAATAAATATAATCTTGCCGTGCAACATCTTTGAGATAGGTAGGTTACAAACATTTATATTACAAACGAACAAATTATATACTTTGACAATAACGAAAAAAATATTATTACTTGACAATGGCTAAAAATTTATTTATCTTGACAATGACGAAAAAATTATTATCCTTGACAATGATGAAAGTAATTATGTTACATGAGAATGACAAAAACGATTATTCTTCTTGAAATTGCAGGACATGATTTTTACCTGACGATGACGAAACAAATTATATTACATGAGAATGATGAAAATAACGAAACAAATGTTATTACTTGACAATGACAAAAAAGTTTTATTACTTGACAATGACAAAAAAGTTTTATTACTTGACATTGACCAAATATTTATTTTTCTTGGCAATGACGAAGAAATGATTTTTCTTGACAATGACGGAAAAATCATATTGCTTGACAATGATCTTACATGACGATGACGAAAACAATTGTTTTTCTTGAAAGTGGAGAAAATAGATTTTTACATGACAATGACGAAAGAAATTATATTGCATGACAATACCGAAAAAAATTATATTACTTTACAAAGAAAAAAATTATTTTTCTTGACAATGACCAAACTGATGAAAATGTTCATATTACATGACAAAGACGAAAAAATTATTTTTCTTGACATTGACGAAAATAAATTTATTACATGACAATGATGAACAAATTATTGTTCTTGGCAATGATGAAAAAAAACTATTATTTGGCTATGAAGGAAAACGTTGTATGCTTGATTATGGTATAGTACCATAATCAATTACCCAACCCCTCTATATATTGTTGTACTTAGGGAACAAGAAAAATGATCGATATTCCGACAGTTGTGTATAGTGAACGCCAATAAAAACATGCTTATAAAATCCCTCCTGTCTGGTTTCTTCAGCTTCAACCAGAGACGCAAGTGTTCTTGCAAAATCTAACTGACTCTATTGAGAAAATGGAAATGGCTGCTCTTAAAATGTAAGAACAGATGTTCACATATTTTAAATTATTAATCATATTTTGAAAGGAGAAAAACTAAGTTAAAACGTACAAGCGAAATATATATATATATATATATATATATATATATATATATATATATATTGAACTATATTTTGGATATTAGTACCATATATATATATATATATATATGGTACTAATATCCAAAATATAGTTCCACAGAGTTTCAAAGTCCCCTTATCCCTTATGTTTTTCTCTCTTAACATTTATATTTTTCTACAAAAGCTAGTATCATATTTAATGACCAAACAATCTTTTCATTGATAATTGGCATTAAGCGTATAAACTGAAAAGCACTTATCCAATTCATTTGTTGAATGTATTTTCACCATTTTATTCTGCATTTTAGCAGAAATAGTCAAGTCACTCTCCGATTTCTCGAATGAACAAATCATTTCTTTTAAATTGGTTTCCTTAGATACCATCTAAACTAATATTGGCGATACGTTATCGAGATGGGATTATCAAATTTTAAATTATTGTATGCATTTAGAATAGAATCTACGCCTGATATATATACCTCCTGAAAACACGTAAACCTAAAAGATGTAACAGGAAATTAGATTTAAAAAGTTCGATTCGAGCATTGGAAATAATGCCTCCAAATAGATGCCTTAAAATTTAAAACACAAATTATATTAAATATTCCAGAGGCATGGATTTTATATTTATTCAAAAGAGAAAAATTTATGATTTCAAAGTCGCTCAAATACATATTCGTTTGAATTGAAAGCTTCATGAACAAAAGATAAATTTAAATTTATGAATAGGTAGAACCACTGCATGATAAGTTTAAGTGGTGAAAATAAGAGAAATTGAATCAGCATTGTAGTTTGCATTAAAGATTCATAAGCAGTGTTATGTATTGTAACGAATTGCATGCATAAATGCATATTTTGGAGAAGTTTCAGTTTGAATAGATAATGCAATATATTTTTCCATATTGTTTCGATGTTGTTAGAATATAATGTTCATGCATTTTCAAGTGCTTCATCCTCTAAAAATATATATTAACAATCTATGGCGCCTTTTGCTTAGACGGCACTTGGAATTTCAGGTTTAGGTAGCTATGGGTAAATGTCATGGACAAGAAAAGAAGCATTTTTCAACAAAAATTAGTCTTTGAAATGAGCTCGTGGTAATTGGAAATCAATTTAATTCTATTTCCTTGCAGTCAGATGCATTCATTCACAAACTAATTTATAGTACCAAGGTGAAGGGGCCGAAAATATTGAAAAGTTCTGATGAAATTGTCTTAGTGTTGGGTGACTACTGGAAAATTTTGCTTACCTAAGCATAATATTTTTTTGTATGATCTTGTGCATCGACGCAGAAAAAAACCAAGCCACCTTGAAGGTTAAGAAAAAGTTGCCTTCCAGTGATTTTCAAGTCACTGGTATTTAACTGGTACTGGGCAATGAACAGGCGGGCCAATTGGTTAAGGTTTGAGCACAGTTGGCCCAAACTAAATCCCTTTTACCTCTACGTAACATCAAGAGGCTTTTTTATATGCCCATCTATAAAGACTAATAAACTCTCAATCTACAAGATGTCTACAGGTAAGAAGTTGAATGTTTTATTGATGAATAAAGTTCGTATCCGCATTCCAGAGTAGGAGTCGCTTGCTTTCAACTTCCTACCGGATATGACAACCTATAAAGGACACTTACACCGAAATGGATTAGCGAGATCAGCTATCTATTCCCTTTGCGAACTGGACGAAATAACTGGAAACCACTTCAAGGAATGCTCTAAATTCCTGACAATAGAATTATAAAACAGTGCTTTTAAGCCATAATTTTTCACTTTAGAACTCTATTGGGCTGTTCGTCGTTTGATGGCCGATAGGCCAGAGACCGGCGTATGTGTGTGTGTGATAAAAAAGTACTATATTTTTTAAAATACATTATCTATATTCACTCATAATAAACAAAATCACAAAAATGTACAAATTATTTGTAGTTTGACTTATTTTTTCCTAATACCAGAATACCATGCAATCACTAAATCATCACAGGTCTGAAAAATTGCCACAGAATAACTAAATAAAATTACAAAATGTGCAGCAGTATATAAGTGAATGTTGAAAAATAAGATTGTAATGTTTAAGAAAATAAATTTTCCTGATTTTGATAAAACTGGATATTTTATCGGAAACTTATATTATTTATCAATGAACCCTCTAAAAGTAGAAACTTGTACCTCCCCTGTAATGCGTTCTTTTTATTTAATTTAAAACGACTTTCTTTATAATATTGTTTCGCGTTACATGATTTCAAAAGCGAAAGCAATATTGGAAGAATGTAGATAATTTTCTTTTGCTTCAGGAAGCTTGCTTAAATGCATAAGAGTAGTATACCCCCCCGTATAGGACACGGAAGTGACGTCATACCACGTGACCCGAAGTGGGCGGGGCCAAGTGACATCACAGCGTGACGTCATCGAAAAGCGGAAGTGACGTATGGTTTGTTTACATTTTGGACTTGGGAATTTTTTTTTTGTCATCGACTTCGTGCAGGCGTTGAGTTGTTTCAAGATGGCGTCGTTTTGTTGCCATGATGACGAATCACTCGTAGTGTCATCTGGTGGAGATATTCGAAACCCTATTATTTTTAATTAAAAAGCAATTTCGTGGATTCGAACCGAGGACCATAGGATCCGAAGTCAAGTGCGCTATCCGTTACGCTGTAAGAGAGTTAACTATGGGCGGTGAATTAATGTAGTGTTTCTCTCTCTTTTGGACTTGTATTTTTTCTTAGTATTAGGAATGGGTTATTTTTAGAAAATGGTTTGAATAATTGCATAGGGGTTTTAATAAATGCTTTTTCAAAACGACTTATGGCGCCATCTAGTGATTTTAAAAGTAAGTAATCTAAGGAACGAATTGATTTCTTAATGTTTTTACTTTATTCATGACCAGTGACGTCAGTGTGTTTACGTTTGGGACTTGGATTTTTTTCCTTCTGAGATTTCGATGTGACGTCACGAGTATGTCCATCGAGCACGTCTGAACTTGAAAAAAGCCAAGTCTGAACTTGAAAAAGCCTACTCACAGTACATTTCCTTACAAGATTTAATTTTGTGTTGGTGAACCGTTATAAAGATGGTAAGGACTGTATGGGTGCCCATAATGACAACGATTTGGATCTTTATGCACCCATAGCGTCTGTTTCATTTGGACAGAAAAGGCAATTTGTGTTTTCTAGAAAGAACTACAATTCTTTAAAAATTGTTCTGGAAATGGAAGCTTGCTTGTGATGAAGTATCCAACAAACCAATTTTGGTTTCACAGCTTGCCCCGTGGGAATGCATTATGCCCTAGAATAAACTTAACGTTTCGTAAAATCCTTGTATAAAGCAGCGATAAACCACTGATGTGCCCCCGAACTAGAACTCAGTGACGTACACTAGACGATATTTGGACAACGTTGCAATTGATCTTTGCCTTTCAGAATAGTATTTTTATAAATGCTTACATCTTGTTGTTTTTAAATAAATTTTTAGCGTGTCTTACCACATATACTGTATTTTGGATTATTTGGGTTTTTTTATTACCATGGTTTTATAAATTTTCTTTTAAAATGCAAGATCTGAAATGAAATTTTTCTTTCCTATATAGATTTATGGTTTTTTTAAGTTAGATGTTTTTACTCAAAAATTAATTATACATTAGATGCTATAACACCTATTTTATAGCAGAAATTTTGTTTTAAAATAATAATATACACTTAAGTAAGAGTAAAAATTTTTGAAACTTTACAAGACAAATACTATGAATATTTTTTCTTGTACATTTGAAGAAGTTATAATAGTATAAAACCCATTTATTCTATAAATCTAACTTAAATGTTATTTTTTAATTAATCTTTCCTTGCATATTATTTTTTGCTTTGAATAAATCTTCATAAATTTTAGTGATTTAATTTATATTATATATAGATTTACAAACCTGTTTTTGGATGAAATATAAGGATTTTATATTTTAAAAATTAATGTTTTTACTTAAAATTAATTATATATTAAATACTATTACACGTATTTTTAATGTTGAAGATTTTTAGAAAACATTTTACAATTGAAACATATACATTAAATATTATGACAAACACTTAAATGCAGATCCATAAGGGAATATTGGAAATCTTTTTAATGCTTACACCTTTCTATTTTAAATAAACTTTTGCTTGTCTTACCACATACACTGTATTTTGGATTATTTGGGTTTTTTTTTTTTTATTACCATGGTCTTATAAATTTTCTTTTAAAATGCACGATCTGAAATGAAATTTTCCTTGATTTTGAGATTTACTCAAAAATTAATTATACATTAGATGCTATAGCACATATTTTATTGCAGAATTTTTTAATATTATACACATAAGTGAGCGTAAAAATTTTTGAAACTTTACAAGACCCATATTATGAACATGTTTCCTTACACATTTGAAGTAGTGAAAAATAGTATTAAAACCCTTTATCCTGTAAAATATAAATTAAATATTATTTTTATTTAATCTTTCCTTGCATATTATTGTTTACTTTAAATACATTTTCATTCATTTTAGTGATTTTATTTATATTATAAAGATTTATAAAACTGTTTTTAACGAAATTTTCTTTGATATAAGGATTTATATTTTAAAAGTTAGATGTTTTTTACACAAAAATTAATTATATATCAAATACTATTGCACGTATTATAACATTGAAGATTTTTAGAAAGCGTTTAACAATTGAGAGAGATATATACTTTAAATATTATTACAAACATTTAAATGCAATTTGCTTTTTATTTTTTAATTTTACAATTGAGACATTTTGAAAAGTTTGATTCTTAAAGTGCGTTTTATGCATAGTAAAAAAAAAATATTATAAAAAACCTGTAAGAGTAAAAAGAATTTTATACATTGAAACTTTACAAGACCCATACCATGTTTCCTTGCACATTTGAAGTAGTGAAATATAGAATTAAAAACCATTTGTCCCTGAAGTTCTAAATTAAAAGTTATTTTTCTTTAATGCTTTTGCAAAACCACACATTTTACTATATATGAACTTCCTTTTATTTATTTGAAAACCTTATGCACATCGTACAATTTAAAATTGCACAGCAAAATACCAATACTGTACGAAGCTATGAAGTATTTTACAAGATACTTTGGTACTGTTTTCTTAATTTTAAGTGTTCTACATTGCTATATTAAATGGATAGTTAGTGGGTTTTCTGTTTTTGAAAATAATGTGTGCACATCTGTGCTGCAAAGCAAATTAACTTTTGCCTTTTTCTTGATATTTAATGCATAATCTAAATATTTACTCACACCGCTGATAGTTTTACCCATGAGTAAAATTAAATAATAACTGAAAATTTTAAGTATTAATGTGAATTTTAAAATGAACAAAAATTATTGAAATAATGGATTAAATCTGAATTCTATGTATTCTTAAAACAATCTCTGCAAATCCAGCAGACAATTCTTAAACAGATTGAAGGAAACCACATGGAAACAAAGTAAATTAGAACACTTTTTAATAGTAAAAACATTATGATTAATATTTTTACAAAAATAATACATTGTAGTAAAAAAAGAACTTATTTTTACATACTTACATTTTTTTAAGAGACTTATTTCCGACAAGCCAATTATTCAATGCCATCACCTCAGCTATGGGCACACTTAGTCTTATCTTTTGTGAGTAACTATGGAACGCAAAAGATAAATTTTAACTTTACTGATTAGTAAGTGTATGGTGTTATATAGTCCAGTTCTTCGTGGCCTCCAGTTTACAATTATTTTTCCAAGAACAGCTAACGCTTTTCAATAGCAATGATTAATATTTGTGCAATTGTGCATTTTGATGAATTTCAGATTCAAGAAAGTTTCTTAGTACGTAAATACGCATACATCGCTGTAAAAGTCGCAAGTAGCTTCAAGTATTCGTTTTAACTTATCGTCTAAGCATAAACTGAGTGCCAAAGATCGTACAACTGTGTGATATGTTAAAAATTACGTATGTGCACTTCATTTCTGTCCCATGACATAGCAAATTGTGCTCCCTTAGAAAAATCTAGACTCTAAGCTTTTAGAATATTACGAGCAGACCAAGAGGGTCACTCAGTACCTAATTGCTTACAAAGGTGGTTGTGTGGAAAAGAAACGCTTAGATGCATTGAATATTCCGAATATCAACTTAGAACAATATGGGTTTCCCAAATTCGATGCATTTTATGCTCTAAGTAGCAACAAAGATATCCAAAAACTATAATGTGGTCATCACAAAAATAATTTGCATTGCCCATAGCTGAGGTGATGGCATTGAATAATTGGCTTGTCGGAAATAAGTCTCTTAAAAAAATGTAAGTATGTAAAAATAAGTTCTTTTTTTACTACAATGTATTATTTTTGTAAAAATATTAATCATAATGTTTTTACTATTAAAAAGTGTTCTAATTTACTTTGTTTCCATGTGGTTTCCTTCAATCTGTTTAAGAATTGTCTGCTGGATTTGCAGAGATTGTTTTAAGAATACATAGAATTCAGATTTAATCCATTATTTCAATAATTTTTGTTCATTTTAAAATTCACATTAATACTTAAAATTTTCAGTTATTATTTAATTTTACTCATGGGTAAAACTATCAGCGGTGTGAGTAAATATTTAGATTATGCATTAAATATCAAGAAAAAGGCAAAAGTTAATTTGCTTTGCAGCACAGATGTGCACACATTATTTTCAAAAACAGAAAACCCACTAACTATCCATTTAATATAGCAATGTAGAACACTTAAAATTAAGAAAACAGTACCAAAGTATCTTGTAAAATACTTCATAGCTTCGTACAGTATTGGTATTTTGCTGTGCAATTTTAAATTGTACGATGTGCATAAGGTTTTCAAATAAATAAAAGGAAGTTCATATATAGTAAAATGTGTGGTTTTGCAAAAGCATTAAAGAAAAATAACTTTTAATTTAGAACTTCAGGGACAAATGGTTTTTAATTCTATATTTCACTACTTCAAATGTGCAAGGAAACATGGTATGGGTCTTGTAAAGTTTCAATGTATAAAATTCTTTTTACTCTTACAGGTTTTTTATAATATTTTTTTTTTACTATGCATAAAACGCACTTTAAGAATCAAACTTTTCAAAATGTCTCAATTGTAAAATTAAAAAATAAAAAGCAAATTGCATTTAAATGTTTGTAATAATATTTAAAGTATATATCTCTCTCAATTGTTAAACGCTTTCTAAAAATCTTCAATGTTATAATACGTGCAATAGTATTTGATATATAATTAATTTTTGTGTAAAAAACATCTAACTTTTAAAATATAAATCCTTATATCAAAGAAAATTTCGTTAAAAACAGTTTTATAAATCTTTATAATATAAATAAAATCACTAAAATGAATGAAAATGTATTTAAAGTAAACAATAATATGCAAGGAAAGATTAAATAAAAATAATATTTAATTTATATTTTACAGGATAAAGGGTTTTAATACTATTTTTCACTACTTCAAATGTGTAAGGAAACATGTTCATAATATGGGTCTTGTAAAGTTTCAAAAATTTTTACGCTCACTTATGTGTATAATATTAAAAAATTCTGCAATAAAATATGTGCTATAGCATCTAATGTATAATTAATTTTTGAGTAAATCTCAAAATCAAGGAAAATTTCATTTCAGATCGTGCATTTTAAAAGAAAATTTATAAGACCATGGTAATAAAAAAAAAAAAACCCAAATAATCCAAAATACAGTGTATGTGGTAAGACAAGCAAAAGTTTATTTAAAATAGAAAGGTGTAAGCATTAAAAAGATTTCCAATATTCCCTTATGGATCTGCATTTAAGTGTTTGTCATAATATTTAATGTATATGTTTCAATTGTAAAATGTTTTCTAAAAATCTTCAACATTAAAAATACGTGTAATAGTATTTAATATATAATTAATTTTAAGTAAAAACATTAATTTTTAAAATATAAAATCCTTATATTTCATCCAAAAACAGGTTTGTAAATCTATATATAATATAAATTAAATCACTAAAATTTATGAAGATTTATTCAAAGCAAAAAATAATATGCAAGGAAAGATTAATTAAAAAATAACATTTAAGTTAGATTTATAGAATAAATGGGTTTTATACTATTATAACTTCTTCAAATGTACAAGAAAAAATATTCATAGTATTTGTCTTGTAAAGTTTCAAAAATTTTTACTCTTACTTAAGTGTATATTATTATTTTAAAACAAAATTTCTGCTATAAAATAGGTGTTATAGCATCTAATGTATAATTAATTTTTGAGTAAAAACATCTAACTTAAAAAAACCATAAATCTATATAGGAAAGAAAAATTTCATTTCAGATCTTGCATTTTAAAAGAAAATTTATAAAACCATGGTAATAAAAAAACCCAAATAATCCAAAATACAGTATATGTGGTAAGACACGCTAAAAATTTATTTAAAAACAACAAGATGTAAGCATTTATAAAAATACTATTCTGAAAGGCAAAGATCAATTGCAACGTTGTCCAAATATCGTCTAGTGTACGTCACTGAGTTCTAGTTCGGGGGCACATCAGTGGTTTATCGCTGCTTTATACAAGGATTTTACGAAACGTTAAGTTTATTCTAGGGCATAATGCATTCCCACGGGGCAAGCTGTGAAACCAAAATTGGTTTGTTGGATACTTCATCACAAGCAAGCTTCCATTTCCAGAACAATTTTTAAAGAATTGTAGTTCTTTCTAGAAAACACAAATTGCCTTTTCTGTCCAAATGAAACAGACGCTATGGGTGCATAAAGATCCAAATCGTTGTCATTATGGGCACCCATACAGTCCTTACCATCTTTATAACGGTTCACCAACACAAAATTAAATCTTGTAAGGAAATGTACTGTGAGTAGGCTTTTTCAAGTTCAGACTTGGCTTTTTTCAAGTTCAGACGTGCTCGATGGACATACTCGTGACGTCACATCGAAATCTCAGAAGGAAAAAAATCCAAGTCCCAAACGTAAACACACTGACGTCACTGGTCATGAATAAAGTAAAAACATTAAGAAATCAATTCGTTCCTTAGATTACTTACTTTTAAAATCACTAGATGGCGCCATAAGTCGTTTTGAAAAAGCATTTATTAAAACCCCTATGCAATTATTCAAACCATTTTCTAAAAATAACCCATTCCTAATACTAAGAAAAAATACAAGTCCAAAAGAGAGAGAAACACTACATTAATTCACCGCCCATAGTTAACTCTCTTACAGCGTAACGGATAGCGCACTTGACTTCGGATCCTATGGTCCTCGGTTCGAATCCACGAAATTGCTTTTTAATTAAAAATAATAGGGTTTCGAATATCTCCACCAGATGACACTACGAGTGATTCGTCATCATGGCAACAAAACGACGCCATCTTGAAACAACTCAACGCCTGCACGAAGTCGATGACAAAAAAAAAATTCCCAAGTCCAAAATGTAAACAAACCATACGTCACTTCCGCTTTTCGATGACGTCACGCTGTGATGTCACTTGGCCCCGCCCACTTCGGGTCACGTGGTATGACGTCACTTCCGTGTCCTATACGGGGGGGTATACTACTCATAAGTATCTGCATATTTTATCTCCAAAGGATGCATAAGTGCCTATTATCGTTTACGTTTCGCTTATCAGTGCACCTGTTGATCTTTTTTCCTTACATTCTTAAGAAATTTTTACGTAATTAAACAAATAGCAAGGGAACATTTTCAGTTTTATTTTATGTTTCAGTTTTTATAGTGTGTTAATTTATAAAATAGCTAGAAATCTGTAAATATGTGCTATATGTTAAAAATAATTATTGAATTCTGATAATATTTGTCATTTTTAGCAAAAATGCTTAACGTGTTCAACAATCTCACATTCCTTTATTCATGCGTGTCATTTCACTTCTAAGGGACTTGATCTTTTTTCACCTCTTTTTATGCAGATTTCATTTGACTTTAAAGATTAATCCTAATTTCGTAGAAATACCGTGACTTTTTGAGACTGAGGCTTTTAGATACTTACATTTCTTTTCCATAGTTACATATAGTACTTATAACTGAAATTCATATTATTTTCTAGTATTTTTTACCATTTTATTTATTTAATGTCTGTAAAAAAATTCAGTCTTGAATATTTCAGAACTAAAATTGTATTTCACTTAAGCAAAACACTGTCTTTTTTTATCTTATTACACGTCCAACAATTTTTTTCCTAAACAGCATATTATATCTTCAAAAGTTACCTGTTTACAGATATATTATTTATTGTTTTCAAAAATTTCTAACGTTTAAAGATGCCGGAATATTGCTAATTGAAATCATTCATACAGGTGTTTAATTCATTTTATAACTTTTTATAACTTTCATTTCTTCAACATTCAGCAAAGAGTAATAAATTATAAATCAATGCTTTAAAAACAATTATATAACAAAAAAGATGAATAAAAACAATTCCAAAATTTTCTTAAAAAATAAACCTAGCCCTTAAATTTTGCATAAAAATGTTAAATTATTAAAAATACTTAAACAGTTGAAAATAATTAAATAGTTAAAAACATTTTTGTAAATTCCAAAATAATTAGTTTGAATCGCATGCATTCTAAAACAATTGAAATTAAATTTTAAGCGTAATGCTTAAACAGTCTGATGAAATATAGATTCAACTTTATTTTATAAAGATTCAACTTCAAACTTTCATTTTATTTTTCTGACTCAAAAACTAACTGAACTGTTAATACCACTACGATTAGAGTGAAAAATAATATTTAACAAAAACATGTCTCAGAAATTTTATTCTTTTCGAATCTGTTACCGGATTCTTTAGAAGTTCGTTAAAAATATAACAAACTAAGATATAAAAATTAAAATCTAATCCCACTTGCACAAATTTCAATGTAGGTAATTGCAATAACGCTACGCTTTGCAACTTTATTTAATAATTATACACTGCTGGCCACCGTAAATGCAACACCCTGAAGGAAGCATGCAAATAATATGAAATTTACAACATGCATTAGCGGAGGTGAGATATGCAAATGATTAGAATTTCAGCGCAGACGCACATCACGCGCGCCTGTGGCGCCACTTCAAAGCGCTATTTAAGGCTTGCAGATTTCGACGATTTCAAGTACGGCAATTGTGTTTTTCTTGTGGTTTTTTCAAAAAAACGATCAATTATGCCTCGTAGAAAACAGCGATCATCTTTTGATCAAGTATCCGAGTTCGACAGAGGAAGGATAGTGGCCTACCGAAATTGTGGATTATCTTTCAGGGAAATCGGTAGTCGTGTTGGACGAAACCAAACAACTGTAATGCGGATATGTGATCGTTGGATGCAGGAGGGTACGACGGACCGACGTGTTCGATCGCATCCACCTCAGTGCACCACTTCACGTGATGACAGGCATATTGTGCGTATGGCAGTGACGGATCGCTCAGCCACATCACGAACCATAGCACAGCACATTCAGTCTGTACCGCATCATCCAGTGTCTGCGCGTACCATTCGACGCCGTTTACAGCAGAGTGGTCTGTCCGCAAGACGTCCATTGCTTCGTCTACCCTTGACGCAGAACCACAGACGTTTCCGCCGCCAATGGTGCGATGAAAGAAGGATGTGGACGGCAGAATGGAATGAAATTGTCTTTACTGACGAGTCACGCTTCTGTCTGCAACACCACGATGGTCGAATTCGAGTCTGGAGACACCGTGGAGAGAGGATGCTGAACAGCTGCGTTATGCACCGCCACACTGGTCCTGCACCGGGTATTATGGTATGGGGCGGTATTGGATATCACTCTCGCACTCCTCTAGTACCCATTGCCGGTACTTTAAACAACCAGCGCTACATCTCCGAGGTGTTGGAGCCAGTTGTCCTTCCTTACCTTCAGGGCTTGCCCACAGCCATATTTCAACAGGATAATGCGCGACCACACGTGGCACGCATTGTCCAAGGGTTCTTCGTCAATCGCCAGATTGAATTGCTTCCCTGGCCAGCTCGCTCTCCGGATCTTTCGCCGATAGAAAACATGTGGTCCATGGTTGCTCAACGATTGACCCAGAATACATCCTCAGCTGCCACACCAGATCAACTTTGGCAACGTGTGGAAGCTGTTTGGTCTGCTGTACCCCAATAACACATCCAAAGTCTCTTTGAATCAATGCCGAGGCGTGTGGCAGCGGTGATCTCCAACAATGGCGGCTACTCTGGCTACTGATTTTGGCAGGAACCACACTTCACAGAAGTCTATAAATTTAATCATTTGATACTTGGTCAACACGTTATCTACAAAATAAATTTTGTTGTGATATCTCTTGTCTTTCTTGGTGTTGCAATTTGGGTGGCCAGCAGTGTATTTTTATGAATAAGGTTATCTAAGTGTATAAATACAACGCAACAACAGCAGACACATTCTACCTTTGATTATTGACAGTAAGGTCATCATTACGATCCTAGCATTCAATGTCCCCTCGAATGCCATATTGATCCGGATCATCCTCTCATTCAATATCTAATAGGTATGTGAGTATCTTAATCATGTCACACTGGAGCAACACAATGGGCTATTGGCGACGGTCCGGGATCAAACCCGAAGGGAAAGATCGAGGACAACACCACGTAATTTTGAACCACGGTCAGATGACGAGGTCACACCTGAGCTCCCCACTCTCCAAACTTCCCCACAATTCCAACGTGAGGACATTTCAGGTCACGACAGATTTAATGTGCACCAGCTCTCCTTGTACACGACAGTCTTTGGTTGGATTCGAACTCCCAACCCTCCGGTTGCTGATCCGTTACTCTTCCAATCGGGCTCGTCTATTGAATGGGAAAGGAGTAAGAAATAAACCCACATGTGAAATGGATTATATGGTTGGATCATGCAGGCATATATTTTTCTCGTCCAAAGTAAACTGTAGAAGCTATAAAAATCTCAAAATGGAGTTCAAAAATGATTTTCCTTTCACTTATTCTTTTTTTCTATATTTGCATGTCTTTTGATATTTGAATTTTTCGATGACAGAGAAAAGTGATTTATTTCGGTAGGTATTTTTAATTAACATCACACTGGAGAAATCAATTGTATATCAATTGTAATATCACACTGGCTAAAACACAACGGACTATTGATTTATTTCGGATCACTTACAATTGACATTTAACCAATTCAAACAAAGCAGCTCCTGGTATTTCTGCTTGCAACGCGTAAAATGTAATGAACGATACTAAGTCATTGGGTTCCAGGTTAACAAAAGTCGTTTGATCATGTTAAATTCCTTGACTCTGGCATTCAATTGCATTGTGGTTGTGCTTCCATTCCCGTTTTACATTATGTTGCAATCATTATGCCTATTGTCATTCCATCTATATGATTTTGCGATGGATAGGATTTTTCCTATTTACGTTTCATTAATGGCAGTATGTCTTGACGTACCAATTAACTTTTTTAAAGTTCAAGCATGTTGTTGAAAGGGACCGTTTTATAAACATCGACAGATCTGTTGGTCACTAGTCAGCTGTTGGCTAAGGTAATCGCTCTCTGGTGTTGAGGTCATCACTGTACCGTGCATTAATATATGAAGTAAAACTTCGTCGCATGTACTTGGGAAAATTCAGAAAGTTTTATCAAATGAAATGAATTCCAATTATTCCCAAAGACAACATGAGACAGGAAGGACACCAACGCACGCAAAAGACATTTAAAGAAAGTGGAAATAGCGTGGAAAACTTCAGCACAGGATAATCTGTTACTTTATCCAGGAATAGCAAAAAACTTTAAAACTTAAAACTGTCTTCGCATATGCAAATTCAATTGAGGGATATGGTATTAGGCAGTAACCTAAATGGAATATCTGATCAAGCAAACGCTAGCATCGCATCAAGTGCCCTGAATGATAACATTGTAACAGAAAAGGCATCTTGTATAACGAATGAATAACACGATTGAAGGGTTGGTTGGTTTTTTGGCGTTTTAGGCGCAATGACCATATTTGGTGAAGCTGCGCCAAACACAAGACATTTTCAAGTAAAATAGAGGCATTGGGGAACAGAGTAGTGCGATGAAAACAGGAAAAGATCGCTTGGGCATCCCGGGGTGTATACTAAAGAGAGTAAATGCCATGTATAAAGAAAGATCATTAGATTACCTAAGGTCCATGAAGCCCGTTTAAACTTAAGAGAGATGTGCCCCTAAGGGCAAGATTAAAAGGGAAATGGCTATAAACAAAATTTATATGCAACATAAACCAGAATTTTCAAATAAACGTCTTGTACTTTATAGTTGGAAAGATAACACTTGAGTTGTTCGTACAATAGATAGTATTCATATAATGAAAACATCCAATGCTATAGATTCTGATTTTTATAAAATTCACACTGCTAGAGTTACTGGCGATACTTCAAAATGTGATATTTTCTTCAACACAAACTAAATTGATATACAGGGTAATGTTTAATTTACAAAGTACAGATTCAGAAACGCAAGAATCGTGAAGCTTTTTCGAAGAGCTAGTACAATAAAGCCATTCTCTTTGATAGGAAACATGGATTTTACGACAGCGTGCTTTCAATCATTAAACAAAAAGCGAGTGATGAATAACCCTCCTCCTAACTATAAAACTATCGAATGGATCGCTATTGAATCTTCTCGACCGTAAAATTTATAAATCCGCGTCGTCCGAAAAAGAAGCTCATTACTGCAAAATTTACGCCGTATACGGGCACCACACCAATTTCACGCCATTTTGCGCTTACGACGAAAGGCACAAAATGGCGTATTTCTTTTCCGACTTCCAGTTTTTTGTTCTCCGGTTCCAGCATATGCCTTCCCGTTTTCCCGATAATAAATTGGCGGCCCCAGGATTAGTGATCTTTCATTGGTTGGTATGGACGTCCAATGACCATTAAGAGAACCAGCGGTGTATGAAGATGGCTGCCCATGCACCCAGTATAATCATTCATCGTGAGCTATTGTTATTCAAGAGCTCTGAGGCTGCAGTGATTAACGGTACTTTAATGGCACAGGTGACGGCAGACCGCTTGCTTTAGAATTTAGCGGTGCCGCGGAGTCACGAGTGATTAAATTCGAATCCGTGGATCCAGAGAATTGGAAAAGCAAAGTTTTCGGACAATCCACGGTTGGGTGTGCCTGCCCTCAAATCTATCCTGACGTCGTTATTACCGATTCCGTGAGATCCCTTTCTGAAGGCAACAAAGAAGTTATAGTCATTGACGCATTGTGGAGCCTAAATTTCTGTAGAACGGTGATTGTCTAAGGCAGGACGAGGTATACAAGAGCTCACTTTTAGAGAGGGGATAAGACAATTCAAACCTCTCCTTGCCCTTTAAAATAGTAAATATATATAATTTAATATAATTTATTCCCTCTAATGCATTCTAATGTCACTATAACCATTCGATGAGATTCCTTTCTGAAGGCAACAAAGAAGTTATAGTCATTGACGTATTGTAGAGCCTAAATTTCTGTAGAACAGTGATTGTCTATGGCAGGACGAGGTATTCTGTTCACTCTTGGAGGGGCCTCTCAAAGGCACTCAAGCTCCAGCTTGTCTTAAAATAGCAAATATATCCTTATTTAATGTAATAGTATTTATACCCCTAAACATGCTGATGTCGCTATAAAAGATTTCATGAGATCCATTTTGTAAAGGCAACAATGAAGTTGTAGTCATTGAGGCATTGCGGAGCCTAAATTTCTGTATAACGGCGATTGTCTATGGACGAACGGCAGGACGATGTATACAAGAGCTCACTTTTAGAGAGGGGATATGGAAATTCAAGCCCCTCCTTGTCTTAAAATAGCAAATATGTCCTTATTTAATATAATTTCAACTACATCCTCTAATGCCATCGACCTTCTTGCTTTCTCTATCTCGACCGATTGTGGAGCCTAAATTTCTGTAGAACTGTGATTATCTAAGGAAAGGGAAAGGAAGGGTTTCAGGACGAATTATACAAGGGCTCACCTTCGGAGGAATATGGTAATAAAGGTCCCTCCATGTCTTAAAACAGCAAACACTGCATCTTTATTGAATTTAATAGCAAATATGCTCGCAAATGAATGCTGACGTCGTCGTTATTATCGATTCCATGCGATTCATTTATGAAGACTAACGAGATGTTATAAGTCATTGACATATTGTGGAACCTAAATTTCTGTAGAATGGTGATTCCTGATGTATAGAAGTGCTGCAAGTCGAGGTGGTAAGTAACTCACTTTTGAAGGGGATATCGAAACTGGAGCCATTCCATATGCTTTAAATAGAAAATATATCCATATTAATTAATTAATATGTTCTATTTTGAAATCGTTTATCTGGTGTGTTTGACATATCGTCAAATGAATGCTTGAATCTAATAGCATGAATGCTATAATAGAAGCACTAGTACACGAAAAATTGGTATTTTGAATATACCTAAATTACTATAAAGATGAGATCATACAGAATGTAATGGAAGAGCTAGGTAACATTTTGATCACATAAGCTATTGATAAATGTAGGTAAGCTGTTTTCACCTTTATCTCAATACCCAAATATTTGAGTTACATAGTTTTTGCATTTAGGTGACGATATTCAAACAATATAATAGAAACATTTCGAAAATATATTTTGTTTTCACTGTTAATAATGAGTTGGACGTTCCTTCTTTAGTATAGTTTGTATAAATCTTAGAATTAGTCACTTTAAAATACGATCTCTTGTATCGCAATCTAAAACTTATCGATACTTTCCAGATTAAGATCGATTGAAGCTACCATATTCAAGGGTTAAATTAATTTTTTAGTTCCATTATTTTTATCTGACAAAAAATACGCGAACTGTTCCTATCAAAAATCAATAGAATAGAGCAACAATTTTAAAATAAAAAACCAATTTTTCTTAAACATCATGGAAAACTGTAAAGATTAAATTTGGTTATTTTCTATCTTTGTTTAATTTGAAGCAAAGATTTGAAATCAGTCAACCGTGGAGCATTGGTGTGCCATAAAGATGGCACGAGTGTGCCCTAGGAATGGGGATACGGATTGAATTGTATAAGATTTATTGCATTTTAACTGTTTAGTTTTTAACTTTGACAAGTGTGTTTATAAATAATTTCAAGTAATAACCATATTTTTAATATCCGCATATTAAATATTGAGTACTATATTTCATTACGAAGGACATTTGAATATTTTTTCAAAACGGATTTTTAAACAGTTACTTCGTAGGAAAAGGTTAATAATTCTGTCTATATTCTGTTCTATAATTCTGTTCTATAAGTCTCTAGAGATTTCCACATGCTTCCAGTCATACTTGAACTCAATTTCAACAATTTAGTGAGAAAAATTCGAAAATTGAATTAAACATGAGCCGTAATGATTTAGAGTGACGCTTTAATTTTTATTTCTGGGACTCAACATAGAGGAAAGTATTCTTGTAACTTTCTTACTACATAAGCAGTTGGCAAGACATCTCATACTGCGTTTTAAATTCAAATTAATTAAAAATTATTTTATAATGTCCAAATGAATTCAGTTATTTTAAATTGCCTAAAGAATATAGGTCATTGAGAAAGAGGTTAACATTAGGAATAAAATTGAGAAACACTGACTGTTTTGAGTGATGCATTTGATAGATGTTCTCAGTGTAAACAAAGCAAACAACTTGTAGAAGAAACACATCTCTTTGGAGCTATTACCTCAAAATTTGATTTATTGCCGTTTTGGTGATGTTTGCTTGAATTTCATTGGATTTTAAATGACCCCTGTGGAACAATTTCAGCTTAATTTCAGGAAGCAACCATTTGAAACACACTTGTGTATGTTTTGGGTAAAATATAAAAAAGCTAAAAAATACCAAATTTATGATTGATTTTACTCGTTTTGTTAAGAAGTTGCATTTAAGTAGAATACCGAGTTACTCATTTCGAAAATGGAACAGGATTTATAGACACATGTAAAACATTAGCGCCATCAATACTTAGCTTTAGAGAAAACCTACATTAAGAGTAATTTTTTCCCCTGGTATATACTAATATGTTAATGGATTATGTAAATACATAACAAAAATAGTGCAGTGGTTTATATTGAACAGTAACGAACATAATGGAAAGAACTTTTATATTAAATTGTTTCATAATCTGTTGACTAGTTATGAAGAATGATTATGGTGTTTATTGAATTCACAGTTTAAGTACCCATTCCACTTATCCGTTTTTATAGCATTTTACCTCCAGATTTTTTCCCCAATATTAAATAGCTTACTGAAGACAGAATAGAATTTCACTTCAAAAGACTAGGAAATCAATAATGAATTAAAGTTAATATTTAAGAATACATTCTTTGGCAAAATAAGTATTTTTTCTCAAAAGCTATCCTCTGTAAGAAAATGAATACCATCTATTCACGCGGAAATAAAATTATCCGATGACACAGAATCACAAAAAAGGAAAAAAGGAAATTAATTTAACATTCCTTAAAGAGTAAGTAATGTTCTAAAGATTGTGACCGTTAAGCTAAGTTATTTGATTCCTTATTTTATTTCTTGTACATTAATATCACTGGATTTCTTTTTGAAATCCTACCAAAATGACCATTGAAATTTAATCATCATTAAATATAGCTTTTCTGCACTTCCAATGCAACATATTTCCTAACTTCCACATTAAAATCGTCATTTTTTACGCCTGTAAAACTTGAGAGGTATTAAATGAGTGACAATTTTTCTAATAATATATTAATTCTTTAGGATCATTCTAAATAAATATTTCAATTCGGACATTATTTTATTCATCTATGTTTTATGACAGTGTTTGTTCTCAGACGGTAATTTGATTACATTAAAAGCTGAATTCTCCCAATGAATCGTATCTTAAAAGAATCTAATGATAAAATAAATTATATCAAATTTCAAGTTTTTATCAATTCATTAACATTTCAAGTGTGGGTGAAGTAAAATTTGAAAATACTTATAGATGAAATAAATTGTTTTTGTGCAAATAAATGTTTTAACATGCTTAATCATTTGTTTTTTTTGGTAGTGACAATATATTTATTATGATTGATGATGTAAATAAGACAATTCAATTTGAAATTTTCTATAGCTGGTGATATCAGTTTATCAAAAAAATTCCTACTTTTCAACAATTAAAAAGTATTCATGCACTATTATCCATCTGATTAGTTCTATTGCATATTAAATGCTTTTATTTCATTAACATTAAAATAAGCACGCATTCCGTTTAAATTGCTATTGAAGACATTTTTGCATGAGAGTTATTTGTAAAGCATAAAATCCAAGATTTTTTTATTCAAAACCTTGGTATTTACCAATTATGTTGAATCCTAAATTTTTTATGTTTTTCATTTCTTTCTTTTTAATGTTTCTAACAGTTTTGGAATTTAATTATTTTCTCCGAATAAAGCCTGTACAAAATTGTTTTACTTTTCTGTATAGGCTTATATCAGTAAAACAATTTGATTGCGAACCAGATTTTGTACTAGGTTTTATATGCTTTAGATAAACGTTTTTAACAAGCATTGCACTTTCACCAATAAAATTACAAAAGTAATTCCAACTAGCTTATTAAGAAAATATGTGGTTTGATATCAATTTGGGGGCTGTTAGAAACTTAATATATACAATTATAGTTTAGTTTCCCATGTTTTAATAAGCTGCGAAATGTTAAAAAGTGACATATTCATTTGCTCTTCAAAATATGCGTGCTTTACGTTAAGCTAAAACCAGATTCAGATGGCAGTACTTGAATACTATAAACACAAATTTTGTAAATCAACAGTTAGCATAATCTGAGTACAGCATAATAAAGGGTTAGCTGGGTTGGTTTCTTTGGAGCGGGGGTCATATTTGGCATACCTGAGTCAAACACAAAACTGAGAATTTTAAAACAAACAAAAAGTAATAGATATAAAATTGAGCAAGGTAAAATCTAAACAAAATTTGTTAAATGAATTCCAATGATAAATAAAGATACGCGTTTCTGTGGCAAGGATGTCACAAAAGGTCTTTAACCTTTGAATATATACTTCAAATCAGCTTTGTCTACGATTCCTAGACACCAATTCTTAGAATTCCAATGATAAATAAAAATACGCGCGTTTCTGTGGCAAGGATGTCACAAAATGTCTTTAACCTTTGAATATATACTTCAAATCAGCTTTGTCTACGATTCTTAGACACTTGTAGGGTAGAGTTTTGCGGAAGCATCTGGGCCGAAGGCCCTAAATCTCCTAGTAGAACTTTCTTGTGCATAACAATAATTTATTTGCAGAAACTTCAGAGGGAAGTGCGAACTTGGGACTTGGAATCGAGCAGGTGTGGGGGTGGAGCTCGAGCTGGAGCCGGTATTGCATTGGCTGTACGAGGAAGTCAAGAACAACATCGGCCGATGGCATCTTAAACACTTGACTTTAAAAAAATGTATCTAACAGCAAAATTATTAGGACAAGGGGAACACAATGCAGCATTTTCTTCGATTAATTACTATAACGTGTAAAATACTTTTGACTAATGATGAGTCATGTCAACTGTACCTCACAATTTTGCTACTTAAACTTACATTGTGGGATCGTGCAATTGATGGCTAGATGTCACGGATTCTCTTTTGAATTTCTTTATTCCAGAAATCAGGCTATAATAATTTTATTTTACGTTTTAGTGTAGGTAAAATGTCCCGAATAATGGGAGTTAACCCTCCTAGTGGTTTATCTTCACTTAGAAAACTGCTCTGCCCTGGCTAGCCTCTGATATAAAAGTCTGTACGAAATCATTACCCATTCTGGGCAAGGGACAATTTGTTTCTCCTACTTGGATTTTCATTCCCTTGACATTTTTGTCTTGGATTTTTATTCCCTTGGCAGTTTTGTCTTGGATTTTCTCCTAAGGCAGTATTGTCTTGATGAGATACATCGTCATTGGATTGGAAAAACGGATCAGAACTGGATGAACTAGACATCTCATCTTTGGCTTGGCAAAACTGATCAGATCTTGATGGATTATGTATCTCGTCATTTGCAAAACTGATAAATATTGATGGAATAGATATCTTGTCATTGGCAAACCAATTCAGATCTTGATGGGCTAGATACCTTGTAATTGACAAAATTTGTTATATCTTGATGAACGAGTTGTCTCGGCAAAATCAAGCTACATCATTGCACTTTTTGCTGCAAAATCTACCTTCTCGTTTCCTGGAATCCCAATGTGACCAGAAATCCAATCTAACAGTATTTCAAAATTTCGTGATTTCAGACTTAAAAAAATATCTCTTTGGGTAACAGAGGATGACTTTTCACTATAATGTTTGTAAAAGCTTCAATACTGAATTTCGAATCAGTAATAAATTTATTATTGCATTTTAAAAGGAAATGTACTTCCCAAATTTCACCCTCTTTGAATTTTTTTTTTCTTGAATGAATAACGTATATATCCAATTTCAAAAGCAAAAGATAAAAAATTCGAAAAGCACTTCAGTGGGAAAGGTGCTCGTCAGACCATAATTAATTCTTAAACTTAGGGTCACGAGAGAGATTTCCGAGAAGTATAATATTGCTTTTGCCCCATACATATAATGACTAAATTACCAAGTCGATTGGTTGTGAAAAATCAGAAGACCATTGATCAAGAAAGTCAAAACTGGTTAAAAGTCATGCAGGTTGAGTTGAACCAGGTTGCGAAAAGTATATATTAATTTGAACCCCTAAGAGAGTTAAGGAATGCTTAATTAATTTCCTTTCTTAATTTTTCTGTGATTGTGCCATCATGTAATTTTTTGTGTGAATATATGGTTTTCATTTTTTACTAAGAATGGCTTTTGCGAAGAAATATACTTATTTTGTCAAAGAATGCATTCTTAAATATTAATTTTAACTTATGGATTTCCTGATATGTTAGAATGAAATTCTGTTCTGTCTTTAGTAAGTGGTAATTTAATATCGGAGAACACATTTTAGAGAATAAATAATTTTTAACTGATAAATCGAATGGTTATTTAGTCTATCAATTCATTATACATCTTAAACATTTGCCATAATTAGCAAAACGATTGTGGAATACGTTATTTACTTTAAGAGTTTTTTCATTATGACCATTCTATAGAATATAAACCACTGATTTTTTATACTAGCGTATGAGCTCATAGCATTTGCTCTAAACTTTCTTAATTGCTTATATCTATTAGTGGCAAAGTGTAGTTACTAACATTTCATATCTTCAATCCAATTATAGTGAATATAGCATCCCAATTCATAAATGGACTTTATATCACTTAATGGAATAAAATTTTAGAAAATTGTATTCTAATTTCCAATAAAATTCTAGGCTAAAAGCACACCTCAGTTTTGCTACCAAAATTAGATTTTAAACATCTACTTTAATTCCATACTTTTCCTGTGTTCACGCTTAACCTTTTCGCTCGTATTTTCTATTCTGTCCTGATCTGTCTTCCAGATTTCTCAATGTCCTCTGTAATCAGACTGCTGTGGAATTTCATTACAGCTGCGAGAGCTCTTTCGTGCATTGTTAGCAATATCTTGTAATTCCATAGCTCAAATCAAGCATATTTGCACTAAGTTGCAAAATCTTGATAATTCCTGATATACACACAAGTTCACTGACTTTTGGAAAAATATTTATCCCACTGTGTGTGAACTCATCCTCAAAAAAAACCCAAATAGCTCACCTTTATCCACTAACTCCCTTGACATTCATATTGATGTCAGTTCAAAATCAACAATCGATATTTATGACAAAATAAATTATTTTCAATTTAACATTCACAAGCTTGTTCCCTGGGACTCTAATACCTTTCAGCATCTACAGGAACTTAATTTATAATCAAATCCACAGAAATCATCATATCTGCAGAGATCAAATTACTATTGATAATCAGCTCAAAACGCTTAAAACTACCCTCTTACATAACGATTTCCCCGACAGTTTTCTCAAAACGTTTTTCCATCATCTCTCCTTACCTCTTTCTACCTCATTTAAAAATAGTTTTACTTTTTTTGTCTCACCACTAGACGGTGCCATATTTCATTTTCATTATTATTTTTTACACTATTGCTCTCTATAATTTTATCAAATTCATCTTTGTCACGTTTATAATTTCGTGTTACAAATTACCTTTCCCCCTCCTCTTCACATGTCCTCTTCACTTGCTATCTCCGAGCCATTCTCTTGCTCTATTTAATCTGTTATTCTTGATAGGATGGATCTGGCAGTGAATAGTTCTCCAAGATAACTTGGCGTGGGTGGCGGCATTTCAAAATGGTAGGGCTGTACTTTTGTTGGCTGTTATTCCTTTGGCTGTTTTATTTTTTCCCCTTTCAAATCTTGATAATGTTTTATTTCTTATGATTTTTTCCTCTTCGGTAGTGTTTTGAGCTTTGGTTAAGCCTCATACAAGTACAGAAAAAAACTCAAAGTATCTCTTAAAAGTGACTCCCGCTATATATACGGTAACTTTTGGCGTACCGCTGCCCACACGCAGAAAACACCATCTTAGGTTGTCTGGGTAGAAGATAGATAGATATAGAAGAAAGAACCTAGAAAGAAAAATCATAAAAATGTTACATATTACCTAGGTTAGGAAGGAAAAGCAATAGAACAGCCAAAGGAATTATCTTACGGAATGTTGCCGCGCAAGCCAGGAAAGCAAAACACTGCCAGATCCGTCCTGTCTAGAATAGCCGATTTAAAAGGAGCAAGAGGGTGGCTTGGAGATAACGTGAAAGTTTTGTACAAGTGAAAGGGAGGGGAGAAAGGTAAATTTTAACAAGAAATTAAAATTGTGACAAGAAATTAAGATTGTGGCAGGGGTGAAATTGATAGAATAAAGGAGAGCAAAAGGGAAAAAATATAATTATGAAATTGAATAATGGCTCCACCTGGTTGTGAAGATAAGGAAAATAAAGATAAAAACTATTTTTAAATGAGATGGAAAAAGGGATAATATAAAAACGTTTTAAGAAAATTGTTGGGGAAGTTGTTACTTATGAGGGTAGTTTTAAGAGTTTTGAACTGATTATCAATAGTAGTTTGGTCCCAGAATATATGATGAATTCTGTGGATTTGATTATAAAGTAATATACAGAAACTTATTTTATAATCGAATCCATAGAATTTATCATATATTCAGGGACCAAACAACTTTTGCTCTCTTTTATTCCATCAATTTCACCCCTGCCACAATCTTAATTTCTTGTCACAATTTTAATTTCTTGTTAAAATTTACCTTTCTCCCCTCCCTTTCACTTGTACAAAACTTTCATGTTATCTCCAAGCCACCCTCTTGTTCTTTTTAAATCGGCTATTCTAGACAGGACGGATCTGGTAGTGCTTTGCTTTCCTGGCTTGCGTGGCAACATTCGGTAAGGTAATTAATTCCTTTGGCTGTTCTATTGATTTTCCTTCCTAACCTAGGTAATAATTCACACTTTTTATGATTTTTCTTTCTGGTAGTACTTTGAGCTTTTGTGGGGAACTTGTGTTGATCTATCTCTTCGGCCCGGCCTCACACAAGTACAGAAAAAACTCAAAGCATCCCTTTTAAGTGACTCTCTGCCTTGCTCCCCTTGATAAACTAAGCTTATATATATATATATATATATAGTATCAGGATTGTAGAATATGTATATATTCTACAATCTCCTGAGATGAAATTATTAAAGGGGGAGAGAGACTTCACTCACTACACACGTATTTTAAGCCTATCACATACTCACGTGATCGCAATAACCTATCAAATCAAATTCGCCCAGTGAAGACTGCAGAAACTAATTCAATCCCCCCAGATCTATCCATAATCAAGAAGCTCCACCGTCGTAATTATGATAATTTTTAACACTCATTCCGCAGGCCTAGGAAAAGCTACCAGGTAAACTACCACCATCGAATATCATAAATCAAAACCCCTCTCAGGCACTAAGAATTCATAATAAATGGACTCGCTCATCCACCTTTACATCCTACACGCAGTGAATAGCGCGTAGGGGTCTGTCTGAGCTGGAGTTGAAGCTAAATTCATTAACGTGAAACTTGTGTATCCCCTTTCCCTTGACTCCCAATAAATTTCCTTTTAACCTCAATTAAAAAGAGCAAATAAGGCTAGAATGCATTGCGCTGCGCATTGGGAGTTTAATTAATTACACTATGCATCATAGAGTTATAAATATTATTAAGTAGAAAACTAATGCCGTTTAATCACATAAAATTAATTCCTTTCATCAAGAAGGCGTACGGTAATGTTAAGATGCAAGACAAGGGGAATTGTAGTTGTACGTGGGAAGTTTATGTTTCAAGTATTACGTGATAATTTCTTTTCGGGTGTGTCTTTTTTGTAATTGAATTTTTTTTGGAAGTTAATTAGTGAATTTTTACGATTTCTTTATAAATTGCAGTATCTGCAATGAGGTGATGAAGATTGTTTAATGATGTGATCTAAAGAAATAAGCGTTTTCTAATTTCGTGTGGGTATTCCGAACTTTTAAGAATAGTGTAGTAGTAATAAAACTACAAGTAGGCTGTCTGGAAATTATTCAATATGCGTTGAAAAAATGGTAGACATTTTGTAATACTTTTGCAGTTTTTAAGAGATAATTATTAAAGACTATAAGTTTTCGAAGGGATTTTATCAAATATGTATGTAATATATGATTGAGCTACACAAATATTTGTCAAGAGTTTCTAGCTGGTGCATAGAGGGCAGTTGCTATTCCAATCTAGTATGCATGTGAGTACTAGACATCTGTAACTTCTTTTAGAAAAATAAACAGGGATGATATCGAATGTAAATCAATGGTAAAAACCTCGTTTAGCTTTTCTTATTATTTATATGCATGATGTTTCACACCTTCGTATACAAACTTTAAGGTTATGTAGGAAACGACGGCTTGAATTGTGGAAGATTTATTTCATTTCAGCGGTTTTGTTTTAAACTTTTGACAATTGCGTTCACCAAGTAATACCCACAAAAATAATTTTGAGTATTATTTTTTATGTTGTTATAGATAAATTGTTCAAAAATATCTTTTAAAAGACACTTTGGAGGGAGGAAAAAGTGCGAGCAATTTTTATGATTTATGTAAATAGATCAAAATCATACCTACATTCTTCAGATCTGCAAAAATATTTTTATTGTGCTGCAGAAATTTAGTAAATAGCGTACGTGTGTCATAAGATGCAAAAGGTTGAAAATCTCTGTGTTAGAGAGTGCACTAAGGTTATGAAATGAAAGACAGCACGTATTAAGAGAAATGGTGTGATAAATGCCGTCTTTTATTTTCTATAAACATAAAATGCATTAACAGCGTTTTTGCCATCCCTAATCTTACATTTTACCAGTAGCACACTTATAGTTTCACAGTAGGCTTTCAAAGTTACGACCTCCAACAGTAATGCCCACTTGACAGCATCGACACATGAGTTACAGTACAAACTGGCAGTCGCACTGTCACCTCTTGTATATCCAGGTTGTACATGTGGATGTACCTCCCTATTTGAGAAAGAAGTAATAATAAGAACTCCTCAATCTCCACATTGAACATATATTGATGAAAAACCCCGAAGTATGCCAGCGAAGTTGCCAGTTAAAGCACTACAAAAATAAAGCATCCACTATTTACAGGAAATGCATTGTTCACCTTCACCATTTGGAGGATTGTTACTCGCAATCCTCCAAATTCCACCCATAATACACTTTTTGAAGATAGGTTCAAGGTCTGGAATAATTAGCAGTTCTTTGGACAGTTGTCCTATTTATAGGACAATTTATTTAATAAATTCAAAATATCTGTCTTATATTACGCTATTACATATTATTGATGTATTTATAGTTTCAGAGGTTTAAAAAAATAGGGCCGTGGTAGCCCGGTTGGAAGAGTAACGGATTAGAAACGGGAGGGTTGCGAGTTCGAATTCAACCAAAGACCGTCGTGTGCAAAGGCGGCTGGTGCACGTTAAATCTCTCGTGGCCTCAAATCTCCTCACGTTGGCGTGGTGTGGAAGTTTGGAGAATGGGGTGCCAGCTCAGGTGTTGACTTCGTCATCTGACCGTGGTGTCGTCGTCAAATCTTTCCCTTTGGGATTTATAACGGACCTTCACCAATAGCCAATTGTGTTGCTCCAGTGTGACGTTAATTAAAATGCCTACCTTAAAAAATATTTATTTTATGTTTGGTCCAATATTGGTTTTGTATTCAAAACGATCCCTTAAAGTACGCACACGAAGTTCTTAAACACCCAGTATAAATATTTGACATAAAACAGAAAATGTAGCACATTCCACGCACTTCTTTCGGGAACGAATTTAAAAATACCTATGAGAAAATGGTTGCTTTTATGCATGATAAACGCCCATGCCAAGAAGAAAGGAAGTTCGCATAAAAGTTGTTTTGGCGGAAGGGGCTATAGCGAAGGCAATCTGAAAAAAATCACCTGTTCAATTTTTTTACGCAACAGTCCCGTGAGAACTGGTTTATGGCAGCTGGGTCCGATAGAGCCCGTTGGAGCGTAGCCATCCCATCAGGATTGAGACAAAAAAAGGAAACAACACTTTTATCCTCGCATGCATAAGCTGAAATCCCGAAAATATCCTGCCATGATAGAGGATGGTATAATCCGTACTGAAGCCGATGTAAGACAGTAAGGCTTAACGAAAAGTGAATACCACTGTTTTCGAATTATATTTGTTAATAACAGCTTGTTCCGAGTTTTGAAGGTTCCTTCTTGAGTGCAATTTCCGCAATATGATAGGCTTAAATTGATTTGAAATTATTGGCAGTATGAGAGGTTTTTCTGTCAAACTCAACCCTCTTGGTGATTTATCTTTGCGTCAAAAACTGCTCTCCAGTGGTCAGACTCTGGTGCAAAAACCTGTTCTAAAATGTCACCAGTTCCAGGCAAGGGACAATTTGTTTCCTACATGGATCTTCATTCCCTTTGGATTAATAGACCAGTTTTGTTTCGACGAGATATCTCTTCCTTAGCAAAATTTACCAGTTCTTAGACGAGAGATCTCGTCGAAAAGTTGGAGGTTTAATGTAGTTGGTAGTAAGATTTCAGAGACGGAATTTGCTTCCTGTATGCATTCTCTTTAATTAACGCGACGTCTCTTTATTTCTGAATGCTATTTCAGCATTTTGTCAATAAAATTCCAAAGAATGAATTACGAATTAATATATGATAATTGATTGATCAACGCCAATTAAATTAAATACCAAAAGTGGTTAAGTGAGTGATAAACTATGGGTTCCTGTACGTACTCTGAAAGTGACGCCACAAGGCTTGCTTTTTTTAATACGATTTCAGCCTGTCGCGTCCCAAAACAAATTCGAAAGAATGAATCACAGATTGATTTATGATAGTTAATTGGTCATTGCTAATTACACTGCTGGCCACCCAAATTGCAACACCAAGAAAGACAAGAGATATCACAACAAAATTTATTTTGTAGATATCATGTTGACCAAGTATCAAATGATTAAATTTATAGACTTCTGTGAAGTGTGGTTCCTGCCAAAATCAGTAGCCAGAGTAGCCGCCATTGTTGGAGATCACCGCTGCCACACGCCTCGGCATTGATTGAAAGAGACTTTGGATGTGTTCTTGGGGTACAGCAGACCAAGCAGCTTCCACACGTTGCCAAAGTTGATCTGGTGTGGCAGCTGGGGATGTATTCTGGGTCAATCGTTGAGCAACCATGGACCACATGTTTTCTATCGGCGAAAGATCCGGAGAGCGAGCTGGCCAGGGAAGCAATTCAATCTGGCGATTGGCGAAGAACCCTTGGACAATGCGTGCCACGTGTGGTCGCGCATTATGCTGTTGAAATATGGCTGTGGGCAAGCCCTGAAGGTAAGGAAGGACAACTGGCTCCAACACCTCGGAGATGTAGCGCTGGCTGTTTAAAGTACCGGCAATGCGTACTAGAGGAGTGCGAGAGTGATATCCAATACCGCCACATACCATAATACCCGGTGCAGGACCAGTGTGGCGGTGCATAACGCAGCTGTTCAGCATCCTCTCTCCACGGTGTCTCCAGACTAGAATCCGACCATCGTGGTGTTGCAGACAGAAGCGTGACTCGTCAGTAAAGACAATTTCATTCCATTCTGCCGTCCACATCCTTCTTTCATCGCACCATTGGCGGTGGAAACGTCTGTGGTTCTGCGTCAAGGGTAGACGAAGCAATGGACGTCTTGCGGACAGACCACTCTGCTGTAATCGGCGTCGAATGGTACGCGCAGACACTGGATGATGCGGTACAGACTGAATGTGCTGTGCTATGGTTCGTGATGTGGCTAAGCGATCCGTCACTGCCATACGCACAATATGCCTGTCATCACGTGAAGTGGTGCACTGAGGTGGATGCGATCGAACACGTCGGTCCGTCGTACCCTCCTGCATCCAACGATCACATATCCGCATTACAGTTGTTTGGTTTCGTCCAACACGACTACCGATTTCCCTGAAAGCTAATCCACAATCTCGGTAGGCCACTATCCTTCCTCTGTCGAACTCGGATACTTGATCAAAAGATGATCGCTGTTTTCTACGAGGCATAATTGATCGTTTTTTTGAAAAAACCACAAGAAAAACACAATTGCAGTACTTGAAATCGTCGAAATCTCCAAGCCTTAAATAGCGCTTTGAAGTGGCGCCACAGGCGCGCGTGATGTGCGTCTGCGCTGAAATTCTAATCATTTGCATATCTCACCTCCGCTAATGCATGTTGTAAATTTCATATTATTTGCATGCTTCCTTCAGGGTGTTGCATTTACGGTGGCCAGCAGTGTAGATTAAAAACCAAACAGGATAGCGATAAACTACATTTTAAGGTAACGCCGATATGTGTATCATACAAGAGCGTTTGAATAGCGGAAGTAAAATCTTCGCTTGTCTTCTGCTTTGTGTTTCTTTATACCGAAAATACCTCTCATAAACAAGTTCTTGGATAATTCTATTTCCTCTATATACATTCACGGTATGAATTATTCACATCGATTCCGGCGAGGATAATGGAATGAAAAACAAAGTTTAGTGACCTTGACAATTCATAAAAGTTAACTGAACAGATTAGTTTATTTTATCTTGCTCCCTCTTGATTTGATACGATAATTTACATAATACATCAATTTACATGTAACTAGTAATCCTTATAGTGCTAGGACAAAAATATTTGTAACTTATCGTGTTCTTTTCTGAGTTTTAGGAGCTCAGTAGAGGTTATACAGGCTTTTTAAGAAGCTCTCAATGTTTGAATTAAATTTCGTAATTATAATGAAGTTCTTAATAGTTACAAACTTAAAAATATAATTTTTAACTTTTCACTGTTGTCTCGGAGATTATATTTATGTTCTACATTTTTATTAAAACGGTATTTTCTTTTTAGATCAGCTAAATTACATCGATTTTGGGATTTTTTCCTCCAATTTAATTTGTATCCAATTCCTTCAGCTCTCCAATTTGATATAACTTCAGAGATACATACCATGTAGAAGATGTACTATACATTATGTTATACAAAGACGTAAAAACTATATACTGTTCTTGACAATCATTACACTTGATGAATAAAAAGAGATGGTTAGATAAGAAATACGCGTGTTTGTCTTTTTTATGATAACACGGACAACCAATTTTAACAAGAACCAGAAAAAGTTTCTGCAAACGTAAATGCAGTTGAATGTTAGAGTAAAAAGGATAACATAGAAATATCATTGTTCGTGAGTTAACCACATATAGTGAAGACAGAAAACTCGTTGGTTATTATAGCCGAGCAATAAGCTTTTTCAGTGTTTCTATTAAGACAAGGGATATTACATAATTCATTGTTCTTGAATGAAATAAAATACAGGCTGAGCCAAAAAAAAATCGAAGTACCTGTAGCCAGTGTTCGACTGGATTGAAACTTAGAACTTTTGATGGACATAAATAGATAAAGAGTAATCACACAATATCAAATCTATCTTCGTTATTGTATAATTACACCAAAAAGGCCAAAAGTTAGTAAGTTGTAAATCACCTCTGGAGGTGATACATGCAGATATATGGCAAATTATGTCAAGCATTTTTCAACTGCTGCTCCATATCCCTTATATTACGGGTGGTATATTGATGGCCTAGCATATCTCCACATGCTCAATGAGAAACAGATCTGATACATACCATCTCATTTGGATGTCACAGAAGTGCCTCGTGGTGTTGACACTCTTTCTTGGAAAGAGGGATTCTCAAATTTGTCTCCCGTTGATCATGTCTGCTATATACCAGACCGTGACTTGCATCACCCCAGTAATAGAATAACGAGCAGCAGAACTGCAGAATGCTTGGCATAATTGACGACAGGACTACATATAGACTCCATCTGACTACATGCCACACCTTAAATTGGCATGTATCGACGCCAGAGGGGATTTTAGAAATTAATTTATGAAGTTTCTGATGTAATCTCGAATAAACAGTCCTCTAGATTTGATGTAATTATCATTTCCTTCATCTCATGTGCATCACACCTAATGTATTCGGTAACGAACTGAGTACACAGAGACTTGAAGGTGTCAACTTTTTGTACTCGCTGATTTTAATTATGTTATCCATCATAAATTTAAACTTAAAAATTTCCTTTTATGAAACTTACTTTTTATGTAATGAATTCTAATTCTGTGTGGAGATAAGCTTCTGTACAATTAGGATTTCCTAAGTGATATGTCCAGTCGGAGTACTCTAATTATTTACTTGCATTATGAGCCAAAGGCATTTTTTACCAAGCACAGACTTCTTGACTACCCGACAGAAAGCAGCCAGATGAAAAGTAAGTACAGGTACTACTCACTTATCAAACTACTTGTTTAACGACCATACGGACTTACGACCAGGTATTATGAACACCGGTCGGTCAATGCCGGAGTATGAATTGTTTTATTTATTCTGCTTAAAGAAAATGATTTAAGTCCTCGCTTGTCGACCAATTCGCTTCCTCCAAGTGGTAACGTCGAGGTATCTTGTCATTCAAGTTCTGACTAATTTTGCTAATAAATACCTCGTCATCAAGATGTTGCCGATTTTTTATAATGAAGATATCAAGATCTGACCAGGTTTTTTTCTAATGACGAAATAATTTCAGATCAGTCTTGCTAATGACCTCGTCGTGACAACCACCAAGAGGGTTAAATCAGAAATGAATGAAGGTTAAATCAAGGATTTACTTTTACTAGATAAAATATCTAGTCCACAATGAATAATATAAACGACCTAGTCTCATACTGTATTAACAAAAAGCATTTAATATCGACTCACCTAATACTTTCACTGCTATCTGGTAGTTCCTAGTTTGGGCCTTCCTGAAGTCCACACGACAACGGTACTCCCCTTCGTCTTCAGGCCCAAGTGGTGATATTTCCAGTACCGCAGGCCTTGGTATAGTATTGAAGTAGGCCCGATGTGAAAGTAAATCGCTGGAGGAATGCCTAGCTTGTCCCACATGACCTCTCCTGGCATCAAAACTGTAGATGGGTGTTGCGACATCGCCTTTGTACCAGAGTACCAGATATACTTCGTCGCCAATCATGGGGGATATGATATCGCAAGGCAGCGAGACTTTGCCACCAGCTAATACTGTGTGCCTCTCAGCTGGTTCTGAAAAAAGAAATTAGTGTGTTCAGAATTTTTATTTGATTTAATGTATCATTCAATTCAGTTCGAATAATTTAAATTGTAAGGAATTCGTTTTGCAAATAAAATGTTAGACTATTATAGAAAATTTACTACGCAGTAAAATCGAGTGAAAGATATTGATCTAAGGAACATATAGCTCCCATTGAAATCCTCTTAAATGAAAAAGAATCTTATTCATCCGCTATCAAAAAACATGGTTTGAACTTTCAATCTTGGTTTGCTGGTTTTATGAGTCATGCGTTGTATTTGGCCAAGCTGCGCCAAACACAAGAGAGACTACGTCAAGTAATAAACATACACACGGGGACGTTTTATTGACACAAAATAGAGAAATACATTCAGATTAAAGTTACAGAAATCGAACTTACGTTGCTTACAACTCACAGGTTTGTCAATCTCGTTTGATGGAAAATAATGCTGCATCATCTTTTGCAACAGGTCTTATCACAATAAAGAATTTTTGGATATGAAAACTAGGTTTGATATAATATGACTCCTAATTTTTATAGCTATACCAAAAAGAACCATACAAGTGAGATGTCAGAAAGGAGGAAATTGTTACATGTCAAAAAATTTCCATATTTGGTTTGGTCAATTTGTTCTAACGTTCTTACATTTGATATTTTCGTTTAATTCACTCTATTTTTAATTTTAGTGCTTAGTATGGCTTCTAAAACTTAATTATTAGATTACTATGAAAAAATAATTACTAAACGTTAGCTTCTTGATTGTTTTTACTTTTTAAATTGTATAATTGAAATTTTATTTATTTCTAAAATGTATTTAAATTACACATGAAGACTAGGATATAAGGCAGGATGAAAATGCGTTTTCCACCTTATGTAGTTTATGAAGATGAGATAAAACCCCTTTAAAACACACCATATTTTATGAAAAGAACATTTAGCCATAGTGTCGGATAATAACCGGAAAAATTTGATCTAAGCGTGCTTCTATGCTTTTTAAAGTATCAAATACGAAATATATAGGTTCAATAAAATTAAACTTTAAAGCTTGCGAAATTTTCGTGTCCTGTATTTAGAAAACCATTCATTTGGAAAATTGAAAAGTGTTAACCCAGACATATAAATTACTAAACTTTTCATATAAAATGGAATTAATATCAGTTTTTAGACTGTTCAACAAGATGAGCTTCAAAGCATATGGGGTTGGTGTCCATTACCACCGTTTTATTAAAATTACCAAGAAATATGTGTACCCGGCACCTCCACAATAATGTCGCTTAGAAATAATAAAAAATTTGAAAGAAAAAAATTTATAGCTTTATTTGGAAGTGGAAAGAAAAGTTAAATAAATAATAACCAACGTTATATCAAATAGTAAACATCGTTTGAAGTTTTATGATTCGTTACCAAATGCGTCTAGAAAGTTCTACGATGTCATTATCAAAAAGACAAACTTTTATGAAAAAAAAATAGTCTGGGAAAAAATATCTGCCATCAAAGTCTAATGGTATTTTTGAACCTGGAGCTCTTTTGATTTTCGCTTAGTTTTTTTATCGTCTACACAGCTCAGCACGTGGAAATGAAAGGGATTTTTAGTGTAAACAAACTATAGCAAAAGTAAGGATTTTACTTCCGGTTACTTTAAAATATAGTATATCCAGTTTGGGATTTAATTTAATTGACGTTGACCAGTCAGCTGTCATACATCGATTCGGAATTCATTATTTTGGATATTTATTGTTGAAGTGCTGAAATCGTATTCGAAAAACGAGCCAAGTGACGTCACATTCGGAGTACGCACAGGAAATATCTGCCACTGTAGAAACACTATAGCCACCTACATTTATATTGACAAAAAATCCTCTTATATAGTTAGTGAGTACTTGAATGCATATTGAATATTGAGTTGAATATTTGAGTACAATATTGTAAATCGACATTGATATCACTACGCATACTTTAAACATCACTCATAAAACGAATATATTCGGGTTTGATCCCAGACCGTCGCCAATACCCAGTTCTGTTGCTCCAGTGCGACGTTAAAATACCTATCATATAACGATTATAATAAAATTTATATTATCTTTAATTAATTATTATACTACGTTTGTGATACATAATTTCGAAAGCATATATTAATTATTTCGGTGCTTCTACTGAAATATCCAAGTATTAAAGTTACCACACCTACACATTCTCCGTTTGAAAAAACGTTCTTCCCCATGAGGAATTAATGTAATAAGAAAAGTTTTTGTTAAACCACGCCAAATTACCAACCCTGCTAACTAAGCTAAAACAGAGTGCTCTATTTGAGGTTGAAGAAGTGCTTGTAAAAATGTCAAAATGTCATTATACTTCTTTAACAACCGTGCACTTAAGGTCACGCCTACGTGTCTTTTAATTAGACTGAAAGCTTTCCGTAGAAGTCATAAAACAGATAGTAGAAAGTGGGAACGGCAAATCTTTCTGAAAAAGTAAATATTGGCGTGAAGTGTAATTCTTTTTATTTTTTATGTTAGTTTTTTTTTTTAATTGCATTTACCTCTACAGAAGTACGAATCATTTACGAAGATATGAAAAAGGATGTAAAAGACATAAAGTAAGTATTCTGTACTGAGATAGATGATGCGCATTTAGATTTTAATTTCTATTGGGTGCCATAGAAATGGAACTAGACACATTATTTAAATAAGCATTGTTTCATTGTTTAAGCATGTAATAAAATAATCCGTAATTAATCGAAAATCGTACCTTCCAAGATTCAGCGTATAAAAGATTGATGTGTTTATATCTCAATGATAATAATCGCTTAAAGTATTTATAACTTATTTTGAAAACATATTTAATAAACTGCATTTGTAGTTCATTCAACAATAGTGCTACGATAATTAATATACTTCGTTAGTGAAGAAGAGAATGAAGCTTATTAGGAGTGAATTATTTTCAAAGCTGTGTAGATTATTATTATAGTGTTCTGATGAGAAGGTAGATTATCTTGGGAGGGTTAAGTACTGAAAATGTAATCAAATGCAAGTTTGACTGTTGAAATGTTCGTGAATTTAATGTATTTACGTAAGGGTGAGTTTTTATGGGAAGAATTAATTACTACACTAGGTTAATAGAAAAATAAGCTTATCGGCAATGAATTATTTACAAAGCTGTATGGATTGGTGTTCTGGTGGAAAGGCAGACTTTCTTAGTGGGATACATAGCTTAAAATGCTGTAAGCTCACCAGGATGCCATTAGAAAATCACGTGTTTCGCTGCCAGAGATTATTATAAGTATTGAGAGCTCCATATTCCGGTAGGGAAGTCGCTCAGATCAAAGGACATTAATACTGAAATTATATCATCTTTCCCTATTTACAATAATTGCATTGCCAACAAGAAAACATTCCACATTATTCATATGCCTCATTATGAGGGGCAAGTGCTACTGCATGAATAGCATAGGGGAGTATTTAAAATTTTTTATTGCTGGTTACGTTTTAACAAATTAGTGTGCAAACGTATTAGTAAAGGATACGGGGGTTTGGGGTAAATATATGATTTAAAGAATAGTGCCCGAGACCGAGCAATAATTTGTTCAATATGAAAAATTTAGGATGTCCGATTGCACTTGCTCCACCATATCCTAACTCACACTTATAAAAGTTAAGAATAAAACTAAATGTGTTACACAACACAAATCTATAAATAAATAACTATACAATAGAAATTACATTTGCAACAACAATATTACATTACATGTAGAATCTTGTCAACACTGAGTCAAAATTAAATTCAAAATGACAAAAGTAATTATTCATTTAAAATTAAAATACAGTATTTTGTTAAAGAATACTTTCTCTATATCAAATCCCCTAAGAGAACTTATCTTTGACAGTTAATATTTATTTGTAACTTTAATCTATGGAATGTACAGAAAATACCCAACACTCATTAATTTACTGGTAGAACAAAAACCATATTCATTAAGAAAACTGCTTAATAAATAATCAGTTGTGAGCAAGTAATTTCCTATAGGAGACTGCGTTATAACGTTATCTCCCTTGAGATGAGTTAATTCAGATAACTATTTATAGTTAATCTATTCATTCGTGGCTCCAGAATGGAAGCTATTCCCAACATGTTTAATTAAATCTTCTGGGCTGACTACTCACAATGAGCTGTATTGTCGTCGGAACGTAATCGTCAATGAATCAACCATCTCATTTTCCTCAATACCCGAATTGCTTAGGTTCTGTGGAATATAAATCTCCAGCACTGTTATACCTCCTTTTCGGTGAAACTTTAATTTGAAGTGAATGAAACAGAAATAGATTTAATGGAATCCGTAAGGGGTTTTAACAAATTTAATATCTTTAATAAGGAAGTAACACGTTGATTATTGTACTCATGTTGATCTCGGGATTTCTGCTGAGAATGCTGTTTATGGTAGATACGCAATTGGTGAATTGCTTTCTACTTTTTAAATTATTAATTTATTTCAATGAAAGCGCATTGTTGACAAATAGCTGAATTTTCGAGTCAGTAATCTTTCATTCGGTAATAATTTATTATAATAATTCAATTATTGCCGAATGAGATTGTTGATTAGGGAATTGCAACTTATTGATTATTATTGGGATAGCAACTGATCCGAAACGCGTAAGTAAAAATTAATTAATTTTTATATTGAAACTAATTTACATTTTTAACTTGGTGCAATAACGGGAGGAAGAGCATTGGCTAGGAATAATATTTGTATTCGAAACAGTAGCTGTTTATTACAGCGCTGCCTAGCAAGTGCTGTGTTGGAAATGAAGCAAGATATTTACAAGATAGGTTAGAAGATATGACCTTTTCGGCTATAAAATTTTGTTCAAACTTGTCAGAAATCGTGAGTTTTTTATTTTCCAAAATGAATTGAGTAGAAAGGTTATGGAAAAACCCGACTCTGTGGATATTGATATAAATCTAAAAATTAAGCATTGCAGAAAAAAGCAAATAATTATCATAAATTCAAATGAAATTATTTTTAAAATACTTTTGCTTTCGAAACACTTTACTTTATATGCGGTCGGCAGGAAAATTGTACCTCGTCAAATTCGACCACAGAGCGATTTGGGTTGGCAGGTCCATACTAAATGTTAGTTAGGTAGGTAGTTGAACTAATCTCCAAACCAAACGAGGTATTGGCGACTTTTCGGGGTATATCCCGAAGGGAAAGGACCGAAGACAACGCCTAGTAATTCTAAACCACGGTCAGATGACGAGGTCAACAGCTGAGCTGGGACCCCACTCTCCAAATTTCCACAACACGCAATGTGAGGCCACGACTGATTTCCTACTCAACTGTCTATGGCTGGATCCAGTTTCGATTTCGCTTCCCTCCGGTTGCTAATCCGTTACTCTACCAACTGAAATACGTTGGCCTCTCTAAATGTTAGGAACTAACAGTATAGTCAAGCGCTTGGGAGTAGTCAGTTGACTGACGTCCGTTTGAACGAGTCTATTACTTAAATGAGGGGACTAGTGGTAATGTTAACAATTTCCTTTCACAATGGGCGGGCATCTTTAGAGCAGTTCGGTGCTGCAGGGGGAAACATACATTGAGAAGAATGCATAGATGCACGACACCCATTTTCTGATGAGCTTTAACACCTATTTAAAAATCGACTGACTCAATATCAACTGTCTTCTCGTTGGAGTAACACATTATACTTTTCTTATATACATATTGACCGTGGTTGAAAATTGCAAGGTGTTGTCTTCAGATATTTCCATTCTGGATTGATCCCGGTTAGTTGCCAATAGCTCGTTGGTCTCAAGTGAGACGTTAATTCAACTACCTATCTACCTACCCTAAGTACATATTTACAAACACAAAAATGTATGTTTACACAGTTTGGAATTAATCTAGTTTCACTGCTCTTGGAATGGATACATGGTAAACCGTTATACAATGTTGCGCAGTAAAACCTGATGGTGATGGTAGCTTTCTATTGAATTTTTGTCATGTTAATGTCTTTCACACACACAACGAAGGAGTGAAATTTCAGTAAAATTTCCTACTTTATTGTAGTACGTATTGGAATTTGTGTTTTCAATGCTTATTTAAATGTTGTATTTTTTGTATTACGAAGTTACAAAATAGCAGACGAAAGAACATTTACAAATTGAAGGAATACAAGCAAGTAAAATCATCCAGTTAACTATTCACTATTCTAGTCTGCTGGAAAGTATTCCAGCGCTTCTTAATATTCCCTGGAGTCGCACAGTGAAAACAAAACAGCCATTAGATCCAGAGAAAGTCTACTTTAAATAAATATGCATTTTATTTGCATAAGTGCACGTCTTCCTACGTGTTTTGATATTATTTCCGAAATTCCAAATAGCAACACCCAATTTTTATGCTATGAAAACATTTCCCGCATCATAATTACGCTCAACATAAAATTTTTACGAATACAAGGCAAACGGTTTGCAAGGATTTTTAAAGTAAAATATTAGTGTATTTTAAAATATAATAGCGCACATATATAGTTTTAAAATGAGATTGGTACATTTCTCAAATTTTTCCAACATAAATTGTAATTATGTATACTTTTTAAATAAAATTGGTATTTCAGTTTCTTTCCTGCATAAATTAGAATTGTTCATTCTTTGGGTAAAACGTTTAAACTGTCAATTGTAACAAAAGAAGCACTGAAGTAAAAATATTCCGCTAAACATATTTTCTCATACCTTAGCATTCATAAAACTCGGCTGAAGTTACTTAACCCTCCAAATACGTCCGGCAGAATATCGTTTCCTTCTTTGGTTACGGCAGCCGGCCCAACGGCTTTACAGACAACTTACTGAAACCGGCCGAAACGGCCTTTACAATGCTTTCCCCTGGAGGAGAGGGAAAATGTGTCGTCCCATTATCACCTAATGTGCCGGTTTCCATTGTCGGGTAGTGGGTATGCCTGGAAGGGACATATTCTTCCCGGGTAAACTGAAAGGGCGGCGGTTACTTTTTAAGTGTATCTCTTTTCATTTACTCAACCTCTCACAGAATAAATACTAAGGGATAACCAATTTGCGAGGCTCCCTGTCGATAACTCTGACATTTTTGTCAACTGGGAGATAAGGCTATTAACGCGTAGGTCTCTTTATAGCACAGAAAATAGGGGATGGAAATCGTAATGGGCTTCGGAGATTCTTCAGGAGTTTGAGGTCTGAAAGAATCCGAGCCTTTCGTAACAACGAGACAGGAAACTTTCGGCCGGTTGGGCCGGTTCTCGTATCTAGAGGGTTAAGAACCAATATTTGAAACATGACATCCCTTATGATGATTCGATACTAAATAAACAAAGCATGTACCACACTTAAAGATTTTACCCAGCCGGTCTGTATCAAAACATATTTCATTCTATTGAAAGCGGTACATGAACTATCTTCATTTCTCTTGGATGTCATATTTTAATTTCATTGTTTAATCCATGCGTACGTATTTAAGGAATTATTTTTATAGCCCCACGTTAGACTTGTAACATTTGTTAAATGAAACAGTTAAATATTAATTAAAGTTTGAAAGAGAATAATGTCTATTAATGACTTCGTGAATCCGGGTTTTTAGGCTTCCGTTCAATGTGAAATTGGTGAAACTTGATAAGAAAGCCATAAAAACTAAATTGCAAGCATAAATACACAAAATCACAATCAAGTATCGCAGCAAATGTATCTCTTCAATGTTTCATAAGCTAATTAATCTGTGAATAACGCTAATTGAAAGTAAAATGTAAACGACATCACATAGGAGCTTAACAATTTTATACCAAAATAGCAGAATTTCCCGGCGTTGCTCGAGCTGAATTGGTTGTAATTGAACTTAGTATTGCTCAATGCTGTTCCTATGGGATTTCGAATTGTTTTGAGCCCCTCTGCAGACCCAGGGGAAATCCTCCGCGAATGGGGATTAATATATAACCTATGTTTCCCGCAGGATTCTAAAGCATAGGTGTCTCAATTTGTTGTGAATTTATCAGTGATTGTAATGATAATGTTATTCCTATGGTGATTTCGAATTGTTTTGAACCCCGTATGTAATTTCATAATTTCAACGTTTGAAAAGTGAGTTTTGAATTTTTTTCTCTTTGGTTTTGTTTGATCGTAACTTATTTTTTGTCCGTCATTTTCGTTTTAAGTAATTTTATTTTGTGTCTATATGACGTATGACTCTGCTGATTGTTTTTCACTTGCATGTTATGTATTTTTAATCTGATTTCTCTGTCATATAACGAGTAATCTGTTTAACAGCATGTATAAATCAATAAATATCTTAAATATTTGTTTATTTTATAAACTATTTGTTATTGAACAAAAAGCACACACACACACAAACTCCCCGTAAACCACAAAAGTAAAACACGGGCTTACAAAAGTAAGTTGATTAGTCAAAGAAACAGTGGAATATGAAATTTCACTAAAATTGCAAGATTTGATGAACTTAAATGAAAAGAAAATATATGATCCAAAAAAAGCATTGAGTTCAAATGACCATGTTTTACTCAATCTCCTCAAATTATTTTGAAGGCACATTCTCGAGAATTATCAAATACAGGACAACTGAAAAGCTAATAATCCTTGTAGCTGCTTTTTTGAACGATCGCACAGATCATTAGTCCGGAGATTAAACCTACATAGGCATTTAGCAAAAGTTCCATAGCCAGATATAAATTGCGTAATTTTAAAGAAAAATAATTCTGAATTCAATCTATGCTGAATCGTAGGAAAAAATATTTTGGAGTGGCCAGCTTTCTCAGACGAGACATACTCTTCGTTCCACTTATCAACAGGCTTGTCATAACATAAGGCTTTCCGGTAACACTTAGAAATGGTGACATTTATATCAACTGCTAAATTCAAATCGTCTTTGTCTAAAAAATAAATACTTTATAAAATATTTGTTAAATGATATTATGTAATTATAGCAGTGAGTGTCATAGCAAGCACATAGCTTGTCATAAGAAGGTTTCAAGTAACATTTAGGAGTATTAACATCAACTGCTAAATTCAAAGTGTCTTTGGTTAAAGAGATAAACAAATGCTTTATAAAGAATTTGTTAAATGATATTATGCAATTATTGCAGCGAGTGAAGCGCATAGCGCTCGTCATAACATAAGGCTCGTGATAACACAATTATTGCAGCCAGTGAAGCGAGCATGGTTCGCTCTGCAAACCAACAAGATCGCTTAAAAACTTTTGGAAATGGGGGAACCGGAGTGAGGAAGACTGGTCCACCTAGAATTCTATAATTGTATAATATATTTTCGATCTTCAATTCAGAAACTTTTTGCATAACATATGTTAGAAAATCTTCTTACAACGGCATGCAATATTTCCATAACTTCAGATAAACGAATAGAACTAAAAAATGAAATACTTTACAAATAAATAAAACCTCAGATATTAAACTTTCCACCACTTGTTAAATTTTTTGACACATAATCGTCATTAAAATTCAAAAATGATGTCTTTTAATTAAACTTATTTCCAACGCACACATGTTGTTTTTTCCGAGCCAATTTCCGTAACAGTTAACTATCAAGTCAAATCCTCCTTCTTTTCAATTAAAGCAACCAAAAAACCTAAAATCGTGACTGACATCATAGTCTTAAAGGGAAAGACTTTTTTCGCAAATAAAAGATAGTGTCAGAAGTTCAATTATAACTGACGCGAGTGTTTTTTTCTATTAAAGAGAATTTTTTCGCACCAAAAAGAAAGAGGAACGATTCTTGGTTTTTATTTTTCGCCGTTTTTCAGATTCATAATAAGGAGGAAGAAGAGATTGCTTTTTAAGCGATAGAAAAAAACTGTATTAAGCGCCATTAATTTTATCATAGTACTGGTAATGAATAGCATTTATTGAGGTGATGATTTTTTTCTCGAAGTTTCTTTTAAAAATATTTCATGCCGTGTAAGAAATAATTAAATTCAGAATGACAGAAACTCCTCGATAAGTTTCATGTTTTCGAATCATTACCTATCAATATTAATTATACGCCTTCCAACGAAATAGAAAATATTTTCTTTCCCTCTTTATAAATGAGTTTCGACTAGTACATCGTCATTCAAACACAGAAATAAATGAGAATTGATAATGCTTCAGTTTCTGAGTTCCCTGGTTTTCATTCAAAGGGAATTGAAATTTTACTATACATCTTGCGTACATTAGAACGCCAAATCAAAATTTATAAATTTTGGTAAGCATATTTAGTCATAAGAGTGGATTATTTCTTTCACATAGGGTGAAAACAAAATTTAACTCAAATTTTAAAATATCTATTTTACATTAGTATATTATTGTTGGGTGTATAACGAACACCCCTTCAATCATGTTATAATTTCTTATAAAATTAGATGAAATAAAATTGAAAATTGAAAACATACACATTTTGCTGTTAATATGCAAAACTTATTAACTTTACAAACGATATCATGAGCTCTGTTCCTCGTATATGTTCGTTACTTTGCTTGGGATTGACTTCAAACGTGTTGAGCTATGTAGGTAAGAAGAATTAACGTCGCACTAAAGCAAAAAAATGGGCTATTTGTGACGGTCCGGGGTCAATCCAGATAGGAAAGATACCCGAACAACACCTCGTAATTTAGAGCCACGGTCAGATGACGTGGAAATGTGTTGGAACATCAGAAAAAATTGTGTATTACTACTAGTCGAATTAATGCTGGAAAATTAATTTAATATACAGAAATGCATACATTCATGATATCTCAAGCAAAAATGGCGTAAATTACATTTACAAGTTAGACAATTATAATAAAAGACGCAAAGATGATTTTATATGAAAATTTATCCAATACGTCTTAAAGAAAATAACATATTTTTCTAAGCTACAAACATCTTTCATTAAAAATGCTACACAAAGATCTAGGCTTTTCTAATTGATTTTTATAGTCACTGGTTATGCTTATTATAATTACTTTTACTCTGTAGTTAGCCATATAGTCAAGAAAGATTGACATCAACATTTCTACAATAAGTTCAAAATCTTGAAAAAAGCAAGAGTTTGAATTTAAAACTACACTTTATTTATATTTCATGTAATGATTTCATAAATGAAATTATTATTTGTGATTACCCTTAGGATTGAGGAATCGAGTGTAATGAGTCCTATTCGTATGAATATAAGTCCACCTTAGTCTGAAAATATGCAGACTACAGTGAAATTTAAGTGAAACACGAAATAAAAGAAATAATTCTTTTAAGGCAGTCTCATTCGCACACGATCCCAATAAATTTGTATAATATATTTGTGTATCTACAAATTGGTTTACGAAGTATGATTGCAAAATATACGAACAGATCATATAACCTCGGAACCGCGTGACATAAAAGAAATTAGTTTGGTGCACATGGACACTGGCCTTGAGCCAAGTAAATCTTTTTCTCATGGTTATTTTGCATAGTGCTTTGTATTTGGAGAAGCTACTCCTTTGCATTTGAGGAGTCGGAAAAAAATCGATCCCAAATTCCATTCAGATTTTTGTCACAAGCTTCGAAAGACTTGCAAAGGCAAACTTCAAGTTGCAGATAGTCGTTGGTTATGTTTGTAAGGGTCGTATAAAAATTTAAGAATAATGTTGAAGTTTCAAGATGGTGGTTTTGCGGAGGATGAGCAAGTATGGGAGGCTTAGAACATGTTAGAGTGAAAACAATGTATTTTTCCTCACAGTTGCACTGGAAACTAGCTAATATTGATTTCTTTTGTCTAGTAAATTTTTTTTGGGGGTCAATTAATTATTAAGGGAATGATTTTTTAGATACTACCTATTTTATTATAGTTAATATTTCAATCAATGTCGCGTGTGCTCCTTATATCTCTTTCATCCAAACTAACTGAAATCCAACTGTGTAGATTGAGAGTAATCGATTTTTAAACTAAGTTTGCGTCAAGGTTCACGTTTAGGTAAAGAGAGCTGTGAACCAACAATTTAGTAAAAGGCTGGTGTACATAGAGATAATTGTTTAGTATCTAACGTCTAGGCCTTAGCTTGCACTTTACTGTAATAACAGTTTGTCTAGAGAAAGCATGTAAACTCATTAGTAAACAGTTCAAGGCACTTCAAACAAGCACATAATTACATTATGCTACAACATTATAGCCAAATAATTCATATTTTAAATTTACATTTCATTTACCTAAATACTTAATTAAATAATGTTTTCTATTTACATCAAGCATTGAAGAATATATTATTTGATGAGTCTTATTCGAATGAGTACGAGTTCATCTTCCTGCGTTTTTACTTAGAATCTAACCATACTTAGCAAACATTCTTCAGTAGAATATAAATGAAATACTTAATTATATAACATATTTTTGAAAGTACTCTTTTACTTGTAAGTACATTATCGTTTGCTTACCCATTTCGTTCCTTTCGCAAAAATTAGCAGAGGTCTAATTGCTTAGAATAGATATAAAAAAAGTGTTGGAAAAATCTCCTCTATCCTTAGAATCTGCCACAAAGCTGTGTTGTACGTTATAGTAATCAGTTTCTTCACAGAAACCATGAAAACTCTTTAGAATATAAAATTCAAGATACGTTCATCTGAGAATTATTACACGAAGTACAAAACCTCACATCCAAAGAATTCGTATTTTCAAATTACACTTTATTTGCATAAATATTTCATTTGCTAAATAGTTCTTTTTGATACACATTAAGCTTTGAAGAATATTATTTAATGAGTCTTATTCTTATAAGCAATCCATCTTAATATTCAAGTAAACAGACCAGAGAAAAATAGATACAGCAACATTTTTCAAGATATTATTTTACTTAGGTAGGGCGAGGGATTCTTGTACAGCAGGTCAAAAAAGTATCCGAACACTTCTTGTTCTTCATGTCCCTAGAATTTCACAGACAAACCAAAAGTGTCATTAGACTCGGAATAATGTATACTAGAAATAAATGTGCATTTTTTGGAGTAAGGGTCCGTCTTCATATTTGTTTAGATATTATCTACAAAATTCCAAATAGGAACTCCCATTGTTAATCCCATTTAAAGATTTATCTCATTAGAATTATACCTTTTTATGTAAATAGGATCGTAATTACCTTAAAAATGGAAGAAAAACTATTCAGGGCCCCTTCTTAATGTTTAGAAATAATAAATAAAGGTTACACATGTAGATTGTTGTATCTTATTTCCTTATGTGCCCTCAATTAACCAGTTTGACTTAAAAACAATATTTTCAAATGCCTCTTTCGATAAAAAATTGAACGATAGTTCAAGAAATAGCTGGATTGATCTTATTTTAAATTATTAATGAGATAATATAACTAAAACGCTCAACAATAAAAATATAAAATTATTTTACTTCTCTTAATAAATTTTAAGTAATATTTTATAATTATTTGACATTCTGCAAATAGTGAATATTTGCAAAATGTTCCTTTAATATATTTATTGGATTCGCAACATCATAAAATCATGCTGCCCACAAGGCCTTGAAGACGTCTTATTAATAGTCATACAAAATAAGATGATCCTCTAAGCTAATGCGATTTTTCTATCCTAAATTGTTATTATCATAAGTGATTTTATTATCAACAAAAGATTTTTGCTTGGGTTGAAGTCTGCTGCACTTCTATACTAAGAATGGGATTCACTGCAGATATCGCTAACTAAATACGTAGTCTGGGTGATTCTCTATTGTGAACCTTTACCTTGTTGTCGTCCAGCATTCTTGCTCTTCAATGCCTTTAAAGTTACATAAAACAGGCCAATTTTCCAAAGTGAAAGATAAAAATATGCACCCGCATACATTTTCGGCCTATTTGCAACGAAACAAATCTTTTTTTCATTTACAAAGGAACTGCTGATATACTGACAAAATACAAGGCTAATTTTTCTGGAGTTCAACCAAACTAGTATACCCGATAATTTGGTATTTTACATCATCGCATTCGCTCATCATTGACGACTTTTTACATGACAATTGACATTTTAGAGAACATTTGACTGAAAAATAATTAGACGTAATACTTTGAACATAAAAAATATTTCGAAGATAAATTCAGAATTCCACATTAAGATGGCCCCAAAACGAGTCAAAATAATGCAGTTTTAAATAAAGTCATCTAGCTTAAAAACCAGTCGAGATTTTAGTGAGAACGAGTGCGAGATTTTAGTTTATTTATTTATAAAATAAAATCTCGCACACTTAGATTTGAGGCAACACTGAGACTATTGTATTTGAAATTTATAGATGTTTCAATTCATACTTTTCTCAATTATGAATGAACTAATTAATACTAGTAAAAGATAATATACAGCCTTGCAAACATAAAAAGGTATACATTTTGTTTGGTGTATTTAGCATATCAATGTAACGAAAAACATAATTTGAACTCATGATTATTTCGGAAAATATAATAAGACTGAAACACTTGACAGACGACCGAAGCTCCGAATTTCAGCCTCTTTTAAATCATAATTGACTTAACTAAACTAAAAGTATTTTATGTTAATTCTGGCCATATTGATCCAGAAAATCTGAATCTGTAAACGACAATAGGGATTACTATTTAAAAAATTGAGTTGAAACAAGTTTGTATATGAGGACGGACCCTTCTGCAAATTAAATACACATTTATTTATAACGCACATAATTCCGAGTCTACTGACACTTTTTGTTTGTTTGTACAACTTCAGGGATGGGAATAACAAGGTGTTCGGATACTTTTTTGACCTACTGTACTTTCCACAACAACGTTTAAAATTTCAGGGAATTCTAAGTTTTTCTTTGTAGTTGACAGATAACGACTTAACTAAGCCAGTTGTCTCCACCAACTCTCCTAGTTAATTAGGTACTCAGGCACAAGGTGACTTGATGAAAAAATAATGGCGCGATATTTTATTTTTTTGTCACTTTTATATAGGAGTATGCGTTGTAAATTTCAACACGCCATTAAAACACCTCCTGGTATTTTTATTCCCCTTTCCTCTTTGTTTTGAGTCAGCAACACTGAAAGCTCCCGTTCTCTTTAATTACATTACGACATGTCCTAATCCTGTTAATGGCGGCAGAGACATAGAGATTTTTGGCAATAATTACGCAAAATGTCATCTATAAATCCGAAACGATTTTTCATTCTTAATGCTGACGGCCACACGTATATTATGGGAACAAAAAATAGTATCATCTATTTGGATTGTATGATATAAATCCGTTTTTTACATCACTGCTGTTTCCTAAATTAACTTAGACGAGGCTAATTCTCAAAGTAATGTCAATCTCTTTGTTTTGGAGACTATCTGCGTGAAGTAATTTGAGGGGAGTTAATTAGTTTGGTTAATTAAATATTTGTCTTTTTAGACCATTTTCTTAATTGTGTGTCCTCCTAATTAATCCCCCATGAGTGAAAAAGATAATGTTCCCAATATATAATACACGTTAATCGAATAATTCCATCATGTTAACCACGTATAAGAAACGTGACAGGACTTGCCCTTTAAACTTTTTATGTATTAATTGAATTGAACAATTAACAGGCGTACATTTTAAGTGGCGGTACTAGTTATTTAAAATTGCTATGCAGATAAACTTGACTTGCACACTTATGAATGGACATGGTTTTTCTTTCTAGTTCGGTTTTTCTCCTCCTTAATATGTATTCATTAGTGCATTTGAAGTTCAATTAAAGTTGTCCTTTCAATTTTTTCCTTTATTAATTGAATTCGAGTATTAGCGTATGTACATTTTCCGTGGTGATACTAGTTCTTGAAAATGACTGCGTATATAGACTCGATTTGAATGGACGTGAATGTACATTTTTGTTTCTGATTTTGGGTTTTTTCATTGATGTATATGTTACAGTGAAAGACCGAAATCTGGAGAATGTCGACTTTCACCGGTGAATGTCAACATTCACATAGTCGCTTGGTGTATGTCCAAAATATTTGCTAAATACCCTTATTTCTGACTTACACCGGCAAATGTCGACATTCACCATGCACTAATGGTGAATGTTGAACATGTCGGAGATTTATATTTTCTTCTCCGTATTTCAGTCGCGATAAAACGTCACAAGGGTGACGTAACTTTTTCGCCTCTTTCTGAGAGGAGTGACCAAGAACTTAAAACAAACAGTACATTCTAAATGAGAAAATAAAATAATAGAAATTAAAAACTTACTTAATTATACAGTACATTCTAAATGAGAAAAGAAAATAATAGTAATAAAAAACTTACTTAAATATGTAAATCAAATCTTATTTATTGCAACAACTTAAATTATTATGACACTTTGAATTGCACAAGAGTCCCTTGCTTTTACAACTGCATTTATTTGTGGAACACTTCCTTTTGCAATGACAGCGTGTATAGCCTTGCCCCCCGCTTCTCGAATTAGCTGCAGCTGCTTCTCTCAGCGACATTTCTTGAAAAGAAATCTCATCTATGGAAAGTAACTTTTCTTTACAAATTACGAACTGATTACGTGTGTAAAGCTACTTGAGGGTACCATTTTTATTTGCCAGTTTATAGAAATCGGAGTCTTCTATTCCAACAACAACCGCTAACACATTTCGGCTATCTACGACCACGGTCGACATCAGGGACTTGTATTCGTACAGTATCACCAATTTGAGCAGGAGGAAATTGTTTTTGTGAGGTTCGTAACATTTCAGAAAGTATTTTAGAGTACTTTTCTTGAGAAAAATAAAAACAATTGTCTTCTCGTTTACCCGCAATTAATGCATTTAACTTTTCAAGAAAAAGATCACGATTCACTGCAGTATCCATTCAGTATAAATTAGGGTATCGGAAAAAAAACCTCGGCGCCTCTCTTTTCGACCTCCACCAGAGCATATCTGTGATTGTCGACTTACACCGGTGAGGGTCCGAATATACAAGAATGTAATGAAATATTCGATCTTTCACCGACGTATTTGGTATGTGTCGACATTCACCGGTGAAAGTCGACATTCTCCAATTTCGGTCTTTCACGGTAACATATATATACATTAGTGCATATGAAATACATTTGAAGCTAACTTTTCTATTATTTTCTGTATTAATTTTATTAGAAAATTAGTGGACGTGCATTTTAAGTAGTGGTACTAGCTATTTAAAATTACTGTGGACTGACATGCATATAAATGAATGAACATGTTTTTTCCTTCTGGTTCGGTTTTATCAATAATGTATATCATTAGTGCATTTGAAATAAAATTTTAAAGTTGGCAGCTGACAGTTTAAATATAACTAAAATCATTTGTTATAATTGTTTGAAATCAAAATTGTAACTAATTGTGTAATTAATTTAAAAATTACAATTTTCTGAAATTATAGGCTGCTTTAACTTTTTAGAACATTAATTATATTTGAATTCAAAACACTTTTACATTTTTATAATTATCGCCATCTTAAAGAAATAAAAATAAATATAAATGGGAAAATGATCTTATTAAACCTGCAGAAATACTTAACTAATCTTGGAACGCATTTTCATTCTGGCCGTAGCCATTTTGGCGGCTTTGCAGAATTTTGTTGAATTTCCTCGGAAACAGCTTTATTCGGGTGGAATTCTGCATATAAATATAGATATAAATTGGAATTATCTGCTCATAGTTCAACTTAATCCTGACCCGAAATCAACTAACTTTTATAAGGATGCATCTAAGGAACTTGAATTGTAATTTTTAAATATGTTTTGCAACAATTGAAAAAAAAATCTTGCAATATTTCATTAGAAAGATAGAAATACTCAATACAAGAACCATAGGCAACAAAGAGAGAACCAGTCCTTATCATGTACAAAGGTCAATCCATCTAATACTGAGGTAACAATGTTTAATTCTACATTATTTCAACTCCAACAGATATAGTATCTGGTGAAAGATGTGTTATTCATTTAACCAAAGGAAAGAAACACACACGGTGTTCCGGTGATCTGTTGGACAGTGTCAAATGACTAGTGTCTCAATTTAGTGACGGCTGGCAATGGTGACCGGTATTGCGCATGCGCGATTCCATTTCGATCAAGAGGGGGTGTTTATTTCAAAGATGAGTGGGGTTGTTTACTGTGCTAACTTGACATTTTGAATTTGTCATCTATTTCTTAGCATCGACTTTCTCATGAAATGGGCGGAATAGTTGTAAGATCTCAGAAGGGTAAGTCACGTGGGCTTATGAATCTACTGAACGAATTGACTGCCGAAGCGCACACTAGTGTTCATAATCACTTAAACAAATCAATAGTTTGTCCCACCTTAGGATTCATGCTTTTACCCACAACCACGTGACAAATATTCAAATCGAGCTATCGGGAGAAATAGTATAAAGCTGATCGTACAAACTCCGTCTATTTCATTAGTAGGTCGATGTTCAGCTATGGATACCAGTACCATCGCTGTAAAACGTAAGCTTCGTGGGTTGTAAAGCATTGCTATCGACGAGTGATTTTGTTTCTGAAAAGCTGAGAAATGTCTGATAAAGGAACGCGTTTGCAGTTGTAACCTTATTAACGCTCCGATAACGATAACAAATCGAACATGAAATGAGCTTAGAAAAATTCGAACAGATACACACAACTCAGAGTAAATAAACAATCCAAAACTCGCTAGCTAAGAGCAGGATGCTAAGTCGGACACCTAGTTTCGAAATATTATAATTATAGGAAGCTTTTCGAGTTTGGCATATATTCACGTTACCAAGATGCAAAACTGAATCGTCTATGAGCATGCGCAATACCGATCTCTTTAGCAAATCTTAACCAAATAAGATACCAATTGGTAAATAAATATAAGCGAAAGTACTTTCAATTCATTAGTGTTGTCCTGAAGTTGTCTTTAATATCAGCATAAATAATTTTCATTTCTTTATGAAACACAAAATCATCTCAATTTTAATCTTATTTGTAAACGTTCCTCAAAAACTTTTTCCTATTTCAAATTTTAATTTACTGCGTGTGTGTGAATTATCGTTTATACAACCACTCAAAAACACACACACACACATATACACATCTAACCGAAAATTTTATCGTTGATTCACCACGGTAAACCAAAAAAACCAGAGAAACTGAATCGTCAGTCACTGCTTACACCGATACGTAGGTTTATTGCTTTTTTCTATTCTTCAAAGCATCACCCAGCTGATAAAACCCTCGCTCAATAGTACTAAAATCCTCCACAGAAAGATCGCAGGACCACTCCAGACACCGCCAGCTCTCATGTAGGGAATCCACATAAAACAAAAACTCTGGACGCAAGATTAAAGTAGCATCCATCATTTCAAACTTCCGTTGTCAACGTCTGAAGGCAACCAAAATGACGTCCTACTTCGGAAAGTCCGTCGAAAAAATAATCGTAAAGGACGGGAAGAACAGAGGTAGGTCATACGGTCTGGAATCGTTTCAAATGATGGAATAGTTTATTATTCGAAGGAATAGAATGATAGTGATTTTGTAGAAGTCAAGTGTTTCCATGCTGAATTTTTGTTTTGTATAGGACACATGTAGGATTTCAAAAAGGCTTTCGCTCTTCGAGGGAAAATAATGTAGCTGGGGTCACATTTGAAATTTAATGTTAATAATTATTGTTTACAAATCATAAATATGTTTTATGTTTGAAACATAGCATTATGAATAACTAAAAGATAAGCAACGAAAATATTTTTGCTTATTTATGTGATCTGGATGTAATTTTGAATGCAGAATTTGACAATGTAAGAGGCAGTGTTATTTATATATATATATATATATATATATATATATATATATATATATATATATATATATATATATATATATATATATAAAGAAAGTTCGTAAAAACTTTCGAACCATAACGACTTTTCGGCCTTTCATCGTTACGAAATCATCGCCGGAATACCCCCACCTGTTTGACACGTGAAAGCTGAAATCCCCTTCCCGCCACCTGTTCAACACTTAATAACTGAGACCCCCTTCCCGCCACCTATTACGTAAGCTACAGTACATGTAATATGTACTGTAGCTTATGTAATGTAAATCTTATTTTGTTTACATACATATAATGTTTAAGTCTTTCATACCATGATCTTTCTGAATAAACATTTACTTATTGACAGAATAATCTTTTCAAACATTCAGTGGACCTGAAATTAAAGTTAAAAGATGTAACTTTTTTAATTCGAAGTTTTGGATAATTCGAATTTTGTAGTGGTCCCTTCAGCTTCGAATTATCCAAGTTGCACACTGTATATATATATATATATATATATATATATATATATATATATATATATATATATATATATATATATATATATATATATCCTCTCAGAGTGGAATGCGACCCTAAGTTCCATGGTAATTATTGCTCATCTGGATGGGTACTATCACCCCTCTTATTTTGTAAAAACAATTTAGACTCACCTTGTGTATATATACAGGGGTTGGACAAAAATATGGAAACACCTCATAAAATGCATGCTTGAAAAGAGATGTTTATTCTAGTGAAATGTGTAGGTGGAGCTGGTGTTTTTGCCTTCTGACGCCACCTATACAACATCGTAAATACGCTGCGCAGGTCAGTCGTTGTTGGGGGGGGGGGTACTGTTCCGTGAAGTTGTAATTGCATCATGTCAGAACTAACAGACTTCGAACGTGGGCAAATTGTTGGAGCTCGTCTGGTGGGTGCTTCCGTAAGCAAGGTAGCCGAAGTGTTTAGTGTTTCAAGAGGTACTGTATCTAAGATTTATTCCGCATATTTGAAAAGCGGAAAAACATCATCCGTCACAGTGTGGACGAAAGTGTGTGAAGAGTGATTGTGACAGACGATCATTAAAGAGGATTGTGACTAAAAATATGATGACCACAGCTGCAAAAGTTACTGCTGAAATGAATGTCGTGCTCACAAACCCTGTGAGTACCAAAACAATAAGAAGGGAGCTCCATAAGCAGGGTATTTCTGACCGAGCTGCAATTCAAAAACAATTCATCAGTGATGCTAATGCCTGTAATAGGAAAAAGTGGTGTTTAAGTCATAAAGCCTGAACTATGGAGCAATGGAAGACAGTAATTTGGTCGGATAAGTCTTGTTTCACACTGGTTCCCACTTCTGGCCTAGTTTACGTCCGGCGAACGCCATCCCAAGCTTATAATACATACTGCTTGTTGCCAAGAGTGAAACATGGCGGGGGTTCTGTGATGTTTTGGGCAGCCATATCGTGGTTTTCTGTGGGCCCCATGATTACTCTGCAAGGGCACATTAAGGCCAAGGATTATGTGAACATTTTGGCCGATCAAGTCCATCTCATGGTACAAACTTTGTTCCCCAATGGTGATGGTGTCTTCCAAGACGACAAAGCCCCTGCTCACATCGTCCAGGACTGGTTTTCTGAGCACGAGGATGATTTGTCACATGCCACCAGACCTCAATATTATTGAATCTTTGTCGTCTACATTGGAGAGGAAAGTGCGTGATCGCTATCCACCGCCATCATCGTTATCTGAACTTGCCACCGTTTTGCAGGAAGAATGGTACAAGATTCACTTGGCAAGCATACAGGAACTGTATATATCCATTCCGAGAAGACTGCAAGCTGTTTTGAATGCCAACGGTTTTCCTACACCATATTAGGCAAGGTTACATGTCTTTTTGGGAGTTTCCATATTTTTGTCCAACCCTGTATGTATATATATGTATATATATATATATATAACGTTGGCAGACTTCATGCTATATATATATATATAGCATGAAATGTGCCAACGTTCCTCATATAGCATGAAAAATGAAGATTTTGAATGAATATTTTTGTGTTGATTATTTAAAAAACTCTGACTGAATATGAGGTGTTTTTATGTGGTAGAAAGCAATGGTTTCTAGAGTTTGTGCAAATAGTCCAAATTCTTTTTATTATATATGTGTATAGTTTATTATTATAAAATATTAAGAATAACATTTTCCAATGCAATCTTCAGTCTACTATGAGATCTATGACGCTTGGACCTGATATTTCAATCTCTACAAATCTGGATTCCACTGTTTGCGACAGAAGAGATTTCTGACCGTGATGATGTAGAATTCATTCTTGAGCACTCAAATAATGAGCCCCAACCTTCAATTTGAAGTAAACTAAATGCTTATGAGTTTTTATACAAGTATCCCTGTTTTCTCTGCTAGCGTCACAGCAGAACATATAATTTGTATTGAGTACCAAAGAAATGGCCACCCAGGCAAGCCCTGGAACCTTGTACCAAGAATACAATGCAGCCTAGATTGGTTAATAGAGAAAATGCTGTTACCACCCCTCCATATCGAGCTTGGACTCATGAAACAGCTTGTCAAGGCCTGGACTAAGGATGGAAACTGCCTTTTGTGCCTAATTAGTAAGTTTCCAGCTTTATCCTATTCAAATTCAAGGAAGGAATATTTGCTGAACCAAATACTAGAAAACATATATGATTCAGGGTTTGAAGTGGTCATGAACATCAGAGAGTGCGACGACTCTTGGATTTCATTCATAGAGATGAAAAATAAATGGGGATCAGGGTTAAAAGTTCCACCACGATATTAAGGGCATGGAGAGTAGGTATCGACACGGATATTAACATGATAGCGTATTACTGTTGGATGATTCACTGAGATGTACAAAAGCCGTGCCACTAAATGCTGTTTAGGATAAAAAAAAAACCAATAAGTGAAAATAACACGTTTTATGCAAGATATTTATCAATTTAAATACTGTTTCCCTTTTCGATATGAAAAAGGAACAATTACATTGACAAAAATATATAATGTAGAAATAGTAATTTGAATAATACTATACTTTTCTCCGAATACATTGAATATGTATCTTGAAACGGTTTTGAGATTATGTTAATGAGAACTTATGCGGCTAAGTACTTTTAAATTACTCGTCAATACATTTCTAATTTGAATTTTTATTTAAAAAACTCGTTCGCTTTCAGAGAAACCGTTCATATGAAGTTAACGTTCGTGAGATTGAGGTCCACTTAATTAGGTACTTATTAACACAGAGATCGATCACTGCGTGGATAAATTATTATGACCGCCGACGGATAATGACATTAGAACATGGCTAATACCTTCTGCTTTATGGATAAAATAAATAAGATAAAAGGGAAAGGTTGTGAAAAAGACGTTCAATGCATTAAACAATATTTTCAAACTTACGTTATGTATTTTGTTGGTCGGAAAAATGACACTTAAGTTGTTTGTGTAACTCACTAAAAGCAATGTCATAGAGTCACCAAAAATAGATTAATATGTCTCTTGAGAAAGGTTTTATTTATATTGAACCATGTATGTAAGTTTTTTTGCAATATGTAACTAGTATAAAAATTTAGTTCTCTCTGAACAAGACACCTTATTAGAGACATTAAACTTCATTCAATGATGGGATTGTGACTAACATCTACTAGAAAAAGGACAAATAATCTCTCAGATTTACTCGTAGATATAACATTATCTTTCTATATTTGTCTTCGCCACTTTAATTGCTGTAAAAGTATTTACTTAAACACCTAAATGGAGACGAAAGGGAATTTATATTGCTAGGAGGCTTGATTGTCTTGCTTAAATGTAGTAAAAACTAAAGAGTTATCTATTTCAGACAATTAAGTATACGATTACCAACGTTGACAGTAAAGATCGGAGATATTTTTGTCATTTCAAAGGCTTTAAAATCATGTCCGCGTTTAAAAGATCTCGCGATCCACGACTGCTTCTATTACAATGCCAAAGTACATGTTACATGTTTAATAACAAGATATAAATCTTGAAGCAAGTTCTTTGGAATATTTGGAAGAAATTACACTTGTCAGCAATTTAAAATCTTTTCACACAGCATGAGTGAAATAGGGTTTTCTAACTAATTTTGGGGTGCTGAATTTAAATATGACTGAAAAAACTTCCCATCACGTACAGTTGTATTGTGTATTAACCATTGTTATATTTCAAAATATGCATTTATATTGCAACATTTGCATGTCTTGTAAGGGAAGGTAAATGTAATAGTTTATTAAATCCCAAGTTAAACTTTAGCCTCAAATTACAATTTATTCGAGCAGTTATTAGTTAGCACTTGTTAGTTATATAATTACAGTGTTAAAAACTATAAATACTATATTCACATATCACTGCATGAGACGGCAAAAAATAGAGTAAAAAGGAATAAGTACAAAATTAAATTTATAATCTCATACTCGCATACCCAAAGAAGTTATTAATTTTTTTATCTAATGTGTCCTACTGTCTTCCTTCATATAAAACCAGCGGTAATCACTCATCATTTAGAGATCCCACCTACCTTGATACCTCTCCTCCATTGTTCGGATATCATCGCTGACAGCTCCTATGTTATCAGGAAGGAAATCCAAATGATAATCTAAGAAACGTATTTTTAGAGACATTCGGTACCCAAGGTTTTTACAATTCTTCAGAAGATTTTGAATGGGATGTTGATAGTTTTCCTTTTTATGGTGTTCCCCAGAAATACCTTCACCACATATGTGAATCATTCCTATGTGGAGAGTTCGTTTTGTCTATTTTTTCTGTGAAAACAGAATCACACAGTTGTTTCCTCATCTGAGGAAGAACAAAGACTTCTTTGAGTTTTGCTTCACTAATTTTTGAAAATATTTTCTTAGAAACCTGAACCAAATTTTCCCATAGTCTGCTCAAAGATTTTTATTAACCCCATTTTGATATGATGTGGTAGAAGCAAAACATCAGAGGGGGTTAGTTAGAAGCTTGAGACGGACGTTATTCTCTCCAGGAGTGAAAACAAATTAGCTTAGGCCCATCTTTCCTTTCAGTGTTCAGATGTGACCCTACTATCCCCATACAAAGAAAATAACAAAATTTGGTGGTCCCTTTTATGTGTCCTAGCATGGGTCATATCACCTTCAGATAAAATATAACCACTTAAAGTGGTTGTATTTTATTCCAGTGAGAAGTTTTCTCATGCTTTCATAAGTCTACTTCATTCTTAGAGATGTGTTAGTGGAATAAAAGGGTTCTGGTTTGCGTTGTACTAAAGGACAGCGCGAAGCTAACCTTGGATGAGTCGGTAAATACAAGTCATACCTGAAAGATATTCTAAATCTGTCAACAGCCCTGTTATATCTGAACAAAAGTACATACCATCCTGCATTTCATTAGACGGAAGATGTCAATTTCCAAATACAAAAACAGGTGTTCTCTTAGCTAGAAGGTTTCACTCTTGAAGTCTGGAAATTAAAAGTTCAGCTTGTTTGAAAATGTTTAGGTCTCGATGGAGATCTAATTCAGTTAATTTGGCTCAATGAAGTGAGATTCGTCTGTGTTTAAGTATGTGCATGTAGGATCATGATATTTATGCGTGTCCATATCTTCCTACAAGACATGCAGAACATGTTTCCCTTTAAAGGAAAAATACAATAGGGGTTCGGTTATATATTCTCCACATGTGAAAAACTCAATGTTGCCACCCATTTAATACCAGGTGGAAAAATAAAAAAATAAAATGTAGTATCGTTTTGCATTTACAGAAATGCTAATTTTGAAAGCTAGTAAAATTGATAAGGTGGACAATTATTAAGGTCGTGATTTGAAATTAGCACCCAAAAATAAGTTAAAAATAACAAAATGTGTTCTTGCTATAAAATCCCTGTAGTTTAGTGTTATTAGCATGAATGTGTTTTGATCCACTCCTTAAAATAGTTTTCTTTTGGTTGCACTAGATGAGTACGAATGAAAGGAAAATAAAAAAGATCATTTTAAAAATTCAATGGCTGCAAGGATAGATAAACGAACTCATTACTAGTTTTTATTTACATCAGATAAATGTAGTCTTTGTGGGTTCCACGACAATGTTTTGAATAAGCTATACAAGCAACCAGACTCCGGCCAACAAAATATAGGACTTAGGTTTAGATATCTTGTATAAGCTGCTTGCGACTTTTGTTTCATCGTCCCTTTTCCATTGTAATCCTTTTATTATACCCATAACACACAGGAGGTATTTCCTTTGTTGTAAGGTCATTATCATTCTGAACACTTAGATGCGATTATAGCGGTTGGGGTGTCAGGTATCCCATATTGATCACTACTTAATGCTGTGTTCCTCAACTGAATTACCGTGTTTCAAAACAATGTTGAAGTTGCAAAGCAGGATGATTGTTTAAGGGATAAAGTTGAAATTCCATGCTCTTTAACAATACCTTTTCAATTTCTTTGAGAATGTTGTTTATATACTGAGAATATTCTTCCTATCCCATGTTATCTTTGGTAATAAGGGGGTTTATTTTAATCCAAAGGACTTTCTATTTTCTCAAATATTGCAGTTACACTTTGTCACATGCATTTTATACCATACTACGATAGCAAAACCCAAGTGTTTTGTTAAACACACAATTCCACAATCTAAATTACTTGGGAGAGAGTAGAGAAGAAGGACGAATCCGAAAAAGTTGAAAAATTGGTTGTGCGATTAGCCTAATTCGCCTAACCCATGAACGAATAGAAAATACATGATTTCAAAGCGAATTTCCCGTTATATTTAGCTATACTATAGGTAACCGTTCCTCCATGTAGAGATTCGATTGTAGTTTATTTGGTACAAAAGAAAATCAGTAATATTACCTTTTTTGGAAAATTTTAACTTTGATCGCGATGCTTTAATGGAAAATATTTGTAAACGAAATTTTTTTAGCATTTTACCTTTAGACGTGCCACGTACAAATTATCCATACTAGAGCTATTCGACAAGAAAAATTAGCTTCCCTAGCCCAGTCTAATAAGCATTGCGTGGTGTGAATAGTATGTTAAATTTGTATGACTGATCGCGCTACTATATGTATTAACTACATGTATTAATTCTTACTCGATTCGTTGATCTTTGACCGTGTTATATGGCTCAGGTCTAATGTAGTATGATACAGTGTTAAACATATACATGGGTAAATTAATGGTTGGATCGATAGCTCCTTATTTAAGCTCGATTTATCGTTCAACTTACGGTCATATTTTACTGCATGGGAGTTATAACACCTGAACCAGCAACTTAAACAAAGTCCAGCTTACCAAAATATTCTTGCTCATCATGCATTTGAGGTTGAAACCATCACTCGTACCGATTTTCAACTGCCACAAACTGACTGACGACTGGAATTTAAATTCTACTCATGTGGCCAGTGAAGGTGTGTAGCAACGGAAGAGAGGACACAATCCATCTGCTAACGTTGACAGCTTGAACGTTATTAAACAAAGAACTCTCCTAAATAGAGTTGCACAAATTTTCCATGAGTGAACCCCAATCCCTTTCTCTGTTATGTCAGAGTATGCTTTAGTTCTGTGAAATGTGTGCATAATTACTGTAATGGAAGAGTTTTCTTCTACTATGGGTAGTGGGGAACTGTTATCAGTTGTTTTCATATGCCCATGTGCAAGTTCTCACCTGCGCATGTGCCTCGTTTAAAACGGAAGCGTCTGATTTAAAACATAAGCAAAAACAAGAGGGCGGATGTTCATTTGATCGCTCTCTCGAAATGCCGTAACAATTTTTCTTTCTGTAATACAATAAATGCGCCTCGTCCTGAGATCTGAAATCATTCATACCTAGCTTAATTAATACCATATTGTTGTATATAACCATGAATTTTTTCTTGTTGTATTGTAATTATGAACTCCCATTTTATTCTAACGATTTTCTGGGCATTCTGTTCTGTTTTATTTTGTGGCACATAGGAAGAAGTATTTTAATCGTAAATTAGAAAAAAGAAAACGGCATCAAGTTTTTCCTTGAGACGAATTTTAAGTAATGATTTACAAACTCTTCTTTAAAAATATAAATCTATACATGACATAAAAAAATCGACTAAAATCCTCTACACACACTCATTTTAATTTTCTAAAAAAAATTAGCAACATTTAACCGCAATTCAAATAAACGAATGACATTTAAAATAAAAAATCGTTATAAAAACGCGAAAATATCGATCCCAGCATTAGTTAGCAACAGCGGAGCTTCCAAACTTTTCCCAGACATTTTCTCTGCGCCTTTAACGCTGTGATTTCTTTTGATTTCGCATCGATTTTTTCCCTTTTTCCAATAAGGGAACAAAAAGAAAGAAGGGGGAGAGAGAAGGGAAAATAAAGAAAGGACTCTCTAACCTACTGATCTTCGCAAGATCTGGAAAAGTCAGTCTCTCTAAAGAAGAGATTCTTTGTTTTTGATCTTTCGCTAATTTTTTTATTCCTACCATTTCTTTACAACTCCAAGCCACGCACTAAAAAAAGCCACAAAGTACTGAAATGAAAAGTTAAAAGGGTAAAAAAAAGTTGGATCATAGTTTACATCATAAAAACTACTTTTCTTCCTTTTTTTGCAACCTTCAAGCTCTCCGCTCCTTTTATTTTACAGGGCCTGTGGCTAAAGCTGGCTCACGGATCCATTGGTCTAATGATTTGGGATATAGTGAAAGGTGGGGGAGGTACAGTGTTTGTTTTTGAGTGCTTGTATCCTTTTTATCCCCCCTAAACATATAAATGTATATAAACCCCGAGTTTGTTTGAGCTTTCAGAGTGCAACTTTAATTCAAAAAGCTACTTTTAAAAATGGCTTTGGGTTGTACTCTTGTTTTAAGTGGGTTTTTCGTCATTATTATTTTTCATTCTTTTTCCCTCGCTCAGTACTTTACGGTCTTTCATTTCCTAAACACAACGGATGTTTCGCAATATTTAAAAGATGGATGACTGGTTGCATTCAGATAAGGAAAAAAACAGGTAGAAAGATTTAATAATCACATGTGGGAGTCGATGGAGTGTTTGCTTTGTTCTTCAAACTCTTTTGGGTTTTATTTGTTTGGGGATTAGTTGAATTCACCAGATGGGGCCCGGTTTTGCACAGTAATGAAATCTCCAAAATGTTTAATTGCTTAATTATGTAAGAGGCCTTGCATTTTTAATTACGACGCTACCTTGTTAATTTGTAGCCAATAACCCGTTGTTTTGCTCCATTGCGACGCAAATCCAGCTACCTATCTACCTTTATAAGTTGACAGATTTGTATTAATTAAACATTTATGTTTACATGGTCGAAGCTAGTTGCAGATTAATTTAGCTTTGAAGCATTGTCTAGACCCACTATTAATGAGATTTAAATAATCAACGTATGGTATATAGTACTGCACTTTGTAATTCAATGCCTGAAATTTTTGATTAGTGCCCAATTCGATTATTTGCTTATTATCAATCTTAAGGAAATATCTACGGTAAATATTTGTATTGATGTCGATTTTGTACATGTGAAGTGTAAATATCTTAAATCTAGAAATTTAGCAAATACTGGATCTGTATATAATTAAATTATTTCTCCCTTTCCAACTCAAATAATACTGCATTTACTTTGGTTTATTTAAATGGTGCAGTTAAATTGATTGAAATAAATTTGTACATTTACTGTTACATTAAGACATTAGTTTGGATTTATTAAATGTAATATGGGAATCAACACATTTTCACAGTGGCTAATTTATATTAAGCAATGCAGTTTTTATTGTTTCTTATCAAAAATGGTTTAGTTGTGATGCTTCATTTGTAATTTAAACATATCGATATATTAATTGAAATTACCTAAATTGTGCAAATTATAAAATATTCAGTTTTAAGATCTTTGAGCAACGTATTACACATACATGAGGTGTTCAGGTTTCCTGTTAGTTAAAACATCATCGTAGAAGCTTTACGTTTAATTTTATAAACTTTAAATACCCTTCACATCCAATTAGTTTCCAAGACTACTTACTAAACACCAATGATATTTTCAGAATGAAAACATTTTCAGATGGAATGGACGTACATAAACACGAGGTGCTCATAATCAATAAGTTGCAAAGACTGCTTACCAGTCAAAGAGATTTTTCAGAATGAAAACATTCCAAGATTGAATGGACTATATCAGGACACGAGATCCTATACAACCATACAGTTTCCAAGACTGCTCACCAGAGCCAGTGTTTTTTTTCAGAATGGAAACTTTCCAAGATTGAATGGACTAATCACGACACGAGATCCTATGCAAACATTCAGTTTCCAAGACTGCTCACCACAGCCAATGTCTTTTTAGAATGAAAACATTCCAAGATTGAATGGACTAATCACGACACGAGATTCTACACAAACATTCAGTTTCCACGACTGCTCACCAAAGCCAACGTTCTTGCAGAATGAAAGCATTCCAAGATTGAATGGACTACATCACGACACGAGATTCTATGCAAACATTCAGTTTCCAAGACTGCTCACCAGAGACAATGTCTTTTCCGAATTAAAACATTCCAAGATTGAATAGAAGTACATCATTATAAGCGAAACTATGCAGAAAATGAGTTCGAAGACGGCTAAAGTGATTTTTAGAATTAAACTTTTTTTCCAGATTGACTTGGATGTGCATCAGCTATAAAATTAAACTTAAGAAGTCCCTTGTGTTTATTAGCCAGTTATGGACGTCGTCCCATGCAAAATCATAACGAGCTGCACGAAGTTTTTTGTTCACTTTTCCCACATCATTTGAATTGATTTTCACTTACCAAACGTATAACCAGTATGAGAGATATCTAGCATGAGACAAGAACAGACATTTCGATGCCTTTGGTGAAAGCAGAATGATACCGAGTTGCCATAGAAAAGCGTTATGGCCTCTTTCTAGTCAGAAGATGGGTCGTTACGGTGAGGATGACAGTTCAACACTTCTGAGTGACTGTTCCTTTTTCGTTTTTACCATACAAATTTAAATTCTGTGACCCAATAAGATTGATATGAGCATTCTGCGGGACTTTGATTAGTAAATTTATTGTTCGTATTTATCTATTGTTCCCATATAAAAACAAGGTGGAATATCTGCAACTAATGAAATGAGCGTTTATATAACTATTCGATAAACCCTAAATAGTATATTTATAGTTCGCATTCGTCTATTGTCACTGTGGACGACTGAGGTCCTATAGAACCAGACATAAGACAAGTAGTTTTTAAAACTTAACAAATAGATTTATTAAACAAGGAGATTATAGCAGCAACAGCAGAGAGAGTCCAGCGACGCTGAGTCGAAGAACAAATGGTCGAAAATGGGGTGGAAAGTTAACGGGGGTAGTTGAATGAGCAATTCCACCCCTAACAGGCTAAAAATAGATTTGAAGAGGGGAAGTGACAATTGCTCATGGTGACCGTGGTGTCAGCTAGGGATATCACCGAGACAGGCGTAGACAGTTAACATATAAAGCTATGGTGAAATACCTTGAGCTAATGCAGTAAACGTTAGTATAACTTTTCGATAAAACTCGTATTATTATATTTATAGTTCATATCTTTGTCACGACATAAAGGTAAAGCGGAATACCTGAAACTATTACAACTAAAGAGTCGAATGTTGAAATGAAAGTTTGTATAACTTGTATTAGTATAATTTTAGTTCATATTTGTTTTTTCACCATGCGCATATTAAATATAAAATACCTTGTTTAAATTGTGTCACCAAGGAAATTAACGTTGGCATAAATATTTAAACTATATTGCTCAAATGAGAGGTTTTTCTATTAAGCTAAATGAAGATGGTGCTAGTGTTTTTGTGGTTCATTTCAAGAAAAAAATCCTTGTCTTACCGTGGTTTGTTAGCTTACACTGAAACTACTCATAAGCATAAAGTATATTAGTAAAAACTTGTTTTGGAACTGGAGGAATATTTATAAGAAAACTTTTATTTAAATAAATAAATAAATGTTTGTGTTTTATTTATAATTAAATACTCAAATAAAATAATTGAAGATTTAAAATTCATTTTGTTACTAGATAAGAAATAGTTCCAAGCGGAAATATATAATTTTGAAAAAAAATTATAATTCTAAATAAATGCTTCGAAATTAAATAATTCAATTCACGAGAATAACGAAGTAAATACACATTTTACATGGGTAAGAATTTTTTTAAACACTTCAAAACTTTACTTTTGATAACATACGTGGAGTTTCGTATGCATTCTTTCCTGACTCTAATAACACTCTGTTCTAATTAAAGCACAAAAAGTTGAGGGAAACGTAGAATAGAATACTACAGTATTTTCTTGTGTGAATAAAATACTTAACTATGTAAACTTAAAAAATATCTTTGCATTTATTACATTCTATATTTAATAACGATATCGTCTTTAATAAGTTAATAAACATTTTCAACATAACCAAATTTGATTACGTAGTAAAATAAATCAGTTTACTTGACTCTTCAGACGAAAAAACTAATTTAAATAAACCCAATAATTTCATGTTAAGGGAAGTGGGGAACTCAAGAAAAGAATCAACTAACAGAGTCTTGTTATACAAAGAACATATGTCGACTGCATAATTAATTTACAGTATAAATGTTTTTGTGTTGTTTAAGCAGTTTCGAAAAAAAAATCACAGGCTTAATATTATATACATACGATAGCGAAATATACAGCTTAAATAAAAGTAATGAACTAGAAAAAAGGTATGTTTTAATTAACTATAGGGAGATGGGTATTGTCCGTTAGATGCTATTCAAAGTAACTTTTAAATATATAAAAAAGAAAAGACCTCAACTGATATTTGTTAGAAAATAATTTATCTCTTTTAATTAGAAATTGTATACATTTGCTCTGCAATAAGGTAAATAATTTGAATTTTCGAAAATTTAGTTTTTAATACATTTTTAAGCCTTTAAAATTACGTCTACTTAATCGGGATTCTCTGAAACATGGTTTCCCAATTTAAAAATAGGTTTTCGTGAAATCTGGTTTAAAGCAAAAGAAAACAACGTTTCATACCTGTGCACATCATAAAATTTCAGTTACAGCAATGCGATAATCAAAATTTGTGATTACAGTTAGAACTTAAGTTCAACATTTTTATTTGAAAAAAAGATTTAATTGCGATATATTTTGAAATGTGTGTATTTATTTTTAATAAATTTCTAATAACACAATTTTCTTGTGCAACATATATGCAGCTATTCTAAACTTCCAGAGCAGCGTGTTAAGCAAAAAATGTGTTTTAAAATCAATTTCAGGTTTATGATCTTCCTCGAACTCTTGAAATAATTTCAAAGGATAAAGTAATACATTTATTCATTAAAATAAAATGTAAATGACTAAGCTAACCTGGTATAAAATAAATTACGCATGATACATATTTACAAGATGTATATTTAAAAATAATTAAAAAAATAAAAATAATAATTTCAAAGGATAAAGTGATACATTTATCCATTATAAAGTAAATCTAAAATAATAAGAATAAGCTAACCTGTTATAAAATATATTACATGATAAATATTTTTTTATACTTAAAAATAGTAATACTGCATCTGCGAAACTTCTAATTCACCATTTGTACTTTTGATTCAAAAATACTGCTAAAATAATATGTTTTGTAAGAAGTTTTATTTCTTATTTACGTTATTTTATTTTAATTTCAAAAGTAATTTACGTCCTTTCGTCCTTCCTCTCCTGTTTTATCTCGACATTTCAAAAAATTCCAGGAATTAGCTTCAGACGACGCGGATTTTTTCTTTTCACTTACTCTGTCAGAAATTTTGGAAAAACACAAAGAACGTTCCAAATTCTTTTTCTTCTTCCTTTTTTCGCATCTGGATGTATCCCCGCAGACTACTGAGGTCACATTTAAAGGATCTTTTTGAAGTTTCCTCTGAGAGGAAAAAATGGCGAGGCAAAAACGTGCGTAAGATTACGTCGGACGAAAAAAAAAAGTTAAAGAACACAGGGGCGAAAAAAAAGGACAGGGCGATCCAAAGCCAAATCAAAATGGCGGCGCAATGATTTCCAAAGTCTCTCCAACTTTACTTACTATTGATTTTTTAGAAACTTTTTTTATTATTAGATCTTATTTCTTTGAAGATCGCAGCGGGTCATGTCTAACTTTTTCCTCTACCCTTTATTTCTTTTTCTTTTTTTACGATTCCTAACTTTTTTTTTGTCTTTTTTAGGGGTGCAGTTTCTAGCTTTTGAAGCTCAGATAAGCGTGCTGCAAAGGAATTCCCGGCCAAAAATAAATGTCCCGGAGATGTTTAATGATTTATCTAGTCAAGCGAAGCGAAGTGAAGTGGTCAGCCCGAATAGCAAGTCGAACCATTCTGCGCTTTGTTAAACTTCTTTTCTCCCCTAACGAAGATATTTCCCAACCACGTTTTCTTCCCTTTTGAAATCGTTTGAAAGATTGTGACTGGCCGAGGCAAACGAAAAAAAGTAAAAAGGAGAAATAATAGAAGGGCCACATATACAAAAAAGAATACTTTCGTAGAATTATTGGATAGATATTTTTCTTAGCAGCTTTACTGAAACTTGATTGTATGGGATTAAAAATAAACGAAAACAAAGCTTGAAACGTAGAATCTTGTTAACGTTGGAGTTGATTTTGGGCGGCCGCCTCCTAAGATTTTGAGTTTAAAGAACATTTTAATTAGAGTAGATGTGTAAGCCATTTTGGGGTATACGGGAATCAAAAGCTTTTAAGGAGTTGAAAATATTTTTTTTCCTTTTTGCAGTGTATTCGCTTAAAATTCATTTTCTGGCAGTAAATTAATTAGAAGAATAAAAAAAATTGATTTTTGCTTGAAAAATGACGTTGAACTTAGCATCAAAGCTAGATTAAAAACTTTAAAGCGTAAAATTAATTAGTTGGAGTTATCTTAGGTATTTTAAATATATAATTATTTAATATTGTTTGAAAGTATAAATAAACTTTTCTGAATAATGTATTAGTCGTATGGAAATCAAAAATAAAACCTAATTTCTTAAATTGTGTCGTTACTGTTTCTAACGTGTAGCAAATTTTGCACAAGTTTGGTTGAAAATTCAATTAAAGAATAGGGAGGTTTTCAAAATCTATCAATTAATTTGATATTTCAGTTTCAAACTATGCTTTAATCAAATCAAATAAATTCAACCATTACTTGAGATGAACTAGAGATTCAAAACTGGAGGTAATCAGGAAAACACATTTTTTATTCAAGAAACTAACTAGATCCTGCTTTTCCCGATTGTGACGATATTTTCAAAAATAAAATGTTTTCATTATACAATGTGTCAGCTCAACTGGTCTCGCTTTATGTGCATAGACTAATAATTTTAGACACATACTAGTAATTGGCAAAAATTTGTAAAATTAAATATGCAATGAATAGACTGCGAAATTAGCTGGAAAACTTAAATGCGGAACAGGTGAATAATCAGCGTGATGAAAGATTAGAATACAAATTTTGCCATTTTTGTAATTGAAGAACCAGGAGTCGCTGTATCCTATTTCATAAGTTTAATAAAACAATTTAAATCTCACATAAAATACACAAACACAATCACGGAAGCTAACAAATAAAAACGCATCTCTAAAAAAATTACGGTTCGATGTCTGCCTCGCAGCTGACGATCGGAACTGAATAGTAACTGGTGTTTTTTCAATTTGAAAGATTCACAGATAGAGGTTTATTGCCCCGCAGCCGGCGTCACGTCAATCGTTCACCTGCTATACATTAAATTTTTTTACAGCCGATTCCAAAGTTCTTTTGTTACAAATGTATAATCCTCTCACTATTTTCATTATAGTATATGATATCGTTTTAAAAAATGTAGGAAAGTTATTTCGCTGTGATCCTCTAAAAAATTCTGGTTGCATTTGTAGACATACACCCTTATGTTAATGTGGTTTAAAGTTGTGTTCACTCCTTCCTTTAAAACCTGCATACGAAGTTTCGAATACTCAGTATAAAGGATAATTTTCTTTCAATATTAAATCTAAATTTATCCAAAGAAGGTGCTAACAGAGCATTCCCAATTTCCTTTTCCAGATTAGAAATATTCTTATTAGTCTTAAAGCAGATTTTGAATGGCGAACAACAGTTTATATAAGAATTGAATTATGAAAATTATAACTCGCATGATGCTCAAATTTACTATATTTATATTTGAAGATATGAAATTCAATTTCGTATTGGCTAGCATCGTATATAAAGGATTATTATATTCGATTTTGAAAGGTTTCCATGGGACTTTTGATGTCTCATGAAATAGTGTAGGAGCTTTCAGAAATATTAAATATATTTTATCTGTTGCACTAAAAGAACGAATCCGCCTTTGCTTCAACTCTATAGAACATAATACAAAGCACAAAACAAAGTGATAATGCCAAACAAAATTTTTGTTGGTATTTCCAACGTTCCTAAATAATTTCCTCTAAATATATGATGATACCATTCCTAAGAGGGGTATCTTTAATGAAAATACCCAATATAGATGACAACGATAACTTTGGTTTTTGTTCTTTTGTGTGATTTGCTATAAACGATACAAGAAATGAGGTGAAATATTTTATCTTTATCTAGGATATACCTTTCAATAGTAAATATATCTCGATCAAATGACTATATTCCTCATAAATAAATGTATTTAACATTTTTTTATGATCCCCAGACCCTCTCCATCTACTTCTATACTCAGGGCCCCAGTATCAACTTAAATGACGTGCCTCAATATTAAGTAGGGCTCCAAAATCAGTTTAGATGACGAGTCCCTTATGAGATAAAAATATATATCCCAAGTGCTCAATGAGTAATGTGCCCAATACATATATTTATTTCTTCCTTCCTCTTACATAACTATAAGCCCGTTATATTTAGTGCACAGTTTTAGTATTATACTATTATATATTAGTATATATATGATAGTATATCTTTTATATATTAGTATATATAATATTATATCTATTATATATTAGTGTATTATATCTATTATATATAAGTATATATAATAGAGAGATTTTTAACTGTTTCAATAAAGAAACTGACTGAACATTACAGTGAAAATACTTTCTCTTTCCCAAGAACCTCCCATAATTTCGGGACCTAGGCAAACCCATACTACTAACACAAATTTTGAAATATATATTTTCTTAAGATAAATATGAATAAAGCATTTTAAATCAACAATTGAACTACAAAGAACAATGGAATAACGATGAACAAATAATGGCAATGTATTATGTTAGTTTAAATGGATCTGATTGTAACACTAAAATGAAATCTTGAAACAAAGGTCTTCTTGAAAACGAAAGGTCAAAATCTTGAAACTTTTTAAAAGGTAAATTGGAAAAGCATCCATTTAAACCAACATCTGAACTATGAAACATTAAACAGCAACGAGTAAACAATGACTCTGAGCTATCATCCCCTAAATGTGGGCTCTGACTGCATCTCTAAAATGAAATGTTGAAACAGTTTTTCAAATTGTAAATTAGAAAAGCGCATTTAAATGAACTGAAATGGATTGAACTCTGCAACAATGAACAATAGTAGAGTGAGATACAATGAGTGCCGCCACTTAGGAGGGTACACACTACTCTTCCCCAAAGTGAGAGCCCAGAATGTACCACTAAAACAAACATAAAAACTTTAAGAGGTAAAAGGAGAAAAAAAAATTAAACCAACAATCGAATTAGAGTAAACTATGAGCAACAAACAATGACAGTGAATTACAATCAGAGCCCCCATTTAGTTGTTAAAGGCGATCCCCCACCTAAGTGAAAGCCCAGAATGTGCAACTTAAACGAAATATCAAACAGACTTTGCAAAGGTAAAAATAAAAAACCACATTATAAATCAACAACCGAATTAGAAACTACCCGAAATAAAAAAAGACAAACTGTAATTAAATGGTGATTTCCTTTAGTAAAGACGCGTCATAAATTATTACAATCTGGTCTATAAAACTGCTTCACGACCTAAAACTTTATATCTTTACACTTTACCGTCGTCCTGGAAAGCTCGTTGAGTCGCTACCTTGTTAGAGAAGAAGGGAATCCATGTTGGATCGAGGCCAATTAGGAACCGTTCCAAAACAAGTCCGAAAAGTTTTATTCCCTAAATTGTGTAGACTCAGACTTTTGCCCGGTTTGTATCGAAATACATTAAAATTCAATGAATCATCTTCGGCACGCATCTTCTGTAATATATATTTCTAATTAAGGGAATGGTTTGGGAATTGTACTTAACATTTCCTTGCGCTGGTTGGTCGAGATGTGGCACTGTTCGAGTGGATGTGATGTGAAAAATATCTTGAATTCTTAATAATCAATTCTAAGAAAATGAAATAGATAAGGAGTTTTTGATGTGATTTTTACTTCCAGTTTAAATGAATTTATTTTTGTTTATGGAGAAAGTTATTTTAATATTTGCAGATATAAAACACTGGTAGATGTGCTCGTAGCTTGTTTATCTTTAAGTTTGTGACTAACCCATTATTCACGAGATGAGTGTAGATGACTGATTTCCTGTGTAGTTGTTTTTATTTTCTAGATAATACATATGTTAACCCTTTCAGGGATGTGGGACGTCCACCTCATTCAAATTTCTAGGTGCTAGGGATATATATATATATAAAGCTAGGGGATATAAATATTCTAAGTATACTAACGTTTCTAAGCGATAGAAGTATTCTCTCATTGATATTATCATACCTAGAAGTGCTCTAGGTGGGCGGTTAAATTTTCGTTAGGCACAAAATAGATTCGTGTGATATATGTCTTCACCCATAAAGTTTTTCGACATAGTGCCCCTGAAAGAGTTAAATTTTAGTTATGGGCCAAATGGTATTCATATGAGATGTTATGTACACTCCATTTCACCCATATAGTTCTTTTTGGGATAGTGCCAAAACAGTTTTCAGAGAGTTAAATTTTGTTGCGGGCAAAATAGTTTTATATGAGAAGATAAGTCTTCACTCTCAAACTTTTTCGGCATAGTACCTTTCAGTGGGTTAAATTTTTATGGGCAAAATAGATTTATATGAGGAGGAAGGTCTTCACACGTTTTCTTTCTTCATTGTGCCCTTTAGAGAATTAAAATAAATGGTATACATAAGTCATTGACTTCTTTTCACTGAGAGAAAAAATGTATATATTGGTCAACAAGATCAAATTGGTTTTTCTATTTATTTAGAAACTTAACAAAGATGCTCCAATCAGCTGGTAAAATTAGCTCCCATGGACTGGTACAATTAGCTCCCATGAGCTGGTGCAATTAATGTAACGAAAGTTAGCTGTGGACCATACCATAAACGTGACACAACAAAAAAATTTGCTATAAACCATACCATGAGCGGAAACAAGGAAGTTCTCAGTTCAGTAATCATAATGCGTCGGGCACGCTCTCTCTTGGCAACCTGAGAAATTCTCCAAACCACCAAATGTCGCCAAACAGCCAGTTCACAACAAAACAGTAAATAGGATTGATTATCTTATAAGATGAGTATTTTGTCTTTCTCCTGTTCTCTTCATTTACAGACTTCACTATTTCAAAGATTGCCCATGAACATAAAACTAATATATGATAAATAATTCTAGTGTGCTGGGGCAGTACGATGATATCTTCGAAAAGTCAAACGATTGGACGATCGAATATACAAACAAATTCTGTAAGCAGCACATTTCTGTGACAAATAGTAACGGTGTCGATTACTGTAATCTAACTTGATAATTCTTAGTTCTTAAAATAATATTATCAATGTGAATATCACAGAAACACATCGACATGTGTAATCCAGTGGCGAGATATAAAGATATATTTATTTAGATAAAGCAGTGTTCCACAAACATGAAAGCTTCAAACACTTATTTACTTTTGAACTTATTAATACTTCATGTTTGAATCTATCCCTGGCTATAATGAGGGATCTAGCAATATTGAGAACAGGTTATTTATTGTTTTTTATGTTTCCTTAACTTTCAAAAACAATTTATAATTTTTGTAATGTAATACCACATATTTCTTTGCAAGGTAAGATTTTCTACTGTACTCTATCTGCTTTTGAGAGAAATCAATGTTAGAAATTTAATGTTATTTTATTTAAATAGTAGCAATTTAATTATTTACACACAAAACTTTTTTCTTCTTTTACTTTAGATGAGGAATTTATTTTATAAGCTTCAATATGAAGACATAACAAATTAAGAAAAATTACTACTTTTGATTAAATTTAAATAAACTATGTCATTCTATGTTTCTATTTTGTTACTTTATTGCATGTTTCTGCAACTATTTATTTTTGAGAACTAATTTAAGATGTCTGCGAAAATTCAAGTTTCAAAATATAATCAAAATTTAATTTGAGGAAGGAATTAGTAGAATTTTTCAAGAAGAAATTTTTCGATCACTTGTGTATAAAAATCTTACTAAAATACTTTTTAAATGAAAAACATCTTTACATATACATAAAGAAGCTTTTAGGAAATTATGGAATTAGACATACATTGATATAAGATACATGTTTAATGATTATATCTGATTAGTTTATACTAAATATGACGGTAGAGATGATAGTTTTATAATTGTAGCAAACAAGTTCTGTTTTCTAATAATTCATTTGAATAATTGAAATTTATTTCCCAAAACATCCACTATCAGTTGAAGCTGTAAAAGTTAAGTTGGCAAAATTGGTAATAATTAAGGACTTAATTCAGACAAAGTCCTTTTCTCAAAATTTACCCGTTTGATCATCTGCCGAACCGCTGAATCATAAAAAAACGCATTAACCATAAAACACTTCACAAATCCATAGTTGTCACATAAAAAGATTTCCATCTGAGTAACGGAACCTTTTATCAACTCATTCTTTAGAACTAATACACCTAAGCTGCCCATTGAAAACGCACCAAAATTCTAAATCGTTAAGAAAAGTGCCTCATAATTCGAAGACACATCAGATTTGGAACAATTTTAATTCAAAGTCAACAAATGCCGTTAAATATAATAACAAACGGTAATAAAACTCTCTGCGTCGTCAATTTCGATGCTTTGGAAAGGAAATTTCCTCCACAGGATATATTAAGGGATTTGTTGATAAAGGCTAAGCGGAGCATTTATCGTACACCAAATATCCATTACTGGAATTTTTATATTCCTTTGGATGGCAACATAAAGGAGATAATAGCTTTCCATTACAACACATCTATTGTTTGCGCTTTGCGTCAGAAATAAGAAGATTGCTTGCCAAAAGAGTAGTAAATTAAGGGAAACTTCTTTCAGTTTTTAATCGCCCAAATGGTTGGTTTTAATTACAGACGTGAGAAATTAAATCCAGCAGAATTCGAGGTTATTCATACAATCTTGAGTTTTGATCAGAAATGAATTAATATATTTTTTCATCTTTGTTAGCAAAAAAATTATTATCAGCAATATCTTATTATTTTTAGAACAAATTAATGCAGTTTTTAAGTATGGTAGCGTTAGTGATATGTAAGTTCTAGCCTTCTCCTACTTGTAAATATATATAAATCTAATAAAGGTATAGTTATGAAGAATTTGTCTGAATCAAATAAAGTATACCTACTACGAATTTGTTGAAACAAATAAAATATAACTACTAAGAATTTATTTGAATCAAATAAAGTATGTGCTAGAAAATAATTTTTCTGAAAAACAAATGAAGTATAATTACAAAGAATTTATCTTAATTAAATAAAGTGTACCTACGAATCGAGTACTACATTAGTAGAAATAACTGCCATGTAACATAATTTCATCGCTAATAGACCAACTGATGAAATCAATGATTAAGTGAAGATATAGTGCCAGATACCATTTAATTAATTGAGGCTATCAGTGTTCTCTTTAATTATTGTCTGAATATAAAATATTCCAAGTGTGTTCTAAGTTTTTTCATTTCAATATTCAACGGAGTTTTTAATTCTCTTTTAGCAAGGAAAGGAGAATAAGCCTAATTTGCATAAACTAAAAATCCAAAGTCATATAAAGGCAGCGAATTCTCCTCTTATTTAATTTTTCTCGCTCTTGCTTTGAAAGGAAATTTGTGTAGTAGATTACTTATGAAAAAAATTGTATTTATTAAAAAAATAACCCACAAGAATTGCATAAATATATGAAGGCCATTAGTGTTATGGAATGTATGCAAGTTTGCAATAAATTCGCGAACATTAGCAGGATGAACCAAAGTTTAGATGGTTCTTAACTAATTGGGAAGTTTGTGTTACATGAGGCATTTTTATGTTTTTATGGGAATCAAAAATAAAAAGTAGAACTCAAAATATTCATCATTAAAAACTCATTAAAAGTGATAAATCTTAGATTCCTTGACATCAGAAGAGTTTTAAATTTTACTATCAAATTCACGTTCTCTGATGTCATATTCGACTTGCCTTACAAAAATTTAGATCATTAGTAAAATTCAATTATGATGGAATGCATTACAAATGTACTTCAAATATATATGAGTACAAAGTTATTTAAATATGTGTTAAACATAAAATGAAGTAAAGTTCCTACATTCTTTGCTTTCAACGTTATGCACCTGACTTGATTTACAAACTAATTTGTAAACAAATTTTGTGTGGATTTAACTAATATTACATGATGTGAGCTTAGGCTTCTCATGCATTGTTTGTAATATAGTGCAACTGTTTTGCAATGTTTTATAAAATGAGTAATCGATTGACATTTTAAGTGTATGAACAATTGGCTTAATTTTGTTCTTATTGTTGATTATTTAAACAAAAATCAGTTTCTATTTTTAATTTCGCTTTTGGTTTTAAAATTTTCTAACAGTTAGTTTAAAAGATAGCGTAATTTTTATTTATTTTTGTACTTGAATTAATATCAATGACTAATGCAATAGGAAGTATTTTCAGAATATAATGAATTTATTTTAATAATGTGTTGACCCTTAAATGGTACTTTGCAAACAAATTATTGATTTCCGATTAGATGATACGTTTTAAAATCTTTACTGAGAATCGCAAAATAAATTAAAGCTGAACTTTCTTGAAAAGTATTTAGAGCAATTGCAAAATAAAATGTCAAGAAAATTCAGTTTTACGTATCGAATAAAGTAATGGTTATAATATTTTGAACTATTAAAAACATTTTATATTAAAAAATACTTTACGTTAAATAATATTTTATATAAAATAATTGTTGGGAAACAAATATAGTTAGTTAAGTGAAAAGAAATGTCAAGTAAAAAGTTTTCAAGGTAAGTCAATTTGTTAAAATCTATTTTAACATTAATAACCTCCTAAAATAACTTTAATATGCATGGTGTGTCCATGATTCAAAATAAATAAATTAATTCTTCGATATCCTAATATAGTATTGTATTGTTATGCACAGTACAATTTTTATCTCTTTCAAAGAGTATTATGACCATATGCTGTAATCAATATCTTTCAAATTCTATTTTTGTGCAGATCGAAATCACCGGATCGATTTCTTCATCAAAACTGTCTGCACTTATCCCAAACTCGTATGTAGAATGCTAATAAAAGCAAACTTCTTTTTTAAGGGCAGAGACAAAATAAAATGAAGGAACTAAAACGAAGCAAAAAACGAAATAGAAAGATGAGCATAAATCGGTTTGATCTCAAAAACACATCTTCTATATCTTAAAAAAAGAGCAGAATAAAAGAAACAAAACACAAAATAAATAAATACAAGAAACTTATTTCTCGAATCACAGGGAGGGAATCAGTAGTTTCAGCTCTTCCCGGATATGTATGTTCATACATTTCCTCTTTATACTGGTATACATGTTGTTTGCGAAAATCTGCTTCGGCGTCACGTCTTCGAGAAGCAAAATAAATCAGATTCTTTCTCGACTACTTTATTTCTTATTTTGGAAATGCAGTAAATAAAGAAGGCCGGTTTTGTTCTTTTTTCTTAGTTTCGTGTTCTGGATGGACCGTCGATGTTCTGAGGAGGAGAAGGGGGCGTGGCTATCGGGGAGGAGGTTTTCTGGAATGGTCCACAGATATGAATGCTTCATTAAGCCGGCTGCTACCAATACCTTCCAGCGATTAATCGATCGCCTGGGTGAAGCCTTAACCGATAGCACGAATAATCTAGGAAAGATAATCGCTATTCTCGTATATTGCATTGCACCTTTCCGTTCTTTTGTTTCGATAGCTAAATGTATATAATGTTCTCCCTGTATGTACTACAGAAATGTATGGTGTGTCTGAGAGGGCCCTTTCGAAACAAGAGGAAAATGAATTTGAATGGATAGGCAACTGTATTTAAATGTTAAAAAGGTGATTGTTTGCTGTTTTAATCTCAAAGGTATTTCACCCAACATACCCATAGAACTTTGAAACCATTAGAAACCATCAATTTGATTTGTCCTCTGATGAATCAAAGATTCCATAATCACTTCTGTGGATCTAAGCATTCAAGTTAATTGTTAATGCTTACCACGGTCTTTTAGTACTTGAAGATGTCCAAGGACCTTTTTAATTTAAACCTCGAAGTTGTTGCGACGAGATATTTCGTCTATCAAAATCTGACCAATTTTGCTAATGACAAATTTCTCGTCAGCAAGGTGCTTCCGATTTTTGTATGACGACGAGATCAAAATCTGGCCAGTTTTCTTCTAATGACGTTATATCCCGTCCATCGAGATCTGGTCAGTTTTCCTAACGACGAGATACCACGTCGAGACAACCATCAAGGTTAACAGACGATCAAATACCAGTTGTATGATGTTTTAGACTTTTGTCTGTTTTTATCATTGCACTATATTTATCTGTCAGTGGAATGAATAATGTGTGGAATGAATGTCGCATCATTTATTAATGAGTGGAATGAATAAAAACATGCGAAGTCAAAATTTAAATATTATATAACAATAACTAACCCATATTTGATAAAAAATATAAATTATACATTCTTCTTGTGTTGAACACTTGGGAAATTTTCTAGAATAGTCCATAGATATGAATGCTTTATTCAGCCTGCTGTTACCAATACATTTCAGCAATCGATCGATCGCGTGGTGGTTTAGCCTTTAGCATGAATAATCTAGGGAAAATAATCGGGATTTTCTCATATATTGCTTTGTGTCTTTACATTCTTTTGTTCCTGTACTTAAAAGTGCAAAATAACCCCGAGTGAAAACCAGAAAAATATGTACATTGTCTGATAAGATTCACGTGGAAACGAACAGGTGATATTTTACTTTATTTTTATGGAGAAACGATAACTAAATTTGTAGAAGGTTTGCAGATTATATAAGGGTGCTTTGATACTTTACACTTGATGCACCTCAAAAATACTTTAAAATATTTGGTGATTCTTGTAAGAATAGTTGATTTTGATGTATATTACTCCCAAAGCAGACTGATAATGTTTCTCATCGCTTAAAAATTATCAAGTAGTTTATTTGTCGCCTAGGGTAATAAAACAATATTCTACGACCATTTCCGTAGATTTAAACACTCAAGTTTATTGTTGGAGCTTACCATGATGGTTAATTCCATCAGAATTTTCCAGCATTTTCATAATTATCTTTAACGATAAATTGACTTTTTGATGTTTTGAGGATCTCTATTTGTTTATTCTAGCTTTTATCATTGTGCATTTACAATTTTTTAAATAATTGAACATGTTAAATGACATGAGAATAAACATAATCTGTCTAAATTGAAATAGGAAAATAATAAGCGTTTATTCTTAGTGTGTGAACCTCTAGTTACTATAAATATGGTAAATAATCCAGTAAACAAATTAAAGAAATTCATCCTTTGGGATTAAAACATGAATACTGAAGCATCAAAAATCTAAGATTTGAAATTTCATTTATTTTAGATGTGAATTTAATATGCTTCAATCACAAATGTTCCTTACGAACATAAAGATAAATACTAAACACAAAGAAAGAATTCAATGATTAAATGAACATGGATTCAATTTCTATATTGATAATAACGTAATGATATTTTGAGATTCAACAAAAAGACAAGTCGATAAATGTATGCATTTTAATTTATTAGAATAAAGTTTGAAGTTCACGAGATCTATAAATTCTCTAAACAAGTATTTAAGTTTATATAAAAGAATAAATGCATGTATCCTAGTATTTCAATAACAGATCGACTTGTTATTATAAATCTATTTTTATTTTGTAAAATCAAAATGTTTTTACACTACTCTTAAATATCCACTTCGCTTTTTTCTTCATGAAAATAAGCTGGTAGAGATAGGTAAAACTTATTTTACACGGTACGAATACTAATTTGAAATAACATTTATTGTAACATTAACAGTTTTGTTAGCACAAGCAGTACGCAAATTTAACATCTACTATTAACTGTTAGAAATCGACGCCAACATTTAATTATAAGCCAATAACAGTTTATATTAACCATTATAGCATTTCAAAAATGTTTACTCATTTCAACCTTTTGTTTTAAAATTTAAATGTTCTATGTTATAACTTAATAACTTTTGTAACAAATTCAGGCATTTAAAAGCTATGCTTTCTATATTTTGAATACTTGTCTATAACTGCTAGTATTTTGGCAATAATTGCAGACCAGTTACTTCGAAATAAAACTTTTTAAAACTGCTATCGGAATAACACATTATCTCTATAATTAGTATGGGGCTAATATTTAAACTGAGGTACATGATCAGCGCATTATGGAGATTAACATGATAAACAAATATTATTAATTTTATATTAATAATTTATAATCATTTGTATTAACATAAAAATATGGATAACCGAAAATTCCCATATAAGTACATTATGTTTATTTTCTGAGGTTTTGTAGAACCTATTCATCATACAGCATGTAAAACGAATTAGTCATACATAAAATGTTCTTTGATAAAAACGTCCACACAAAACTTAATCTTAAAAATTTGCATAACACGAGTTTAAAAAAGAAACAAAGAACTATAAGGTTGCAACTAACCAGAAAAAGCATATGTACAATACATCTCCAGTGAATACCCCAGCTTATATTGGTGAAATAAGCATGTAAAATGTTAAAACAATTTAAAAACAATTTAGCATTATAATGTTAATCTGTGAGTACCTTCCATGGTGCCAGAAATTTGCAGAAAACAAGTGAAATAAATAAAAGGAAAACATGCTGTGACTTATAGACTGCTCTAAATCTCCTACTATCCCCTCAAGGGCATCCTCAATTAGCAATTCAGTCTATTTGGTCCTTTATGGATTAAACTAAGCCGTATTACTTATTAAAACTGACGCTGTGAGTTTAATAGGACTTAATGAAAAATAAATTATGTTGCTCACTCGAGAATTAAGATATAAAGTTCAGGGATTTTAATTCATTATATGTGTATAATTAAACATCGTGGATGTAATTTACCTAGAAATTAATACAGGGTGATTCGAATTTCCCTGCCCAAACTTTTAAGCAGTTTCCCAAACTTTTTGGCTCAACGCAACCTCTCCAAAGACAGATTTTTCAGCGCACCCTCTGGAAAAGCATCTCAACTAATAATAAATTGGAAGTATAACTGTGCCTATAACTTTTTATTTCACTAAATAATTTATTCAGCTGAGAGTAATTTTAGAATTTCAAAAAATTAATTTGGAAATATATCAACTTTTGGAATTAAAAATACAAAGCTATATTCATAAAAAAATTGCAAATAAACACGATAGATTTCTCAATATTATTAGTAATTAATATCAATCAGTAAAATAAAAATAATCACTAATGAGAGAGAGAAAAAATACGCCTGTGTGTGTGGAGTGCTACTAAATTGTCTCTATTCAACTCTACTTTCGTCATTAGTGTCCGAGAATCTCCCCAGTCAACTATTTAGTGTCGGTTCTTTTTGGTTGAAAGAATCGACGACAAGGCATCAGGCTGAGTGTGATGTATGGTCAAGTGGTTTGGTTAAAAGAACATTTTTAATCAACAAATTGTTTTAGCATTGTATTGCCCTTTCTTGTTCGTCAACACCCCCATTTCCCCTGGGTCCAGAAGATGCCCGAAGATTCCTTCAGCACCCACTTTGGGAAACTATGCTTTAAAAGATGGTACGTTGCAGGAAAATAAATGTCAAGGAATATATGTCGGCAACTGATGCGTTTTGCACTGGAATTGGTCGGAAAGAGAATTGTTCACTGGATCACTTGAAGCAACAATGTCTGAACTCTAAATGGAAAGGATGCAATGATTCTCATGCAAAACTATCCAGGGGTTTTAATGGTCTACACTTAGACTACGTGACAGCTGGCGTGCTTATACTCAGATTTCTCTCAAACTCTAGTAGAGGGTCTTCGTCTACTTCTGGAGTCCTCGAACTTCTCGGCTGACCCGTACCATGCCTCAGGTGTTTAACGCTTTGGCACTCGCCTATTGGGGAAGCGTTCACGGTATAATCTTTCAGCAGTTCTTATGTTTCCATTGGCAGCATCATGCAGACCTTAAATGTATGTCAGCCATCTTGGAATTTCTCATAATGTTAGATCACGAGCGAAATTCACGTTGCGATTGAGGAAGTTTAAAAAAGAAGGATTTGTAAAGTACCGAACCGCGAACTCTAGCACTTATAGGTAACATTTGCGGAAGTAATTTTCTTTAACAAAAATTGTCTTTTTGATGCACCCTACCATTCCCTAATGTTTGTCTAGGCAATTTCGAATCACCCTGTTTATTTCATTTCGCTTAATCAACAAAATGTGTCTTATTACTTGCTCCCTTTTCAAATTAATTTGTGTTACCATATATACGCGCGCGTTAATGAATTGCAATATTCATACTTGTAAATTACAACACAGCGCATGCCGACAAAGTTCGCTTTCAGGATTCTGTTGTGATTGTAAATGGCACGCTATATTCTTTAATTTCAGAAAGTATGGCATCAATATGCTCATAACTTATAAAAGTTTATCTAAGATAATAGGTAGAACTGTACATGAGATCTGAATGACTCAGCACTTGGCTGAAAGATATTCAGAAAGCGTGGAAAAGTGATATACAAAAGCGAGTCACAAAATAGCATATTGAGGACAAAGGGACCATGTACAAATTTCGTTTAATTTTTTTCAGGTAAATAGTTTTAATTTTAGTAAAAATTGTTTTAATTTTTGTCACTTTCAGATGGATTTTCAATATAAATAAACAAACGAGATGGAATACGAAGATTTAGCTTCTGCTACTCAAACGCTCTCACAAATTTGCGATCGGGGTTACCTTAACCGTCTTGGTGGTTGTCTCGACGAGATATCTCGTCATTATCAAAACTGACCAGATCTTGATGAACGAAATATCTCTTCATGAATAAAAACAGACACCTGATCTTGATCTCGTCATCATCAAAGACAAAGTTCGCAAGGTCTTCACCATATATATATATATATATATATATATATATATATATATATATATATATATATATATATATATATATATATATATATATATATGACTTAATTTGTATACCAATATATAGTACAATATAATATATCTACACAAAACAATAAAAACATGACTTTAAGTTCTTTACCATTTAGGGTATGCTTGTGAAGATCCAAATTATGACAATTTCTCTAGGGGTCGAATGAATTAATTCGAAGAACCACCAACTAATCTGGGAAGAGATTAATTTTGGCCTACTTACACGAGCTTATGGTTAATTTGATAATCACATGAGTACCGCTCGATGATTGGATAGAACTCAGCTGCAGTGTTTACACAAATCTATTTGTTTTGAGGCTCCCAAAGGTTTTAAAGCTACCACCTATAAACACTTCAAGGATTTAGGCGTCTATTGCCCCCTCATGGCTGGCAATATCCGCCACTGGTTAAATATTTTAGTGGATTCCTCTGATTGTCTTATTAGAATCTTCTATTAATGTTTCTCAAATGTGTCCAAAAGTTGCACATTGCGTTTGTGAGTTTAAATATCAATTGCGAAGTTGGTGACATTTTTATTGTTTGGATGTATTTTATTTTCATGGTGACTTACACTTTTTGAGCCCTGGAACCAACTGCTTCAAAAATCAACAAGATTATTTGAAGCAAAGGTCAAAAATAATCTTTCACAATGTTTATCGTAGTTCTGTCTCCATTCCGTATACGATTTCCCCAATTGCAAAATAATAACACTTCAAGAGACCAAGGGAAAAAAAGCAAGTTATTTTCAATAAACCGAATGCAAGCCATTCGTGAGTATCGGAACTCTTCTCCAAGTCTAAAAAAAGCAATATCGCATCTCTCCACAAGAAGGTACATATCGTCGAAAAACGAGAAAACTTACTCAGCCGTAAAATCGCTCCGGAATGAATTGCCTTTGGAAAAGAAATTAGAAATAAGAAATATTTTTTCCTCGTTCGGAACCACTTTCCTCAAACGGATGATTGTTCTTCGGGCGCCAAATCCTAAGAACACGCAAACATCCCTCCAGAACATCCGAAACAGCCAAGAGATGTCTTGTTAATTTCTGGCAGGTATTTGTCTTTGCTTGGCCCCGATCCGGTGTTGCCAATAATCTTCTGCCAAGTAAGAAAAGAACAGGATGAAGAGGAAAAAAACTTCATGTAATTCGAGGTGGGTGGAGTTGTTCTTGGTGCTACTCTTCATTACTGGGTGGCGAATTTATAGGATATTATTGTTCGCCTGATCTTTGCTGGCAGAAGGTGTGATACAGCGTTTTGTGGTCTGAAATTAGTGAGGGTGATTGATCATATGGATTGGAGCCATGGGACGACTGAGACTTTTAAACATATTTTTCTGTTTTGATAAATATAATCGGCAGGTACGGTCGATGACGTAGCAAGAGGAGAGGAATTGGGGACCTGATTCCCTCACCATAAATTGATTTATGAATTTTTAAAAATATCTTTGCAAATGAAGTATCGGAAATTCATAAAATACTTTTCTATATTATTTTAATAAAATAAAAGTTATTGTATTGTTAACCCGATTATTGATGACGGAATGTCAATGAATTAACGCCAAATGAATTAATGGAAGCATATTAATTACGAGATATATCGTCATTAATATATTTCCGATTTTTGAAGACGACGAGATCACGAGTTTTGCTAATGAGGAAATACCTCGTCGAGACAATCACAAGGATGGTTAATGCAATATTTTTCATATTATAGTAATATTTTTCATGTTTCGTAACAATTTTTATTCATTACAAAATCTGAAAGCTAATATTACGGACTTTGGTTTCTTCTCTAACTCAAACAATTTCATATATTCACATATCTATTTGTCGTAGCAATTTTTCAACAACAGCAACAGAAAAGGAGATTTCAAGGGTTGTTTATATTTTATACTAGTGGTCGCCCAGTGGTCGAAATTCGACCATAATTCATTTAATTTTTAAGTTTGAACGTTAATGAGGTTTTTTGTCAAAGAGTATACCTCTATATTCATTGCGTATAATATTTTTGAATTTTGTTCTATTACGTAAGCTGCGAGCATGTACAAATACGTCATAGGAAAAATGCGGTATAGCTTGGTTAAGCCATATCTAAAAAACTATAACGCGTTCTTTGACATTTTCTTGGGTTCTTTTTATTGCTATACTGGCCACAGGTTTCACCAAGGCTATACAGTTAATTTTCCTATCTTTTTCAAATTATATCAAATTTAAATAAAAAATAAATCCAAAAAATGAAAAATGAAATAAGGAATACGTGCTTGGTATTTTTTTTATATATTTTTTATTGAAACAAAAAAACCGGGTGGTTAAAAAAAATAAATGTTGTCCATTGAACTTGAAATAGTTCGACAATGAATTTAATGATTCAAAACTTCTATGTAGACGATGTTTTTTGTAAAAACTCTTTAATCGTTTGCTAAATGTCCTTGACCGTTATATTCTGAGATATAAAATCTCAAACCATCGAATGATCGAACTCTACTTGCTGCGACATACAATTGACCATGTGTAAAAACTGGCTGCCTCAATAAAATTCCAATTTTTTCGAATGTTTGTCCTTGAGACTTATTTATTGTCATCCAAATGCAGGTATAATTAGAAATTGAGTTCTTTGAAAGTTAAATGGTAAAATAGTTCCGGAATATGTTAAATTTATATGTGGAATCAAAATTCTCTTATTGGGTGCTGTTCCAATTAAAACTTTTCAATCAATAGTATTACGATGCATAAATTTGATGCGCATTCTTGTTCATTGACTAATGCTTCCTTTGTATTTAAGTTTCTGATCAGCAAAACGTTTCAATTAACTTTCAATACTAACTTATGTGGTGGCAAATTATGCCAAATCTCATACTCCTCCGTGCGCGCAATGTGCTTAAAAAGGGGAACAAAGTTTTTTCTTCATGTATTAATATATATTACAGTATATGAATGTAAACAATGAATGTTTTATTTTGTTTAATTTAATATATTTGTAACGCATATTATACATTAATTTTATCTTTCTCCATATGAACTTTAATTATGCCAAATCTCATACTCCTCCGTGCGAGCATTGTGCTTAAAAAGGGGTACAAAGTTTTTTCTTCACGTATTAATATATAGTTTATATTTTATATTTGTATAAATATATTTGTTGGAACATGCGAGTTCGAACGCGCGATTAGTTTCATTTAAATTATTTCGATAATATTTATTGCATGTGCTATTTTTCCCCCCGCACATATTTTTCGATAATTTAATTTTCGCGTTAACCGTAATATGGAATTCGGAGTTTGGAAGAATAAAAAAGGAGTTTTTAGCGGAATTCGATAAAAATGGCCGGTTTGTTTTAATCTGATGTACGTCGAGTTACGCCGTGATAAACTTATTCGATCTCAACTCCTATAATGCTCACTCCACTCGCTTTGGATATGGATTAAGACTTCTGTTTGACATTCGTGCTCGGCCTGTATAATTTTTTGTTTATTAAATTCTTTGTTATTGTTGTCACTTGAATTTACCTTTCTCCCACCCGCCACAATTTTTATCGGATCTTTCCCTTCGGAATTGATCCCGAACCGTCGTCAATAGCCCGTTGTGTTGCTCCAGTGCGATGTTGATCAAAATACTTACCATACCTACCATCAATGTTTAAAGTAATTTATTTTGTAAAAAAAATAACGAAACACCACTGTACGTCATTCGTGTAATGAGATAAATTTATTCGTGTTACTAGCAAAATTGCCCGACCTACTATATATTGAAAGTGACCAGAAAATAACCACTTTCCTCTTTCGTAGAAAAATGAAAAATCATTTAAGTATGAGTAAAATAATTTTTTAACACCTTTTCGACATTTTTATAATTTCTACAACCTATTTTGGACAAAAATCCTATACCTGCATATCCATCAATGTAATGCATTTAACATATACATATTGCACCCCTGATAAAGGTACACTCTTGAACTAGATTTGCGACATTTTCGAATTTCCCCATCGTTAAGGGAAACATGACAAATTAATTTGATAAGATATTTATTTATCACTAAGTTTGTTTAAAACCGCGTTTTTTCTTGAAAATTCCGTTTTGCAGCACGTGTGCAATAATAAAAGAACCTGTTTTTTAAAAATTGAATGTCTTCGTTACAAAGGTAACCTATTACCATTTTTTAATGGTAAATCGATTTTAATAGTTTCTTCTAAAAATCATTAAGAAACCGTCCTTATATTAGTTGCTTAAGTATAGTTCCAATTCGTAAAGTAAGCAACTTGGACCTTCTGTCACTATATGACAAATAACTTATAATATTTCAAAAGTCCTAGTTCGTATTTTTTAAACATTGATATTCTTTCAATAATGATAAAATTCCATTAAAATTTGCTTTATTCTGACTCATATGCCACTTTAAATCAAATGCTTTGCGGTGGTGTTGATGAAAAGGAATTAGTTTATTAAAATAATAAATATTTAAAACAAAAAACAACAGAAAATAGCGAAGTGATACGAAATAAAAGTTGGCGATAAAATTTTTTTTTTCTAAAGATATAAAATCGTGATTCTTTTTTCCTCTTGATCTCGCACAGTTGCCACAACTTACAACTAAAGATTGGAAAAAATACGAAATTAATTCCAAGCGAAAGAAACAGAAAATAACGCTGCACGTGGCAAACGAACGCTAGTTTTCGTTTTGTTGTAAATTATCGTCAGTTCCAAATATTCGGAAATACTTTATAGTTCACAAATAAAATAAATAAGGCTCAAAAAACAAAAGTATTATAAATAAAATTCCGTAAAAATAGTTTGGGAAAATAATTGATTTTTTGGCAGCACTGGTAAAACAATCCAAGTAATTGCAATGTTCAATATATTGCCTTCCAGTTACTCCAAAACTACCAAATTTTGGTTGATTTTAGTATGGTTACTCAGATGTTTTAACGTGAAACTTGTCTAAATATATAACCAAAGAAATTTTAAATAATGTATTCACTAAATTGAAATATGATGTATCAAATATAGAACATTACATTAAAATATGTTGAGAACATTTTATGTGATACTTTTACAAACACACAAACACAAAATTAGACAGAACTGGAAGACGGACAGACAGACTTACCAACCAAGTTCAGTCACTAAATGAATGGAAGAACTCACAGTATGCAAAGTTTTATGAAAATATATTCAACCGTTTGGACGTAGCACGGGCACACACATACAGACAGACACCAAACGCGCAAGAGACGGATTTTACATCAGAAGGGTTCAAAACGGATAGAAAACTTGAAATGGCTCGAAAATACTCAATATACAAACAAGCACTCCATTCTTATTTATATAGATTGTTTAACACATTCTCATTTTTTACAGCTCGCAGTCTAGTAAGCAAATAACGTTTATTTCTAATGCCCGGCCAATTGAACGTTATTCGTTATCGCACTACAAGGGCAGATATGTGAATCACTTTTTGTTATCATGCACCAACTAATTTTAACCCATCCCCAGCTGTGCATTACTGTATCACTGGGGTGGGTTCACGTCACATACATCACAGTCTAGGTAAACCCGATTATAGAGAGGCCACATATTCATTCCAGACGGACAAACATCCATGCCATACCCCAGATTCGAATCAGTAACTTTTCCACCCAGAGTTCAGGTTGATTGTCGGGGGAAAAGTTACATGAAAAGAGCTTTTTTAAAATGTGATGATAGCTTAAGTATATAAAACGAATTATTCCATTTCTAACTTTTTCGTCCATCTCCGTAATAAAATTCTGGCAACTTTAATGAATTGTACTAACGTTTAAATTTTTATTGATTCTTTAAATTTTAGCTGAAAGTAATAGCTTTTTAGTGTTGGTAGTTTTATTTCGTGTTCGTTTTATGTTTTATTGAAACTTTGGGCAGCATTTTAGCACACAAATTACCACGGGGATATTATAAACTTACGTCTAACGGAACATACATCTGTAATATAAAATAATTAAAGCATATAATATAAATAGATTATATCACGACTTAGTAAAGAATGTTGAATTTTGAAGGAAAATGTAATATAAATTGTGTGAAATGCAAAAAATAGGTTAGATACACAAGGGGCTGGTTAATACTCAAAATATGAAATAGATTATATAATCTAGCGTTAAACTCGAAAAGTATTATGTAACAAATATTTAATAATGTTAGTGTCTTTTTGACAAACAAGCTGATTTTAGCTAATTGAGTAAAATGATTATATATATATATATATATATATAAATTTATTTATTCAAGTTAAGGGTATACCCCAAGGTTCCAATTTTTCTTCCATTCTTGCTAATTTATTTCTTCATTATTATGAAAAAATTTTTTGCCTACAAATTAATTCTGCCTTTAGATATATTGATGATTTAATTGTTTTCAATGATACCAATTTTGCTAACCTTGGAATTCGATTTACCCTGATGAATTATATTTATTGAAAACCAATTCAGATAACAATAAAGCCGTCTTTCTAGACTTGAATATTTACACTTTAAATAATAAAACTGATATTAATATTTATAAGAGATGATTTTGAATTTCCGGTTTTTAAATTAATATATTGGGATTCTAATATTTCTAAAAAAATTTATTATAATACAATTGCTGGTCAACTGATACGTTTCAATAAAATTTGCAACTCTAAATTTAACTTTCTTTTGCAATGTAATAATCTCATTAACACACTTCTTAATAATAAATACCCTCACTCTTTTTATAAGATTATTTTTGAAAGATTTAAGATAACTAATATTATTTAATAGTTTATTTCGGAGACTTTCCTGTTGACTATCAATTTTATCAATATAAAAACTGGATTTGAACACTATTTTTTTCGACTTCCGATTCCGATGTTCGGAATTTCGAATCGGGGTTCCGTGTCGGAATTGCGGTTCTGATTTCTGATATACGGCGTTGTGAATGGCATTTGTTGGCGGTCCTCATGTAGTTTGCGGCGGGTTGTTGTCGAGCTTAGGTCAATCTATGTGGGTAAGTTTGTTTTCTCCTTTTTAATTTTAATTTAATTTTAATTCTGTATTATATTTATCTTTGGTATGTGTTCTTGGTTGTCCCTGGTTTTGTTTTTCTAATTTATTTTCTTATGGTGTTTGGAGGGGTGTGTGCGCTACTTTTGGTGTACTGCCGCTCACACGCAGAAAACACCATATTGTGTTGACTGGGTGAGGCTCCTCCCTGATGACGCCCTGATCCACCAACACTTCCATCATTTTTTTTCAAAATTTTCTTAAATTTCTTGATTTTAAAATTTTTGGATTTCTCTTTGTTTTGGTTTGTAATTTTAAATTTCTTGATTTTAAATGTCTTGATTTTAAAATTTTTGGATTTCTCTTTGTTTTGGTTTGTAATTTTGAATTATTTTACTTTCCATGTTGTGTCTGCAGCTTTAGCGCGCATACATGGACAGTTCTGCCTTCTGGATTCTGCTTGACTATTTTTTACCCCCAACTTTTTTGGCTTTTTACTTGTCTGCTTTTCGATCCTTTGGCATTTTGCTGGTCTGCATTTCTAATATTTTGACTTTTTGCATTTTGCTGGTCTGCATTTCTATAATTTTACGTTTTAATGTTTTGTAATTTGATTGTTGTTATTATTGTTGTTATTATTATTATTATTATTATTATTATTATTTATATATGTATATATATATATATATATATATATATATATATAAGAAACTTATTCAATTTTAATATTTAATATTTACTATCGTTATGAAGCTAAGAGCAAATGTAAAATTTGTTAAATATTTTGAACTCCACACTTCATTATGTGATGAAGACAAACGTAAAATAGAAATAAGTGTTTAGAATTTTAAATGGAGAAATTTAGATATATGGAGATGTAATTTACAAAAAGAGTAGTCGATAAGTAAAGATATAAAATCAGAACATCTTTCTATATAAAGTTTTATATTTATTTGCTGATTCTCACATTATCAATACTATATTTAAATTTTTTCTGTATTTGCATTCATAATTAAAGAAATTACTCAGTTCACTTGAGTTGTAAATTGTTTAGCATTTACTTTTTCTTATTTTTGCTTCGAAAGAGATCGATACATGAAAAATTTGACATGACATAGAAGGAATGCTACGTTAGAATTTTAAGTTGATTGGTTGGTTAGGGTTTAATGGTGCAAGAACTAAACAATGGACAAACTGCGCTTAACTCAAGTCCAAATAAAATAAAAAAAACCACTAAAATATCAAATAGTCAGGCAAACTAATATTAAAAGGTGGATTAAGACATGTTTGTACACAACGTGTGATAATGAAACAAAACATTTCGTCATCGTAAAATGTATAAAATGTAATTGAAATATAATGATATAATAGATGAAATGATGCAGTTTAAGCGACATTAAAAGATGTTCGATAATCTTCTCCTTTGAATGTCTAATCATTTATTTGAGCATTTCCTATACATTTAATGGGAGGATAAGTGAACCACCTTACGTTTCCTGGTGCGCATGCACTACGGAGATAAGGGCACTCAACATCTCATTCTTACCATAAATTATAAGCGCAACTAGTTTTAAGAGAGTATCACCATAGTGTGACAAGTTGAAAAGCAACAAACAATACGAAATGGGACGATTTACAACATAGTGAATAGTAGTCACAGTGACTGCATATGGGATGAGTGGACTTGTGGCATTGGTCAGAACAATGTGTATGAAGCTGGATTTTATTAGAGGTGGAACAACCGACATGGGACGAAGCTGAGAATCTCTGGGTGGAGACCAGAGATCTAAAAATTTCTTAGAGAGGACGACGGGAATGGAACGAGCTCTTCGACGACCCAAGGTTGAAACCTTAAAGTGATTCCTTGCCCGTAGCATCATCCTCATTCAGCGTGCCCTGCATCAACGACACCCCAGCTCCCAATGCTAAAAATCAGTGTCAGCAAATCCACTCATCCCGTATTCAGTCACTGGGCTGCTTGACCCCTCCCAATTCACAAGCCGTAAATTGTTCTATTTCGTATTATTTGTTGCTTTTCAACTTGTCACACTGCTGACAGACATGCCACGAATTCACGATGGATAAACATCCATACCATACTCCGGATTTGATCCAGAACCCCCCGATCCAGGAGCCCTGACTCTTGGTTGGATGAAATATGCAATGCATATATACAAACATATGGGTTACTTTTTGAAAAACAAATTATGGAGGCTAAGGGATCTAAAAAATGCCTGCAATGAGTATCCCTATTTTAGTTAATACGTTTCAAGAGAGTAAAAGCATTTAACACTAAGAAAAATAATTAAAATTGCCTTGATGTATTTTGTAATGAATGTTATAATTAAGTTTGTCGGAAAGAGAAAATCCCATCAAAGAAGTAGTTACGAGATTTTAAGCATATTTATTCACCATTTTTGAATTCCCATCCATCTTGGTTTGATCATCTTTTAGTCATCTTCAGTTTATATGAAAAACTTTTTCCCCTCTTCACCCATAGTACCTTGCGATTTAAAAAATTTGTAATTTAAAAACCGGTATAAAAACGCATTCTTCAAAGAAAAAAGACTTTCCGAGGGATGTTTACTAACAAAAATGAGGAATCGTTACAGAAAAATATTTAAAATAACCTCCTGGTAAAAAAAACCCTCCAAGTTTGACAAATGATACCTAAAAGGAAATTCTTGAAGTATCCAATATAAAAAACTGTAGGTATAGTGAAAGAATTTTTTAATCAACGACTCACGGGTGCCTTGGAAAATATATCAACAAGGGAAAAGTGCTATTCAGTAAACGTAGCCGAATTTTTTTACTGTTTTTTTTTTTATTTTTACTTTCAAAGTTTTTTTCCCTTTGGCATCGACATACCAGCAGAACAGAGTGTGAAACTCAGGAGCTTCCCTCTGCAATAATACACGGCGGTGTGTTCACGTCTGACATTATTTAACAAATCGATTCTGCGAGTAAAAAATGGTTTGCGTTGCCAAAACCAAAAGTAGAAAAAAAATCTTTATTTGTTTCTGGATGCCTTGGCTAGCCGATAACGCTCCAATGCCATCTGGAATATAAGTTAGGTGAATAGAAATGTTCCTGAGAGGCGAAAAATTGTCGGCTCATATTTCATTGGGAAACTTGATTTTTTTGCGATGTTTTCGATAAATATGGAACGTATTTTATAGAAACAAACCGACAATAGAATCATTTAGTTTTAAACCTTTCATGCGGTGTTTTTATTATTGTATTAGCTTCCAAAGGCGCTGCAAAAGTCCATAATCGTAAGCAATCTTTGAGAAGATATTTGAGATGCATGTTGAGAGTATTTATTTGATCAAAACGGACGGTTAAAATTGTTTTTGGCCTTATGATTATATATATAATATATATATATATTATATATATAATGAAAATATAATCGTTTAGTCTTTAAACTTTCTAGTGGTATTTTGGAATTGTTTAATTTAAAAGAAAGATTGCAAAATCAAGTCACGCATTCCTTACGAAGCAATTGGAGATATATTTAGAATATTTTGCTTGTATATTCAGATGGTATTTAAAACTATTTACATAAAAGAGCATAACAGAGGAGACTTCTCCACCAATTAAATATTTGTCACCAAGGGGATGTCACTCCAAATGCACGCAACAAGTATGAAGGCTAGTTACCAGTTTTTCTTTAAATCACTCCCCAAATTAAAACGTCCATACAGTGCATTTCCACCAACATGGGTGTCATATGGGCATCATGTGGCCCCCATGCCACATGGTGCTATTGTTTACCATGCCACATGGGAAATGTGTAAGATAATTATCTTACACATTTCCCATGTTGTTTGCCCATGTGGCATTCAATACTTCTCAATAGAGCTATCTGTATTTGGGCCTTAGAAGCAAACCAAACGTGCAAGTTGTTGCAGTTGCAAATGGACCCGAATTGTACTCAACACGTTGATATTAATATTAGTAGTTATGAAACTTTAAAGTACTGATATCAGGTGTTTTTATTTCAGTTAAAGCCCATTGCTATTATTGATAATGATAAAATTGACCATGTCATTTTGCATCACTTTGCATGAAAGGCAATTATGACTATTTGAATGAAAATTTAGTTTTAAATATCTTACCAATTATTGGAAATTTCCACAATTGATCATTCTATGGCAGTAGATTTCCCACTTCATTGAATCCAGTGTTTTGTATACCTACTCCTTACTTAAATAAGTTTATCTTATAACAACTTATAGTTATGATACTTCGCAATAAGGATCAACTAAAATTATTGTCTGAGCTATAATAGCTTAACAATTACTACACCAACAATCAGTACTCTAATATTGCTCGTACCATAAACAATATCATCAGCAATTATTTATCGCATACTTTTTATGCTAATTAACAACTATCATAATACTTTGTACCTTAGCATTGTTTGCTAAATCAAGATGAATGTAAAAACAACACAATGTTTTATTCATTGTTTGAAGCTTAACAGTAACTGAGTCTTGAAATTCACTCGAAGGAACGTAAGAGAGGAAATATTCTGTCAAGCTAAAAGTAAACAGTGTTTATGCGGCGATACGTATGTGTTCTGAAAGTGACGACACTTGTTTTTCGAATACAATTTAAGCACTTTGCCATTAAAAATCTCGAAAGAATAGATTCCAAATTTAAATATAACAGTTGATTGTTCAACGCCACTTAGATTAAACCCCAAACATTGCCCAAACGGTGATAAAATACATTTTAATGTATTTTCGACAGGTATAAGGCGATAGCACTTGAGAAGTGGGAGTAAAATCTTCACTTTCCTAATGGTTTGCTTGTTTACACTTAGAATCTTTCTAACTGAACCTTGCACCATGGAATCCTAAATCCCAACGAAATCCCTCTCACACCTTTTCAAAACAGTAAAATATAGTTGTTTCCTTGATGAAATTTGAGTAGTATTGAAAAATGTGCTGATGAATAAAAAGAGTATTGTAGTTACTAACATCAATCTAATCCTATCGTGTACCTATTTTTAACATGATATATAGCCTTGTTTTGTGGCAGCATTATTTGGTTTCTATAAGTATTGGTCTTTCCGAAATTCAGCTTTTGTAACAAACGGATACATATTTCGTTTAGGTCAGTGGTTACTACGAAATAACGTTGTTGAACTCCGAATCCTTTCATTGTTTCGAGACTTTGGAAGGCCACATTAATTATGCCTTACTTCCCCAAACACACATTTTTTCACCCTTTGGAAATCACCTCAGTGACATTTCTTCTTTCTGCAGGGAAGGTCTGAGTGAAATATGCTGAATGCAAGTGACGTTATCCAACAATTTTTACTGACACATACGATTATCGGCGCTGACATTTTGCTTGAGGGCTAAATGAAATGTCAGCAGCACAGCTTCATTTATTCATAGAAGGGCTTTTTCCTTTTTCGCTCTCGGGATAAATTATTTACGGTCTCCGGAGTTTGCCTGAGAAGGTTGGGAGAGCCTTGGGTGTGATACCATGTAGCTTTTGACGCAATTGTATTTTTGGTGTTGCTTACGATTTTATGTACTGATTTATTCATTCAATTAGTAGAGCGCCCCAAAAATTAAGATATTGACATCTACTTGTTATTCATACGCATTCATGGAATTAATTGATCTGACAGTCTTTGAATAGGATCATAACGTTTGAAATACCATTAACTATAAATGAACGATTAAATGAATTGGTTTTAAATACCATTAACTATAACGATTAATTAAATATTCAGCATTGTGTGCATGATTCTATATATTGATTTATTCATTTAATTAGTAGGCCACCGCTAAAATTATAAGATATTTAACAGTTGATCATGCGCGTTTCTATAATTAGCTGATCTGTCATTCTTGTTATCAAAACAAATTTCGAAGAACTGCATACGTTTAAAATACAATTAGATTTAATTCAATTTTCATTAAACTCTTGTGAACAGATGACCAGAGATTTTATTTGCAAAAATTAAAGAACCGCATTAGGAACCAGTAACTTCACAAACCTATATATTAGATTCTTCCCGTCATTTTAAATGTAAGTGGCGATCCTGATTTTCTGGCGGAATATGTCTATTGCAGGTATTTCAAACTTGACTTAACTTGGCTTGTTTTTTTTTTATCACGATTTCTACCATGTCTCGTCGCCAATAGAAATACCAAGGAATCAATTTCATATTGGTATATGATAGTTAATTGGGCAATTCCAACTGGATTAAAAATCAAACGTCACCAAAACAATGATAAACGACATTTTTAGGCAACCCGATTTATTTTATGCAAGAGTTTTTGAGTAAAATCTCCGTCTGAACTGTTTGTTTACGCTGAGATATCCTCTCATTTATGTTTCAGGGCCTGGTTAGAAGAGTATCGGATTTGGAATCGGAGTATTGCGAGTTAGAAACTCGATTCAACAAAGACCGCCATGTACGTGCGGGCTGGTGCACATTAAATCTGTCGTTACTTCAAATGTACGCACGTTAGAATGGTGTGAAAGTTTGGAGAGCGGGATGCCAGCTCTAGTGTTGTCCTTGCCATCTGACAGTGGTGCAAAATGACGAGGTCCTTTCCTCGGATCTTTCTCTTCTGAATTGATCCCAGACCATCGCTAAAAGTCCATTGGTTGCTCCAGTGCGACGTTAATACAACATAGATATTTCAATTTCGGAACTTATGAAAAATACAAATGCCCTACAGAACTTTTAAAATATATAATGCATAAGTTGATGCAGATTTTATTACTAAAAGGCTATATTTGTAAATGGCAGGACTTTATGATAGGTAAACAAACCGGAATACTTTGCATGC